>OU343160.1:279403006-280603006 GCA_910595825.1 Philhelius pedissequus
CTCATCAGACTGCACTTAACATACGCGGAGTAAGGAACAAATAGTTAACATTTGGTTTGCCATTTCCATGCACATGGAATGGTCAACGTCCATTAAACAGTGAAGAAAAAGCACATTTTGTGAAGTTCAGTTGCCACTTAGTGCATTTATGCTAGGCGCGCACATGCAATTTTACCGAAACGAAATATTTAAATCACTAGTTGAACTATGATCGCGCACATAAGCACCTTAAAAATTAATCAACGAGATAAACAAACACACATAGACAATATTTTAACTTAATGTGCGCGCAGTTACATTATAGTAAATAGTTATTCCATTAAAAACCAATTTTCAAAAATTGTCATAAAATAAGTTGCTGCTTTGCTCATTACATGCTGTTTAGGCATAACACTAACAACATGTGATTGAGTAAACTAGCATACCCATGAAATATGACAACGATTTCAATAAATTAATGCGAATTATAAGGGACATAAATAAATAAGACACGGTAATTCTCTCCGCATTAGTTCAGCCGTCATCCCTGGAGATAAATCTGAGACAACAACCAGCTCTAGTCTCAGAACATCTTTCCACCGGATGCCCGCGCTGTGTTAAGAAAAACATATAAAGGGTATTCATAATCCCTTGAGCGCATGCAAAGTTATAAAAAACAAAAAAAGAAAAAAAAACAAGTTAGGTGTGATACAAACTGAAGAACTTATTTGGGGGGATCGTTTGATTTGTGCCAAAACACAAATTTTAAGTTGCTCGAATCACGGACTGAATAGTTTTTACATGTGCGCGCACTCTCATATAAGTCCATAGTATTCACTAAAGCAACCAAACTGTTGCAAAACTGAAAGTTGCATAAGTTCGCTACTAGCCTTATAGCTCATAGAATTTCATACGAATAAATATTTTGCGGCGCAGTGTCGAGCAGTTCCTCTATAGTGCAGTTCCACCCAATGCGGTTTGTCTTCTCAAATTGCTTTTTTTAGATCTAAATAAAAAGATGATTTTTTTTCACCAAACTCCGTTTATTTATAACTATCAATTAGCAGAGCAGGTGGACTTCGAAGTAAACTACAGCGACCCTGTTTAATGGAAGCCTGCCATGTATACGTTGATCGCCCGTTTGGACGATGCTGCAAGAGATCGCTACAAGGAAGAAGCTTCAAGCTCTCTACACCGAATGCTTTATAGCAGACTAGATTACAATCTTAACGAAAGAAACTATTTCCGTGACGATTATACAATCGAACAAATTTCGCTCATGTTCCGGTTAAGAGGAGAGTTACTTAATTTGAACTTTATGCCACATCGAGAAGATCTACCGTTATTATGAGGGCCTGTGTAATATGGGGGAGCGGGAAGATGGTCTGCATTTTGTCGGAAGGTGTGGAGTACTCAAGGAAACAAGAAGGTACACGTTTGGCAGCGACTATCTATCTGACGAAGAAATTTTTGACCTCCTTCATGAATTGGATGTAACAGAGTTATCAATGTATTGCAAGACAGCACTCAGATATAGAAAGCAAATACTTAACGAAGCATTTTAGTATTAAACTGTAACTTAGTTATGATAAAGAATTAACAAATTCTCAATCAGGCAGACGGCAACAATGCCATGCAATATTGATTGTATATAACAAATTGTAACAAATTGTAGAAAAATAAAATCAATCTAATCTAAATCTAATCTATAACTATCAATAAAAATTGAACACAAAACGAATATTTGTCTTAGTTGGTCAAAAATACTTTTATTTTAAAATATTTAAAACGGAATTCATTCAATAGATATTGATTTTTTTTTTTTCAAAATGGAAATCGAAATTTGTTAAGATTGATTAATTGACATTAGGGGTATGCAAAATTGCAGATATAGGTGGAATTTTAGACGTACTCCAGAAAATAATTGAGCAAAGAATACAGTGTTGATTAGTAAAAGTCAGAAAATTTTCAGACGAACTGCTTATAATTTATTAAAAAATGGAGTTATCTAAGATTTTAGAAATATAAACTGGCCAACTATAAAAAAAAGAAAAAAAAAGAATCAAAAAGATCGATTTGTCTTACGAATGAAATTAATAATTATAACACTCCATGAACACATCCATCGAGATTCAACCCAATTATCAATCGTACCAACAAAACTAACAAAATCAAATTCGAGACTTAAATAAACTTCAAGCAGCCAGCCACCGTAGCTTCTACTTTAGCTTTTTATCGGACGTAGCGAATTATATTGGGGGTGACCTTGGCGCGATAGTTGTGTGTTCGCCTGTCAACCTCATGGTCACAGGTTCGATCCCTGCCGTAGTATATGTCTTCTTATTTTTCCATCAAAAACCAATTCTAAAAATAAATGTCATACAATGAGTTGCTGGTTTACTCATTACATGCTGCTTAGGCATAGAACTAACATCATGTGATTGAGTAAAACTAGTATACCGATAAAATATGACAAGGAATAAAAAAATTAATGCGTATTATAAGGGACATAGATAAATAAGACAGGGAAATTTCTCCGCATTAATTCAGCCGCCATCCTTGGAGATAAAATCTGAGACAACAACCACCTACAGTGTCCGAATATCGCGCCACACATCTTTCCTATCATTCTTTCTCTTCCTTAACCTCACCCTCACGCCCGCGCTGTGTTGAAACAATTAAAGGGTATTCATAAACCCTTGAGCGCGTGTAGATTATAAAAAAAAAATAATATGTAAAATGCTACGATGGATAAACTTACGGTGGATAAATTTCCCAATAAAACACGGTTAATATAGTACTTACCTTTCACTGTAGCTGTGTACTAACAAAATTAAGAAACACCAATACCTACCTTACATACTAAATATATACTTACCTACATTATAATCTTGAAACATTATAATAAGTACTCGTATATAGGTAAGTTGCATGCGATCCAGTCGTGCATTTTATTTTCCAATGAATAGAATAGAATATTAAATTCTGAAAAATTATTCTGAATTATTGATTAAGTTACTTGGCGTTTTTTTATTTGAAGCTACATATAGATAGATATTATATATATGTATGTATGTACTTAACCTTTAATTATTGTTGAAGGCTCCCTCACGGTTCTATAAAAACTAGAGAATACTCGACTCTTAAACAGAACTCAAATGATGCGCATATAAATTTGAGATTGTTATACTTTCTCATTAGATTCATTTACTTTTGCTTTCATTGTTGAGAAGTGCTCCTGAATTAAGTTAATCTGACATTTGATGAAATAAGAATAAGCAAAAAGAGAAAGAGTATTAATTTCGCACTTAAGTGAAAAAGCTGCTTTCGTAGATACATATAAAACATTTGCTTGAATGAGATTTTGATTATTATAATTCTATTTTTAAAATGTTTTGAGCTTTAAATCGACAACATTGAAATTATAATGTCCCATCAGTTTTGTACTTTTTTGTCAGAGTTACTCTCAGATGGTGGCAGAGTTTAGATTTTTAAAGCATCGTATATCCATTTCATAAAAAGTGGTATGGGCAATCATTAATGACTTACTATCAAAATTAGAGGCAGTAAACTAATGGCGTTTTTATTTGGCAATCTGACTGAACACTTTTGTGTGATTCTGACGATTCTGAATTTTAATGAGATTGTATGTGTGAAAATAATTGTGTACGTGAGAATATTCAAATTTAAAAAAAAAATGTTTGTTGCACAATTATGATACAAAAAATGACAACAGTCGAGTTTGACGTTTAAGTATATGAATGTGGGAGTGCTTCTGCTCCTGGTTCTGATTCTGATTTCAAATTCAGAAACAAAATTCTCTTCTTTTCAGAATTAGAACTGTCATTTTTTCCCAAGTGAACGCTTTCAGAAGAGTCCGGAAGACTTCCGGATTGCCAAATAAAAACGACATAAATGGACAAATTTAGCAGTTGCTCACCATTTAAAGCATGAAATATTCAACACCTGACAGTGTGGGGCTTCGGAAGTATCCTGCTGTTATAAATTGGCATGTCTAATCTACAGAATGATAAAGAACTTCATATTTAACTTGGAACCTTAATTTAAACGTCTACATTTAGTTGATCTTGCAAGAAAGTAACAATACTTTCTTGTGATATGAAGAGTGTTTCCTTATTTATTCCGGTTAAGGAATAGAATGGATGGAAAAGTCGAAATGTTTATCCAGCATATCCAGAATGGAATGAATAAAGAAACAAAATTACTATATCCGGAAGAGAAAAGAAAAAGATGACATCAATCAGCTGTTTGAAAGTGTTGTGATGATGACAAAAAACAGGTAGGGTAAACTGGGGCACATTTGACACCGAGCCACATATGATTGCGATTTTCGATGTGAACGCTGCATTTAAGAAACAAAGTTGGGAAGGGGAACGAACCCTTATTTAATATAAAGAATCGTTATGAACTTTGGGCGTTCTGCTTCAACCCTTCTTCGAGTAACAGGTGTTTTTGTGATTTTTGAATTTTTTTATGTAATTTTTGAGCACCGGTATGTAAGAGATTTGCAAATAAAATAAAAGAGTTTTTTTTATTGTGATTTAATATTATGATAGTACTGTTCCTAAACTAATAATATCTTAAAACCATTTCTGTGAAAGTAAATCATTAATACAAAAAAACAGTAATTAATTTATACAAAACCTCTGGGCACCTTTGACTTATGAAAATAGGGCACATTTGTTTATGTTGCAGGGATACATTTGACATTTGTTAGATGTGCCCCATATTGATCTCTTATCCTAGTATTTGTTTTTTCTAATTTTGTACTTATGTTTATTTTAAAGATATTGTTAAACACTAAAAGATAAAGACAAATAGGATTACAATCGACGAAGAAAAGTTGAAGAGGCACAGGAAAGGGGTAAATAGAACCACATTGATAATGCGTATGAAACTGCAGGACACCTTAAAAATTTCGAAAGATTCGGGTAATATAAGAAGCTCTGACGAAGGTTTCACTTTTCAATAAAAAATAAACGCCGCGTCAAACCCTTACGAAGCTGCAAAAAAAAGTACTGTGAGAATATGTGAAAAAGTGCTCCTTTCACGCATACGGCTTGTAAAACGATACTTTCATGAAATTTGTGTATGACTTTTGACTTTATCAAGCCTAATAACATTAGTTGAGTAATTTCAAAAAAGAAGAAAATCGGCTTTACGGATTATAAAAATGAAATCCTGAACTCTCGCTGGGCCCAAAAGTATGAGCCCAGCTGGACTCAAAGGTTTTACAAAATCAGCCATTGAAAACTTCATTCAAAACTTTCGACATATTTACACACAATATTCATTTGATCCTAAAGACATTTACAACTTAGATGAGACGGGAATAACAAAATTGATGGATTCACCAAAGTTAAAATTAGAAACCATAAATTTATTTAGATACTTATTTCTACCAATATCTACCAGCTCGTCGCAGCAAAGGGCCAGCGTGATGTTGCTCAGGCCTTATCAGCCGCCGACAGTGACTGTTTGGTGACAATGGTAGACATAGAGAATGGCTGTGGAAATCGTTTGTCACCAGCATATGTGTTCCTTGGCATTCGCCTTAACGAAAGATTTTCAAATGGTTGCTTTCCTGGATCGCTTATTTAACATGGGGTCTCCACGATCTAGATTTTCTAGTAAGTTAGGTCGCATTCTATGAAAATGTTTAGCATTCTATAAAAAATTTCATACATTTATGCATTCTATCGATAGTGTACTATTTGGCTGGACGAGCTCCCAACTATTCGTCGATATTTTAAACCATATCCAACAATTCACCAATCTTGATACTGCAGACTTCCAAACATTATTTTATTATCTTTTCCACCACACACGTCGAATTGACTTCAACCATTGGACGTTCAAACGTTTCTATAAGAAAGCATTTAATGATTTTCTAAGCACAAAGTTTGGAAAGCAAATAGCAATTTACGACTGGCAAACTTTCCATTTCAAATTTCTCTTTCAAGGAATATATAAAATGGCTCTCAAACAACTGGAAAAAATCCCTACAAGACCTAGAGTTTCAAAGATGATAAATTTTTAGTGGACACTTTGCCAAGTGAAGAACACTTAGTCGGATCTCTTCCGGCCACTTTAAAAAATTGGATTTATTTATTTGCTAAAAGAAATCCTTAAACAAAAGTTTGACTTTTTTATCCATTTAAACAACAAGCAGAATAGACCAGCTTATGCTTTTTATGCATACAATTATAAGTTAAAACTCGATTGTCAAATGTTCCCCTTGCTAAGTCAAAGGTGCCCCAGGCACGGGGCACTTTTGACAAAATGACTTTTCTTAGAAAACAATTCTCTCATATTATTGATTTATTAATAATGAAAACTCACATTTAATTATTATTTATATATTTATTTCAATAATAAAAATATAAAAAATGTTTGTCATCCATTTTGTTTACTAACTTGGTTTTCGTCTGTGGCTGCTGTCATTTGTTTTTGTTTCATATGAGAGGGTTATTCCGAGAATATTCTTTTCATTCCGTGTTTAACATGGAATAAAAGGAATGCATTCCAAACGTTCCGGAATGAATAAAGAAACACACTCAAAATGTCTATTTGGGCTAATCAAAGACTAAAAACTTGGCTCCAAAACGAACAAAAACACGGATCAATTTTTGTATGACTTCAAATATTGTAGTGTGTGTGAGAATCCGTGTACAAATACATTCCGAATTCAATTCAAAAGGAATCAATTTTCCAAAAAAAAAACATCGTTTTGTAAAGAATTTGGCTTACAGAAAAAAAATTAACTGCCAATTGACTGCAGATAATTTTTTTTAAACGAAATCGACATTACTTTCAAGAAACCTTCTGAACGTGGAAAATATTATCAATAGTTTTTATGGAAATATCAAGTTTTACTGCGATGGTGTCGCCAATTTCCGATGTCGTTTTTTTATGTCCCATTCACTTCGAGCTTCTAAAAACCACGCTTGCAAAAAAGCAAAAAAAGCATAACATACGTTAAAAGTACTAAACAAATGAATTTCTTCTTGGATGTGTGAGAAATTTTAACAAAATTAGTCTAGTTACCAAAAACACAGTAAACACATTAAACGTAATATATTCCGGTTTTCATTTTCGTTAAAGTTCGAGCATGTTTTAAAACTCAGAGACACTCGTGTCACATTTGGCATTAGCATAGGCATGGGTCGCAATATCTATTACTGCTACTTCTAAATAACAGCTATAAATATCTGTTACTGAAATACACATATCATCAAAAATTGTCAGTAAAATAACAATTTTAATAAACTATTTTCCACTACAATTTTAAAATTAAAATCAAAGTACATTTCTCAGAAACATTTTGTCAAATATGACAACCGAATTTTTGACAACATGCGCAATATAATATTACCTTGTAATATGGTAATTTGGTCGCAATATCCATACTATTCATGCGATTTTTAAAGAAAGAGATATATAAATGTACGAAGTTCTACATAGTACATTATGTAGGTATTCAGTGAATAAATGTGTAAATGTTTCTTTATTGATCGGTTTTAAATTTATTTCTCAAAGTTTCAGAATCTCTTCGAGTAAGTTGATAAAGAATGCGATCGACGATTTGCTTGACAGCTCCGACAGTGAGAACTAAAGTGTCGTGTTTGAGCATGGAGTAAGTATTTAATCCGTAAACTGACATAAGGTTAACGTAGCCAACGTTATCGGTTGCATAGCAGATGTTCTCAGGAAATATATCGTTATTGTCAATTATTAAGACAGATGGACCCCGATTGCACTCCTTGATCAGATCCTTAATGAAAGCTGGATCCCAACTGGGAATTGCCAAATCCTGGACAATATGCAAATCATCTTGTGCTAGTTTCACTGAGAAAGTTGAAGTCAAACCCATAACTCGCGTATAGAATGGCAATATGTAGAAATGGGTTGTTGGGGATCGAGGTCCATGGGCGATGCCACCTCCCTTGAAGAGAGGTGAACGGATGGATCCATGTCGAGCACGTCCACCGCCCTTCTGTGGCCATGGCTTGCGGCCACCACCACAAACTTCTGCACGCGTTTTTGTATGAGCAAAACTTACATAACTATACTCTGGCTGCCACTCAATGTTCTCCTGAATGACATCAACTCGGGGATTGGTTGCAAACACGTCGGGATGTAATTCAATCAGCCCGAGTTTCTTCTCTTCAATTGTATCAGTATTTTTGATCCATGCCTGACGATTTGCACGAATATTTGTCGGTATTTCGGATTTCTGAGTTAGGGGAAGAATGAGAGCTGGAGATGGTTGCACAACTTCGGTGGTGGTGAGGTATCGCACCGAATTAATGAGGTGTTTTGTTTTATTTAATAAATTTAACATTGTGCAGCCGATTAAAAGTATATATTTTACGAAAATAGCGAAATAGTAAAATGTGATGTCATTTGAATTCCTGGATGAAAACAAAATAAAAATCGTTGAAGCGATTTAAAAAAAAAATAATTTTGATTGCTTGTATTAAATTCCGGAAACATTTAAAAAAAAATTGGAACACCTATTTAAGGAAATTATTACTATGCGTATTAAATTTTAATTTAAAAAAATTCACCCAAAAAAAATAATAATTTTTTAAAAATCGAAAAAAAAACATTTTTGTCAAAATTTGAAAATGCAATATTATTTAGGTACACTCTTAGGGAGGGAGAACTTGCATAAAAAACATTTTGACCAGTTCATACAAAAATGAGAGGGTCGAAAATATCAAAAAATGTTCTATGGACAACACCGTTAATAGGTATGCAACATAAAATATTTTTACTTGCGATTATAGGTACTATAAGGCAAGTTATGCATTCGTAAAAAAAAAGTTTTGAGATAACAATCAAACATGACACTACGATGATAGCGAAGACGAAAAAAGATGGTCTAAAAATTCTGTCCATCTGTATGTCTGTCTGTCAGTCTGTTTGTCTGTCTGTATGTATGTATGTATAGACACCTACAGCCCAAAAGGGTGGGCCGAATTGCTTCAAACTTGGTATATAGAGTTTTTAGGTATTTTACAGAGGGGGAATTTTTATTTAGCTCAAAAAATAACGGTACCTGCCATATAACCGTTACGTTCAAACCTATTTTTCTCGGAAACGGCTCTAACGATTTTGATTTTAAAAAAATCGGTGTGGTTTTCATCATATGGTTGAAAAAAAAATTGAAAAATGTCTAAAAACGGTACTTTCCATAGGACCGTTTTATTTGCTTTCGACTATCTCATAAACGGCTCAACCGATTATTTCGAAATTTCACACATATATAGGTTGAGGTTGACCAAATTATTCCTCGTATCATAATTTTTAATTAGTATTTTTTTGTATTTTTAAAATCATTAAAAAAAAATATATTTCGAAAACTGCTCATTAAATTTTTTTACAAAAATTATTATTTATATGTATTTATTGAATTGGCGTTTTTGAATTTTTTTTTAAATATTTTCAAAAAGTTTAAAAAAAAAACTTTTTTTCTCAAAAACCGCTCCACAGATTTTTAAAATTTTTTTCTCATAAATTGAAATTTATCCAAGAAATAAAATGGCGTACTTTTTTTTGAGCTCAAATTAGTTTAAGTATTTATTTCAGAATTTTGAATTATTTTTTCTTTAATTAAACAGATTTAATCTTTTGTTTTTAGGTTTATATTATTAAATAGTTAATATTGTCATACCAATTTATTTTAGAACAAAATTAATGATATTTTGTATATGCATATACAAAATTGATTTAGAAATGACTTTAAAAATATATTCAGATTTTTAATAGAAACCTTTTGCATACGATGTGATCGAACATAAGGGCAAGTTCGTGCGATCCAGTCGTGCATTTAATTTTATTTAAAAGTGGACTGTACTAATTTAAGAAAACGCACATTTTTTTATCAAACATTTGTGAGCCGATTTTGAGAAACACAAATTTCTCTTAACTTTTTTTTTTAACATTTGTATGCGAGGTACCATTGTTTTTTGTTTTAGGAAAATAGTCTCTTCCAATATTCAACATAATGTCAAAAACCTACTTAATTCAAAATTTCCATGAAATCGATTTGGAAACATTGAATTTTCAAAAAAAGCATTGTTTTGTTTTTTTTTTTTTCATTTAGAATAGAATACTGTTAAAACTTATTAGAAGCTCTTCCTTAAAAAATAAAAAAAAATCAAACTAGAAATTTTTCAGAAAATTCAAAACCAAAAAAATGGTTCTACTAGAGATACCAAAAACAACCATTTTTTCCAAACAAAAAAATACCAAAAAAAACTTTCCCCTTCATAATTAACTGATTTTTTTTATTAATATCGTTGTAGATGTTTTGAAGAAAAATAAGATTTACCTTTATGGCTAAAAAAAACATGAATGGCAGGTATACCGTTATTTTTGGCTTCAAAAAAATTTTAAAAAAAATTTGTGCATGTTACCGAACATTATGTACAAAGTTTGAAGAAAGTCCATCGACCCGATTAGGATGTCGCCTCGCAGACAGACACGAAAGACAGACAGCAGGAATTGCCGGACCTACTTTTTTCGTGTTATCCATCATCGTAATATCATGTTTGATCAAAATCTCAAGTTCGATTTTATTACAAATCCAAAACGTGTCATATATCACCAGTAAAAAAAGAAAAACAAACGATAACAACAACAACAAAACATGAGAAAACAAATTTATAAACCTGTACTTACATGATTTTCGTAGTTTTATCTGCTGTAAAATTAAAAGTTATGTTACATGTATAAAATTCCCTAGAAAATATTATAAGTTAGAAATTAGTTGACATATCTCATTTTCTTTTGAAAATAATAATAAAATCAACAAAACCGTGGACTTTCATTGAGTCATTGAAAGTTATCTTTCCGAGTTAAATATCTACTCATACTTTAAGAACACTGCATATTTCATAATATAGTGATAATAATAATCAATTCTAATTAATTCTTTAAAAAACATTTATTTGGTTATTTTGAGTAAACACTAATTTAACTGTATGATTAGACATTACGGTCTTTTTATCAAAAAATTCCAAAGACCGTAAATAATGAATTCATTCTTTTTTCCGGAAATACCATTCGGATGAAAGCATAAGCGAAAAAATTGTACTCAAAGAGTAAAAAATTGAGTTCTTTTATATTTTTTGTCTTATTACTCAATTCTGATTTGAGTAAATTTCAAAACTTTATAATTAAATGCCTACCTATTGCACTTAAATTTCATTTAATTGAGGCTCTTAATTATCTACTTCGAATATATCTTGCTTTAAGATTGTAATTTATAAAAAAATTACAATTTCATAAATTAGAGTAGATCTGTTTTCTTCGCGATTCTTTTTCGTACAAATATGTAGAATCGGCGAAGAGCGTAAAATCTAAATATACAATACATATAGATATTAAAAAAATCCGTGGCAATCGCGACTGCGCCAAAAGAACCTAGAGCTTATTCGCGCTAAATTTATTTATATTTAAATAAAAACAAACCATACACAATTTTTAGCAACAAAGACGAGAGCCATTCTCTTTTTTTCTCGGCTAACAAGCGTAACGCATCATTTTCATTTGCGGGATTTTAAGATTGGCTGTCGGTTGTGGAATATTCAGTACTTAGATAAATTTAAAAAAAAAAAAGATAATCTTAGGAAGTAATATGCCTAAATTATGTAATTTTTGTGCAAATGCTAAAAAAAATAAAACTCAATTATGAGAAATAAAACAATAAAAAATATTAATTAAGTGAAAATTAAGGACTGTTAAAAAAACGAATAATCGAATAATATTAAAAAAAAAGTTCTAAAAACATTGACAGAACGATAGATCGCATCTTTAAAATAAAAGTTTTTATAAGGATTTTTAGTTTGGTCAACTTTTTTGTAAAGTAAGTAAGAACTTATCCGAAACACGTTTTCTTTTTTCACTTTCATTAGTAAAAAAAAAACAGAAAAATTCAGACCTTGTGCAAAAATAGTCCAAAGCCATTGATACAAGACACATTTTAAAAATACTTTGATTTTGATTTAGTGCGGTTTTTATAATGCTATATACATAAATTTGAACTTTTTTTTAATTTTGTCTGGAATTTTGAGTTTTCATGCGTGGGTATGAAGCAGCAATAGACAATATTTTACTTTCTAAGTTAAAAATGTTTTAAGATTGCTTGCCAAGTTAAAAGTTGAAGCAAATCATTGCCACATATTTGATTGGGCTATTCTACACTAGATGTCGTAGTTTATTTTTTGTTCAGCTAACTTCCCTTTAGGTTTATGAAATGCTTTCTTTTTCAATGTAGATTCAGAATCCGCAACTATCTTACAATTTGATTATTTTTATTGTTTACGTTAAAGTTTGTTTATGTTTTTTTCTTTTTATCTGAAGGTTGTCTGTGCCAGGGTTTAGCCAAAAATTTATTTGCTTCTAACATAATCTAAAAATAAAAATCTTTTTTGATAAAAATTGTATAAAATGTTATAATATTAATTAGGAAATTAAAATGCTAAAAAGTATCGATATGGACATTTTTTTTTCAATTACTAAATTTTTGAGTTTTTATTACCATGGCTACATGACCCATTTTTTCATACGAGAATGCTCGGAATGTGAATATTTGTCTCCACTTAATGAAAAAAAAAAATTGGTATTCCAGTTCTTACTATACAATATAGTAAATGTTTAACCATTTACACTTAAAGATTTAGTCTTAATCAAAATATTGAATTTTGATTTATTTTTACTTTTGTTTTTGATGTGAAGTTTTTTTTTCATGACACTTATGATTTATGAATAACCACCTAAGTCAAATGCTTGATCAGAAAATATACATATTTCGAATATCTTTCTGAGTAAATGCCAAACAAAACAATCTCATCCAAAATGACACAACGCAATCATAAATTAAAATTGAGAATTTGTGATTTTTTTGTAGAAGTCTCCACTTTATCACGCAGCGTTAGTTGCCTTGACAATTAATTTTGGACGTGACTCGGTGAATGCCAAACAGTGTGACAGTATGATAGAAAAGTAGAGTTATGCGAGCAAGTGTTATAGAACTGTTATAACTGTCAAAAATTGGCATTTATGTTTCGAAAAATTTCATTTGTTTGTTTTTTTTTGTTTATTATTTTTTTACTTCTATTATTTGTAATATTTTTGAGTTTATTTTTTTTTCCGAAATTGGTAGAATCTCCATGAATATTCTTACGCTCTGTTTTCCTTAATTTCGTTTCGGGGTATTCTTTTTAATATTTACTTAATAAATATTTGCAATTATTGTAACTTAGTCGAGGTAGGTACATCTCAACATACCTGGTTCTCCATCACCACCACGGATATATTCACCTTTTTTTAACGCCAACATTAAGCGGATTCTCAAATGAATAAAGAGTCGTTCACAATAAAGAAACTCAATTCTAAAATTCAAATAAAACAAGTCAAATGTACATTTTTTTAATTTAAAAGAATATTTTATGCCATTTCAGGAATAGAATATCACGTTGAATTTGTTTGCGGCTTATTCGTATACGTATATATACCTGAAATTTGTAATACTCTAAAAGCAATAAGTATATACCGTCGGTCTCGTTGATTTTTATTATTTTTGTTATTCCAATACCAATTTCGTTTTCCGAAACCGATGATTTAGCAATGACTACTAATCAGTTCGCAACGAATTTGACAGATGTTGCTTTAACAACATGGCCGTTATAATACAACCAAATATCAGTATTCCCATTGACAAAATCATCACCAGGTAACTGGTTGGAAGGAGGTGAAAAAAAAACAAAGTTCCGCAAGTCGAATCACCTTTTGATCCTGCGGGACCACATTGACAGTACTTTTATAAACAGAACTGTTATAAATTAGCATTTTTAGACTCTGGAATCACTTTTATTAAAATACCAATACCTATGAAAAACTGACACGTGCAGTCTAAATCAGTGATGCAACGAAATGGAATTATTTAAGACAAGAGCAGGCAACGAGACCGAGACTAGTCTAATGATCAATTATCAGCTTAAGAAATATCTTGAAAAACGAAAGTTCCTTAATGACCGGCAGTATGGCTTTCGTAGCAATAGGTGCACTGGTGATCTGATGGTATATCTCACCGAACATTGGCACAAATCTTTACATCGTTTTGGGGAAAGTAAGATTATACCACATGATATTTCAAAAGCATTTGATAGAGTTTGGCATCAAGCTCTCCTATCGAAAATGCGGGCATTTGGTATCGATGAATCTCTTCTTCGTTGGATTAGAAATTATCTTTCGGACCGTTCAATAAAAGTTGTATTGGACGGTATCAATTCTGATATTCACAAAATAAATGCTGGTGTGCCACAGGGCTCCGTTCTGTCTCCGACTCTCTTCCTCATTTTCATCAATGATTTCTTATCTGAAACATCTAATGCAATATATTGTTTTGCTGACAATAGTACCCTCAGCTTTTCATATTCGTTTTCAGATTCACCCCCATGTCCTTCGGATGTGGAACTACAACGGCTGCGTATGATAAGCTCTTTAAATTCTGATCTCGACACATTGTCCAATGAGGAATAAAAAACCGTATACAATTTAATGCTTTAAAAAGCCAATATTGTCTATTGTCGTTAAAGCGGTGCTTGCATCGAAGAAACTGAACAACTTTCAGTTCTCGGTATGTGCATCACCATCCAACTATTATGGAATGACCACATATTCGACGTCGCAAGGTGTTTGGGCTTTCTTCCAAGATGCAAGAAATATTTCTCCCCTTCTGATCTAGCTGTAATTTATAAAGCCTACATTCGTCCAAAGCTTGAGTACAACTGTGATATGAGGGCAGGTGCTCCTTTAATCCACTTAAATCTCTCCAAAAAAGAGCTTCAAAAATGATAGGTGATAGAACAATAACCGAAACAATTGCTCTTGATCACCGTCGTAATGTTTCATGCCTTTCATTGTTTTATCGTTATCATAGACAATGTTCTAATGAAATAGCCTGTTGCATTCATCCCCTTAAAATATTCAACCGTAATACTCGCGCTTCTAGGAATGCCCATCAGTTTACCCTTGAGCCCAACTTCGGACGTACTGTCAAGTATAGGGATTCTTTCTTTAGCCGCACCACACGAATGTGGAACACTTTGACCAACCATATTTTTCCCTCCCATTATAATATTCAAATATTATAAACTAATGTGCGTCGGTTTCTCATATTAAATCCTCTCCCATTTTCCTAATCGCTCGCGCTGTGCTTAAACATTTTAAGGGTATTCACAACCCCTTGAGTGCGTACTTCATATAAACAAAAAAACAAATCTTTTGCATATAATGTAATCGAACATAAGAGCAAGTACATGCGATCCAGTCTTGCATTTTATTTTTTTTACTTTTACACTAAAAATTACATGCAATTTCGTGGTAAATTTACACGCAGTTTTTAGAGTGTATGATGCGTATTTAATTGTGGCACGTTACTTTAACTATACATAGTATCATTTAGTTTTAATTTCCTAAGTAAAGAATGCCCCGTGGGGATTTTTTTTTTAAATACAATATGTATTTCGAAAATGGGCTGTCGGTCAGTTTTTTACTTCTATTTTTAAATTTATATTGTTTAATACTTAAAATTGCCATACCTTCCAATATGTTTTTGGAAAAAAAATTAAAGAATTTTTGTTTATAAAAAAATAAATTAAAAAACGACTTTAAAAATATATGTATTTAGCGTTTCTACCTTAATCTTGTACATACGATACGATGAGATCGAACTTAACAGCACGCATCTGCGATTATTTCGTTCATTCTATTTTTCGTTGAATACAGTTCTTGTATACAAAGAACCGATTTGTCAATCTCGAGATAAACATCCAGTTAGTTGCCAGAGGAATAAACTTAGTTGACTGTTAAACAACCAGATAACAACATCGAAATTTTCAATCACGAAAAAACAATCTATAAAATAATTTAATTTGAACGTCAATTCTGTTAAACGTTTATTTCAAAGCAATAATTTTTCAAAGTATTTTTGACATCGAAAATAGCTATTTATTTTATTCCTCAGATAACTCCTTATTCCGTTCTAAAATGAGCAGATAACTTTATTCGTATATTAAGTTGTATCTGACTGTTGAAAAACTGATTTTTTGCTCTATCTGGAGAATATGTACTAACTGACTGCTTAACTGACTATTGAAAAATTGGCCCAAAGTTACTTTATATTATTTGAACAAACAAAAAAAAAGTGCTGAGAAAATGTTGGTTTTCCGAGAGAAAAACATCTGTGGTGAAAACGAAAATTTAACAATATTTTTTTTTCCACAAAATAATTTCACTGACGTCCTTTTCATTAATAGTTGTTTAATTCCTGATGATAGAATAAAATTAATAATTTGCTTTTAATTTCCCTTACATAATTTAGTTTGGCACTTTGTTTCGCTTCCAAAAACATAAATTTAACCCATCGCGTAGGGTAGACAAGGCATGTATACCAGTCGAGTACTAGAACTTATATATTTATTATTCCCTATTTTTAGCTTGGAAGAGCGCCGATTCCGGGCGTTAATAAAATATATGTGAGAGTGTAAGTACAAATTAATTGATTTTGAAGTTTGTTTATAAGGTATTTGTAAATAATTACACTTTTAAATGTATACACATTCCACAATGTGGATTTGATTTCACTTTAATAACACATTTTACTTGCTTTCAGTTTTTAAATTATGAATATGTGAGTTATGTGAGTGCGTCAATAGATCAGCTTTTTTGGTTTCGATTTTAAAATCCAAATTCCTTTTTTTGTAAATGAACTGTTGCTAATGGCATCCAAACAGTTTTAAAACTTAAGCTCATTATTTATTATAAGTTTTGGCCAATTATTCGTGTCCTATTTCCTTCCTTCGCATTTAAAAATCTATCCATCCGATTCACATTTGTTTCTATAACAAATGTTTGAATAACAAGGTTCCGTTCTTTTATTGATTTATGATACTGAATGATGACTTGTCAACCAAAATTCAACTTAAATGTCAAACAAATGTCAAAAATGACAGCTTGATTTGAAATGTGTATAATACTATCATCCCCTTAACATGTGTAAACCGTTAAAGAACTTAGTTTCAACTAGCAGTTTAAACCCAATTTATGAACCTAAGTGCATATTTATTACATTATGAACAATTATAAATCATTTTTAATTTATATTTATGCGTTGTTGCATTTCGAGTTTGTAGTTTTCAATTGAATTTAATCTGTTCCATATTCATATCACATCAGATAGTAAAAATCGAATGGCTGTTGAAAATTCATCTCGATATATTAATATTTCGCGTACAAAATTATCTTGCTGGCATACATCCGGAAACAATGACGTCAGTAGAAATAAAAGTCTGCTGCTTAGCAATCATTTCTCTGTATGAGACAAAAAGGATTTTTCTTCTTTTTTTTTTTTCTTTTTGACAGAACATTTATTTACTTAAAGAGAAAAATTTTGATACAGTGTCTCGAGAAAAAGACGAAAAGCAGATTTTAACACGTAATAATTTGTGACCATTAAGACTTTATGCGTAGGTTTACCGCCTAGACGCTTAAAAGTTAAGTTGATTTGGGTGGCAGTGCTGGATTTCGACCCAGACAATGTCATCATCTTCATTTTTATAGACAACTTTTTGATTGTGTACGCATAGATCTAAATACAATTTAAAAGATTTTTGATCTTCAAACTTGCCAACTTTTTGAAGCTTTTTTTTTAAATTTGTTCATAAGTAACATTTATCAGCTGAATCATTTGAGTTAGTAAGAAATATATAATACATATTCTATTTTGTTTAAAAAAATAATTTTTCTCGTCTGGACTTCGCCTACATTACAAAATTAAAGATACATTTGTGAATCATAAAATATTAGAATATACACTATTACATTTTGAAATCATTCAATAATTGAATATTTAGCTTAAGTCCTTTTTATAGTTCGGTTATAAAATTGTATTGTTTCTTATGTGGGAAAGGGGGGCAGGTTTAATATTAAAAGATATTTGAATACCTTGCAAATGCTTTTTGGGCAATTTTAAATTGATATTGGAGGTTTTTTAATGACAAGCAACAAATTTAGTTCGCTGTAACCTTATAGGTTAGATTTTAACGGGAACCGGACTGATCATCAAACTTCTTACCTTATTTGGGCGCTTTACTTAATTCAAAAAAATGGTCGCACCTTAATTAGGCACTTAGGAGGCGACACTCTCACGTTACCTATGTATAACAATTATAAGAGTTTTGTTTAATTGTTTTTTTTTTTTGTTGGCAAAACTGTGAAATATTGACAGCGCTTCGCGCGATTGCTGGATCTCTGGAATTAAAAATTTAAGTTCCGAAAGTCGAAAGCCCTTCTTATCCTGCGGGGAAACATAAGCCGTACATTTCCAAACAGAACTGTTATAATCAGTCACTGTCAGAATCATTTAACCGTCATAATAGTTTTCTTACAAACTATCACTAATCCTAATAATAAATGAAGTTATGTGTATTTATAAACGCATCATCTACTAAAAATGCTATTCTGATAAGTGTATATGCAGCGCAGCGAACAACTAGCATAAAATTATCCAGTAAAATGTGGGTGGCAATGGCGCAGTGGATAAAGTGCTTGATTGCTAAATTAGACGTGTGGGTTCGATCCCCACGCTGGGCGCATTCTTTTCTATACCTCCAATTTTAATTGGATGCCGCCCATGGGTTAAAATGAGACAGCCAATACCTGGTTCTCAAATCCACTATGCCAAACTAGTGCCGTTCAATTCAGGTTGCATTGAAAAGACCTTAGGTCTTACCGGCATATAGTTAAATTTAAAAAAGACACTGCATAGCGCATTCATTCAAAAGAAGAAGAGGCAACTTAAAGACTGTTATAATTGCTCTTGTACCATCTAAGTATAACTTTATAACACTTCTAATCACTTTCAGAGGTCATATTGAGCGATATTTCAAATGCTGGTATTATTTATTTGTATAAAACAATAAAATACAAAAATATTCTTTACTTTGTTTGTACACAACACAATGTTTTTTCATGTGTGTCAAGTTAGCACTACCACTTCAAAATTTTAAAGAAATTCTTATTGGATTAATTGTCGTAAATTTATCGTAAATTTGTCGTGAAAGAAAAAAATTTGTCGCGCTTGTTTTTTAAGAAATAACCCCTGGCAATGCTAACTTGACAGTCAAGTTACCATTACCACCCCTCAAAAACGGTGTATATGAAGTAAAAAATAAAAATTGGTATGCCATTAATTGTCGTAAATTTGTCGTAAACCAATGGCGAAACAAAAAAATTTGTCGCGTTCGTTTTTTTTTAAATAACCCCTGGTAATACTAACTTGACAGTCAAGTTAGCATTACCACCCCTCAAAAAGGGTGTATATGAAGTAAAAAATAAAAATGGGTATGCCATTAACTGTCGTAAATTTGTCGTAAACCAATGACGAAACAAAAAAAATTGTGGCGTTCTTTTTTTTCTAGCAAAAAACGCCCTTTTAGTATAGCCTATACCATAAAGTAAAAATTTTCACTAAATCTAGCACTACCATACCAAAAGTATTTGCTTAACTACTTTTTTTCAAAAAAAAATTATTTAAACAATTGTCGCTCGATGTCCTTGAGTAAGTTGTGTAATCAAATAATTTGTCGCGCACCTTTTTCTTACAAAAAAACGCCCTTTTAGTATAGCCTATACCATAAAGTAGGAATTTTCGCGCCTTTTTATGGTATAGGCTATACTGAAAGGGCGTTTTTTTGTAAGAAAAAGGTGCGCGACAAATTATTTGATTACACAACTTACTCAAGGACATCGAGCGACAATTGTTTAAATAATTTGTATATGACAAAAGTAGTTAAACAAATACTTTTGGTATGATAGTGCTAGATTTAGTGAAAATTCGTACTTTATGGTATAGGCTATACTAAAAGGGCGTTTTTTGCTAGAAAAAAACGAACGCGACAATTTTTTTTTGTTTCGCCATTAGTTGACGACAAATTTACGACACTTAATGGCGTACCCATTTTTATTTTTTGACTTCATATACACCGTTTTTGAGCGGTGGTAATGCTAACTTGACTGTCAAGTTAGCATTACCAGGGGTTATTTTTTAAAAAACAAGCGCGACAATTTTTTTTCTTTCACGAAAAATTTACGACAATTAATCCAATAAGAATTTCTTTAAAATTTTGAAGTGGTAGTGCTAACTTGACACACATTGTTTTTTCTCGGATAGACGTCAAGGATGGTGCCAGCACACCCTATGTCATCTTAAAATTGCCTCAAAAAACTTAATACTTAAAACTTATACTTAAAGAGAATACACTATTCAGTGTATTATAATAGATACCAGTAAATAGAGCAGATATAGTTTTGGAATGGCTGATAGAATGGCACTCAATCGTTCAGTGAACGTTGGAAGGTCTTGAGTACAGCTGAGGATGTGTTCGTTGATATTTTTTCATTGTATGCTGCAATATTGCTGCATAATGTTGTCTCTAAATGCTTTGCTGTGCGTGCTAAAAATATAAGAATAAAAAAAAAAAAACAGGATCTACGACAATAAACCTTATTTTCGTCATCAACGTACCGAGTAATGTACATACCACCAACGATCGTCGAATTCACGGTCTCCCTTTAATGATAAATAATATTTGGCCAAAAAGATGTTTACATCCCGATTTTTTAATATCAGTCTTTGAACCCGTACTATGCAGGTCGAGGTGGAATAGAGCACCTCAAACTGCTTTTCACATAAAAAACAAAATTTTTCCAACACAGCCCTCAATTCGAATCTTTTATTATCAACTAAACGGCTATCCATTTTGCGGTTTCAAATGTAAACGTAAATAAAACACTTAAAATATTTTTTTTAATGATATTTCTTTTTTATTATAAAGTTTGAACATTGACCTTATGTGTGAAACACTACATCATTTAAATGGCCACCACGCGAATTGTTGCAAGCATCGATTCTTTTGAGGTAATTTTCGATCATTCCATCGCCGTTTTCAAAGAAGTAAGGTCCAATCAAACCTCCGTACCAAAGTGCGTCCCAAACAGTGACTTTTTGTGGATGTAATGGCCTCTCTTCAATTACTTGAGGATTCTCAGAACCCCAAATATGACAATTTTGTTTATTAACATACCCACCTAGTGAGAAATGTGCTTCGTCGCTGAAGAAAATTGTGTTTGAAAAATTGCCGTCCACCGCCTGTTGTTCAAGCACCCATTCGACGTATCTACGACGTTGTGAATGGTCAGCTTTCTTCAGTTATTGTGTGAGCTGGACTTTAATGGATGTAGGTGTAGATCCAAATGCAAAATACGCCATAATGTGCCGTAAGACAGTCATAATTCCTGAGAACGATGGGGAATCGACACATTCGGGTCTTCGGCAACACTTTCAATTACAGTATGCACAGGCCTTACAATAATTGTAACCAATCCAGTCTCTTCAAATTTCTTCACAATTTTGCCAATTGCTTGCGTAATTGGACGATTATGTAAGCCATAATCTCCTCTTAAAGCACGATATGTGGCTGTGGCAGAATCACCATTGTTGTAGTAGGTTTTAACAATTTTTATGCGTTGTGCGATAGTTAAATGATCCAGTTTTTTAAATGTCAGACTTTCAACTAAAAAAATATTGGTTTAACAACTTAGTTTGACAGATGTCGAATTCCAGCCCTATACTTTTGAAACCGCAAAATGGATAACCCTTTATAAGATTCATATTAAGCATGAATATACAACTATTTGATTCCCACTTGCATTGTTATCTATAGATTTCTTCGTATAATAGTTCAAACGTAAAAATAAATTAAGTCTTCGAAATTTTGGAAGAAAAAAACAATTTAAGCTCAGTCGATAGGACTGTTTTTATCCATCAGCAAATAAAACGCCCAATAAAATATAATTTGCCAAAATATTTCAGCACTCCTTAGAAATGCCAATTTATAAAAATTATTACAGTTTTATAACAGTTGTTCGCCATTAAAGATGTTAAAAATTCAGTGGGGGCAGCTGAAGGAAACAACTAATTTCCGGAAGTCGACTGCCCTTTTAGCCCTACGAGGCCGCATATAAACTCTTCTTTTCTGTCACACTGTTGGCATGTCCCGATCCAGAGACACGTGCGTTTTGAAAACAAATGATTAAATTGTATCCCAAGCTCTGCACATTTAAAATGACATAGACTATCGCCAAGATAGTCTTGAATAAGGTGGTGCAGAGGAAAAAGAAAGAGCGTCAGCAGCTAAGATTTTTCTATAATACTCGTAATCTTCTTTTTTTTTTAACATCAAAGATCAAAGTACTTTAACCTTACCTACCTACATAAAGTATTTATTTCCATTATGTTTTTTTTTGCACAAGTATACAGAACATCATAGTTTATCATAAATTTTGTTAAAAAAAAAAAACAATATATAGACAAGAAACTCGACAGCATGTGTACCTATTTTTAAACTTAACGATAAATACATAAACTATAAAAAATTGAAATATTTGCAAGTGTCGGAATAAAGTTTGTCTATGACGTAGGATACATACATACGTGTGTGTGCTTGGATGAATTATCGTATTATTTTTTTTTATTGAAAATTAATAGATGCTAGGATGAAAGCAATAAATTATAACATTTTCAGCTTAAAAAAAAAACGGACAAATCTTGTTGTTTTTAAACTGAGTACTTGGATTTTAATTGAATATAAAATGAATATAATGTATGTATGGACATATGTGTCAAATAATTAAAAATACACTGTTGTGATATTTTCTTAATTATACTTTGCACAAAACTCTTTCATTGCTTGTGATAGCTGTGCAGTGGTACCGTTTTTACAAAACTAAAAGCCAGGCTACGGTTAAGGCGTTCTTTGGTGGCAATTACTTACGGTACAATGGATAGATTCCAATAAAACACGACCATTGTTTGATCGTTGTACATGCACATATCTTCATTTTTGTTTTAAATGTTATTTTCTAAAAAAGTACTGATTTAAAGCGATATATTAACTCCTTAAAGTTTCCCAAAATTAAAAAAGAATAGCTGTTAAAGTTGTATAGTACAGAAAACTAACTAGAGCTAATATAAAATTTGACCAATAAATACTCAATAAGAACCATATCACACAGTTTGCTTAAAACTGATTCGCAAATAATATAAAAAAGAAGTGATTCCCTATACTAGTTTTGGATAACAACATACAGGGTGGTGCACGAATCTTGCTGCAATAAGAAATTTACATAAATTTTATTTTAATCGATGTATTTCATTAATTTTTTTTTTATTGGATCAATAAATTTTATTTTAAATAAGTAATGGTTTTTAAAGATGATAGACCGCAAATGACCTCCACGCTCATAGACGTATATGCGGCACCTGATCAGAAAATTGTTCATTGCGGTGTGAAGGGTTGAAATTGGGATCGCCTCAATTATTGCCTTAATGGAGTGCTTCAATTCAGTCAAATTCCTGGGTTTCGTTTTGTACACTTCCTGGTTGACATAACCCCATAAAAAAAAGTCTGGTGCAGTCAGGTCAGGTGACCTGTTTGTTTGGGACTTTTCGTTGGACCTCCGCCATAACTTGAGTGGCTACGTGTGCACTTGCTCCATTTTGTTGAAACCAAATCCTGCTGAAAAGGATACGTCTTTGGCGAAGTTCTGGGTAAAACAACTCCTTCAACATCTTTAAATAACGGTCCCCATTGACAGTTTGTGTTACACCGTTTTCTTCAAAGAAGTATGGCCCGACAATACACCTTGATGAAACTGCGCACCACACAGTGACTCGTTCTTGGTGCAGTTCCGTTTCATGGAGCATTTCTGGATTAGATTCACTCCATATACGGCAATTTTGCTTGTTAACATTGCCGTTTAAGTCAAAATGGGCTTCATCAGACATGAACAAACAATTTATCAATTTATTGTCTTCTTCGGCCATTACAATCATTTTTCGGCAAAATTCCAGGCGAACAGGAAAAACCTGAGGGTTTTTTTTTTATAAGTTTGCACGCGCTCAAGGGATTATGAATACCCTTTATATGTTTTTCTTAACACAGCGCGGGCATCCGGTGGAAGAAGAGAAAGAAGGATAGGAAAGATGTGTTCTGAGACTAGAGCTGGTTGTTGTCTCAGATTTATAAAATAAATGCTGGTGTGCCCCAGGGCTCCGTTCTGTCTCCGACTCTCTTTCTCATTTTCATCAATGATCTCTTGTCTGAAACTTCTAATCCAATATACTGTTTTGCTGACGACAGTACCCTCAGCTTTTCATACTCGTTTTTAGATTCTCATCCATGTCCTTCGGATGTGGAACTTGAACGGCAGCGTATGATTAGCTCATTTAATTCTGATCTAGACAGCATTGTCCAATGGGGAATAAAAAACCGCGTAGAATTTAATACGTCAAAAACCCAATGCTATCTTCTGTCGTTAAAGCGGGACCCTCCCCCAATGCCGTTGTCCATAAGCGGCGCTTGCATCGAGGAAACCGAACAACTTTCAGTTCTCGGTATGTGCATCACTGACCACCTTTTGTGGAATGAACACATATTCGACGTCGCCAAAAATGCTGCAAGATGTTTGGGTTTTCTGAGACGATGCAAGAAATATTTCTCCCCTTCTGATCTGGCTGTAATCTATAAATCCTTTATTCGTCCAAAGCTTGAGTACAATTGTCATATTTGGGCAGGTGCTCCCATAACACACTTAAGTCTCCCGGACAGAATCCAAAAAAGAGCTTTAAAAATGATAGGTGATGAAACAATAACTAATACAATTGAGCCTCTCTCGCACCGTCGCAATGTTTCATGCCTTTTATTGTTCTATCGGTATTTTTATAGACAGTGTTCTAGTGAAATAGCCAGTTGCATTCCTCCCCTTAAACTATTCAACCGTAACACTCACGCTTCTAGGAAAGCCCATCAATTTACCCTTGAGCCCAACTTCGGAAGTACTGTCAAGTATAGAGATTCTTTCTTTAGCCGCACAACACGAATGTGGAATGTTTTACCCGACCGAATTTTTCCCTCCCATTGCGATAATCAGGCATTTAAAACCAATGTACATCGGTATCTCCTGTCTAATCCTATCCCATTTTCCTAATCGCTCGCACTGTGTATAAACATTTTAATGGTATTCATAACCCCTTGAGTGCGCGCATAGTTAAAAAAAAAAAAAAAAAAAAAAAAAAAAACTATCGCGCCACGGCCACCCCCGGTTTAACTTGCTTGTAATTTAGACTTTGTACGTAAACAAGCTTATGTCATCCTGAAGTATCCGTTGTAATGACCGTCTGCTAACTCCAATTTGGCCCGATAAGTTTCGAGTCGAACGCTTGGATTTGCCTGTATTGCCATTGCAACAGCCACGATTGTATCCTGAATCCGAACATTGGGATCTCGATGATACGGTCTTCGTTCGATGCTTCCAGATTCGGCAAATATGTTCACCGGCCTCATAATGGTCTACCTACTCGGGGGAGTACCGCCAAACTCCAGCCTAGATTCCTTTTAGACGGGAATGACGGAATGCAAAGAATGGTATCACTGCACTATCCAAATCCTTTTTTCAGTATCCCAAGCATTCATTTTGATAAATCTAAATAGTAGCCTATAAAATAAAAGAAAAGCCGATTACTCACACTGAAAAAAAGTTATTACGTTTTATTTTTGTAGCACGGTTCGTGCGAAACCCTATAGATATGAAATTCTTCTTGAAAACTAGAACAAATCCTAAATTTTAAATATTTATTTATTTATTTATTTTGATAAATAAGAAAATTAAGTCACAATAAATATGTTGAATTTGACTTTTGTTAAATTTGATTTATTAGGAAATTTTAAAATAGTTTTTAAAATTAATATTTAACGGATATTTAAACGGAAACGAATTTGATAGCTAAAATTGCCTACTGGCAATTCTAAAGCACCCACCATGACAATCAGCTCAGATCAGCGGACAGCCACCGCCATTTTTCGAATTCCGAATGCGTTGTTGTCTAACTCGGACTCCAGTTTGGACGAGCGCACGTTGTTCTTGTTATAATTTTTCTCGAAGTTGCCATGCGACTTGTTCGTTCAGTTGTCTACATTTCGATCTGAGCGTTCTTCTGGAGTTTCGTTTTCAAGACTAACCACCATAAGGCGTGGATGACAATGTTAGAAGAAATGGACTGAGTTTTATAATTGTCGACATATCACAAACGAGATTTGAAACCTCCGATATCAATCACTAAATGGCCAAATGAAATAGCTCTGCAATCGCAAACGAAATAAAATGCACGACTAGATCGCACGTACCTGCTCTTATGTTCGATCAGTCATAAGCACAAGGTTCTTAGTAGCAACAGCTAAATATATTTTTAAAGTCATTTTTACTTGCGATATATGTAGGTACTATAAGTCAAGTTTTGCATTTAGAAAAAAATTCAAGATTTGAATCAAACTTGACATTACGATGATGGAGAACACCAAAAAAGTTGGTCCCGCAATTCCATCTGTCTGTCTGTCTGTACAACTCTCTACACTCTAAACGGCTGAAGCGATTTTCTTCAAACTTGGTACTTAAGCGTTTTAGGTGATTGTCCAAAATAGATTTTGGAATTGTTGTTTTGACCCCAAAAATACCGGTACTTGCCATACAATTTTTTCTACCATCTTAATTACCTCGAAAACTGGAAACTTTGGGTATGGTCTACATTTTGGCTAATTTTTTTTTTAACATTATAAATTTTTTTAACTCATAAACGGCTCAACGGATTTCGATCAAATTTTTTTATGCAGGAGCTCCTTGAAAATTTAAATAATACTGCATTTCAAAATTTTCGAAAAATGGTTTTTCGGATTTCTGAAAAAAAAAGTTTTTTTTTTGAAAATTCAATATTTCGAAAACGGGTGAGCGATTTTTTCTGAAATTTTGTTTTTGAATTTATATTATTAAATATTTAAAATGTTCATACCAATTTTTTTTTTAGAAAAAAATTAAGCATTTTTATATATACAAAATTAAGTGAAAAACGACTTTAAAAATACAAAAAATTTTCTATTAAGAATATTTTGCATATAATGTAATCGGACATAGGAGCAAGTACGTGCGATCCAGTCGTGCATTTTATTTTACTTAATTTTGTATACCTATACAAAATTTCTTAAAACTTTTTTCAAAAAAAAATTTGCTATTGGAATTTTAGGTATTCAATAATAAATATAAACTTAAAAACATAATTTCAAAAAAAAATCTTCCATTCGTTTTCGAAATATTGAATTTTCAAAAAATCCAAAAATATATATTTCGACATGTCGAATGTGTATTGTTAGGTGATTGGCTCTATTCTCTTTTTAATAATTAGCTTAGCCTCAAAAATACGGTTCCAAAATTGTAAATCCTAATTGTTCTAACGATTTTGATACAAACATTCAGTGCTCTATTATAGAAGTAGCCTACATTTTGGTTATTTTTTCTTAAATTAACATTACTTAATACTTTAAATTGGCATATCAATAATTTAAAAACAACCAAAGTCATTTTGTATATAAAAAATTAACTAAAAAATAACTTTACAAATATTTTTAGCAGTTTCTCATAAGAATCTTGTTCTTGCGATGTGATCGAACATAATACTACGTTTCTACTGACCACTAAACCGAGATTTAAGTAGATTTAGCTAAATCTCCTACAAATCTTGAGCATTTACCATACAAATTTGTATCTTCTCAGATGACGATTTAAAATAAATTCAATTTAAATCTTCATAGGGGCAACAGATGTACAAATCGAACTAACCTATTCCCATATCGAAATGAACATATTCATCGGCAAAGTGAATTTTTCGCTTCGGTTGACACAGATGAAGCTGCCTGTCTCACTTCTACATCGTGAGCAAAAATGAAACAAAATTTAAATTTTGAATAGTGCTTTCAAAATTAAACTACTTTTGGAGCTGTGAAAACAGTATTTGAGATTAGCAAATCTACAAGAGATTAACGTTCGGTGGAAACGTAGTATAAAAGCTTATGGTACGAAAATGTCACAATTTCCTATGTGGATTATTATATGGAACGATACATTTCTTCTTGGCGGAACTAGTTGTTGTTCTTCTTCTTGTAATTACTAAAAATATCAGTCATAGTAACACTTTTCCGATAATAAGACATATATCAAACATGTGTGAACTCATACATTTCTTGAAAATTAACATCAATAATTTGTCTTAACCCAAATATTTATTTCGTTAAATTTATATATCAATTTAACAATTCAACATTTATAAATCCAATCATAACTGTCTACATAATTGGCTTTGTGTGTTAACAATTAATTTACAATTTGTATTTGTATTAAACATGATTTGACAGAAAATTTCTTTGGGCAAGTAGGAATTTTTCAAATGTAAGTACATACAAATAATGCGTGATCAACCTCGAAGCGACGCGACGTCTCAACTACTCCCCACCTCCCCCTTGAATGATGTTTGTCTATTTTAAGCCTTAAACGTCATCTTTCTACCAAAAGAACACATAGTATATATGTATGTATATAAACATTCAGAAACAAAAACACAATTTTTCTGTCGTCCATATTGTCTCCTGGCTACGACAACCTCCGGCCGTTGTGTTACGCAAAATTATATTTTTAAACACGCTCTCGGCGTATACTTTTTGCCAGTTTGCCAATCACCTTCTTTCTATACTGCTCCTTTAGTTCTCTCAGTCTCTCTCTATGAATAGATTTTTCTCCTTTTTACTAAGGGAAAAAATAATCACAATTCACAAGTAAATAAATCATATTAGAAAAACAGCGTTTTCTGGTACGAATTTTGAAATAAACAGAAAATATGTATCAAGACGCGACACATACCGCTTTGCGACAGAACTACATTACCTATAGAGTTCTGCGAAATCTTCGAACGAAAGAAAATAAGCAATTTTTTTACAACGCGCCTTAAGATTGTTTTTCAAATTTTTAGTATCTATTTGTGATTTATCACGATCACTTGATTCGGCGGGCATTTTGGTTGTTCATAAAAATACAAATTGAAACGGGAGCAAATTAGAAAAATATATTCATTTTATTGACTTAATTAAATCAGGTGTGGAAAAAAAACTATGGAATGTCATTTGGCCCAGACTTATTTGTTTATTTTTTAAATTACATATTTTAAACTTCAAAGAAAAAAAAAACATTAAACAATAATTTTTTCTTGCAGTTGACGTTCTCGAAATGCTTCAAAATAACACAGCTATTAACGGAACAATGGGTGGTGCAGGAGTGCAAAATATTGATCTGACACAACCTTCATCTTCCAATTTTAATGGCAACGGATTATTACTCCAGCAGCAGCAACAACAACAGCAACAACAGCAACAATCACATCAACAGCAGCAACCGCAACAACAACAACAACAGCAGCAACAGTTAACCGCTAAAAAGATAAGGCGGAACGCTCAAGTAATAATCACAGAACAACCAGCCTGGAAAGCGTTACGGTTTCGCTATGAGTGTGAAGGACGATCGGCTGGGTCGATACCAGGCATTAATAGTACGCCAGAAAATAAGACATTTCCGACAATTGAAATTGTTGGTTACAAAGGACGAGCGGTTGTAGTAGTGTCATGTGTAACGAAGGATCCACCATATAGGTGAGTTGTCAAAAAAAAAAAAAAAAAAAAAAAAGATGGCGTTAATAAATGACAAAAAATATTATAATTAGAACAAAGAAAAATGCAAGTCCATAGAAAAAGGAGAAAGCTATTAAATGTTTTTCGTTTCATCTCGTGAGAGATTTGACAATAAAATATTAGAGAGCTTAGTTACCATCAAAGCTTAAGTTTCGATATACACAATGCAATCAAATAACTAATATCTTAGCAAAAAGCAAATTAGTTGCAAATGTCAGATTTCAAGAGCAGAATTTGTGGTTTTGTGGTTCTGCATTTTTGATTCGTCATGAATATTGACATTTGGTGAAATAGAAATAAGAGAAAAGAGATAGATAATTGAGTACAATACGAGTGGCTTCTTGCTTTGAGGATTGAGAAACATTGCTTTTAAAAACTATTGACATGAGAGCGACCAACTGATTAAGGAATATTTATCCATTTTGACATTTCGGTTTTCTGGCTTTTTTACTCGTCTTGTGTGACATTTTATAATAATTGGTCGCGTTCCTTAGTAGCGGCTTTGTTTTCGAACTATCTAGGTATTATTTGTATTGTATATATAGCTGGAATTTTTAATTCTCAAATTTATAAACCAATCTAATAATGTTTGGGTAGCTTAATGGGGTTTTCCATTGGTGGTAAATTCAGAATTTGATGCGGAATTTGATATTTTTCGTGGCGCCATTTGAATTCAATTTTGGTTTGCTATGGTATTGGTGTATACTAGTTTCTGTAAAACTGATTGTTGTCAAACTGTTTGTCAAAGTTTCAGATTGTACTAAGGTTTAGTAGTGTTAGTAAAAAGAGAAGTAGACTCACCGAAAAATAGGGATCTGCGAATTTGATTTAAAATTTAAAAAAATGTATCTTTGTTGCCCAATGAAAGGATTTAATTGTATAAATCCATGTTTTGGCAGATTTGTACCAAAAAAGAATTACATTCTTGTACCAATGGATAACCACATAAGATTTGTGTTTGACCACAGATATTTAGTTCATCAGCTGGTTTTTCCATAGCCATTAGAACAATACAAAGCAATCCGGATTGATTTGGCGAATGTGCCCACGAATACTTGATTATTGAATGAAATGTGGATGGAACGCTAATAGAGTTTGATAGTTCGTAACATTCTGATAGGAATTAGATATGCTATGATTTTGAAGTGGTGGTAGACAAAATTACTCAGGGTGAAAAATTGCAGTCATCGTCATTTTTAATGTTTGTTTCTGTTTTGTATTCCATTCAATTGCAAATATGCCTTCAAATACAACAATTTTTAAAAGATGTTAACGCTGTTCAAGTACTTATCCGTACTCTTTACTCGAAAGAACAGTTCACTTGAACCATAAAGAAAATCACAAAGAAAAGAGGGTGAAAATTCTGCATTTTTTTTCGCTACTACTAATAGTTTAATAATCGCAAGGTGAAATTGCATAATGTAAAAGCACTCATACCGTTCAATTTTGTTTGCTTTAACCAAAGTAGTGACCATGACAATATAATGGATGGATTAGGCACATGTAACAGTTGATGATAACGTAATTTTTTAAAATTCTAAAATGCACGTGCCTATACTGGCTTTTATTAATTTTTTTAGCTATAGCCATAGAAATTTCAAATTAACACACATATCTAAAATTAAATGGGATTGAAAAAAGGAAATCAATAAAATATCAAATTTTTTGCAAGGGATGAAAATGGCACACAAATTTCGTATGAACATTTAGTGGAATTTTTTTTTTTTTTTGAAACTTTGAAATATAATAATGTAGAAGTTATTTAATTTGAACAATATTTACACAAATACTGATTGCTTAGAGAAGTACATACATGTACTTATTATGTTAACGTAATGCGATAATATTTACATAGATATTTTTTTATTTTAACAGACCACATCCTCATAATTTAGTTGGTAAAGAAGGCTGTAAAAAGGGTGTATGCACACTGGAAATAAATAGCGAAACAATGAGAGCAGTATTTAGTAATTTAGGAATCCAATGTGTGAAGAAAAAGGATATCGAAGCAGCTTTGGTAGCACGTGAAGATATTCGAGTAGATCCTTTCAAAAGTAAGTTTTAAAGAAAAAATTTAAAAATATAAGCCTAGAAAATCAATAGAATTGTTTTAAATTTAAGCTGGATTCTCACATAAAAATCAACCATCAAGCATAGATTTAAATTCAGTCCGGTTGTGCTTTCAAGTCTTCCTTGAAAGCGATGTGAAGGGTCGCTTCACTGTACCACTCTTACCTGTTGTTTCTGAACCGATTTTTGACAAGAAGGCCATGTCAGATTTGGTAATATGCCGACTGTGCAGTTGTTCGAGTACGGTTGAGGGTGGCAAGGAGATCATACTTTTATGCGAAAAGGTTGCCAAAGAGGATATTTCAGTGCGTTTCTTCGAGGAGCAAAATGGCAATCTAGTGTGGGAAGGATTTGGTGATTTTCAGCATACGGATGTACATAAGCAAACCGCCATTACTTTTAAAACACCACGTTATAGAACTTTACAGACTAATGAAATAGCTAAGGTAAAAAAAAACTTATACATACATATTAATATAGATTAAACGTAGTCTAAAAATCAATGGCGCAAAATTTTAAACAGAATGGCGCAAAATTTTAAACGATTTAGTAATATGTTATATCATTTTTAGTATGATGCTAGGCTAAAAAGAGGATTTTCCTAATTTTAAACCAGTTTAGTATGTACTATTTTCTTAACATTTTACTAAAGTTAAAATCACAAAATGGTTACTTTATTTTTTTAGTATCCATATGCCACTTTGGCATTTACAAACGTCAAAATGTTACGTTCGCTTACTCTTTTGCACTATTTTAGGCGTGTTTAGTTGTAGCTCATTAAAAAAATAGATTTAATATGGTGCTAGTTAAAGTGTTAAAATTATTAAAATATTAGCAAATTGCTTTAGTATTAGCAAACTGTTAATTAGTATCATGCTAAGCCCTTAACAGCAGGCTGTTTAAAATGTTGCGCCAATGATGTTAAGGGTTTAGCATGATACTACTTAACAATTTGCTAATATTAAAGCACCTTACTAAAATATTCATATTTGTTAACACATTTTAATTAGAACCATACTAAAACTAATTTCTGGATTAATTGAAGCTGAACACGCCTTAAAAAGTGCAAAAAAAAATAAACAAACATAACTTTTTCACGTTTGTAAATATTAAAGTGCCAATTTTGGATTAAGTACGATGCTAAAAAGATAAAGTAGCCATATTTGTTTAATCTTAACTATATGCCTGTAAGGTCATTTAAATGCAACCTGAACTGTTAGGAGAATAAGAAAGATAGGAAAGAATTTTTTGTTGGCACAGCAGTGTTATTGAGAATCAGGTATTGACTATCTCATTTTAACCCACGGGCGGCATCCAATTAAAATTGGAGGTATAGGAAAAAATACGCCTAGCGTGGGGATCGAACCCACACGTCTAAGTTAGCAGTCAAGCACTATTTTTTTTAAGTCATTTTTATTTAATATTAACTTATAACTATATTAAAGCTAGAAAAAATGTTTAAAACTAGCCTAATTATCAATAACTTACTACTAATTTACTGGCCCTTTACGGGCGCTCTAAACTAAACTATAACTCTTAAAACAAATGTCTTTCGACTTAAAAACTATTTTAATTAATTCTAATTATTTTATTTTTATTTTTATTTAACCAAGAAAAACTCGGTATCTTATCATATTTTTATTTTCAACTTATAAACCATACCTAAAGCTAGACTAAAAAGAATTAAAACTATATAAAACTAACTTATACTAACTTAAAAAACTTCAACTGCTTAAGATATCTAAAAATAAGCAAAACCACTTAAAATTACTTAAAAACTAGAACATCCACAGCAGCATTTTTCGTTTTTTTTTTTTATTTTTTTGTGTATATTGCGTATATCCCTTCGGTCCAGATCGGACACAGTTCTACTGAAGCCAATGCGCTTTTATCCACCTTGAGCGATGACGTCTCGTCTATACAGGAGTTGCCTATCTACAGTTTTCCGGCTGACGCGGTAGATGAGCGCAACCGCCATTCTATCTTCTAAATATCAACCCTCTACTGTCTAAAAAGAAGAATGCCTCGGGGGGGATGTAGCCACTTAACCGCGCACTCTCAAAATATTCGTTATTGGGGTAATAATAGTAATAAGTCAAGCACTATATCCACTGCGCCATTGCGCATTTGGTGATTTCAACTTTAGTAAAATGTTAAGAAGATACGATACGATACTAAAGTCGTTTAATATTAGCAAAATCCTCTTTTTAACCGAGTATTATCCTAAAAATGATTTAACATGTTACAGATAGACTAAAATTTTGCGCCAATTTATTTACTGCGTCAAAGCATTGTTTAAGCTTATATCGAATGTTTTAATGAACATTTTTTTTTCTGTTTGTTTAGGTCTTCATTCAACTACGACGACCATCGGACGGTGCTGTCAGTGAAGCTCTACCATTTGACTTTCTTCCCTTAGAATCAGGTAGGCGTACTTTCTGGGCGATCCGTAAAAATTTAAAACGGAAGGCCGATATGGGTATATTTCAGCAAATTTTAAATGAAGATAAGGCGGCCATACTGGCTGCCAAACAAGCAATACCCTCCTTCTCAGAGGTTGGTTGCCAAAGTGATGTTATAAATTTGGATACACCAACGGAAGAGGATCATACAAAATCTTTTGAGACCGATGATGAAGAATCTGCAAAGAGACGAATGGAAAAAGAAGTAGATAGTATAATTGATGAAAAACTTAAGGAAATGGAGCTCGAGGTAAGAGACCCAGAGCCAGAACCTCATCAACTTTATCAGAGCGTTCAAACTCAAACTCAAGATTCAATGGAAGACGTTGAAGATGAATCAATACAGGAAGACATTTCAGAACCACGAAAATTATCGGCCAATGATAAAATAACCCATTGGCTAAAGTCAAATGACGAATTTGAACGAACAGATGAAAGTGAGTCTCCTCCAGCTAATGGAGTTGTTACAACTATAACAACATCTACTGTAGTTACTTCGGAAGAGGATAAGACGTTAAATGATTTGCTTGATCATTCGGAAGAACTGGAAGAAATATACAGTGACAATAAACTTAGAATTGAAACATTTAATAACACTCTTATAAATGAGCTCGCTAGTTCTTCCGTCGATGGAAGTTTGACAAAAAGTTCTATATCTAAAATGGAAGTAGAAGAGAGTTTTGATGATGCCGCAACATATACAAGCCTTGAGATGGCATTTAAAAATCCCTTTCCTATGGCTGGTGGTTTGTCGGGTGGTATGTCTGGTATGTCGTGTCTGATGCAATCGCCCGCTGAGCGGGCAGCTCATTATGATCCAGTGGAAATTATTGTGAATCCTCCAGCAACTCTTTTAAATATGCCTTCACCCACAGCAAACCGATTAAGTTTTGTTGGTGATGAAAATTGCCCACCACTTCCCCCAAAGCGTGTACGTAAGCAAGACATACCTATTAATCCCCCTGCTCGAAGTAGTCCAACGTCCCCAGCAAGACCTCCATCACAAATCATTATTATGAAAACTCCAGACCAATCGCCACCAACGAAAAAACTACCGCCAACTCCGAATCACAATAATATGTCCCGGCAGAAAAAACCTGGTTTCTTTTCAAAACTTTTCTCACGGCGAAAGAGTAAGTCCGATCTATCTCAGACTTCATCATCTCCAGGCTCAAAAACAGCCAGTCCAATGGGATCCCGCGAACCCAGTGTAGCTCATTTTTCGCTAAACGACATTAATCGTTCGTCAGTTCGCTCCCTTAAATCTATTCAGCCATCTAGTATATCGGCATCGAACAGTCCCACCAATGGTGCAAAATCTGGAAGAACCATTGGCGGTAAACCGGTTGGTAGAAGTGTGAGTAGTGTGTCTGGTAAGAGACCCCATCTTACAGCCGAAGTCATTCACATCCCACTCAAAGGTGACTCATCGAATAGTCTGCCAATGCACGAAGCCTATTCTGACGCAAGCACTGTGACGTTAAGCAATATGCTTGATAGAAAAACTGTCAGTGCCATGCAACTGGTTGACATTCCGATCAATGATGGCAATATGGAGCTAGTTGCAATTGCCGATCGGCAAAGTTTGAAAAACTTATGCGAAGGCCAATACGGTGTAGCCCTTCATCCGGATGTCGATTTAACAGAAGCTGAACATTTTGCTTTATACACGAGTATACCACCTAACGCAACAATGAGTGAATTTGACGAAACGTCATGTTATTATGCACCAGTAGACGCTGGAGAAATTTTAACACCCGAAGAAGTTGCAAAACGACTTTCCGAAGCGAACAAAATAAACTGAGCAAAACTCGAAACTAGTACATTTTTTTAGTTGAAAAAATAACACTAGAAGAACGTTAATTTCTTCACAACAGTGTTAAACTTACGATTAATAAGGGCTGTCAGTGTCAAATGCTTTCACCACAGCAAAAGCATCACTGTCCTCTGAATAAAAGCCAAAATGTTTTTAACGAAAATAGTTTGACATTTCTTTCCTGAATTCTGGAACAAGGAAATACAGATAAACAAACAAAAAAAAACTAAAGGGATATTGTCAATTGTGTTCGTTGTTTGTATTAGTGCTCACAAATCAATTTTGTGAGTTTATAAAAAAATATTTAATATTTATTTGTCGAGCCAACAAAAAAGAAATACTTTAGTGTTGTGTTATATATTGTAGCCCAATATATTCTTTTATTGTAAACCATTTTGTATTTGAAATTTGTTGTTTATCTAAATAATACAAGGAAGCTTGTCTAAAGATATTTTGTAGTAAATAAGATTTATTGTACCTTGCCGTCATATCAAGTGAAATTAAACAAAAAAAAACTATATAAACTGAAAATTATGTATATGTAATAGTACATAAGAAACTAATTCCCGTTATACACACATACGTACATTATATTCGAGTATTTTTAGCCAAATCATAAATGAAAAATTCAAAAAAAAAAAAAGAAACCTACAACAAAAGAATTGTCTAACAAGTTATTTTTATTTTAGATCCTGCTGAAATTAAACGTAAACGTCAAAAAACAGGGGGAGACGCAATGCAACATTTAAAACGTGTTCAAGAATCACAACAGTTACATGCTCAGCATCCGATTGAACAACTTGATGGTAGTAAGTTGTTGCTTAACTTTTACTTTCGTCCAACTGTCATCTGTCAAATTATTTTCCTAAAACCAAGCATTCATATTATCGTCGCGTCGTTGGGTTCGATGCAAGTTAGATATTTGGCCAATTTACTATAGTTTGAGAATAATAATTTAACATACATACATATGTGTAAAATCAGTAAAGTAGTAAGTTTGCTATGGTATTTAACGAACATTGGACCCGTTTATTCATTGTAGTTCTTGACATTTCGTTGGTTGGTGGTTAAATGTGATATTATAGTGTTGGGCGTTGGTGCTAGGCTTGAGGTTTCTGGCTTATTTTCTTGTTTGTGTTTTAACTGGTGGTGGTATTCAAAGACTTATAATTTTTTTTTTTTGGAAATAGAATGTTTCGTATTTACAGATAAAAGATCTAGATGGCAGGCAGAGTATTAAAAATTGGAAATCAGAGGGAAAAAAGTTGTGGAGCTACGATGACTAATGCTTAAAGTATTTAAGCAAAATACTTTAAAAGACGATGGCAGCGCTCCAGAGGCAACCAGAATTGTAAGCAACTTTATATACTTGACAGTGATAGCAAATGTAGGGGTTTTCGTTTTTCTTGACGTTGCGTTGGTTAAGTATGGTAGTAATTCTAGTCACATTGTATTCGCTTTAAAGTCAAATGTTAATGTTCAACTTTGTAAAAGAGTCGATACTGAAAAACATTCCTTTTCTTACGTACTTAATATTTTGGAGTCTTGGAATAATGTAATAATACATATATGTATATGTTCTTCATTAGAGAGTTTTTAATGTTTCCAGAGATAATGTGACGAATCAACTTCCTGCATTTGCATTGAACTTAAAGCCTTTGCAGTGTATTTCTTTATTCATATTGGCATACGTTTAGTATATCTTGAAAAATTTTATTAATCAAAAATAACTAAAAATTTTGAATGTCAATATCTGTCAATATTTGTGACATTTCATTGAGATGAACTGTTACGATAGGCTATCTAAAATAGGTTAGTATCCCTTTAAGTTACCGAACAAGCAAAACGGAATATAAAAGCTTACAAAAGATTTTGTCATCGGCTCTGTTTTTACACGGGAGTGCAACAACGGTAACCTATAGATCGATTTCTGAATGCGGACAATGGAACCAATTCGTTTTCCTATATTAGCCATGTTCCTTTGGAAGTAGAGTACTTTTCTGGTCAGTTTCAATGGAACGCACAAAACAACATCAGTACCAGCAAACTACTACAAATGTACATATTCCCACTCATTTTGTATCATTATAATTGATTTTGTTTCATATTTAAGAGATACGAAAGTTTTGGTTGAAAATTAAAATACGAAAGCAAATTTGAATAAAAAAATCTCTCAACTTTATCAGACATCGTCTGGTGCTTTTTAAGTGGGTAACTACTAGATTCATCTACTCGCATTTTATAATAAAGTGCAGACGATATTACTAGATTACTGTTTTCTGAACTGAGAAAACACCAAAGGAAAATGACTATTACGGATTTTTTATTAATACGAAAATAAGAAAAGAAAGACAAAGAAGTTGCTAAGTGTAATTTATAAATTACTATGAAAATTAAAATTTCTGGGGAATCCTCATTGAAGCTTATTGGAATAGACTTACGACTTCAAAAAAACCCCACATTAAGAAAATCTAACAAGATCAAATCACGCACGATTTCAGTAGCCAGTTTACGTTAGGCTAGGTTAGGTTAGAAGGGGTGTTAGAAACATGGATGAATTGGATTTTCAATAGATCCATTGTGGTAGCCAGTAGGATAATTTAAGGAAGCACGAAACAGAAAAGAAGTAAGTGGGGGAGATTATGTGTAGGGTGCCTACCTAAACCATCGCGATATATTAGTAAATTTTAGAATTTGTTAAATTGACTTGGTAGAGACATCGCCAATTCATTCAATTCTCCTAGGTCTGCTTTCCTGTTTCGGGTTAGGCTGGAGCATTCAGAAAGAAAGTGATAGGACCCTTTCGCTTCTTCATCCATACAACCTCAAAATAAGTCAGATGTGCTGTCAGATGCTGATGTCCATTCTGATCGTGTAGGTTCAAACTTAGTTGTGATCCGTTAGGATGACCATCTGGAGTGCCAGTTGAGGTATATTTAGCGCCCTAGTAAGTATTCTGTTTTTCTAAGTTAGTTACGATACATCTTTTGTGATATGACCAATTACTCAGACCGCTCTTGAAAAATGTTAAATGAACGTAGCGCCATCATGCGGAATCCACAATATGTCCTCCACGGCCATATTGATCAATTATGGCTAAAGAAATTGGTATTCGTCGATCTGTAGAGCCAATTGTCGACGTTGGCGTTGATGCAATGATGGCCTAAACAAAGTTGTTTTCGAAGAATAGCACCAAACAGGAACTCATTGTGGCGCGATAATTGTGTGCTCGCCAATTCTTAAAATAAATGTCATACAATGTGTTGCTGGTTTACTCATTACATGCTGTTTAGGCATAGAACTAACAACATGTAATTGAGTAAAACTAGTATACCGATAAAATATGACAAAGAATAAAAAATGAATACGAATTATAAGGGACATAGATAAATAAGGCACGGAAATTTCTCCGCATTAATTCAGCCGCCATCCCTGGAGATACAATCTAAGACAACAACCACCTACAGTCTCAGAACATCGCGCCACACATCTTTCCTATCATTCTTTCTCTTCCTTAACCTCACCCTCACGCCTGCGCTGTGTTGAAACATTTAAAGGGTAGTATAATCCCTTAAGCGCGTGTAGAATATAAAAAAGAAATACGTAAGGGTTGACGTTGTCGACAAACAATCATTTTTTTGACCAACAAAACAACGTTCTCACTATAATTTTTTAGTTTAGATGTACTTCTCAATCCTTTTGGAAAAACTATTTCAAGAGTTAAATTTCTTATAACCCCCACTTTCGGTCACTTATAAGCTGAACCAAAATTTCGTTTTGTTTTTGTAAACGTAAAACATTACCGACCGCTTTTTAATGTATTCAAATCATGTGATCGTGAAGACCACTGTGACCATTGGGCTGTCACCATTTTGTAGTGACGTAATATCAATGGCTAAAGACGCTTAGGGTCTAATTGGGGCTTAGGAATCGTATTTATTTGAAAAATATAAAATTTAAGTCCTTTTTTGTATACGAGCTATACATTCGTATCCTTGATTATAAGTTTTGAAAAAAATATTTAACTTCTCGAGAATTTTAAAAATATTTAAATATCTCTATTCTCAATTTAAAGAAAACTCATCTATTCAAGGTTCCATTGATCTACGATAGTTAAAGTAAACAAAACGTATTCTGAATTGTCAAACAATAAGCACAGCAGTCAACTGCAAATATAGTAACACTATATGTGTAGATGATTTTAGGGTAGTTTTGTAGGGGCTTGAAATCTGAAAAGACAATGAAAGGATAACGCAAAATGAACAATATCCCCTTTGGCGAATTTTTAAGGTGCATTTATAAAACTCAAGCATTTTGCCTCAAATAGCCAAATTTATATATACAACTGTTAGGGCGCTGCCATCGTACACAAACTGTTTTTTTTAACACTATCGAAATTATAATTGTATTCAAAATCACATACATTATTAATTTCCTTAACGCCTCCTCATTCGTTAGTGTTCGAAAATCCTTCAAAATTGTACTGTCAAATTTAATAACAAATGAAAACAAACAGAACTTTTGAACCCCTTTTTTAAAACGCCATCTATGTGTGGTTTCGTATTCTCTTTAAATTCCGAACAAAACAATATTGCTCATATCACTTTAGGAATCATCATATTAATACAAGTAAATTATTCACTCATAATAATATCTTATTCCTCATAGAATCAGCCATAATTAGAATGAACAAAAAAAAATCACGCATACGCCATACATTCTTTATTTTGTCATTCATAATGGTTTATTTTTAGCGATAGATACATCACACATAATGTAAATATAAATTATTTTTTTTAGTTTATAATTATAATTTTATGCGACGAAATTATTTTAATTGTTTCTTTTCCATTTGTTATTTGGAAAATGCTAAAACCAGCCACATGAAAGTTTGCAACATTAGAAGAATGTTTTAATTGCTGTGAACAGTGCTATTTCATAAACAAAACATACTAATGCCATATATGTATGGTTTATAAAGTTTAAAAATATATTTGAAGTTAAAAATAGTTAGTTTATTAAACAAAACAAAATTTAACTAAAATACTTTGGTATTGAACATGCTAGGAGGTCATGCTGAGTGACGTTTTTTCTTGGAAACTTTGTTGAAACAAAGTTAAGGTAGGAACACACTTTATGGAACTATACCTACTACGATAGAACTGCACCGCATTAGAACTGCACCTTCTTATTCCTTACTCAAATCCTCCTGAGAACACCACCGATGACAAAAAAAAAAACTATTTCACTGGCTGACGTTATAAAGTTATAACCTAAAGTATCATTAAAATCGTTCGTAGTGTAGTTCCATTGATTGCGGTCTTGCCTTCAATAGTGTTTTTTTTTTACATTTCCGACTGTCGTGGTTACCAACAGTTTTTTTTAAACCACGTTTTTTTTTCCAATGAATTCGTACCATTAATTATGGCTCATTGAAATCCGTAAATAAGATAAAGATTTTTAGAAACAAAACCATGATTGCACTTTTTAGTGTTGAAACTGTTTTAAGTTCAAGTGTTGAAACTTTGTTAAGTTTTAATTAAAAAAAAAACTCAAAGAAATTTATTGAATAAATATTCTATAAGATTCATTTTCATTTCATTTATGAAATCCTATTTCTCAAATTTTTAATCGATAACCAAAGAATTGCCTTAGATAAAAGTTTAGTTTTTAATACAATACTCGTAATTAACAATTTGTCCATGAAATCCAAAGAATTTATTGTTCAATAAAAGACTTTTTGTATGAAAAAATACCTACATATATACACAATTTACATTAAACATGAATAAATAATAATCTTCACTTGAAATTGGGCACATATTTAACATACAAGTATAATTACTTACAAATATATAATTATTTAAAATAAATACATATAATATAAATTATAGTTGACCTTTTTAATGTAAGGTTCACAAAAACTTACTGAATGTGCAATTTAATCAAACTATACAGAGAATTATGCTACAAATTAAACTAATTGTTCCTTGATATCATGTCCACTTTAGAAGTCAGATATAAAAAAAAAGAATTGTAAAATTACTTTATTGCTCAGTATCTATAAACAATTCAAAATAATAGGTAAAAATATTAATTTAACAATTGTTTATTTGAAAAAAGCTGAATAAAAAAGAATTTTTATACAAATAACGATAGTTATTAAATTTAGTCGAATTTTGGAAATATTGTTAAATTTTTGGAATATGTATTTTATTAAAGAAACCTTGATAATAATATTTGTAAAAAAAAAAATATTTGAAGCAAACAAAATAATATATATTTGCATTTTTTTTAAATATGAAAATGGTTGTTTTGAAAATAATACCAAATTGTTATTTTAAAATTAGAACTTAAAAACGTAACCAATATAAGAAAATTACAATAATTGAAATAAATGGTAGTAGGTTTAATAAAATAATACAATTTTTCTTACTATACATCTTTTATTTATTGCAAGCAAATTTTCAGAAGAAATTTGAGAGAAATGTAAGTTAGGCTTGGTTGTTTTTAGTGTGGTTTTATTGTTTTAGTAGTTGTAAGGCAAAACTCGGCTTTAAAAAAAATAGAATATTCGCAATTTTCGTAAAAAGTTTTTCTTTTTGCTGAGAAATGCGATTTAACATAAAATCGTATAAATTATAAACATCTTTGAAAGAAGGACAGGGACATATCGAAGTTTTGCCTTAGTACAATGAATATAATATTTTTTTTTTGTTATTTTTTTTTTTAATTGTAGTTTTTTGTTGTTATTTTATTGTGTGTGATTTTGGGCAAAATATAAACATTATTTTTTCAATGCATTTTTTTCTCATTTTGCATGATGCTTTCATTTAAACGCTTATTAAATATTATTTGTTTTTTTTTTCTTTTAATTTCATTCAATAATTTTTATTTATTTATTTTATGGGCTTTCAGGAGCGCAACAAATGCAATTTCTTAATGTAATACCAAATCCTGCTATCAAAACGGAACCAAGAGGTGAGCATTTTTTGTTTATTTGTATTTATCAGATTCCATAGATATTTACTTTGTTTTATAATTTTTAACTTCAATGCTTCATAAATAATTAAACACTTCTTTTATTACTTGGATATTCCATTCGAGGGATATTTAATCGCTTTAATTTTTGCTCAGTCGTTCAGGACTATGCTAGATTTCAGCTGTTGGTCACCTCTTCAATTGTTTTTAGATTTATGAAGACGGTTTCCGTCTTGTCTTGTCTTAGTTTTCAGTAGGTTTTCAGAAAGGGGAATTAACATCCCGATTGTCCCAAACATCACTGATACGTCATAAGTCACAAGCAGAGGTGGAATTAATTTTGTGACTTTTTCGGATTCTCCCCCAAAGTCACAACTTGTGAGAGTCATAAAAACAATCGAAATTGTGATCTACTTCAGAGCAGGTCACAACTCAAAAATAGTTTGAGTTTCGACATTTCTATGCGACATTCGATACAATATTTTGTGAAACAATTTATTTTATATCCCAACATGAAGTAAACAGAAATATGAAACTTTAATTTGAGATGGAAACTTCAGCAGCGCTACCAGAGAGAAGTAAAAAGTGTCAGAGCTGCCTAAATAAACACTTTATCAGTAGTCACACAATAGTGTGATGCTTGTAGGTATTCTGTTCATTTTATACCATTCCAGATCAAATATACATTTTCTTGTTTGAAAATTAATGAAACGGATTCTCTTTGATAGTTGTTTAATTGTTTAAACAAAAATAAATTCATTTATACATATTTGCTTATCTTTATTATTACATCTATAATAAATAATCCGCATCAATTTTTATTTTGTTTTTAATATTCAGGTGTTCCAACAATGCCACTACGCAATTCAGCTTTAGCTGTGGTGAGTTTCGTTGTGAGTTTTCTTGTGACGATTGGGGGAGAATTCGATAAATGTTATCGAGTCACAATAATCCTCACAAGGAATAGTCACAAGGGCTTGTGACTTGTGATTCGTCACAAGGGGGAGAATGGGGCTGTAAAACTCATCCAACAACAAAACCTAGCTTAGTGTTTTGAATAAATTATTATGCGTGAAACAGATTAGACCAGCACCAGCAACAGTGGCCGCCATTAACTTAGAACCAGTTCAACTGTTTTGCACACACTAGACCAGAACGTTAATACCCTCCGTCGAGTCGTTATTGAAAAAAAACTCACATTAGGAGTATTCACCATCCAAGACAACAAAAATGTGTAAAATTGCGAAATTTAATTCTTTTTTTGTAATCCTTTTCTATTCTATTGCAACTCTGAGAGAAAATAACAACTGCCAAACTGTCAACGACACCTGGCAATAGGGTTAGGGTATACCAAAAATGCAAAAATGTTGTAAGATCTTAGTCAGTGTAAGTTGTTATTGTAGTGCACTTTTGGACGTTTCCAATGAAACTAGACCATGAATCAAAGATAACAAGATTACGACACTTCTTTGTTTTTCTTATTTTATTGACGTCACCAGAGATCAAAATCCATTAATCCACAAACAACAAACAACAACAATTTGCAGATTTTTGAACTCTGGTGCCGTCAATAAAATAAGAAAAACAAAGAAGTGCCGTAATCTTGTTTTCTATGATTCATGTTAATAGACCATTTGTACCGGATCGTGAATACCCCTATTGATCAGAGTTACCATTCGTCCGTTGGTGGAATTTATAATAACATATTCTTTGGTTTTTGCTATTGAGCTTTCAGAACTGAAGCTTTCTTAGAGCTTTTGTGAATATTTATTTTAAACTTAAGGAAAAGGGAGTTGTCGCGGCGTGTTCTGCTCGCTTCTTTTGTTTTTTTTTCTTAAAAAAAGTTTAAAATGCAGCTATTTGATGGAATTCGGTTCACTAAATAATTGCAATTTTGATTTCGACAAAAGTTTTTGTTCATGAAAATATTTTTGGGTGAAATTGAGAACAATTTCCTATTAATGTTTTTGAGCATTTTAATTTCCTCTCGCAGCGACTCGATTTCTTCTGAGGTTGAACATCAGTGTGTAAAAGTCAAACTAATCTTTTTTTCTCTGGTGAAAATACTTCAAGATTAATTTTTAATCTACTCAATTTAAACCAGATTATCTTTAGGTGAAAACGTAGTATTACACTGTTATACAATTTTCAGCCAGTACTTTTTACGTTGGAAATTTTGGAATTCTTAAGAATCCATCAAACAAAACAGACTAGATGATGGATGATTTCTATATAGGCAGAAATAATTTGACATTTTTCAGAAGATCGTGGAATTTAGCTTGTGTCAATCAGGTACATATACAACGACAAAAATTTTTTTCTGTTATGGTTTAAAATTTAGATTTTTGTTTTATTTTTGCTTCGTGTTATAGTTTTGAATATTTTGTTCCTAATTTGGCTTCTAAAATATGCTATCGTACCTATCCCTAGCAGGTATATGTATGTATATTATGCATACATACATATGTATATTTATATCGTTCAATGATAAAAAATTGACAGTTGAATATAATGCATTTTTTCTTGAATACATTCCATTAAGCTCAGTTTTATTGCTGTGGTAGATCTAGATCAAATGTCCTTAATTTGTATCGATTCCGAATACTCTGCTCCTAGTCCTCTGGACCAAGACCTCTTCTCTGGTATCCGCTGGATTGGTTTATAAAGCAGATGTTCGGTCTTTCTTTCTTTGGCTGGAGCATTTTTGTCAGTTTGCTTCAATGTGAAGTCGACGTGTTTTTACTTCTCAGGCTAAATTTAAATGTTAGTTTACATTAGGTATTTCTAGATATCTTTTCCTCCATTCGTACTCCTGGCAAACAGGAACAAATATCCTTTCTTAGGGGTTTTTTTTAGACGTGTAGTTTTCAATCTGGCAACACCATTTTCGGAGTTGGTATTTTTGACAGCTGTCACTTGATTTATGCTCAGTGTGGTTTGCCACACAACGTTTGCAAATCGTGCAAATTTATTCCCAAAATAATAGTTAAGTTTGCGCGACGCATCACAATAAAATTTTACTCAGCTATGAAGCTCACTTTTGGTTAAATGGGTACGTTAATAAGCAAAATTGTCGTACTTGGAGTGATCATAATCTACAAGCCATTATTACACCCTCAAACAGTGACTGATGGGCAGAGGGAATCATTGGTCCATATTATTTCTTCAAAAACGAAGCCGGCCATAATGTTACAGTAAATGGGGAAGGCTACAGAGCCATGATTAATGACTTGTTCCGTCATAAATTGGAGGATGTTGATGAGGACGACCGTTCGTTCCAACAAGATGGCGCTACATGCCATACAGCCAACGAAACTATCAATTGATTGAAGGAAACCTTTGGTGAGCGCATTATCTGGGGCTCGTGGAACTGTGGCGTGGCCTCCAAGGTCGTGCGATTTAATACCGGTGGACTAATTTTTGTGGGGTTATGTGAAGTCGCTTGTCAACGCAAATAAGCCGAGACGATTGATGCCTTGGAAGAGAATATTCGGGGCGTTATTACTAACATAAGGCCCCAATTGCTGCAAAAATGGATCGAAAATTGTCCCTCTGGGCTGGAATTTATTCGAGCCAGCCACGGCGGCACTTGTCCGAAATAATTATTAAAACTTAATGGCAAACCCTTATCTTTATAATAAAGCTAAATTCTTTGCCATAACACTAAATTACACGTCTAAAAAAAACACCCGTTATTTTGGATAAAGATCAGCTTTCTATCTTTCGGGTTATCAGCTGCAGTAATTGATGCCGTAAAGTAGGGCAGGCTAGAATAAGTGTTGTGCAGATCCTGCGTCTCGTGTTAAACGTGAAAAGTTTTGAACTAAATTTTTTTCCCAAACCGAAGTAGCAGCTGTTTATTAGGACACATTTTGGTTTGATTTCAACTGAATTGAAACATGCAATTCATAAATTGAATGTTTTCTCCAAGCCCAAGTAAGATAACGAGTTAACTACCGCGAAGTTAATTCTATATCCCTAGTTTCCTATGTTTTACGATGTTTTTTTGTTTGTTCATATCAGGAATTTGATATCGTCGTCGTCTACTTCAAGGTCCAAAAAAAGGATCGCATGTTCTTTAATAGCCTTAAAGGATTTTATCTGTTCGGCGGATCTTCATTTCCTTCCCTCTCATTCCTCAATTTTTTTTTACACTTCGCTTGTCAACATTTTCAAAGGTGCATGTTTTCAGCACTCATTACCACACCACGAATTCTTGCTTGAGGGTGACTAGTAGCTCCGGTTACTTATTTGATATTGTACCAATACTGTTCTGTGGAAAGATTTTGGGTACAGATCATATGGGTGTCTGTTATTGGCCATGTTCAGAGGATGTAATCGACTTGAAAGCCATAATACTCTGTCAAACAAAAACAGTCCGTACAGGGAAGATATGATACTTGCCTCTCACTCTGACCGTAATACATATATGCCAATAAGTTCTTACTGTTTTGAAGCCCTTTCAGGGTTGCAGTAGTAAGCATTCTAAATTACCACAAGCTTAGCAATGGTAACTCTGATTCTGTGTGTTTATTTTAAAAGCACACAACGAGGGTTGAGTCTTGATTCTTGAGTGCATGGTGAAGGCACACAAGCAGCAGTGCGCGCTTGGATGTGCAGTAGGTAGGTCGTGGTAGAATATATGCTGGTTTCAACAAGATTACAAAAATAATTTGTATATAACTCGGTGGTTATTTTCAGTGGCTATTTCAGCAACAGGCACCATTGTATTTCAAAAAGCTCTCCCATAAGAACTCTATTGACAATTTTTGTTGGACAGAGTATAGTAATGTTTCTGGTTTGTGATTGGCCAGCTGCCAATCTGTCCCTTTGCAGTTGACCACTCAGAAACCAGAAACTTGACTGCTTTCAAGTCGACTACGTCTTCTCTAATTATAATTTGTTTTAAAATTCATTTTGTTATTGGTATTGAGATTTTTTAAAATTACAATTTTACGGAGTAAAGGACTATTCACATGGGAGCGACCAACGTCCGACGACGAATAAACGAATAAATTCGATCTAAAGCAATTTACCAATCTAAATTATTTTTCACAAAATTTAAACAAAATTGTAAAAATACAATTTATATTAATGGTTAGATACAAAATATTACTTTTTAAGTGACAAAATAAGATAAATTTGAGGAAACAATATTCGTAATCGCGAATTGCATCTGATTGTTACGAGCAGTCAAACTCTAATCGCGTTCCACATACCATCCACCTTTCGACGAATAAATTATTCGCGCGCGTCTAACCTCAAAATCAGACTTTCAACTTATTCTTGATGAACAAAATTAAAGCCATGTGAACGAAATGTCAAAATGAACGAATATTCGTTCATTCGTTCTTCGGTATTCGCTCTCATGTGCATAGTTCTAGGCTAAATACAGTTCGTAATAACAAATTGCATAGAATAATGCTCATAGAATTGCTTCCCAAAAAAAATCAGAGAATAATGTAACTAAAAGAAAATAATCTATAGCCGTGTTTTATTATCGCCAATAACCCATATGGTTCACCCCGTGAAAATAAAGCGATCTGGGTTATGTACTTACATGTACACTCTGTTTGCCGAACTTAATACTAATATTTGCAAACCCCGATAGAAACCTGGGTGTGGTGTTGTTTTTGTAATACGTGTTAAAAAATAACCTAGACCCAGACTCGTAGAAAATAAAACGCAGTTTATGTGTACATGAGCCTGATTTGAGCTACCGACACCATAGTATCTTTAGTTAGCAATGTCGATACGGGTCTGTGCACATATAGAAATAGTCTATGCCATTGACATACTAGGTATGGACTGCTAGGACCCAACATCGCGTTGGATCTCTCCTCAGCTAGTACCACACGAGCGCCACCCAGCTCCCAAAGGAAATCACGACTATTATCAGGTACCAGTGCTTAAGGAATTTTTGTTCAAAGAAATCCATACACAAATCCAAAAATTTCCTTTTCTCTATTTTCTACAGAAAAAATAGGTAACTTTGCGGATGAGCAGAATACAATTAAGGCTAGATCAAATATCAATTTATTTTTTCCTTACTTTTCGACGCGACTAATAAAATTTCGCACACGCTTTTAAGTTTAAAGTACATTTAAGCTTTTGTTTTAACTTTTCGACAAAATGAATAAAATCTATAAGATTTAACACAACTGCGTAATATAATTTAAGTGGTAAAATGGTAAATGAGCTGTCAGAATTAAAAATTTTACCAAAAAATGGTGAACTTTTCCGCAAAATTTTGTGTGGGAAATCTTACCATCTGAATTTGTTAAATGTGGAAAACTTTTGACATTTAATTTTGATGTTTTATGTGTCACAGTCTTGGCATAACTATCTCTTTTCCTCGTATTATTTTTGGTCGACATTTTAAATGAGAGTAATAAACACACCGTTATTAGTCAAGTTAAAATATAGGAAGAAAAAAATCATTAACCACGTTTAAAAGTTGGTATTTAGGTGCGTTCATGAAATGTGTGTTTACCACACACTTTTCCATTTTCGGAAGTGGAAATGCTTACACGGATTTATGAATACTCTTAATGTATAAAGCAGATACTGAACTTGCATATATCTACTATTTCCATCAACCATCAGAAGTGAATTCAAGCCGCAAACCTCAATAGTTAGTTAGTTCGTCCATACAAGTATGCATGTATATTTGGAAAGTACATGGCCTTTATTTAAATTTTATTTTTTTTTAACAATGTTCTGGCCGATGCAAATAAAACAAAAAAAAAGTTTGGTAATACGAAATTATTATTTAATTGTTTATACAAAATTTTGCATTTTTTAAGAAGAACAAAAATCGCAGCCCTTAAAAGCACTACTGAAACGGAAAACTAACAAAAGAAAAACAATTTTCTAAATAAATTGATCTAAAATAAAAAACTAATTTAATTGGAAAATTAAAATTAGATTTTTATTTGTTTTATTTTGAATTCAACTCTAAAAGCAATCTCTTTCCTAAAATGAAATAAAAAGGAATTTTTCTTATAGTCCCCCAGCACTTCAGCATTGTTTACTTTCTATAAACAATAGATGTCAGCACTTATCTTATACAAAACAACAATAGATGACCCTAGTTTCTTTGCCTGTTGACTAAATATGGTGCGCATGCCAAGAGTGGCAATAGATGGATTTTAGAAGTAATATTTTTGCTTGCTACTTTGCTCCGAGGGGCGTAAAGACCCTCCTCCCCATTTTCAATAGAGCTTTTGTATGCAACTGACAATCGACTACCAGTCCATGTATAGTATGTCAATGGTCTATGCATCTAAAAATTTGGCTTTGTATTTTTCGAAACTGTAATACATAATTTTCTTTAAACCATACCTGATTCAATCTTTCGTTTCAGAATACTGAAATCTATAGAATATGTCTTGTCGTCCCTGCTAATAGATTTAAGTGATTTACATTACATATATTTCAAGTAGATTAACACCAACCAAAGCTAGGATATTTAAAACATTATTTGAATATATTACACATATTTATCCAGGTGCAGATAAATAATTTAAATTTTCTTTTCTCACCAGCAAATTTAAAAGAAAAGTCCATAATATATAGTTAATTAAAAATAAATTCATTAAGCAATCGGTTTCATTTAAATCACCCATAGCAAACATTATACGCAAACCAATTTAAAACCAATTTCTTTTTCCTTTCATCCACTATAATAGACACATCACCACTACCCTATATGTTCAACAATGCATACAGGATGCCTGACCAAACGCCATCTCCGCAGCCAGTGTCTCCGCCAAATCCATACAATCACAATACAAGTGGCACTCCATCACCATTCCATATGGGTGCGGGTGGTGGCAATGGCAATGTCAACATGATGTCACCCAATCATCCCTACTATGGCCCTGCTACCGGAGCAGGGGTTGTTAATGGCTCTCGAATCGACTTCGATATCTACCAACAACAACAACAGCAGCAGCAACATCCCGGCACAATGAATCAATATAATATGTATAGTCCATCTAACCAACCAGCCCAACAATGGCAAGGTCCCTCGCACTTTAAGCAATCCATGCCGAATAATATCAATAATCTCATCAATTTCAACGTAAACAATCTGTTAACAAAGACGGCAGTGCCGTCGGCTGTAGCCTCCTCTGCTCAGATCAACTCCAATAACAATGGTCTGCATTGGAATGATCCAACGCCAATATCAATATCCAACAATAACTTTAAAATCGATCACATGCTGGCTAATAATACTCAGCACAATTCGCATCACCAACAGCAGCAGCCTTCACTGCAAAATCACAATGATGACACTGGACATGCAGTGGGTGCTGCAGCAGTTGCAAATTCAACCCCAGCAAATAATGAAAGCGACAGCGTCATTAGTCTTCTCAATATTGATAGTGACCAACTAATGGAATTTAACTCAGCGGAACTTACGAACTTGTCTTTATCGTAACAATACAATCAATAAATGGCGTTAATAAATTCTATATAGAACTATGAATATTGATTGCCAAGGATATTAATTTATTCTCGTTTAAGGAACATTTCGAAATCCACAACATTATTGGGCTTCTCTTATAGAATTAAGTTACAATTTAAATTTAAACAATCTTCAAAGAAGTGCATATATGTAATTTACTTTTAAGCAAAAAAGAAATTTTGTAAAACATTATTATTATTTTTGTTTTATTTTCTTTTTAATTATTTAGTTTTCGTTTAAGTTTTGGAATAAATCATAAAAAAAAGATTAAATTAAAAGTATATACATTATAAATATAATACGTACAGAATGTTAAAAATATGTTTTGTTTTCTTTTTTTTTTTTGTAAATAAAAGTTAAATAAAAATTTGTTAAGCATTCCATAAGGACATATAATTTTTATTAATGTGTACTGTGATGTGAATAGTTCAGAAAAGGGATTTAGTTCAACTTAAACCAAAAAACAACAGTTTGAAATCGCAGCCAATTTTTTTTAATAAAGGCCCCTTGGACATAAAATATTTATAAGGAAGTGCCATTGTTGGGAAAAACTGCGGCATTTTTAATATTAGAGTTAAGGGATATTTTTTTTCCCCGTGGGTAGGTGTAAAACCTTCAAAAGGCTCTATGAGGACCGAAAACGCGTGCTCATAGGAGTGTGAGATTCTTACTGCACTAAAAACACCTCCTTCTCCCGATTGCAACTAAGTTGAAACTTATCTAGCAATTTATTTTTAACGAATTTAATTAACGTGTTGCAGGTAACTATCCGGTGATAGTTCCTGCTTATACCACGATTTCAAGGCGGATTCTCGTTTAGTGCACCAGATCGGAAAGCTTTGTCCTTCGTAGGCGGCGTACTAAATTCGTCTCATCGATAATTTCGCTTATAGTACTATTGCAGTGTTGTAATAGCCGTTTTCTATGATTTCGGGCAACATTTTTTATTTCATCGCGAACCGTGGGAATCCCGAGATCTCTGTGGAGATCTTCGTTTCTCATGTACCAAGGTGCGCTTACAAATGATCTTAGGAGTTTATTTTCAAATGTTTGTAAGGTATTTAAGTAAGTCCAGACATGCTTAAGCACCTGCCTGTACAAAATTAGCTAGTTTTCAATACTGAGCTTAAAGTGTTTCCGGAGCAACCAGTACATATCTCTGAGTTTATTATTTAACTCTTCGCATTTCTTTTTAACATGCGGTTTCCATTTTAATTTCGCGTCTAGAGTCATTCCGAGATATTTTGCTTCGTTAGCAAACGGAACTTGAACCGTATTAACAAATACCGGTAATCTATGAATTTTCTTATACGTAAAATCAACATGGACTGATTTTACTTTGTTGAGCGATATCCGCCATGTTTTTGTCCAATCATTGACATTATTCAGAGCTTTTTGTAATTTTGTCGTAGAATCATTTATCGTTTGTCCCACTGCTAGTATTGCAGTGTCGTCAGCAAACGTGGCTACGATAGTGTCTTCTGTTTGAGGTATATCACGTGTAAATAATATGTACAATATTGGACCTAAAACATTTCCCTGTGGTACCCCACCCACTATTTCTTTGAGATCCGAGTAATCGTTTCCATGTCTTACTCTAAAAAGTTTATTTTCTAGATATGCTTTTAGAAGCGTATAAAGTGCTTTAGGAAGAATTTGTCTTAATTTAAAATTTAGGCCTTCGTGCCACACCTTATCAAAAGCTTGCGACACGTCTAGGAAGACCGCCGAACATATTTTCTTTTCTTCAAGAGTTTTCTCAATGACGTCAGTGATCCTATGCACTTGGTCAATTGTCGAATGCTTGCTTCTAAATCCGAACTGATGTTCAGGTATAAGGCGCTTTTCTTCTATTATTGGCTGCAGGCGCAGAAGTAATATTCTTTCAAAGACCTTAGATATTAGGGGCAGAGGCGAAATAGGTCTATAAGATTTCTTATCATGTGATGGTTTTCCTGGTTTGAGAATCATTATAACTTCCGCAACCTTCCATTGGCTCGGAACGTACTTTAGCCTTAGAGTGGCATTTATTATATACAGAAGATTAATGGATATGCACATGGGAGCGACCAACGGACGACGAACAAATTCGATTTAAAACAATTTACCAACCTAAAACCTTCACAAATTGTAGATATTTATATTAATGTTCAGATACAAACATTTACTTTTTTAATTGCCTAAATAAGATAAATTTGAGAAAACAGTATTAGGCGTTGCGAATTGCATCTGATTGTTACGAACAGTCAAACTATTCAGGTTCCACATGCCATCCACACTTCAACGAATAATTTGTTCGTCCGCGACTAACCTCAAAATCAGATTATCAACCTACAAATGACAAAATGGATTAACTCGTCGGTCGCTCTCATGTGGAGAGGAATGATTTTTGATGGGCACTTACTAGAGCGCCAGAACAATCATGTTATTTTACGGATTTAGTTCTCTTTTCTTTTAAAGAAAATAGGTACTTACTTTTTTATAGTAAGTCAAATTTTCAGAATTTAATTGATTCAACGGAATGATAAATATTTACCAAATGCTACGCATTTTTATAAATAAAACAGCATAAAAGAAAGATAAGAAACGAAAAGCAGATTTGAAACCATGAACGAAATTAAAGAAATCTGAAAAATAATATACAGATTTGATATTTATAAATCAATATAAATGTGTTTGGTAGTCAATAAATAATCACAACAATTATTTCTTTAGTCTTGCAAATTTATGAGAATTAGCCCACATCAGTGGCGTATTGACCACCGTGAGGCTCGAGCCTAGGGCGGCAAATTTTGTATGTTATTTTATTTTAATCTAAAAAAATAATGACATTCAAAGTATTTAGGTATTCATCATTTTTGGTATCTGAAAATACGAAATTTAAATCTCTGGCCTGATTTTCCGCCTGTTCTTGAAAAGTCTGTTTGCGCGAATGGCGACAAATCTCCCGATAAAAATTATTGGTTACTTGTTCCTTGTTATAACTTGCAAGTTGCATTATTACGCAATACGGGTAGCGCATGAGAAATACGCGGGCGCTAAATAAGAATAAGCCAAAATCGTCGAGCTTTTCTCACTTAAGGCGATACGATTAAGTTGCATAAGGGTCTTATTTTGTAGAAGTTTCCCTAAATTTAATATTATGGAAACCTCACGTAATTTTCTTTATTATATAACAATTATATTACAATTAAATTAAAAATAACAAAATGTTAAGTTTTGTGAAACTCTTAAGAATAAAAGTTAAATGTAAGACGTTTTGTACCTTAATCTACAATAAAACAATTGAAATGAAATAAAGGGTACCGATTAAGATATCAACCGTCAGCATGAATTTATTTTTATTGTGCTATTCGCAGTTGTTACGAGTAGTTAGTTTAGTTACTGGTTCAAATGATCGGAGAGAAGCCATAGATAGATTTTAAAGATCGTCGGACACGTTTTTCGCACTTACCTATGGGGCCTTAAGATTGCAAAAAAAAATGCGTTTTAGACGATCTCGTCGAGCCATTAACAGATAAATCCTTCCTTATTTTCCTAACGCTCGCACTGTGCTTGAACATATTAAGGGTAGTCAAAATCCTTTAGTGGGCGCACAATTATAAAAAAACACGCGTTTTGACTGAACGCGGACTACATTCATGGGTGATACTCGAGATATTTTTTTATTTAGTGAAAAAGAGATTAAAAAGTTTATAATGAAAAAAATTGACCAAGATTTTTTTCAGAATGTAATATGTAGGTAAATTAATATTTTATACTGAAATGGGTAAAAATGTTAAATATCTTTTGTTTAAATTAAAATAATAAATACTTAAGATTTAAATAATAAAGTTATTTGTCTCTTCAAATGGAGGGAAATTGTTCAGAAATTTCTTTCCTACACTAACTTTTGAGTCAAACTAAAATAAATTATTTAAATTCAAGTTCCACCTAAAAGGGTCTTGGATTCTTTATAAGAACAAGTATATACCAATATATAATACTACTAAATACCTATAAATATTTGTCTTTTCAACAACAAATAAATAAACAACCATGTAACACGCCAGAAAACAATAAAATGAATAAAGATATACACCATTTAATTTAAGAACAAAAGCAATCAACTTCTTATATACACATATCTTACTATAGGTTTTATTATTAAATTAATTGCCACAGTCTATACGCAATACCCCTTTTCCTTTAAAATGTAAAAATATAGGTTCTTCGTTGCAATATAACTAAAAATATATTTTCTCCATACTAGTAAACACTTATTAATGCAATTTTGTTTACAAAAATTCTACCCAATTTATCAAAAACAAATGACCTGTGACATATTTCGAAAATACTAATGCCGCATTCAAATTTCTCACCCCCAAAAATACAACCGTGCCTCATTACTCTTCGATGTTAGCCCATTCAAATAAGGATCCTTGGATAGTATTAAAAAAGGGAGCGGTTATCACTGAGCGTGCCTCAAGGCGCCCAGAAGGTTAATCCGCCACTGGCCCAGATCCCGGGGAAAGTTTGATAACTCAAGGCTCAGGCCCCAAAAAATAAAAATGGATTCTTCTATTACAAGTTACCTAGCTATAAGTGTTTTTCAATATGGAAGGGTGTCTATATATCGATGGTGTTGCGCAAAAAGGGCCAATCTGATATTTCCAACAGTCAACAAATTAAGCCCGAATATGGAACATTGAGTCCGAAACGCGTTTGCTGATATAAAAAATAATAATGTTGTGAAACGATTCAATCGAACAATGAAATAAAAAAATTTAAAAAGTTTATATTTTAAACATTAGAAACCTGATTGAACATATCAGAATGGCTCTTTTCGCGCAACACCATCGATATCTATAGCTCTCCCCGTTTGGGCGGGATGGCAATTTCACAAAAATAGTATTAACAATAAAAAAAAATTTAGAAAAGAACGGTAATTGGTACATAACTAATAATAATAATAGTAATAAGTGTTATAACTTTTTGTAAAGCCAATATCTTGCTCTATCAGCTAATTTTTAAATCAAGTGAAATCTATGAATTGTTTTTAGAAAAACGGATTTTAAACTTAAAGTGTAATTTTTAAGACTGTTAAATTATATGTTGTTTTTTTTCTAAAACTCATTGTTCTGATTAATTCTTAATCCAAAACTGAAAATTATATGATTTTATGTCTTTTAGATTTTGAGAAAATTCAAAATTACTAAATTACTTTTACTTTTTTATGAGATTTTGTTCATATGTTATGATAAAAAATGTATATCATATAGGTACTATGGGCAAGTTTTGCATTTGGAAAAAAATCGAACTCGAGATTGTAATCAAACCTGACATTACTGCCATCTGTCTGTCTGCCTGTATGTCTGTTTGTTGAACGAACTACATCCTAAGCGGCTAAAGTGATTTTCTTCAAACTTAGTAGTTAAGCCTTTTAGGTGACTCTCTCAAATAGATTTTTGAATCGTTTTTTTAGCCCCAAAAATAACGGTACTTGCCGTAAAAATTTTCTACCATCTTATTAATCTCGAAAACTGTACAACGATTTTGATTTAAAAAAGGTGCGTGCACTACTTTAGATATAGTCTACATTTTGGTAAAGCTAATTTTTTTTGACATTTTCTTATTAAAGTTGATTTCCATACAACCATTTTTATGATTTTCCACTTTCTCATCTCGTCTCAACGGATTTCGATCAAAACTTTTATTCGAATTATAAATAATACTACATACCAAAATTTTCAAAATTTTTTTTAACGATTTTTGAAAAAAAAAATTGGAAAATTCAATATTTCAAAAACGGGTGGATGAAAATGAATATTGCCAAATGAATTTTGTTTTAGAAAAAAAATTTAATAAATTTTGTATATAAAAAATTGTGTAAGAAACGAATTTCAAAATATATTTAGCCGTTTCTATTAATAATCTTTTTCATACGATTATAACAGGAAGTGCGTGCAATCCAGTCCAGTTTATTTTCTTCAAAATCGTCCTATTTTGGTCTACATTTTTTGAAGTTATTTTTAAAAAACCTTTGAAATTATAGGTATGCCACAAAACTAATCGAGTTAATTTGCGAAGATAATAGCAAATATGTATGTTAACATAACAATACAAACTAAAAACGTACAAAATCGATTTAATAACAAAAATAATATCCTCATATAAAGGGCGATTAGCAAATAGTTTCGTCCAATTACCAATAAATTAAAACGACCCCGTTTCACAGAATCACAATTTGACATTTCCTGTCACAAAATTATACCCAAAAATCCATGTGCAAGTTTGCAATTAGTTAGTTTTCCTAACTTTATTTTTAGTAAAAATAATTTAAAACGTGGTACTTGATTTGTGATTAATCAAAATATGAACAAATTATCACTATCTTTGAGAAAAATGTAATTAAACTTTACTTGCTTTTGTCCGACATTATCTGCCCTTTTGTACACAATTTCAGGCTGCACTTCATATATTTTCTTATTGTTATAAGAAAATATCGGTACATAATTTATAATTACAACAAATTTTCCCCTTTTGACGTTTCATTGGACATATTAAATTGATTTATTTTTGAATTTATATAATTTTTGCAGATCTAGATTTTTCGGCAGATTTACCCGCCTGTACTAATCCCAATACAATTTTAAGCTGTCAGCTTGACAAATTTATGTGTTGCACTGGACTCACTAAAACGGGGTCTACCACGATATCTCGAAAGCAATAATCCAGAAAGCAAACATTTCGAAAAATTTCGAATTGAAAAAATCTCGAAAAAAAAATCTAGAATGCATAATCTCGAAATAAAAAAATCCCGTGGCATGATTAGGGAATACGAAGCGAATCGTTTTAGGTGGCGAAAATTAGATTTGATATTACTGTTTTCGCTTTCGTCTCTTTCGTTTTACATTGGCCCATTTTCGAAATCGAAAGTGAATTTGATTTGACATTTCAATTTTTAGCGCGTGCATTTCCGATAGGGTTTTAAATAAATGAAAATGTTACTTTAACTATTATTTTTTTTTATAAAAACAAACTAAAGAAATAAACAATCATTTTTTTGTAATAAATGTGTAGTCGCCCAAGACACCAACCAGCAACAATTTCCTCCGCTCATCGAATTTATTAGGGAGAACAAAGGGATAGCCAAAGGACACAACATACAACGTTCTCTGCAATATGTCTAGCGCTTCGGACATTGAATTGCATACTGTGGGTTGCGCCACTTTCTGGTATGATCCGTCTGCAAGTAATCTCAATGTTGCAGCTAATTTTATAATTGGTGGTGTCCCATTGTTGTTCTGTGGTCTATATTTGTCTTTTATTTCGCCCAAGAAAATTTTAAATGTCTATTTTGAAAGGCGAAACAACTTATAGAACCAAGTTTTTATAAAATACAGATAATTTAACAAATAATAAACGCGTTTAGCAAAAACACTGACTCGAAGCAAGGAAGATCAAAAGGTGAAGAAGCACTTCTTAATAATTTTCTTCTCAAGTTTGAATTTTAAGATTCTTTTTCTTCCTCACGTTAAGCATTTATATAAATAACATTTGAGTCCATTTTTTATTTAAATAAATATTTTATTACAAAGTTAATGCATCTCGGACAAAACACAACTGATTTTGATTGAAATAATAAATATTCACTGGCAATCAGCTGTCAATTATCTGGAAATCTTGGAAGTAGCATTTACGATTTTCTTCGAATTCGTTATTTGATCAAAACGAAGCGAGTCGAAAATGAGATATCGACTTAAAAACGATTCGCTACGTATTCCCTAATCAGCCCACCGAATTCAAAAATCTAGAAATTCGCCGCGAATTGTAACCATTGTCTCCAAAATAAATATATTAATTCTAGATTATTACTCGTAATATCTGAAACTGATAACTGGCTCAAAATATCGGAAGAGTGCTAAAAAGGAAGTAGTGTCTTGTAACCTTCGGTCAGCACATAGACACCGGGTTGAGGGGAGGTTACAATACCACTGTCATTTTGCGTCAGATTAGCTGAATAAGTCTAGACGGCCGACCCTTCCACATGCGTATTTTACCGTTCTCAAGGAGAGGCGGCCTCCTTAACGTAGAACATTAAATAGATATAAATTACAAAAAGAATGTGTCCGTCTATAACATGACTCTAAGAAAACAAGATTACAACACTTCTTTGTTTTTTCTTATTTTATTGACGTCATATGTGAAGCAAAATCTGCAAATTGTTTGTTGTTTGTGGATTAATGGATTTTGTTTCACATATCATCATATCGTCATTAAAATAAAAAACAAAGAAGTGTGGTAATCTTGTTGTCATTGATTCATGCTTCTATGTATGTATTAAAAGGTCTGATCCAGGCTTTTTTTGGGCAGAAATTGGTAGATCGTCAAAACTTGAAGAGTGGGGATAAAATTCTCTCATTGAGAAATAAAGTCCGAAAAAGTTGAGCACAATTTTCTGCCAATTTTTAAACGTCAACACATTTGTTTTTTTTTTTTATTTCTTTATTTTCATATTTTTTTCTCTTCAAACTAATTATTTTGTATTTTAGTGTTTCTAAATTAATTTATTTGTTCAACAAATATTTTTCCACACCAACTACGAACCGTTTTTTTTTCGTTTATGACAAACGTCAGTCTGACAATTGTAAATTTTCGGCCCACAAATTGCTGCCTACAAAAATTTATTTATTGGGCAGGAATTGGCAAGAAATTGTCAGGAAGGGGAAATATTTTACTCTCTAAAGAGCACTCTCTTCTGCCAAAACCTACCAAATTTGTAAGTCTGGAACAGGTTTTAGCAGAAATTGGTGCCAATGTGTGCCAATTGGCAAAGTGTGGATCAGACCTATAATATGTATTTTTTGTGTATAAGCATAAATTAATCTTTTCCCCTTCAGATCTATCAAAATACAGATTCTTACAATTAAAGCCTTCCAATTGGCCAACAAATCAATTTATTTTTTGATCGTAAATAAATTTAGCAGATCTGGATTTTTCGGCAGATTTACCCCTCCTTTACTAATACCATAACAGCATCAGAACATCAGATCATTTGCCATCAGATACATTCTGGTTCCACAGACACGAAAATACACCAATACCGTAATAAAAATAAATAAATCTGAAATCGTATACCATTCGCGACGAAAAAAATAAAATTTCCGATCAAAATCTGAAATTACCAAAAGAAAACCCCATTATTTATAATAGATACGTTAATTGGTTGTTTTTTGTCTGGTACTGGTTTCAGGTACCTACATCGATGGAAATATTTGTGTCTTATCTGAAAAATATTACGATGGAAACAAACTTATTATTTTGGGAACGGTGGAGACTGGAGAGCCCTCTACTGCTGGGCTCATCAAGAGTTTGTGTAATGGACGGAACTCTTGAAGTTATTCCTTCGATCATGCGACAGCTTTTTTCTTTGCATTGCATGATGAAGCATCAAGCAGTCCCATCAATCTTCTGTATATTGATTTGTTGTTGTTTATTTTCCCAAAAAAGGAATAAACAGTTGAATAAATTAAATATGTTATTCCTTTTATTTAAGTGTAAACTCTTTAAATAGGAAAAAAATCTCGAATTTTTATTTTTTTCGAGATATTGTCTTTCGTGATTCTTGTTCATTCGAGATTTTTGTGCATCGTAGATTTTTGCATTCTAGATTAAAAATTTGTTTTTCAAGATTGTTTGCATGCGATATTTTCGTCATTCGAGATAACGTCCTGATCCCACTAAAACGATTCACTGCAAGCATCATCTTGTTTCCAATAAAGACAAATCCTTTGATACAATTTGTTTTGTTTTTCTTATAATTGAGTTTTTTAATAGTAAAGCGAATACGCCCTATTTTTAAGAGATGGTCGTCATTATTTGTTTGGCTTTGTTTTATATTTTAGATCACAGAAATGATTAGCATTATTAACCTAGTTAGAACAATGGTCTCAGATAGACTTGACAAGATATGAAAAGTATCTTAAAATAGATTGCAGTAATTGATAAGGTAAAATCAGTTTTTGTGTTATTTCTTCTTGTGGTTGATTTGTGATTTAATAAAAGTAATTATTTTGTTTAGAAATGTTTAAGTTTTCGGTTTTGTTATTAAGTCAGGGAAAGAAATTAACAATTCGAAATGTAGAATGAACATTTAAGATTTGTAGATAAAAATACAGTACAAAAGATAAGTTTTGTCCACCAAGTTTAATTTTGATTTATTAGCTTAGCTTGTTTTTATTTTGTTTTACGTTTATCTTTTTAAGTCGGCACACTTGAGTCCAAAAGGAGTGAACCATGGGAAATTAAACTGGCTAAAGGGGATTATCCACTTAAGCGTTTTAGGCCTATAGCCTAAGGCCAAAAACATTTTAGGCCCACAGCCTAAGCGGCTGAAGCGATTTTCTTCAAACTTGGTACTTAAGCGTTATAGGTGATTGTGTAAAATAAAATTTTGAATCTTGTTTTTAGACCCAAAAGTAACGATGGTACGATTTTGTCTACCACCTTAATTATCTCGAAAACGGCTGTAACGATTTTGATAAAAATAAGTTTGGGCACTACTTTAAGTAGGTATAGTCTACAGCTTTCCAAAAAAAAACATAGGTAATTCTTAGTCAAACATTTTGTTTTACATAATTTGTTATTAACGGAACGGTTCCTATAATACAACCATTTTCTTGATTTTCGTCTTTCTCATAAACGCCTCGACGGATTTCGATCAAAATTTTTACATAGGAGATCCTTTCAATTATAAATAATACCGCATATTAAAATTTTCGAAAACTATTTTTTTTTATTTTCAATATTGCGAAAACGTGTGGATGATTTTTTTGTAATTTTGTTTTTAAGTTTATATTATTAAAAGCTTAAAAAAAATGTTGTATATAAGTAATTGTGTAAAATACGACTTTGAAAATATATTTAGATTCTAAATATAAATATTTTGCATACGATGTGATCGAACATAAGCGCAAGTACGTGCGATACAGTCGTGCATTTTATTTTAAAGTGGTTCTTACTTCATGTCTTAAATACAAAATTTCCTTAAAATTTTTCTAATGCTAATGCCAATTGCAAGTATGTAATAATTATAACATACTCGTAATATATTTAAAAACATAATTTTTGAAATATTCGGCCACCAGCTTTCGAGATATTAAATTTTAGTTTTGTTTTTGAAATCAGTTAAGCCGTTAATGTAAAAGTCGAAAATCGAAAGAATAAGGTGTGGCAAATACCATTAATAACATTTTATGTTCAATTTGTTTGTTAATCAAAATATTGCCTATACATACAATCGTACACAGATTTGTTTTATCAAAATCGTTACAGCCGTTTTTGAGATAATTAATTTATTTATTGTATAACGACCCGCCACTTTTCGTGTTCCTCATCATCGTAATGTCAAGTTTGATTAACAAGTTCGATTTATTTTCAAATGACCCAGCAAACTTCGTTTCGTCTAGTGTTAAACTTTACCCATGGTCCCCCCCAGGATTTTTTGACAACCCTAAGATTGTCAAAAAAAACTTGATTTTTCGTTTCTCAAAAAATACCCGGCCATTCAGTTTATGTTGTTGAAAAGCAAGTTATATGTTATCTAATAATTAAAACCTTAAATAAGATTAAATTCAATTACTTATAGCATTTGCTAAGGCCTATGCACAATATACATTTCTGTGCATGCAAATAAATTTGAGTATTCTTTTATTTTCATTTTAAAAATAACAAATAGCATACAAGATGATGTTCACCTGCAAAGTACAGGTTGTGCAGTGCAATGAAATTAATGTGATAATTAAACCCCATTTTGAGTATTGTCCAACCCTTTTGTTCTTTTGTAATTATATAAATCAAAAAAGGACTTCAAAGTTCAAATCCCGCAAATTAAAGCAATCCGTATTTTATTAAAACATGACAGTATAAGAAGTATGGTTGATTCATTGACATACTACATACACTAAGTCAATTTGTTGAGTCTTTAAACTGGCTTAATATCAATCAAAGATTATATTGTTCATGTTAACATAAAGGCATTTATTTTTAAAATAACAAATAATGAGGTCTATCGTGAATAAAAATTTCCTTGCAATTTTTTCTCTCATTCGAACCTTGGGAACGGGAATGATGCCCAAAAGTTTCCTCGGAATTTATTCGTATCGGGAATAAAATTCCCCAGGGAAGTTTGTTGTCATTTTATACAATTTTTTGTTCGAAGGTAATTTATTCTTGGCAGATTCACGATCACTGTAAAAATTTCGAGGGAATAAAACATTAAGTGGGAAACGACATTCCCTGGGAGATTCCCGATAGGGCCCAACATGTACCCTGAATACATTAATGATCAAGCAACAACAAATATAAATGCAATATATCTGCAGAATAGTCAAGATCTTCCAGTTCCAGCAACATAAACATTTTTAAACGACTTATGTTATCACATGTAACTCAAAACATAACATAATAATTGTTATTAAAATTTAAATGATTTCTTAAATTTTAAATTTGAATTTTTGTAAAATTTGTACACATATGTATTTATATAGTATAAATATTTTTACTAAGGTAAAGCAATGTTTTTTTTATAAATTAATAATGTAAAAGATGTGTGTGAATTGAAATGGCATTTTTTAAAGCTATAAATAAATATTCAGCCCTATCACAAGTTCCATCGTAATAATTCCCCGCACGGACAGTTACTCCCCGATCTACTACACACAGTTTTCACAAAATCCGAGTGGAATATTCTTATTCCAATCAGGGGTGTATCTCAAAATGAACCGATAGATAGCAAAACCGTGCTATTTTCAATTTTAATAAGTTTACACACATAATTATGTGGAAATTTAAAACAATCTTGTGGCCCAAGAATATTAAGGTTGCCTTTTACAATTTCCCACAAATTTTATATTTCTTCTTTCGCCAGTTTCTTACAGCCATGTGCAAGGTCGGCTCCCTCGCTCATTAGAGACTTTCGTATTGAAATTGTTTTTTTTTCATTTAAAATCAAATATTATTCATAAAACCATAGAATTTGTAAAAATACTTACATTTTTTTTTAAATAACTGTTAACGAGGCATAACTTGCAGTGTCCGACACAAATCGTTTGTCGTAGAAAAAGTCTGTTTCATTCCATTCCATTCGAATTCATTGATCCCAATTTCTACGAACTTCGAAAATCGTAAGCGTATTTTTCACTCCGAATCCACTACGATGGAATTTGTGATAGATTTATCGTGAAACGTAGCATATTTTCGATTACGATGGAATTTGTGATAGGGATGATTACAATTACGCAAACGTTCGAAATAAATTTAGAAAATAGTTAAGTTGCATTTGGAACTTCGGTTTTTATTAACATACATGAAGTAAGATTCAATATATGTATATGAAATTTGTTTTGTCTTCAGCTTCAAAACCTAAAACCCGAATTTTATTTCTTTTGCGAATTAATCTTATCGTTTTTGCAGTTACATGAAACAAATCGTTCGCAAGCACGAAAATGTTTCATCGTATGCGCGATACAGAATCGCACCCCAGGGGTCCTACTATGAACCTTCGTTCTACTTTCGCACCTATTCGAAAGTTGTTTTCAATGTTATTTTTTAAATGATACTGTATGGGAAAGTACCATCCACTGTTCGCGTATTCTACTCTTCACCATTTAATCTCCAGTTAACTGTTCTTTTCATTTAATAAGTGCTTTAATAAAAAAATTGGCAAGTTGAAATTTTCCCGGCCCCCGGTATTTGACAAAACATTAATAAGAGCATTGCATATTATTATTAGGATTAATTTAGTCATTAATTAATTAAACTGCATTTAAAAACAAAGCAAAAACATGCCAACAAAAACTTTTATACACCAAGACCTAAGACAGTAAAAGCAAAGGAGTTAATAGATAACGAAAAAAAAGAGGACGTTTTTATTTGAGAACAATATTTATTCCATTCGAATTAATACCTGAAACATGAATAAATTCGCCATAAATAACGATAACTAATTTCATTGAATATCCAGTTATAAGAATAAAAATAACTCATACAAATTTCTTTTGGATTTTTCATGATTTTGTGTTTGACAACTTATCGGATCGCCCCTTTAGGGTTCAGAAATTAATTTTTTGTATAAAGCTTCAAAGGGGGGAAGAGGAATGATTTTTTTTTCAAATGTGATCCCAGTGTCCAAGAGGCAGAGATCTGGAGTTTGAATTGTTTGTTAACGACAGAAAAACGGTTGTCCCAGATTGGCATTTTTCTCATTCTTCATTTCCTGGAAGAATCTATTTATATCCTCTTCGGTGACAACTTTTTTGCTGACCACAAAAGTATGAAGGTAATCCTTCAATTTGTCCTTCATACGATTATACTCTGTAATGGCATCGATCTGTTGGGTTCGCCCAATTGTCGAAAGTGCACGGATGCCTTGTTCATAGGATGACTCTGTGGCGTTCTTCCTACCACGTTCCTCGTAATGAGTAGCCGAGTCCTCTACATCGAGAAGGAATGTAAGATTAGCAGCTTCATACAGTTGTAAACATTCCTTGCATTTGCAAAGTGCATTCCGCCAATCCGAAAGCCAAAGAGTGGCTACATCTGAAAGAAAACATGATCAAGGGCCAAGAAAGCTTTGAAAAAACTATTCACCTTTGTCCCATTCTGGTTTAGTTTTTGGCCGTCGGCATCCAGTTGGGGCGTCGGTCTTCTGCCTTTTGGCCGGTGGTTCAATGTCAGTTTTCTCCTCACTATCAAGTTTCTCCGACATACTAGGATCGGCTGCTACTCCTGATTCATCATCACCACTCATATTCATGATTTCGGAAATGCTCTTGTCCAAGTCCGACTTCAACTTATCATCGGTTTCCACAGAAACATCCGATTCTTCATTTTCTACTCTCTTCAAAGCCATTCCAGTGTAATATTGCAAGAAATCATATTTCTGCATACAACCAGGGCAAACCATCTCGTGATAATCATCACGCACCTTCTTTACTTTCAGGCCCAAATGATGTAAATGATACCAATCTTCGCAGACGGCGCATTGTAACATGACCTCTTCAATTGAACTCTCTGGATCTGGGTAGGGACGTTTGCAAGTGCAATAGACACCTTGGAAATTTTGGTTATATAGATTCAATTCGTTCTTTGGCATTTTCTTGTCGCCAACAGCAATGTCTTGATTCAAAGTACACTTTGAACCCGGCAAACGCTCTGTTGGACAATCACATCGAAAATTACGTTTTGTATACAATTCGACAAGTTCATGATTCTCATGACATTGCAAAGAACAAGCCAAGCAAATACCAGCGCACAATTCCAGATTGCTAGCTGAATCGGGGCAGCAAGTCAAACAGGAATATAAAGCTTGGCGCTTTATGGGTCCCTGTATATTACGAATTGATGAAGCTCTATATTACAATTTTTAAGAAACTAAAATAAGTCAAACCTTGGTGTAAGTGCAAGATTTATCATCAGATGCGCCCAAAACGGCTGCATATTCTTCTTCTAGTTCATTTTCGTGGGCAAGAATGTCCACCATAGTGACGCTAGACTCATCAAGTGTATCGGTGTCCGTAGGAGGTACATTTTCCAATTCAGCCATAACGAAATATACTTAAGAACTTTCAATTTTCCGTATAATTTATAATTTATAAACTTTTTTTATTTGTTGCAAAAAAAAACTTAAAACTTTGCTTTTGCGCGCGGAATTGACGTTAAAAATGGGGAAAACAAAAGTGACATTGCGTATGCAAGATGTCGGCTGGGTAGATTTCATTTATACTACCCTTACATTAGTTCATTGTTACCCCGTTTATATGAGTGAATTGAGGAATCGAATCGAATCGAATTGAGATTTCGATTCAGGTATATGGCCTCGTGTGATCGGAAGATTGAATTAAAATGGAATCGAAGTGACAATTTGAGTTTACAGAATAAACAACAAAAACATGCAACAGAAAAAAATACAAAGAAAACGAAAACCCACTGAACACAAAAAAACACTATTGGTGCACACACACACCAAGAATCAGATGTGAATTCGATTCTTCAATTCCTCGATTCAGGTATATAAATACATTTTCAATTCGATTCAGCTCTTCTAGTGGGATCGGATCGAGTAATCCTATTTTAATCCGATTCAAGTATACAAATCCCTATATCCTGATTCAATACCGATTCAATTCTCCATATAAACGTAGTATAAGGGCACTTTTTTTTAGAATGCGTTTACACAAAAAAAAATAATATTAGACCCCTTTCACACAAGAAAACTGAGTTGCCGGCAACTGGGAGTTTGTGGGTGAGAAGGGCAAGAAGTAAGGGGAATGAAAAAAATCTCCCCGGTCAACGATTTGAAGAGATTTTTTTGACGTTATACTTTGAAATTTTCTTAGGTTTCCATTTTGACTTCTGTCTCTGATAGATGTCAAACATATTTTTTTTAAAGAGAAATTTTTTCTCACAATTATATTATTCACTAACCAAACCAAGTGAGCTACTTAAATAGATTCATTGTGAAAGAAAATTTCAAGTTTTAATTCTTGTAGGCAAGGCATTTAATTCAATCCATCACGAGTAGGTACACATTTCGTACATACAATTATGCGCCTAAACATGGAAAATCGACAACAAGAACGCACGGACCAACTGAGCAAATCTGCACACAAATCAATTCTCTCCTGGTTCATTGTTTTTCCGTGACCTTTTAATATATTAATTTAGCAAACCATTATTAACAACCACAATAAAAAAAAACAACATTTACCTATATAATCGCACCAGGTTTCTTTATTTTGAATTTATTTTCCTAAAAATAAGCTGCTGTTAATTTATAACTCAAACAAATTGTTTGTTTACATAAAGCGAATGTCAAATCAAAAGCAATTCAAAAAACGAGCAACTTAGTTTCCTCATCAATTTCTTCGTGTGAAAGCTACAAGGCAATTAAAGGAAAACGTCAAAAAAATCTCCAGCAACTGGTTTCCCTGTGTGAAAGGGGACTTAGTTGCGTTTTTTTGCAATCCCCGGGGGAATTGGTTGAAAAAAACGACCAAGGCGCTTAGTGAAAATACTAGTCAGCACTGTTAATTTGCAAGATTACATTTGAAAAACAGCTTTAATGCAAGAAAAAAGAAACATCATCCATCCTTCTAAAAATCATCAGATTGATTTGTTTTGTGTAATTTCGATGTATTTATTGAATTTAAACTAGTTTTCTGGTAAAATGGCATAAAATGAAGCAAGTTAATTAGAAGCAAGTTTTAAGAAAATGTGAATCAAGTAATTGGAAAATTGAAATCAAGTATTTTGAAAATTGTTCTTAACCGATGTGATTTTCTTTTAATTTAATTTTCACAAATACAGTGATACATACAATTCCAAATCAGTTGATTCCTCGATAAGAATCTTTCGCACTATTCAACCTTTTGAAACCTACCCCATTCGTGCTCTCCACTACTCGGTCACTGGTGACGTCATATTAGTGGACGAGTTGCCTCTTCGGGCGGGACGCTCAGTACCTATGTCAATAGAAATTTAGGTCTGACGATCAAGATCCTCGTGAAGCCACAGATGTGCAGCTTTTTCACATGCAGCGAAAATAAATTACACAGGTTTATGAGGATTGACACATTCCAAAGGCTGCATGCAGCCCTCTCTGCACGATGTCTCTATTTCTAAATTGGCTGCCAAGTTTCATTGCAACCACAACAGCAAAGAACAAATCTGAAATAAATCAATTTTGGCATGACTCATGCTGATTTACAAAATTAATATTTGTTGTCTTTTGATTTAAAAAATGGGAGAAAATCTATGAATTGGTTAAGAAAAATACACTCTTATATGATAAAGTTGGTCTTAAAATAATAGTCATGAGGAACAAAATGAGAATACGAATTTGTTTTTTCTTTTTATTTCATTTACCATCCATTTTCAGTAAATTGAAAATCTTTTACCGCACAATGACTGTTCTTACAGGGCACATTCAGATATTGATACGATAGATTATCTAAGAAAAGTTACTATCTATCTAAGTTCCTGAACATCAAAAACCAGATAGATTAAATTTGTATATTTTCGTGCAAATGTTATGACATTTCTCATGGGATACAAGAGTGTACCAATGTTTTCGAATAGCTTGAGATTTCCTTTTTGTAGCTGCTGTTTTTGTCAGCAGCTGTGTTTTAAGACGGATTACTACAACACCTACCTTTCCGCATAGCTATGGATCGATTTCTGAATGTGGAAATAATTTTAGGACAACTATGCATCATAAATGTCACAGAGTATGCACATGTATTTCCGACGCAGCGTTGTATGCAGCCATGCGTGCAGACATGCTGCACATCTGTTTTAGCCATACGCCAAGGATGCAGCAGAGGATCTCTATTGGGTTGCTCCCGTGTACAACAAAACACAGCCGAAAACAATTTTCTCCGAGAAACTTTCGTTTTGTTGTTCATTTAATTCTTGTTTATTGAACGAATAACCACTTAAGCAAATGCTTTTTTTTTTAATTATAATTTCACAGTGAATTCTTAATATATACCTATAATAAAAATAAACGCAAAATTGAAAATCGCTGTAGAAGGTTGTGCTCTGGCGAGCTGGAAAATATCTACGACACCATAGAGGCGATACAATAGGCGGCAAATGTTAAAATTATTGATTTGTTGTTGTGTTGTGGTAATTTCTAATCCACCAGGAATCTAGAAGATCTCGAGATCATGGCTGTGCAGAAGAAATACATGGACATTGTGTACATCTTACAAGTAAGTTTACTAGAAAACGAATTTTATTTATAAGAAATTGAAAGAAAAAATTCATTTGTCTCCAAAGATATTACAGCGGTGAAAAAATTGCGGTGGATGATTCGCTCCAAACATTTTTTTTTTTTTATATATAACCTTGCACGCGCTCAAGGGATTATTATTACCCTTTATATGTTTTTTCTTAACACAGCGCGGGCATCCGGTGGAAGAAGAGAAAGAAGGATAGGAAAGATGTGTGGCGCGATGTTCTGAGACTAGAGCTGGTTGTTGACTCAGATTTATCTCCAGGGCTGGCGGAACTAATGCGGAGAGAATTACCGTGTCTTATTTATTTATGTCCCTTATAATTCGCATTATTTTATTTATTTTGTTGTCATGTTTTTATGGGTATACTAGTTTACTCAATCACATGTTATTAATGTTATGCCTAAACAGCATGTAATGAGCAAAGGAGCAACTTATTTTATGACAATTTTTAGAATTGGTTTTGTTAATGGAATATAAGAAGACATAGGCAACGGCAGGAATCGAACCTTCAACCACGAGGTTGACAGGCGACCACACAACTATCGCGTCACGGCCACCCCCGCTATTTGGGTTACACTGGTATGGTCAAGGTCAATGGCATCCAAATTGGTGGTCTATCCGGATTTTACAAAAGCCATGACTTTTTAGCAAGGTCAGCATGCTTTTTCACGGTACTACGAAGCCAACAAGAAAGGTTTATTTATAATTCATGTCCGACAGTTGGACGTTTGTATGCTTAAAAACATTGGACTTTATAAGATGTTAGAGGAAAAGCTTCAAATGAAACATGCATAGTACCTACTACCTACCTACATATTTACATACCTAAATTCCATCTATGATTGTAGGTACATATTTCTCTGCTTACTTACATAATTAAAATCCATAACCTAGATTTAAATATACATTTGTAGGTACCTATGTAACTATTCCTAGAATTATTACGATCATTTTGTATTATGATTCTTGAAGATGGTGTTTTATACCTACTTATGATAATGAAAATAAGGGATATAATTTGATAGGTCGGTACATGCATATAACTTTATAATTTAAGTGCAATATGCATACATAAGATTCATGTGATTTTTAAATGTGGATATGTAAATATAAATGTATAGCGCCTACATTGTATGTAGTATTCAGTGACTTACGCAAAAATTCATAATAAGAAAATAAATTGATAATACACACAATAAAATGTTTTATATATTAATTAGTTCTTATAGTTTAAAAGAAATCAAATTTGTCATTTGAATTTATTAAAAGTAATTAATTTTTAACAATATGTATAGACAAAATGTTTTGTTTTTAGTTAAAAATAAATTACCAAAAATGGGTTTTTTGGCTATTTAATTTTGGAGTTGTGAATTTCCGATTTGTAAAGTAATATTGAAGATTTAAATTTAAACCAAAAAGTAATACGAAAATGGATAACCTAAACATTTCATCCTCTTTCCAGCATTTTCTCTCTGTCTGTAGGTCGATGTACTGCCTAAACCACTGAATCGATTTTCTTCAAGCTTAGTACTTAAAGTCTTAGGTGATTGGCTCGTGTCTTTTTTAAATGCCAGTTGACGTTACCTGCCATACAATTATTTGTACCAAAATAAAAAATGATAATTCTTAATTATCTCGAAAACAATTCTTACGATTTTGATTTTAAAATAAAATGCACGACTGGATCGTACGAAGTTTGCTCTTGACGATAAAAACTTTAATGTAGCTAACCACTGACGCTGTTAGCAGGTAGGTAGTCTAGTTATCATATGCAGGTTTAAAGGCGAATTAGGTAATATTGCCTTGATTCTTAGTATAATGAGTGGTTGAATCATGAATAGATGATTCAAGGAATAGTTACGTAGGTACCTGTACCTACAAATGTATATTTAAATAAATTTTAATTACGTAAATTAGGAGGGTAATATATGTGCCTACCTAAATAGATGGACATAATAAGGGGTTTTCCAATAAGAGGTGTTATTTTGAATAGCCCGCTAATTCGGTAGCTGTCACTTTTGAAGCTGTCATTTTTTGACATTTCACAAGTAGAAACTACGCTATTAATAAAAATGGAACGATACACGCTTCAACAACGCATTTCTTTTTTTTGAATATCAAAATAACACCTCTTATAGGAAAACCCAAGGGTTTTCCAGGGTTTTCCAATAAGGAGGTGTTATTTTGAATAGCCCGCTATTTCGGTAGCTGTCACTTTTGAAGCTGTCATTTTTTGACATTTGACAAGTAGAAACTACGCTATTAATAAAAATGGAACGATACACGCTTCAACAACGCATTTCTTTTTTTTGAATATCAAAATAACACCTCTTATTGGAAAACCCTATATGTACATATATAATGAAAGTGAAGGATGTAGGTGGGTAGGTAAGTATATGCATATAACCTTAATGGGTTCAATATATACATAATCCATGTGATTTTAAAGAATTATATAAATGTATGACCGGCTGCATAGTAATATATGTAGTTATTCTTTGACGTATGCAAAAATAATATAATTATAGTTTGACTGAAAAAAAAATGCCATTTGAATTCTTGGACAATTATATGAATATAACAAAAATCAAATACACGACTGGATCGTACGAACTTGCTTTTGTAGCTAAAAACATTAACGAAGCTAAAAATTGACGCTATTATCCTATGCAGGTTTAAAGCCGATGTAAGTGAGATTACCTTGATTGATATAGTATAATGAATTGTCGAATGGATGATTCAAGGAATAGTTACGTAGGTACCAATGTATATTTAAATCTAGGTTTTGGATTTTAATCATGTAAGATAGGAGAAAAATATGTACCTATATACATAGATGGAACCTTGATATATAAATATGTACTTATGATTATGAAAATGAAGGATGTAAGTTGGTAGATATACAATATGCATACATTATGATTAATGTGATTTTTAAGGACACATACATATGTATATGTAGGAGCGCCTACTTTGTATGTAGTATTCAGTTACGTACGCAAAAATTCGTAAAAAGGAATAATAACGTATAAAAATAAATGGATAATACACTTATAATAATATGTTTTTATATTGCTTAGATGTTATAGTTTGAGGGAACACCAGTTGTTGAGGGAAGCACCAATTTCTGCATAGCTTACACCACCGACAGCAAAAACCGCCCGTGATTTAATCGGAAGCACATTGTTTCTCTCCACTTTCCTAAGTGTTTCTTGTACTTAATTTATATTACTTAAACCAGACAGGGATACGAAATGTAGCTGCATTGTCTCAACCATTCCTAATTTCAGTGCAAGATCATCGATTCCAGTGGACTTAACCAAAATCGAGGCCAACTGAGCAATGAGTGGAATATAAAGTCCATTGAAGGCATAACTCAGGCAAGTTTTTCCGCCTTCGTGGTCTCAAGAATATGTGTTGTCCGAGCCAGCGGTCAACACTGAAAGCTTAAGGCAATTGGCATTTGCCTGGAATTCGGTCTGCTGGAATTTGTCCAATATTAAGTTCGAGATTACTTCGAGAACTTTATCTTCCTCGAGCAGTAGCAAGATCGAGCTAAACTGTGGAACATATGGCCAAAATAGTTGCAGTAATTCTGAGGAAAGGTCGCCAATTCTTCAGAACTAAAACCCATCGATAAATGGGCAAGACACATGAGGCTGTTGTATTTTTGGCCATTGGTGGTTAATGCTTCATCAATTTCTGTAAGAAGCTTTTTTTCGAATTTGTATTGTTGAGAATGTCTTCCTCGAGTGACTGAATCTTTTGAAATGAGCTGGCCATTTCAATCTTTGGTAGTTTTCTCGAAACCTAATCTTGCATTTCGTCTGTTTTTTTATTTTGTTTAGATTGTGGACTTCAACGCCGATAGCTTTGGCTTGAGCTTTTATCCTTCCTGCTTGGGAAAAGTTTCTATATCGATTCTCGCAATATATTTCATTTATTATTTAACGAAGAATTACCTTTGAATTTTACAATTCATAAAATTGATAAATTAGCTGACATGGCAGTTTTGAAGTTTCTATACATTTTATCGATAACTTAATGAAAAATATTTTAGTAGCACAGTTTTTATACTCTCCAAGACCTAAGCCCCGAGAATTCTCTGGATTTAAGCTCACCCCCGGGAATTAGTTGTTGTTGGATTTAGCATGCAAATTTTTAATTCCGCTCGTCGTTTTTTTTCGTCCAATTTCCCCGGGGCCTAGAAAAAAACACACCTACTATTGTTTCTGTTTTGAACTCCATTAGGGAATTTAAATGCACCAGTATGCTAGAGAACATTGGTTAATAATAAGGTGTTTTTTTTATAATACAATATTCTATAAACTACTGAAATTACTCAGCCAAGTAGAAGACTTAGCATTATATTTAATTGGACTTGTAGAATTATTGATTCAAAATAAAGGGCTATCCATTTTGCGGTTTCAAAAGTATAGGGCTGGAATTCGACATCGGGCAAACTAAGTTGTTAAACCAATTTTTTTTTATCAGTTGAAAATGTGATATTTACGAAAATGGATCGCTTAACTATCGCACCACTCATAAAAATTGTTAAAACCTACTACAGAAATGGTGATTCTACTACAGCCACATATCGTGCTTTAAGAGGAGATTATAGTTTACATAATCGTCCAACTACGCAAGCAATTGACAAAATTGTGAAGATATTTGAAGAGACTGGATTGGTTACCACTGAAAATGTCGCTGCTGTAAGTGAAAGTGTTGCCGAAGACCCGAGTGTGTCGATTCCTAGTCGTTCTCAGGAATTAGGACTATCTTACGGCACATTATGGCGTATTTTGCATTTGGATCTACACCTATATCCATATAAAGTCCAGCTCACACAACAACTAAAGCCAACTGACCATTCACAATGTCGTAGATAAGTCGATGGGTGCTTGAACAACAGGCGGTGGACGGCGATTTTTCGAACAAAATTTTCTTCAGCGACGAAGCACATTTCTCACTCGGAGGGTATGTTAATAAACAAAATTGTTATATTTGGAATAGAAGAGGGGCCATTACATCCACAAAGAGTCACTGTTTGGGGCGCCCTTTGGTCCGGGTGTGTGATTGTACCTTACTTCTTTGAAAACTATGATGGAACGACTGTCACCGTCAATTCGGAGAGTTATGGTCTGTTATTGAAGAATACGACTTGGAGAATAAATGATTTCAACAAGACAGTGCCACATGCCACACAACTCGAGCGAATATGGCTTTTTTGCAAGAGACATTTCCTGGCCGCGTAATTTCTGGTCGTGACAATATCAACTGGCCACCAAGATCATGCGATTTGACACTGCTGGACTTTTTTTTGTGGGGCTACGCGAAAGACCGTGTTTATGCAGATAAACCTTTAACTCTTGAGCACTTGAAAACCAACATTCGTCAAGTCATGGCTGAGATACCGCTCAATATGTGTCAAAAAGTGGTCGAAAATTACCTCAAAAGAATCGATGATTGCAACAATTCGCGTGGTCGTTTAAATGATGTAGTGTTTCGCACATAATGTCAGCGTTCAAACTTTATAATAAAAAAGAAATAGCTATCATGGAAAAAAATATTTTATATGTGTTTTATTTACGTTCACTTTTGAAACCGCAAAATGGATAACCCTTTAGCTTTTAACGGCCTTTAGTCCACAAAATTTGCGTTTCGTCCCGGCAATCTTCTTTGGACTCATCAGTTTGGTAAGTGATCGAGCGCCTTTGTATTGGTACGGCGCTCACTAACCAACTGATGAGTCCAAGTGAGATTGCCGGAACGAAACGCAAATTTTGTGGACTAAAGGCCGTTAAAAACTATTCTGAATTGCTTGATAACTATCAACGCTCGAAGACTTAATCGCGAAAACAACTGCTCGACCAACATGCTGGCTGAATTGGCAAGACAAAAGACATTGATAAGACAAGAGTGATTTTTTAAACCTTGTCTTTGTTTTTGGATTCTTTTGATTGCAAATGTACTGTTAAACGCTGCGATATTTAATAGATGTTAACATTATTGAGATATATATCTGTACTCTTTACTCCCATTAATTTAGAAGAGTTCAATGATACCATAACGAAAATCACAAAGAAGGGATGGTATACCTCTGAAATTTTTCAACCTGAGCAATTTTAACTTCACCGGCCACCAAATACGGCCCTCACCGACGCGACGTGCTTAAAAATCGCAAGCTGAAATTGTATGATATAAAAGCAGTAAATTCAATTTTTTTTTAATCTGCTGGCTCCTCAAACTTGTCGAACATGCTAGCCAACTTCGTGTTTTTCATTCCGTAAATTGTCTCGGCCAGACATAACGTGCCCGGAAATAATAATAAAGGTAACAATAACTTATAATGATTTATGAAAAGCAATTCTTTTCGGCCAATATAAAATTGTTTCCGACGGCTGAGAGTGGATTGATATTACGCTTTGAATATAGCGTGTTTCTTGTAAATAATAAGCCTTGTAATACAAAACAAGGTACCTATATAGTCCCACCGGAATATCGCCATTCTAGTGTGAGTCCGAAGTTTTATGAAGTAGCAGCTCTTATGGAAGTAATTGGATTAATAGATGGATCCGATTAGATCAAGATTACTTCTCATAAGAAATACATTAAACATGGATGCAAATTGAATTCCAAGTGTTTTACTCGGTCGGCATATTTTTATTATTAAAGTGAAATTGAAAATTAAAAATTCAATAAAATTGTTATATGGTGTTGAATTTCTTAAATTGTTCAATATAATAAACTGTGAAATAAACTTACACCTCCTTTCCCTTATCCATCTTTACTTTATCAGGCAATATCATCCGATGATATAAAACTTTTCATCTGATACATTTTTGACAGAAGTTTTCATATTTACACGAAACCGGAATCACAAAATCAAATTTATCGATGAAAAGATTTATCATCGCTTTTTTCACAGAACCGGAATAGGGGCGCAGAGATGTGGAAAATATTATTTTCGTAATCCTGTTCGACAACATCGCAGTACCAAGTAAGTGCAAGGTGTGGGTGTACAGTCATTTTTCCATCGATCCATATGTTTTCGAGCAATGTGATCCATATAAAACCCCGATTGCAACAATAATTAAAAAAAAATGTGATATAATAAAAGTTAGCCTCAGAAATTAGTTATATGGTTGCATCTAACATTTTTTACGTCTATTATATTCTGTCAGTTTTCTTGCATTTTTGTCAATATTTCATCGACTTTATTTTTTCGCCTTTTAAAAGCAAAAGAACTTACAAATTGTTGCAGTTTCCTCAAAATTACAATTATGAATTACCAGTCACAGTCACAAAAAAACATAAATTTCGATTTCCTTCCAGACAAGAAAATAATTGAAGGAAGTCAAAAGATTGAGATGTTCAATTTATTATAGGTAGTAGTGAAGTTTCCGTCATCGTTTTTACTCGGCGAATAAAGTCTGATCCTAATTTAATTTACTGCTCATTTGAGTGATTTTCAGCCCAAAGTCCAAAAAATTGCATAGTTTTTGACAAAAGAGAATGCACTCACGTGGGAGTAAAACAAATTTTCCTGTGTGTAGTGTTATATTGCTCCACTTGTTGCGACTGTCGCATCGTGAGGCTACCTTAGTTATATTTAACATGCAAATTGCTTGCGCTACATAATGATTTTAGGTCTTGACCCAAACTGAGCAGTTTTATTTTTTTACTTTGCTTCGGTATTAAAATGCTTACACCGGTGTCGTAGAAAAATACTTAAGCATTTTAATACCGAAACAAAGTAAAAAAATAAAATTGCCCAATTTGAGTCAAGGCATAAGATCATCGTGTAGCGTAAACCAAGATCAAACGACACGAGGTAATCGAGCTTATCCCTTGATCTCTTTTATTTTATTTGGCTGAACTTTCCTTTAGGGGAGCACGAATTTTAACACGCGGATACTTTTATTCGGTAGATTTATGCTTAAAAAATAATAAAACAATAAATATAACAATTTTAAAGTGAGGAAACTTTTAGTTCTATTTTTAATTAATTTGACTACCGACAACTTTTTTTTTGTGTGGACAGTTGCTTACCAATCCACAGATGACTGTATGCAACTTCGGTATGGTAATTGTTGTGGTATGTGCATTTTTCTTGGGATAATATAAATTGATTTCAAACTATGTACTATTGTGGTTTCGTTTCATTTCAAATCCTAAAAAAAACTATGCATAGACCCAACCTTGACCCCGCACAACCTTGAACACAACCCAAATCCTATAATTGGTTCAGGCAGGTGGTTGCAGGGGGCAGCATGCCCCACCTTACCCGCCGAGCTTTTAGTACGCTGTGAACTTAATTACAGAAAAACTTCACACAAGTACGTTTTTATCTATACATACGTTTTGTTTAATGTTTTTTTTTTAATTTGCAATTGGTTTTTACTGAGAGTAAATAGGTAGGTACATATGTATTTTAAAAGTGATTCATAACTATTTTTCTAAAAAATATGATATTTGATTTAGTTAAATGTTTTCACGTAAGTTTTATTATTGAAAAGAACTACACTTGTACTTTTAATCCAAAAAAATGTTTCCATTAAAATTTCCAAAAAAAAGATTACCTAGGTACACAAAAAAAAACTTATCAGAACACTACCAGAGGGAAGTATTAACAAGAACTGTCAAAACAGTTTTTGTTGCCGCGAATTTTTTATATTGTGTATTAATATTGCAAATTTTAAAAAATATGTTAAAAATAGAAGAACTTATATTTTCATATTAAAACCGTTTGAATTATTATCTTTAATAATAATTCTACCGAATATAAGTATCTGTGTGTTAAAATACGTTCGAATTTAAATACAAATTGAACAAAAGTGTTGTACTAAAAAGGCCAAAAATGAAAATTAAAATATTTTTTAATCATATTTAACAGTGTTTCCTCACCGTAATATCTTAAAGCTGTTTTATAGAGACCCCTGGATCACTGTAAAAAAAATCATAATAATAAGTTCTGCGCGTGCTCCCCTAATGGAATGTCTTTTATTTTTTTAAGTTCCTCAAAAGAACGCAATTTAAATTGAAAATAACTGCAAATATTTTCAATTTTAAAATAATTCGTGAAAAATGCAAATTATCGTATAAATACAATTCGCACGAACACATCCCTACACCCCAAGACATTTTCAATTCCATTCAGTTCCGGACTAAACAAAATTTTAACGCATTTTTTGCTTTCTTCTCCTCTGCTTTGTTTTCCATCTGTCGCCTTCGTTGTCTTCTTCAACGAAAAACAACCTGGAAACGAAACCAATAGTGAACGAGACGAGTTTAGCAAGTTGTTGAGTTGGTTGACATATTGCGATGTAGTGATTGATTTTCTCAAAAACATCCTTTTTTCTCAAATCAAATCAAGTTCAATATTCAATCGCCGATCAGAAAATATATAAACGTTTTTAGTTTTCCAACCAAGAAGTGCTCCAAACCATAAGTGCCCCTAGTGTTAGAAGTGAGGTGTGCAAAAAAAACAAAGATTTTTTTCTTTTCACATCACCGTCTCCCGCGGCGGCCACAGTATCGCAGTTGTCCTATCTCGATTATCGAGTTCTTGTGTGCCTCTTGCCTGTGCATTGCTTTTCCAAGAAATCGGAATTTGTTCATCGACTGACTACAAATACGACAGACGGGACGGACGGTATCTGTCTGGTGCTAGATAAAACAAAAAGTGCGTTTTTTCACGTCTTCGGGTGAATTTCAAATGGAAAATTAAATGATAAGTGTTCTGTTGAAAAAAAAAATATATAAGTAAAAAAGAAATACCTCCTTCTTCCTTCGTATATGTACATACATATATATATTTGTACAGGAAGAAGACACCAAACCAGCACCAGCAAGCAAAAGCAAACACAAAAAAAGTCGTCCCATTCCTCTTTTGCATGCAACACTTGTGCTTGGCGAATCCGCCCATTGGATTAAAATTAAAATCGAAATAATTCTCTTCTCATCGCACAATCTTCCTGCGTCATCTCCTTTATCAGTGTTTGCGGCAGTATTTCCCTAGTTCCACTAACACTATTCTTGGTTCTTCTCCAAAAAGAAAAGATTACCAATAGGTAATTATTTTGACAATAAGAGATTAAACTCAAAATCGAACTTCTTTTCAATTTGCATTTGCATCGTACTTGCGAAACATACGTATCTGAGCTTTTCTTTTAAGTCCTTCGTCCCCTTAAAAACCAAAATCGGCCAAAACACTGATATATAAAAAAAACACGGATTGTTGTTGCCGTCTTGCTTCTTGGGTTTTACAGCTTCCCTCTGTCGAGCTTGATACAGGAATACCATAAACAGTGTTGTCACTTTTTCGGAAATTCTAATACCTTGTAAGTAGATATACAACATAAATATGTAATTCCCTATTTGCTTTTCTTTTTTTTTATTATTATTTTTCCATTTTATTTTGTTCAACTAATAAGTAGGTTTTTCATATTTCTGAATTGTTTAAATCTCATCTTGTCATTGCCAGGAAGTGCGTTGTTTCAGTGTATAAAGTTTTAATTGTTCTAATATCGTACTAACTTTATCCTTACGACATAAAAAAAAAGGGTTCATAAATTCATGCCGTTTTCTATTGTTTTCATTCATTCTGAAATCAAATGGAACAGTGCAAACTGTTTCTAATCAATTCTGATATTTTGCCTTTGTGTGGATGTGTGTGGATTACAATTCTAAAATCTAAATTCACCGTCTGATAATGAGGTAGACGAAGAACCAAAGAGAAAATCAGAAGTTTGACTTGGAGGCAACGTTGCCGAAGTGGCACGATCGTGCATTTTTGGCACTTTTTAATTTAAATGGCACTCTGGCACTCAAACGCTTCAAATGGCACTCTAGGAATCAACGAGCTAATGTTTTCAAATATATCCAAGTACATGATCAGATCAGGTAGTGCTTGAGCTGAAATGGTTGTTTCACGCTTAAATAACATTAAAACCCATAGTAAAAATCAACTTTCTTATAAAGTAATAAAATCACTTTGTCGTTTCGTGAAATAATAAAGGCTAAACTTGCAGGGAATTCATATCACCTAAAAATTTATATTAATTGCGTTTTTATTTGGCAATCCGGAATTGTTCTCCGATCCGGGATCCCAACTGAACACTTTTGTGTGATTCTGATTATTGAATTTTAATGAGATTGTATGTGTAAAAATAATTGTGTACGTGAGAATATTCAAATTTAAAAAAAATGTTAGTTGCACAATTATGATACAAAAAATGGCAAAAGTCGAGTTTGACGTACAAATATATGAATGTGTGAGTGCTTCTGGTTCTAATTCTGATTTCAAATCCAGAAGCAAAATTCTCTTCTTTTCAGAATTAGAACTGTCATTATTTCTTAAGTGAACGCTTGCAGAAGAGTCCGGAAGGCTTCCGGATTGCCAAATAAAAACGACATAAGAGGTCTGATCCACACTCTGCCAATTGGCACCAATTTCTGCCAAAACCTGTTCCAGACTTACAAATTTGGTAGTTTTTGGCAGAAGAGAGCGCTCTTGAGAGAGTAAAATATTTCCCCTTCCTGACAATTTCCTGCCAATTCCTGCCCAATAAATTTTTGTAGGCAGCAATTTGTGGGCAGTAAATTTACAATTGTCAGACTGACGTTTGTCATAAACGAAAAAAAAACGTTTCGTAGTCATTGTGGAAAAATATTTTTTGAACAAATAAATTAATTTAGAAACACTAAAATACAAAATAATTAGTTTGAAGAGAAAAAAATGCGAATTTACAGCAAATAAAGAAATAAACAAAATCAAATGTGTTGACGTTTAAAAATTGGCAGAAAATTGTCCTCAAGCTGTTCCAGCCTTTTTCGGGTTTTATTTCTTAATGCGAGTATTTGAACCTCACTCTTCAAGTTTTGACAATCTGCCAATTTCTGCCCAAAAAAGTCTGGATCAGACCTAAGATTGTTCTTTGACGAAAAAGTTAGAACAGAATAGAACAGAACAGATTCGTGAGAAACTTCAGAACAAGATAATACGTTAAATGCTAACGTTAAAATTACAAAAAATTACTTAAATCTAAATCTACTAAATTATAATTATAACAAAATTTCAATTACTCAGAACAAAAAAATTACATTTAAAGCTTTCAGATTTAAAATTATCATTTGCAGAACCAAGAAGAATAGAGAATTTATTGTTTGTTTTTACAGAAAAATTCTTAAAAATAAATTAAAATGGAGTTGAATTTATTTAAAAAATATTTTTCATCAAATTGAGATGATTCCGACACGGAAAAAGATTTATCAACCAAATCTAACACCAAAATGTTTTTTAACAACATCAATTGGTTTTGACAGTTCTCACAAATCTGTTCTAACCTGTTCTACCTAAAAAGTAAGTGCAGAAAATCATGTTCTAAAGTGTTCCGAACATCCTCATTGGACACACATATTTAGTGTGTTCAATGAGGCTGTTCGGAACACATTAGAACACTTTAGAACAGAAAAGTACAGGATTTTGCTGTTCAATGAGAAATTTTCTTTTCTAAACTGTTCTGGTTTCGTGTTCAATGAGTCTGTTTGGAACAGTTTGGAACACTTTAGAACAGGATTTTCTGCACTAGCTTTTTAGGTACAACAGATTTGTGAGAACTGTCAAAACCAATTGTTGTTGTTTAAAAAAAAAAACATTTCGGCTTTAGAATTAGTTGATACATCATTTTCCGTGTCGGAATCATCTCAATTTCATGAAAAATATTTTTTTTTAAAATAAATTCAATTCCATTCAGATTATTTTCAAGAACGTTTCTGCAAAAATAAACGAATTTGAATTGTAGGTAAAGAACAATATTTTTTTTTTTTTGTCAGACGACTGACTGTTCTAAGTTGTTCTGAAGTTTCTCACGAATCTGTCCTGTTCTGTTCTAACTTTTTCGTCACTGAACACTCTTATTGTTAGTTGATGCTTTTATTTATTTTTTTATGTTTCGTTATATGAAGTTATTTTATTTTATCTATTAATTCATTTTGTATTAATTTTGTGCATATTTATTCTTATTATCCCTTAAGTTTTGTGGCGCAATAAATAAAACTAAAAATTACATATGAAATCTTCGGAATTTTGTTATTTTTTTGTTGGTGGCACCCAGTGGCCTAAAATGGCACTTTCTGTTGTCAGAATTGGCACTTACAAAATTTTGTTTCCGGCAACGCTGCTTTGAGTATGATTGGAGTAGTGCTTCTTGAGTTGTTTCTGATTTCAATTTAAAAAGAGAATTTCTCTTCTCAGAATCGTCTGAAGAGTTGAGAAGAGTAGTAGGGTACACACTGTCATTTCTTAAATGACATTCCAAAACTTTCATTTCTGAACGTTTCATTTGATGCTACACATTATCATTGGGACGTTCACTCAGTTATTCTCAGCAATCTGGAATAACTTTCTGTTTTTGTAATCGTGCAAAAGAACATCTGATCAAAACAGAGCTGTTCTCATGAAAGCTATCTTCAGTTATCCCAAAAAAAATTTGAATAACTAGCTATCGGAGAACAAATGTATAGAACAGCTTACTGCAAAATTGATTTGGTATGCGATTTGTTCAGATTTTTTGACAGCTTTCAGCGAACCTATCTGACGTCCACAGATATACTCCGGTAGCTTGGTATCCGAGATAACAAATCTTATAAGTGAGTGAACTACCGTATTTACACATGTCCATTTATTTCCTACACACCATCATTTCATCCCATCATTCCAGCCATACCCACGACAAATTTTGATCTTCATCATTTCTCTCATCATTTTATTCATCATTTATCATTTACATCTACACACTATCATTTTTTTAATCATTCTAGCAGAAATAATGTAAAAAAAAAAACAGTGTATAGCCTAATTAAAGAATGGTTTTAGAAGAATTTCGGACGCTTCGAAATGCTTCTGTTTGGCCAATGGAAAACTACATCAATTTCAATGTGTACGAACGGAAGTTTTTGTCGTTTTGCATTTGTGATTTGAATAATGAATAGCATATTTTTGAACTTGACAACTCATGTTAAATTATATATTGGTAATCACTCCGAAATAAAATTCGGAGTGATGAATTCAGTCTAAAACATTTACCGCTAGGAAACGCTCCTTTTTTAGTTTTGGAAAACGATATAATGCATTGTCATATGAAAGCTTACGTTTTTACTAGGGCAAGTTTTGCATTTGGAAAAAATCGGACTCGACATTTTAAGCAAACTTATATTTGCAATGATAGAGAACACCAACGAAATGGGTCCCGTCATTCCGTCTCTCTGTCTGTAGAACGATCTACAGCCTAAACGGCTGAACCGATTCTTTTCAAACTTGGTAGTTAGGCGTTTTAGGTGAATGTCTAAAATAGATTTTTGAATCGTTGCTTAGACCCAAAAATAACGGTACTTGACATACAAATTTTTCTACCATCTTGATTATCTCGAAAACGGCTCTAACGATTTTGATAAAAATTAGTGACTCCTTTTGGTAGAGTCTAAATTTTGGCCCAAAGTTTTGTTTACATATTTTGTTCTTAACGGTACTGCCATACAACATTTTTTGTGAGTTTCTACTTTCTCATAAACAGCTCAAAAGATTTCGATCAAAATTTTTATGCAGCAGGTTTTTCGAATTCTGAATAATACTGGATTTAAATTTTTTCGAAAAATATGTTTTGTAGATTTTTGAACAAAAAATATTGCCGATAGAAATATACCTAATGTCGAATTCCAAACAACCTATTCAAATCGATTTCAGATCGATTTTTTTGTTTGTTGTAAGAACCTTTCAAAAAATAGGTGCATATAAAGTCTATGAAATCTTGCTAAAAACGCAAGATCGGTTTTGACATATGTATGTATTTTCTTTAGGCATAATTCGATTGTGTTCAGAACGAAATCGAATGTTTGATTGTTTGGAATTCGACATAGCTAACTGTTGTTAAACAAATCTCAAGTTTCCTTAATGATTTGCCTTGTTGAGTGGACCTTGAAATGTTTATAGTAAATGGTGCAGACATTTTTGTCCGCCTAAGAGAGTTGTCCGTTTAAGGGAAATCAAATAAAAACACTAATTTTCAAAATTAAGAGTATTCGTTTATTAACAGAAAATAAAAATAACAAAAATATGTAAACTTCACTTCTTTTTTATCATATGAAGTGGAAAATCAGCCTCTAAAAAACTTTGCAATAATATAAGAAGATTCGTATTTATGTATTTTTCAAAACAAAAAAAATATTTCAATATTTGCTTGTTTAGTTTTAGAAAAAACCGATTTATTTTGGAATCTGGCCTGTAGGTCAACCAAAAGCTGAACAGCTACCGTCATTTTTGTTGGCCGTACAATTTTGTTTAAATTTTCAATTGAAGTGTTTGCTTCTTCGTAGCACCAGGTCCTGATCCTCTTCCTCAGATTCACTGACTCGTTGATTTTAACAGGAGCTGCAATATTTTTATCCACATTTACATTTTTATCCATCAACATAAATCTTTCAGGTTATCCATCCACACTGCATTCATGAAGGTGCTTGAAAATTTCTCTTAAAATTGCTATATCTATCTCCTTCTGGATCAAATTCTCTGTCCTCCAAATTCTAACTTGAAACTACCTGAGCGCAAGTAAACAAAAATTTAAAACTCCAAAAATAAAACTTTTTTACGTCCAAACAAAATTACTTTAATCACGTGAATGAAAGAAAATAATTTGATGAAGAAAAAAATAGCGTTGTCAAAATTATCAGCGTGATGACATATTCAATCCTGCTCTGGTGTCGTCTAAGAGAAAATATTTTCTTTTTCATATGTGAAGTTCCTGTCCGTGTCCGTCCAAGGGAGTGTCCGTCCAAAATGATCCAAAACAATAAAACTTTTATGGAGCAATTTCCGTACACAAAAATGTGTCCGCCTAAAGGGAGGTGTCCGCATAGGCAGATTTCACTGTACAAAATAAATTTGGTGACTGGACAATCGAAAAATGGCACTTTTAATAATAACACAATTATTTCGTTTGTATTCTTGCCAAGATTATATATTAGATCTGAAGTAATTGAATGAAAAACTATGTACATAATAATGATAATGTCTCAATTGTATTTAGTGCTATAATTATATTTCTTACCTTAGGGTTATTCACCAGTTTTAGTGGATTAAAAGATTTTAAAAGCTTTATCAATACTTCAACATGTACAATTAAATAATGGCAAGTTAAAAAAAAACTAATAAATAGAATACTTTTTTCAATTAATGTTATTTATGTTTCAAATAAGAGTAAAGTTGTTATGTAACAACATGTGTAGAAGAATATATATATATATATATATATATATATATATACCTTCTTACATAATGTGCACTCTTGTACAACTCCGTCTTCGAACAATCTTCAGAAATCAATGCATGGCACATTCTAACTATCCTAAATCTTAACAATTTAACATTTTGACTGCTTTTTGAAAGTGATCACGTACATGTGTTAACCATGTTTGTAACTTTACCTAATTTGGTAAGTATTTAAGAATATTAAATCGTCAACAAAAATGGATATTCATTTGGAAGTTCATTGCACGTCTGGTGACGCACTAATGCTGTTAAAATTTAATCCAAACAAAAATTGCGGAATTATCCAGATATAAAAAAAGAATTATTTATAATCAACTGAATTTTTTAATTGTCATTTGTTCGCAATTTAATGAAAAATGGTGATACCATTGAATGAAAATCTAAAGTTTCTTTTTTTTTTAAGAAACTGACCGCCAAACATGCTAATTTATAAAATTTAAATTTATGCGACCAGCAGGGTTTAGAGAATCATTAGACTTCTGACTTTTTTTTCCACAGTACCCTCAGCTTTTAATTTTCGTTTTCAGATTCACCTCCTTGCTCTTCGGATGCGGAAGTGCAATGGCAGCGTATGATTAGCTCATTAAATTCTGATCTCTAAAGCATTGTTTAATTGGGAATACAAATAGTTTGAAATTTCAATACCTCAGTGCTGTCTTCTTTCGTAAAACAGAACCTACCCCCCATCCCGCTATCCATGAGCGGAACTTGCATTGAAGAAGCCGATCAGCTTTCAGTCTTTGGTATGTGCACCACAGACCACTTCTTGCGGGCATTATTCGATGTAGCCAAAAACGATGCATAGTGATTGGCCTTGAAGTTGCAAGAAATTCTTCTTTCCTTCTGATCTGGCTTAATCTAAATCTACGAAGCTGGAGTATAACTCTCACATTTTACATCTCTAGAATACCGTCGAAATGTTATATATCTCCCATTATCTTATTGCTATTTTAGCGATGATGAAGATTCTAGCCCAATTGCATTCCTCCCGTTGAAATATTCAACCGTAGTACTCGTAATTCTAGTAATGCAGTTTACCCTTGATCCCAACTTCGGAAGTACTATCACTTACAGAGGTTCTTTTTTTAGTCGTACAACGCGAATGTGGAATGCTTTACCCTGCTCTATTTTCCACTCCCATTTTGATATTCAGCATTCAAAACCAACGCGCGTCGGTATCTCCTGTTAAATCCTTCCTTACTTTCCTAGCGCTCGCACTGTGCTTGATCTTTTAAGGGTAGTCGAAACCCCTTTAGTGCGTGTATCATTAAAAAAAAAAAATGGTCACATGAATAGAATCATTATCGAACGTTAATCACGAAAGTCAAAAGTGCGCTAAAAAACAAGATTGAATAGAAGAATTACCTGTTTTGATTCGAGAAAAAGATAGGTTTTTTTGTAATGTGAGTAATATATCAGGTCCATCAAGTTAGCAGATGAAAAATAGAATTAAGGGGTCCAGAACTTTTGGAGAAAATGTATGTTCTTCTAACTTGATTCCAAGTTATCAGACCAACAATCTGAAACTTAAAATTTTAAGTTGATAAATTGACATTAAAGTGCTTTTTCAATGATCTACGAATCCAAAAAATGTCAACAAAAATTTCAAAATAATGTTCTTCCAAAAATACTGTAATATTTAATTTTATTTAATTATGTAATTTAATTAGCATCTAATTTATTCCAATTTCTATCCTATTACAGACTTATAACAATATGTTCGTATTAGAGAATTTGACTCACGAGGATTTGTTTGATTAGACTAAGTTCAAATTTCTGACGAATCAGTTTATTTACTCGAACAGACATTGAAAGGTCGCCCTGGACGGGCGCTGAAGTAGATCTAGGTTTTTATCTGGAGCAAGTTCAGATAAATGAATAAACTGTCAAAATCATATGAGATCTGGGGTGGAATCGGCTAAGGTGATTTGTGATAGTTGACAGTCACAAAAAATAAATTTGGGCTGCGTAAGGTGACTGTCACATGTGATAATCACATTTTTGTGACTTTTTCTTGTGACAGCTATTTTGGTGTCATTTTCATATAAAATTCATTTGTTTTCTAATTTTTTAAATTTGTAAAATTGCTTTTATGATTTCACAAATTCCGAAAATAGAAACCATATATGTACATGTACATACCCATAAACATTACATTCAACAAAGTATATCCGATAAAACAGAAGTATGTACATGTAATTGAGTAAAGGCTATTTTTCTCACACATATTTATTTCAACTTTTAATTTATTTTGTTATTAATTGGCATTTAGAATAAATTAATAGTAGGTACAAATTAAAATACTTTTGGCAAACGAGCGAAACATTTTTATTTTCTCAGTTTGTAAAACAAATTGGAAATATCCTAATTTAATCAAGCGAACTCAATGACTAGATTCTACTTTTTATTTTAACTTTTTTGGATTGCGAGATAATTATAACATTTTTTTAATATCAAAAGGTTAATAAGGTTAGGGCACTCAACATTGCATGAACAAAAAAACAAATAAAACAATTTGCAGACAAACAAAACCACACATAAACATGGATTTATGTTAAATTTCAGTACTTCTCTTAAAGTGGTGCCAATTTTTGTGTAATTTTTTGTGATCACCTTACACAGACGAAAATTTTTATATGATCACATATGATTGTCGGAAATGTGACAATCACAAATCACCTTAGCCGATTCCACCCCTGAATTAGGGAAAAGCGATATTGAAAAAAAACATCGATGTAACATCGAGTACTTATCATCGATGTTAATAATTATCGATTCGAAAACATCGATGTTTTTAACGATTTCCTTTGTTCTTCCTTCAACATCGATATTGAAGCATCGATTTATTTGTTTTAACATCGATGTTTCGTTAAAATACATGAACATTGGTCATTCCTAATCTGATGCATTTGCTTTGTTGTGAATTCGTATCAATATGTAATTTCTTATTTTTAAAATGGAAATTAAAAGAATACTCAAAAAAGAAATTAATTAATTAAAAATAAAATTAAAAAAATTAATTAAACATATTTTAAGTTTTAATTATTAAATGACATAACATGCATTTTATCAACACAAATATAGTGGACCTCGGGTGTTTTTTGAGAACCGAAAAACCCTGGTTTTTTCCACAAATCTTGGGGTTGTCAAAAAACTTTGGTCGACCCTGGGTAAAGTTCAAAGAACGAAACTAATAATATGCTGAGTATAGCATAAGTTATGAATGAATGAAATGAGAGATTTTTGTAAATCTTGTAACAAAAGCAAACAAACGTACATTGGATCATATGTGTTTAAAACGTCAATGGTGATCCTAAAGATGCAAAGACAGAGAGTAGTGATGGGCATAATTGAAAACCAAACTAAAAAATTAAAACAAGAGAAAAACAAAAACAGTCCACAAAACAAAAATATTCTACAAAATCAAATGAGAAAACCCCTCGAGAATTTTAGTGTACAAATATTTAAATTTTCTACTTCTCCATTATTTATGTTTTTTTTACTGCGCTTATTGTTTCAATACGAAAATTTCATTCTTCAACACAAATAATGAATTTCTTGCTCGAGTTATCATTTCATTTGAATGCTAAGCCAAGGAAATAGCAGACAAAACTTGACAGCTTGGTGTTTTGACAGTTTCTACACCAGTTACCCACAGAAATACATGTAGTAATAATTCACAACTTTTTCAATGTAGGGACATTTTTCTCCTCCACTTTGACAGTCCTTATAGTATTTTTTTCGAGTTAATAAACAGCATTTTGTGAAAATTTGTAGAAAATGTTACGAATTCGTAAGAATTCACAAGATTACAAACAGAGCTAATGTGGTCATTCCACGTCAAAGTGCTATTGAAAACTACACCTTGATTTCTATTTTGCGACACTGTTACTATAAGTTTTTTGGGAGGAAATTGTGATAAATCATGTGCTTTTCATAGACATACAAATACGCATACCTAGATATTGAAACGTAAATACTGAATACAGACAAAGTAAAGCCGAGGCACCAAGTTTTTACATTACATGATAGTATATGAGAAATGTACTAAGAAAGTTACGTTGTCGAGATCGGCCCTTACTCCTTCAATTAATTTATAAGTGCACACAATACCTGTAGGTGTGAGGGTAAATCTGATTGAATTTCGACAAGAAGGACGTTAGGGCTAATAAAATCGTTCATGTCAAAAAAAGCTAATTTTAAGGGATTGATATTATTTTAAGATTTGAATAAAATAATGTTTCTTTTTTCTTTACGGTAATATGTGTAGCAGAGCCTTCTTGGATTGCGGTAATTACTTATTTGCAGCAGTCAAGGATCTCCACTAAGTATTCTTCGTACATTTTGAAGTTCATAATTTCTTGTTTTATTTGAATTGAAAACTAATCTTCGTTTGAGGTACTGTTCAAACCCCATGTTTAGTGAAGATGGTGTCCCCTTGAATCTATGTAACATAACCCAGCAATTTTTTTTTTTATAATTTGTGTATTTTATTAGAATCTCTTTCAATCAATGGTCCAAACAATTCCGGACGACTAAATAAAAACGCTATTAAATTGCGAAATAAATTGTTAAAATGATGTTAAAAAAACGTATGAATCTGTAGTTGGGAACCTTACATAGGACTAATTATTTCTTATGGATTAGTAGCAAAATAATTATGTTCCTTTCTTTGGTCATGATAAGTGTTGGTAAGTTACGCGTAACGAACGTAACTAATGTAACTAACGTAACAAATGTAACGAATTAACGTTTTTCTTCACGAAAATATTCACATCAGAATATAATTGTTAGCAACAACGGCTTTTGAGTTCTAAATTCTCACTAAAAACTATAAATGTCTGAACAAACTCACAAAATAAGTCGTCAGTATTGAAGGCTTATATCCACTTCACTCGACGATATGGGACTTATACCTCGAAGATTCTATGAAACTTCAAGATTGGAGTTGTTGTACTAAATTACATACTAATGTACATAGGTACATTTAAGTCCACAAATATATAGTTTTATTTAAATAGTTATATATGGTCAATATCTATAGGAACACTTTGCAAGATAGCCTATAATAAGTTCCAGACGCAATTATTGTTGATTCTTTTTTTTTTAATTTAACAATATGCCTGTAAGACCTAAGGTCTTTTAAATGCAACCTGAATTGCACGGCACTAGTTTGGGTGGCAATGGCGCAGTGGATAAAGTGTTTGATTGCTAACTAGGACGTGTGTGTTCGATCACCACGCTAGGCGCATTCTTTTCTATTCCTCCAATTTTAATTAGATGCCGCCCATGGCTTAAAAATAAGACAGTCAATACCTGGTTCTCAAATCCACTGTGCCAAAATATATATATTATAAGACTTCTCTTTACAAAAGAATACAAATTATTTATTAAGTCCTTATGGAACAGCTTGATTAGGAATAAAATAAATTTAGAACATTTTCAATACAAAGTTCAGAATACTTAATAATTTTATAATAAAAAAGTATATAATATACAAATGAATATCTTAACAATTATAACGGAGTTAATGGAGAATGTCAAAACAAATAAACGGTGATTTTTTAAGAGCTTGGTTTTTGAAAATTCAAAAAAACACAGAAACTTGTAAAAAGTGAATGAAATTTTTATTTGGATCGATAAATCAATTTCTGCCATTTACTTTTTAAAAATAATTTCACTTAAATGTTGCCCGCGGCTACGCTTCAGGTGGTCCATTATGAAGGTCCAATTTTGGCAAATTTTTCACACATTTCGGCCGGAATCTCACCAATGACGCGTTCAATGTTGGCTTCCAAGGCAGCATCGTGTTTGGCTTGTCCCCATAGACAATAGACTTAACATAGCCCCACAAAAAATAGTCTAACGGGGTCAAATCACATGATCTTGGCGGCCAATTGACTGCGCCAAAACGTGAGATCAACTGCTCACCAAATTCGTCTCTCAATTGATGCATGGTTTCGCGTGCAGTGTGGCATGTGGCACCGTCCTATTGGAACCACATGTCGACCGAGTTCAATTCTTGCATTTTCGGCAAAAAAAAATCTGTTATCATCGAACGGTACCTTTCTCCATTGATCGTAACCCTGCGGCCTTCATCGTCCTTGAAGAAGTACGGCCCAATGATGCCGCCTGCCCATAAACCGCACCAAACAGTGCATTTTTGGGGATGCATTGGTAGCTGCTGAATTGCCTCTGGCTGCTCTTCACTCCAAATACGGCAATTCTGCTTATTCACGTATCCATTTAGCCAAAAATGAGCCTCGTCGCTGAAGACAATTTTGCCGGACGTAGCTTGCGAAACACATTTTTCACAGAGCACGAATTTTGATAATAAATTTCAATAATTTGCAAACGTTGTTCAGGCGTAAGTCTATTCATGATGAAATGGCAAGCAATACTGAATCGAAATGTCAAATGTTCGTGGAATTTGTCATGTGTGATATGTCAAAAATATAAACGTCAAAAACCAAGTAGCAAAAAAATCACCAGTTATTTAGTTGTTTGATCCAATTTGTAAATTGATAAATAATTGCCAACATTCAATGTTTCACTACCTAACGCTGTCAAGTTATGATTAAAATTAAAGGTTCCAAAACAGTTTGGAAATCACTATAAGTCCCGTCTTGATAACTTGTTTAATATACAGCTTGGGTAAACAAAATAGCACCATTACGAGACCTGATTTCGTTTAAAAATGAAGTTTAAGCCAATATTTTGAGGGACATTTTGAATATTCGAAAAGCTTATATTAAGTCCAAAAATTCACATTTAAAAAAGAATTCCAACTTTTATTCAACTTATTAAAAAATTAAATTTTTTTCGAAAAACTCAAATAAATAAGCGGTAAAAAAAATAGCACCATTGCTTCATCAGACAACTTTACACGAAAACATCATAAAAATAAAAAATCTTTTTCTATGATTTTATTCTTTAGGAGTAGTCCAGAAAAATTAGTATTTCGTTGAATAGCCTTTGTTGGCTATTACTGGTTCACAACGTCTGGTCATTGAATTTGCCCAATTTAGGGACCTTTCTTTCGGAATATTCTCCCAGGAGACCTTTACTGCAGCCCAGAGTTCTGTGTTACTAGTCGGTTTGGTTTCAGAGATTGTTTTGCACACGTTAGTCCACAGATTTTCAATCGGATTTAGTTCAGGTGATTGTGCTGGACACTCCATCACATTAATTGAATGATCTCCAAACTATTTTTTAGCCTCCTTACTGGTGTGCTTGGGGTCATTGTCCTGTTGGAAGAACCACGAAAGAGGCATGTCTTCCTCTGCATAAGGGAGCATAACGTTTTCGAGTATACTAACGTAAACGTATTGATCTATGATGGGTTTAATCCAATATATGGGCCCAACTCCATAGTAGGAAAAACAAGCTCACACCATTATGCTTGAACCTTTGTGCTTAAATATTTTATGTGTATTTGGGATTATATTCCGCTTTCGGAGGTCTTCTCAGGTAGGAACGAGATCCCTTACCGCCAAACAATAAGATTTTACTTTCATCTGTCCATAGAACGTTGCGCCATTTCTCTATTGGCAAATTCAAATGCTTTCTTGAAAATATTAAACGCCTTTTAGCAAGTTTTGCATTTGAAAGAGAGACTTTTCTTAGACTACAAGCAGTTAAATTATGTTCCCTAAATCTGTGGCGAAAGGTTTCCACGCAAGCTGTAATATTCAGCTCTTTTTACTTGCCATTATAGGTACTATAAGCCAAGTTATGCATTCGTAAAAAAAAAATTCTAACAATCAAACTTGAAATTACGATCATAGAAAAGCCTGTCTGTCAGTCTGTATGTATAACTAGCTACAGCCTAAACGGCTTAAGCCGTTCTGGCATTCCTCAGAGGGGAAATTGAAATTTTATTTTTAGGCCTAAAAATAACGGTACCTGCCATATGACCTTGAAGGAAAATCTTAATTTTCTCTAAAACGACTCCAACGATTTTGATAAAAAATTTTGAGAATTTTTTTTGTTGGTAATAGCTATCATTATAGGAAAAGTCTATTAACGGTACCTTTCATATAACGGTTTTTGAATTGTTGGCTTTCTCGGTAACGGTACATTGGATTTCTGTCAAATTTTATAACTGAGAAGATCTAAGTAGTTAAATTATTTTTGGATATCAAAATTTTGAATAACTTTTTTTTTTTTAATTAAAATAATTTATTAAATTTTTTTAATTTGAAAAATCAATAATTTTAAAACTAACCAAAAAAAAAATAATATAAAATTTTATATTCACCTGAATATTAATAGTCTCTAAAAATTGCATACCAAAATTTCTAAAGAATTTTGTTTAAAAAAAACGAAAAATAAAAAACAAGATTTCATCAAAACCCGTCAAACAATTTTTGACATACTTTTTTATAAAATTTTTATTGATCAGTGGCATCTAATGGCGTTCTTCGTTTTTTCGAAAAACTGATTAAAGTGATGGTTTTGGCAGTTTAAATAATTTTAAAAAACGATTTTTTCCCACCATTCACTTTTATACACCATTCACTTTCATTATATACATACATGTATGTACTTGTACATATTTACATTATTACCCTCCTAATTTACATAATTAAAATCCATTTAAATATACATTTGTAGGTACCTATTTAACTATTCCTTGAATGATGCATTCGACAATTCATTATACTAAAAATCAAGGTATTATTACCTACATGGGCTTTAAATCTGCATAGGATAACTATAATAGACTAGCTACCTACCAACAGCATCATTGAGTAACACTAAAGTTGTTAGCTACAAGAGCAAGTTTGTACGATCCAGTCGTGCATTTTATTTTTAATTCGGACTAGGCGCCTGATGAGAGTTGTCGTCATAACAGGTTTTCGTCCACGAGATTCGGTTTTAGGTGTGTATATTATTGCATTTCGAATCATTTTGTTGGAACAGCCAACAAACCTTCGAACTTCTACATACGTTTTACCTTCCGAGATCATTTTTTTTAATAATTTCCCGTTTTTCGTTGGTACATTGCTTTCCACGACCCATTTTCTTAAAAAATGAAATGAAGATTTTAAATGAAGATATCAAAGCAAATTCTAACACTTGACCGCCTTACCTTGAAATATGCACAAGAAAAAATATTTTTTTGTAACGAAAACTGCGATCAGTGCTATTATTTTTAAGGCACACAAAATGGGATTTTTGCCATTATGGCCTCGTAAGAAAAGAACAATAAAATAATAATAGTAAAGGCTGTACATATTTTTCTGTTCACTCATTTAAAGGAGTTAAAATGAAACTTGTACCAGTGGTGCTATTTTTACTTGCGATTATAGGTACTATAAGGCAAGTTATGCATTCGTCGAAAAAAAAAAGGTGTGCGATAACAATCAAACTTGACATTACGATGATAGTGAAGACGAAAAAAGATGGTCTAAAAATTCTGACCGTCTGTATGTCAGTCTGTCTGTATGTATGTATAGACACCTACAGCCGAAACGGGTGTGCCGAATTGCTTCAAACTTGGTATATAAAGATTTTAGGTATTGTACAGAGGAGAAATTGAATTTTTTTTTAGCTCTAAAAATAACGGTACCTGCCATATAACCGTTACGTTCAAACCTATTTTTCTCGCAAACGGCCCTAACGATTTTGATTAAAAAAAATCAGTGCGGCTTTTAGCTACGACCGATCATATGGTTGAAAAAGAAAATAGAAAAATGTCTAAAAACGGTACATAGGACCGTTTTTTTGCTTTCGACTATCTCATAAATGTCTTAACCGATTCTTTCGAAATTTCACAAAAATATAGGCTTAGGTTGCCCAAATTATACCGCGTACTAATATTTTTAATTAATATTTTTTTGCATTTTGAAAATCATTTTTAAGAAAAAAATTTAAAAAATTTATTATTCGAAAACTGCTTATTAAATTTTTTTCAAAAATTATATTTATTTGTATTTTCTGAATACCTATGAATTTGCGTTTTTGAATTTTTTTTTTAAATGTTTTCAAAAAGTTTTTATAAAAAACTTTTGTCTCAAAGACCGCTCCACAGATTTAAAATTTTTTTTTCATAAATTCAAATTTATCCAAGAAATAAAATGGCGTACTGTTTCTTGAGCTCAAATTAGTTTAAGTATTTATTTCAGAATTTTGAATTATTTTTTCTTTAATTAAACAGATTTAATCTTTTGTTTTTAAGTTTATATTATTAAATATTGAATATTGTCATACTAATTTATTTTAGAACAAAATTAATGAAATTTTGTATATACATATACAAAATTGAGTTAAAAATGACTTTAAAAATATATTTAGATTTTTAATAGAAATCTTTTGCATATAATGTGATCGAACATAAGAGTAAGTTCGTGCGATCCAGTCGTGCATTTTATTTTTTACCATCACTGTACATTTATGCACTAGCATCTTACTATTTGCATCGGTTCAATTCAAAAGACAAATTAAATAACAATTATCTTTTTAAAATTAATAACCTTTTTTTAAAAATGTTAAATTCGTATGGGGTTAATAAATGCAATCTGTTTAAAAATCGAAAGATTTCATTTTTAAAACATTATATACGAAAATATGTTACGTATGCTTCTAATCTTTCAAAACTTTCTATGAAATTGCTAAAAACTCACAATTCATCCCCCGAAATTGAGCGGACCTTTTCAAAATGGTCGTTAATTCATACGCCCCTGAGAAAGCGGTTATCCTTCGAACCGTCAAAAAAATGTAGGCTTATTAGTTGCTAAGTTACATAAATATCGTGAAAAATGAGACTTTACTAATTCCAATTAGTTATACGCGTAACTATATGGGCAACTTACTCAGTAGGGGTATTCACGATCTGGTGTACCAAGTCTTGTAAAATTGTAAAATTTTATTTTTTTACAACAGACTGTGAACACACCTTTACTAATCTGTAGCAACACTGAAGCAAATGTCAAAATCTGTTTCATATTTGTTCTGAAGAAGGCTTAAGTTTGTGTTAAAAAAATCTTACACCCTTGTATTTTTCTGTTACAATAGGGTTCGGGTATTGTAAAATTGTAAAAGTGTAAGATTTTGACATTCAGTATATTTTGTTGTTGTTGTATTGCAAAAAAATGATACACTTTTACAATGATACAAGACCAGATACACCGGATCATGAATACCCCTAGTGTAACTTACGTGACCAACACTGGGCATGATCCGCGCAAGGACGTAGCTTACATGCGTCATTCAACCTCGCGCAAGTTAAACCCTCAAAAGAACTCGTATGTATGTGCTTTACATATGTATATCAAAATTATAACCAGCTTATTTGAAAATCACTGTCTATATATGTACAGTACATAGGTGTAACATGAAATCGAGTATCAGAGTAGTGATATAATCACTTTCTGGGAGTAAAATTGATTGCAAGTACCGGTTATCCCCCTAGTGGCTGTAGTCAATTAACTCTTCTAAATATAAGCACTCATTACTTTTATTTTGCTGGTTCTTTTCAAAACAAATACTCTGCCACTTTAGATATCTCCAACCTATGAGTAACAAATAGTTAGAATGTTTACCATGCATTGTAATTGCAAAAACAATCATTTAACTGTTTTACGCTTTAGAATTATTATTGGTCTCTAAGTGGTGGCAAATAAATTGTTTATTCATTTGCATTGTATGGCGTCATGTCATGATAATGATTGTAAATATACACAAATATTGTCATGATGTGTGTTGCTTTTTTTTTTTAAGTTGGTGACGAATTATTATTATCGTTTAAATAAAAGTATCGTTTCAACAAGAATCCCTTTTCTGTCAACAAAATATTAGGTTTTCGGCTAAGCATTTCTTTTATTTTTGTTAACATTACAAAAACAAATAATGTTTAATTCAAGTTATTATAATCTTATCTCAAGTATTTTGTTTTTTTTTTGGTATTTATACCGAAATCTTGATTCACCTATACACGACAATCTGAATACTCAGAAATTGTGGTACGTACTTATCACACACAAAAAAAAGTCTGTTGGGATACAGCAAAACAAAACATGTTAATTTATCAATTCAGAGAAAAATCCCTCTAACTCAATGAAGTCGGAAAGAATCCGAAATATTTTTTATGAGAACTGAAAAATGTAGTATTTTTGTTTGACAAAATAAATTTAACGAGTTACTACTACAATAATGTACATTCATGTGTAATATAGTTTGGACATTGTGAATTATTTTTTTTCTAATGTGGATCGTGCGGTCCATTGTATTCAATATTTTTCGAAAGCGTCACTTCGCGCAAGCGACAGCGCGTCCATTCTGTTTAGCAAGTTAGTTGGTCGAGAGAGGAATTTACCAGATACATCGATTGGCTAAAGTTATTCTCCATTTGATTTTAGCTCTGATATAATTGTCTGAATTTATAGCGGCAAATAGGTAGACAAAAAGTTTTGCTACCTCAAAATTATATCTGGCTATGGTGACCAAGACTTCGGCCTGGTCTTGCCTTTATTTACCACTAAATCCATCTTCTTCGTTTCACACAAATGCGCTATTGACATCACAATGCGTTTTTACAATAGGGCTGTTCTTTTGGCAAAATGACATCGGCAGCAAAGCACAATTTACACACATTACAAATACAACAACCTGCTTTCGGAAAAACTAAAAGCAGAAGTCTGGATAGATTTGTGACATTTATTCGAGTATCGAATGTTATTATAGGCGTGATTTTTTCTAAGTCCCGGGGAAATTGGACGAAAAAAACGATGAGTAGGATTAACAATTTGCATGTTAAATCCAACAACAACTAATCCCCGGGGGTGCTTAGCTTAAACCCAGAGAATTTTCCGTTCTTAGCTATTGGAGAGGATAAAAACTGTGCTACCAAAAACTTTTTCACTAAATTATCGATAAAATGTATAAAAACTTCAAAACTGACATTTTGACATGTCAGACAATTATCAATTTTGTTTGAGCATTTGGCCTAAGTGTGTCTAAGTTGTTTTCCTGACGACCGTGTCAACCTAACCTAACCAACCTTTTAATATACATTCCGCAACACAACAACAAATAAATTTTAACATTTTCCCCTTTTGTATTGCCTCTATGGTGTCGTAGATTTGTTCCAGCTCGCCATGATCAAAACCTTCTACAGCGATTTTCAATTTGGGTTTATTTTTATTATAGGTATATTAAAACTTGATTGTGAAATTATTATTAAATAAAAAGCATTTCCTGAATTTGTTATTCGTTCAATTAACAAGAATTGAATGAACAACAAAACAAAGGATTCTCTAAGAAAATTGTTTTCGGCTGCGTTTTGTTGTACACGGAAGCAACCCAATACAGATTCGCTGCTACATCCTTGGCATACTTCAATCTACTTGATCGTCGTCCGAATAAGCAACTCGCGTCCACTAATATCATGTCACCATCAGTGACCGAGGAATGGAGAGCAGAGGTTGAATTATATGTACCACTGTATTTGAGAAAATTAAATTAAAAAAAAATCACATAGGCTAAAAACAATTTCCAAAATACTTGATTTCAATTTTCAAAATTCTTGATTCACATTTTCTTGTATAAATAATAATTAACTTGGTTCTTTGTATGTTATTTTAATAGAAAAGTAGTTTAAATTCAATAAATACATCGAAATTACACGAAACAAATCTACCCGATGATTTTTAGAAGGATGAGGATAAAGCAGTGATGTTTGTTTTTTTCTTGCATTACAGCTGTTCTTCAAATGTCATCTGGCAAATTAATAGTGCTGCCAAGTTTTTCACTAAGTGCCTTGGTCGTTTTTTTCAACCAATTCCCCAGGGGATTGCAAAAAAAACGCACCTTATGTTGCTTAATCCCCTTTCACACAAGGAAATTGAGTTGCCGGCAACTGGGAGTTTGATAGAATGAAAAAAATCTCCCCGGTCAACGATTTGCAGAGATTTTTTTGACGTTTTGCTATCCGTTCCAATTAGCCCAACAAAATCTTCCCAGTTTCCTCCTCAGTTTCTTGGTGCCAGTTTCTTCGTGTGAAAGCTATAAGGCAATTAAAGGAAAAAGTCAAAAAAATATCCAGCAACTGGATTCCCTATGTGAAAGGGGACTATTAGTTGGTATTTCTGATGACTTTAGTGAATCTCGTAGTCCTTGTTCGTAGAGTTCTTCTTTTTGTCAATGAGCACGTTAACATATTTATTAGATAAGTTATCTCGGAAACCAAACAATTCGAATATATTTGTGAACGATTCGGAAAAGTTAGCTGAAGGCAGACAAAAATCAATAATTTTTGGTTAATTATGTGTTCTTTTCTTAAAAAAAATTGTTTTACATCTATTTACTTACAGGAAATAAAAAATGTCTAACGCAACAAACTGGGCCAAAAATACGTTTTATTAATTTTTGTTGCTTTATAAATCATATTAATAAGCATAGGTAGGGGGCGTTCTTCCAATTTAAGTAAAAGTTAAAGTTAGCTTATTCGTGCGAAACTGCCAGATCAAAGATACTGAAATTAGAGATGTTTGAGTCACTTTGTGTCAGTTGCTGTCAAATTGCCTAAAAAGATAGCTCACTAAAACTTGAGCAACGATCCCTACCTAAAGCTCTGAAATTGGAATACCAACAAGCATTTAAAGAACAAGTCAGTGCATATCCTTTATTTGGTAATAAATAAGCACTCATTGCAGCACGTAAGTGTATGTTATCGATAGAGCACTTATAACACGTGCAAGACATAAACTATCGAATTCGATTGTGAAGATTATTAAGATTTCTTCTAAAAAATCTTAATTTGGTTATATCAACATTTGGAAATTATCAGATTTAATATCACCTGCGAAAAAGAGTGATGATTTAGAGCTTTTCAGCGAAATTTAGCAAGAAATAACGGGTGATTTTTTAAGAGCTTGGTTTTTGAAAATTCAAAAAAACACAGAAACTTGTAAGAAGTGAATGAAATTTTTATTTGGATCGATAAATCAATTTCTGCCATTTACTTTTTAAAAATAATTTCACTTAAATGTTGCCCGCGGCTACGCTTCAGGTGGTCCATTCTGAAGGTCCAATTTTGGAAAACTTTTTCACACATTTCGGCCGGAATCTCACCAATGACGCGTTCAATGTTGGCTTCCAAGGCAGCAATCGTGTTTGGCTTGTCCCCATAGACAATAGACTTAACATAGCCCCACAAAAAATAGTCTAACGCGGTCAAATCACATGATCTTGGTGGCCAATTGACTTCGCCAAAACGTGAGATCAACTGCTCACCAAATTCGCCTCTCAATTGATGCATGGTTTCGCGTGCAGTGTGGCATGTGGCACCGTCCTGTTGGAACCACATGTCGACCGAGTTCAATTCTTGCATTTTCGGCAAAAAAAAATCTGTTATCATCGAACGGTACCTGTCTGCATTGACCGTAACCCTGCGGCCTTCATCGTCCTTGAAGAAGTACGGCCCAATGATGCCGCCTGCCCATAAACCGCACCAAACAGTGCATTTTTCGGGATGCATTGGTAGCTGCTGAATTGCCTCTGGCTGCTCTTCACTCCAAATACGGCAATTCTGCTTATTTACGTATCCATTTAGCCAAAAATGAGCCTCGTCGCTGAAGACAATTTTGCTTGCGAAACACATTTTTCACAGAGCACGAATTTTGATAATAAATTTCAATAATTTGCAAACGTTGTTCAGGCGTAAGTCTATTCATGATGAAATGGCAAACAATACTGAATCGAAATGTCAAATGTTCGTGGAATTTGTCATGTGTGATCTGTCAAAAATATAAACGTCAAAAACCAAGTAGCAAAAAAATCACGTTACATTCTTAATATTTCAAAATATAGCTTATTGCCTTTAGTCAGAAAATGTCAAATTTTATTGATGGATGTCGTAAATAATTAACTTGATCCTAAAATTCGTGTCAAAACAGATTTTGACGACCTTAAGTCTTTTTGAATTCGAGGTCGAGTTGACCGTTGACCAACCAGTGAATATAAAAGTGGACATAATCGTCTTTTCTTCAGTGTTTATGTGTTCCGACGTTAATGATTTTTAACAAAACACAACTATTTACCCCAATTATGAGATTCAAAAAGGGGATTTCTGTCCATATTTCATATATAACTCAATTTTAATTAACTTCTCTACTTTTGAGCCGCATGTAAACGAAGTTTAAAAATAGTTTATAGTTGAATAATGTATGCGATCATTTTTGCAAGGAAACACAATAGGGGTATTCACGATCTGGTGTACCAAGTCTTTTAAAATTGTAAAATTTTATTTTTTTACAACAGACTGTGAACACACCTTCACTAATCTGTAGTAACACTGAAGCAAATGTCAAAATCTGTTTCACATTTGTTCTGAAGAAGGCTTGGTTTGTGTCAAAAAAATCTTACACTCTTGTATTTTTCTGTTACAATAGGGTTCGGGTATTGTAAAAGTGTAAAAGTGTAAGATTTTGACATTCAGTATGTTTTGTTGTTGTAGTGCAAAAAAATGCTACACTTTTACAATGATACAAGACCAGATACATCGGATCGTGAATACCCCTAATGCAAAAATAGCCTTTCATTGCCACAAGATCTGATTTATTGAAAAGAAGCGTCAAATACATAAAATAATTTTAAAATGAACATTTTGGAACACGCAGATGTAGAAAATTCAACTTTTTGTTATTTCTTACTGCTTTATATATAATCCATTTTATTTGCATCTTTTAATTATTAAATGCCTTTAATCTTAAGAAATAAAAACAAATCAATTGTAGATTTTTTGCATTTACTTATTAGACACAAGTTCGGTAATACCAACTTAAAGATACTAAAAATCAGGCTGCTGCAGATCGTTCTTTTGGGAAATCCTGCTTTGCTGTCGATAGACTTACCAAAAGAACAGGGCTAATTTTGACAACATCGTATACACTTTATCAGAGTAATTTTACTTTGAATTGAATTTATATTAATTTCTTAGCAGTATATACACGTTCAAAGATTTTTCAGAATCCTCGACATCTTTATCTTCTTTATATATAAAAAAAAATGTTGTCAAAAACGTATGACGCTAATGATCACAGTTGGCATTCGTCAATTTTCAATATACTTTTTTTATGAAAGATATGGTCGAGAAGAAGGTTTTAAGCTATGTGCTATGTGCTTATGTGTATTGGTTCTCGATTTATGGCTGTTTTTGTGAGCTATTAAGATTTAAAAATGCTTAAACAATAAACAAACGTAATAATCAAACGCAAGAGATGCGCGCAGAAAATATAAATGGAGACCTGCCCATATTTCACAGCTTCGAACTGCACAATCACCACTACAAATTCGACAGAAAGTAATTAGAAGAAGAGAAGTGGTGAATGTAGACTTCAATCGCGCTGCTTTTGAATAGGATTTTGTCCATTCACGGACCGGATATGGGTATTTTGGGATTCCGTGCGAATTTTGGTAAGAAAGATTGTTTCCATGTACGAGTATATTATGTCTGTGGGGATATTGGCTAGTTGGATTATATTTTTTGAGGATTTCCCTACGTTGATCAACTAGGTGTACGGAGTTCTCCAACAATTGAAGGAGTTCGTCAACTAAGTGTACGAGGTTATTCAAGTTTGTCAACTATGTGTACGATGCTCCCAACACGTTTTGTTCAATTTTTCTTTTGGCTTCGTTGCTCAACGTGAAAAACGAAAGTTTTTGCACTGGTGTAAGAGGTTGTAAATCTTTAGAGAATTGAAATTATGGATATCTGTTCCGACGACAAATTTACCTTCAATAACTGTAATTTCGCATTTTCATCAAGAATAACTTCGAAATCTTCTACATTTGTGTCAGCCATGTTTAAAAAATAAAATAATCACAAATGTGCGTTCGACATTTCCCATCTTACACATACACTCACATACATTTTAAGAATCTGGAATCTAGTGTTTACTTGTTCGATTGGAATCCCGGATCGGAGAGTTCTTCCGGATTACCAATCGAAAAGGACATTATAATCTTCTTTATATATAAAAAAATGTTGTCAAAAACGTATGACCCTAATGATCTCATTCCCGACAAATTTTTGCGAGTTAACAACGTCGAAGGAGAAACTCAACAACAAAGTAAAGTATTCCCCGGCATTCCAAAAAAAATTATAAAAATTTCGATTGGGTTTGTGAACGGGCAATACTAGCAGCGAAGAAAAAGAACGTCGTCGATAGCTTGGTAAATGATCTTTGTTGTTTGTTTTTGCGCCGGAAAACAAATCGAAAAACATTGCTCATCATATCACTCTCTCCTTATTTTTATTCCATTCAAATAAAGCACATTGAAATTTGAACTATCTGTGTTTTATTATAGCTCTGCAGTTGATTTGAAGGCGTTAAATTGGGGCGAGACGAAGTTCGCCTGGTCGGCTAGTAAAAAATATAAAACTTAAAAATTCGCACAAACTTATGATTTCTAAAATTCTGGATATAGGTTTATATCACTTTTCGAAAAACAATCATAATTATATGCGTATAAAAAATAAGCATTATTAAGTTACCATTTCATCAAAGATCTATCTATACCTACCTATTAGCCGTGTTTTATTATTGCCATTAACCCATATGGTTCACCACGTGAAAATAAAACGATCTGGGTTATGTACTTACATGTACACTCTGTTTGTCGAATTTAATAGTAATATTTGCAAACCCAGATAGAAACCCCGATAGAAACCTGGATCTCGTGTTGTTTTTGTAATACTTGTGAAAACATAACCCAGACCCGTAGATAATAAAACGCAGCTATTATTTACATTAAAATTTTACTTGAACAGAAGAACTTTTCAGGTTTAATCAGCTTGAGTTATTTTTATCCATTTAATCAGTAAAAAATCAAGAATATGATAAACTTCCTTTTAATTTAGTGATATAGGTAGTTTATCGTTCATATTTAGCTTAGCTCTAATAACGAAATGTGCACTAGTTTACAATCAAAATTGTTTTTAATCATAATAATTATTATTTTGTACTTATATAATTACCTACTATGCATATGTTTAGTACTAATGAGTTGACTTCTTAAAAAAACCTTACTCAGCAACACATTTCTGCGCTCCTATTAATTTTTTGGGGGTGATTTACTTACTCTATACTTACAGAATAGAACCAGGCTATAGTGACAGCGCCGCATCACAAATACGCAGCGAGGAATGTATATACCAACACAAATTTTCGCTACGCCTTGAAAATCCCAAAGAGAAAAAATACACTACACATCCATACGTAAAATTAAATAGAAAAAAAAACCCAACAGCAACAACACACTTTATTGAAGGTGCGTGCTTAAGAGAGTCAAAAAGAGTCGCTGAAGGATTCGATAAAAAAAAGGAAAGAAAAAAAGTCAAACAACCTTTAAAACATCAACGAGAGAGGGAACACATACAAATTACAATATTTTATCATCGCAGAAAAAATTTAAAAAAAAATCCTTCAACAGAAGATATTTTCGTACCGAGTCAAATTATCATACAAATTTGTTGTTGGATTAATATTATTTTTTTTGTCGTCGTTTTGGTCGTTGTCTCATCAGTTTCCGGCTTTCATCGTTTGGTTCTTACCTTTAAGCACCATACAACGACTCAACGGTGTGGGAATTAATTAAATGCATTGAAGAGGAAAACGCACAGAAAAAAAAGAGACGATTGAAATAAAAAAAATCAAAAGGTGCCATCGACTCAGTACTCAAGCAAACCCAACCACATCACACGACGCCAACCCCCTTTCGGCCTTCTTTTTGTGTGTTTTTTTCGTCTCTGTGTAGATATATATATATACAACAAAGTAATCGAAGCAAAGAAGAAAGTGAAACGAGAGACGCGCCCCACACGAGATCCAGGACCTGTTGGTGCTCCTCTGAAATTCTATCGTGTGCTTGAGTATCGTGGTTGTCATCGTCTACTCTTCGTTTCTCCTTAACTCTCATAATCATAAAACATCCCCCCTAAAAATATATAATTTGCAAGGGTACACTAGTCTTAAAAAACTATCATGGCAGAAGCATGTGTGACATCAGCATCAGCGACGGCAAATAACACAAACAATAACGGTGTTGCTACTTCATCAAATCCCAATGCCGAAGTGATTAGAGGTCAAATCTTTGAAGTTGGTCCTCGATATAAAGATTTGCTATATATAGGCGAAGGAGCTTACGGAATGGTGGTGTAAGTTACCCTATTATTAAACCAAACTGTGCAATTACATATAATAATTATTTATATATTTTATAGTATGAAAAGGTAACTCATATTACTCTTTTGTTTGTTTAATTAGATCTGCTCTGGACACTTTGACAAACACCAAGGTGGCAATTAAGAAAATCTCCCCATTTGAACATCAAACTTATTGTCAGAGGACCCTGCGAGAGATAAAGATTTTAACGCGCTTTAGGCATGAGAATGTAAGTTGTAATTTAAAATACCTAATCCCCTAGCGACATATTTGGTTATTTTTATTTTATTTTCGTTGGTCATTACAGATAATCGATATACGAGACATCCTGCGGGTAGATAGCATAGAACAAATGAAAGATGTATATATTGTACAGTGTTTAATGGAGACTGATCTATATAAACTACTCAAAACTCAGGTATGTACATGTATTTTTTATCTTGTTTTTTTCTTTGTCGCCTTTTGTTAAAGTAGTTCTACTTGTTGATTTATCAATAATATTGTGTAGGCTTCTTGGGTGGGTTGAGTTAGCCTGCTGAATTCTCAGTCAGAGGATAAATAACTTTAAAAAAAACAGTGGGTTGATATGATATGGGATAAGGTTTTATATTGCAAAACCTCATAATCATGTTTAAGGCACGTTTAACCAAGGGACTTTAATAAGAAGTGGTATTAAGTTATTGAGTAAGAGCCAATAATGTTGGATGGCGTTTATATATAATTTTTTTCAGAAACAAAAGTCCATTATTTACATGTGGTTGTGTAAAATGTTATTTGATATGATTTTCTTTTAATCGATAAGGATACTCAAACACAGTAAAAGAAAATTTCGAAAATAATTAAAAACAAATATTGAAAATTGAATTTTGAAAGCGTGTAAAATCGATAAAACAAATAGATAGTCGTTTAAATTATGTACATAAATATGTAGGAGTTTGTATTCAATGAAGAGCTGTATACGATGTATAATCTAATGTTAGTCTGTAGAACCGAATTCAAAATTTGATACTGTGGTAGTGATTCCCTAGACTTTTTTCTGTGCTAAAAATATTTATTTATTTATTGGTAACTACCCTAAGATTGTTCTAATAGAACATACCACTCAAGAGAAACGATTCTTCAGAATTAATATTGGAAGTAGTTAAAACAAACAATAAGACCCTCGTATCTGGTGATTTATTATTTCTTCCTTTGTCCTCCTCGTTCGACCAACATATACAACTTGTTTTCAACTTGATTCGCCCTGCATTTGTAACTACAAAAGGGGATTGTGTCGGCCTGAATCGAAAATTAGAATAGAAGTTTATCAATACCAATATAACGGGTTATCCATTTTGCGGAATTGTTGCAAGCATCGATTCTTTTGATGTAATTTTCGACCACTTTTTGACACATATTGGGCGGTATCTCAGCCATAACTTGACGAATGTTGGTTTTCAAGTGCTCAAGAGTTAAAGTTTTATCTGCATAAACACGGTGTTTCGCGTAGCCCCACAAAAAAAAGTCCAGCGGTGTCAAATCGCATGATCTTGGTGGCCAGTTGATATCGCCACGACGAGAAATTACGCCGCCAGGAAATGTCTCTTGCAACAAAGCCATATTCGCTCTAGTTGTGTGGCATGTGGCACCGTCTTGTTGAAACTACATATTCTCCAAGTCGTATTCTTCAATAGCAGGCAAAAAAAAGTCGGTTATCATATGGCCATAACGCTCCGAATGGACGGTGACAGTCGTTCCATCGTCGTTTTCGAAGAAGTAAGGTCCAATCACACCTCCGGGCCAAAGAGCGCCCCAAACAGTTACTTTTTGTGGATGTAATGGCCTCTCTTCAATTACTTGAGGATTCTCAGAACCCCAAACACGACAATTTTGTTTATTAACATACCCACCGAGTGAGAAATGTGCTTCGTCGCTGAAGAAAATTTTGTTCGAAAAATCGCCGTCCACCGTCTGTTGTTCAAGCACCCATTCGACGTATCTACGACGTTGTGAATGGTCAGCTGGCTTCAGTTGTTGTGTGAGCTGGACTTTATATGGATATAGGTGTAGATCCAAATGCAAAAATTCCTAATTCCTGAGAACGACGAGGAATTGACACATTCGGATCTTCGGCAACACTTTCACTTACAGCAGCAATATTTTCTGAGGTACGAGCGAAACGATGATGCACAGGCCTTACAATATCTGTAACCAATCCAGTCTCTTCAAATTTCTTCACAATTTTGCCAATTGCTTGCGCAGTTGGACGATTATGTAAACCATAATCTCCTCTTAAAGCACGATTTGTGGCAGAATCACAATTTTTGTAGTAGGTTTTAACAATTAAAATACAAGTATGCTGCGGCTGCCAGTTCTCGAAAAGGATTGGACATATCCTTCCATTAGTGTACAATTTGTTGTAGGTATACAATTCTTGACTTCGCTTTTTTCCTTTTTGTTCCTTTGACATAAACGGCTGGAGGAGCTACTGCCTGCGAAATTTAACTGTTTTATTTAATTTAAGCACCATTATCAATTACAAAAATGGCATATTAATTTAGAAAAAAACTACAAAGTCGAAAATCGACTTTCGCAATAACAGTACACAAATACGGTAAGGAAATGGGTTCCTCTTTCTATGCACCACTGTACTTCGACTCGATAGATAAATATCTGCTGAAAATAAAAATCAACGAAAAGCTGAGAGTGCTCCGTAAAATTGATACCAATTCTAAGGAAATAAGTAGATGTTACCCCGCTGAAGATAAATTTCCCTTTTTTTTTGTTGTTTTGCTATCTTTTAAGCCCTGCAAATTCTGTTTGGATTTGTCTTCCCCTAAATGAAAAAATTTCAAATGTTCGATTTTGTTCAGTCGTGTTCATCAAAGGACATACCGTTGAGCGAAAGTACAAGATTTTGCTCCATAATTTTAATTATCTATTTTTGCAATTTATAGAGTGTTAAATCTCAGGAAAATAGTAAAGTGTCTGTGCTGGGTGATATTAGAAGATATTGCGAATTTGAAATTTCTGACTTTATTTGAATTGAAGTTAGAAGGGGGTCGAAAATCGCCTGAGTTTGATCCTTTAAAATGGGTGTAGAAATGGGCCGGGTACTGTCGTGGATTTTTATCTGTTCAGTAGATCTCTATTCGTTTTTTTTTCTTTACGTCTCTCGGCTGAAATGATCGTGGAATCGGCCTTGTTGCTGGCTTTCTGTGCTTCACCCGACAACTATCCAAGTGGTAGAATGCAATATTGAATAATATGCTTTGAATGAATGAGAAGCATAAATGTATAATACTTCATGAGTGTGCCAAGGGCAAAGCTTTCCAATAGATTAATCGAAATTCGCCTATTTTGTTCCACTTTATTATATATATTTTAACATACCTCAATAATTTCTGGAATTCTCATTTTGCTGCTGGTCTAACAGACAACAAAAGAAAATGTATGGTTTGTGATATATTCAAACCACCGACTTTTTAAGACACAGCTCACGATGGATACAAGCGCATATATTTACAAAAAAATATACACAAAACAAAACTTTAATTTCTCTTATTTTCATATGTAATAAATAATTTTGACTTACCTTAAAAAGTCAGTAGATTATAGCAAAACAATGAAATAATATTTTGTGTAAACTAGGAATGCTTATCAGCAATTTGACTTCCATTAGGTATGCCACTAATTTCATCTTTTTTTTACGGTTTTCGGCTGCTTGTGATGTTGTACAACGCAGATACCGGTTTTATAATGTTTTTGTTGTTAACACTCTAACTGTAATCTTATAAGAAATTGCATCTAAACCACAAGATTCGTAGGAGAAATAGTTAAATGTTTATATTAATTTTATAACTTAGAAATTAATTTTTCAAAAAAGCGTTGGTGTACTATGATTGTACTTAAGGGCAAGTTTTGTATTTAAATAAAATCGAACTTGCGATTTTGATCAACTTGACAGATGATACAGAAGACGTAAAAGGTACATATGTCCAGCAATTCGGTACGTCTTTCTATAAGGTCGTTTTCCGTTGTTTTCACTTAGATATTGAATTATTCTGAAATCTACCCTTCAAGCAGAAACACGGACCCGAATTTCTCGGTTCATTTGGGAATCACTTTGGAATCCAAAAAAACTGAGCTTCTCACAAATATAAACAAATTTTCTGTGTACGCATGTAAAAAGTAGAACGAGAATCGATATTATTTTTGTATGGGCCACAAAATAGAGAGAGTGGCCGATATTCGAGTGGAGAGTATTTTTTATGGACTAGAAATGAAGACATATGGAGAGAAACAGTTATTGTTTTTCTTCAATTTTGCAGAATAAGCAAGCAACAAGGAAATTTGTATCTTCAAGGAAACCTTAAAATACATAACAAGTGTAAAAAATTATAAAATAATACTTTAAAATAAATAAACGGGATTATCGCAACAAAGAAGTGTTTAATATTTGTAAAAGAGCATATTTCTTATTAGATTAGTTCATTTTTGTTGGATTCCATTTAGGTTCCGTTTTCGCTGAGTGTGGTGAAGTAGAAAACTCTCTCTCTCACAATACATTCACATAATGGCTCCATGGTGATTCTAATTTTCATACTAATTTGATTCGATTTGGAAACGTTTGCAATCTGTTTTTGGGTCCGTTTATGAAGTGGTTTCGGATCCAAAACAGAGTCGCTTGCTTGAAGGGTAATGCAACAGTGCTAATTGCTTCTACTCCAATTTGATGTTCTAACTTTGTGTGTGTGGTTTCAATTATAAATTCACCATTTGTTGAAGACGAAGATGATGACATTAATGGGGTTTTCGTTTGGTAGCAAAAATCAATTTATTTTTGATTTAGATCTGTCAAAAAACTGATTTTGACATTTTTGCCTTCGATTGGCCAAAAAAAAAATGATTTATTTTTTTTGTGATTTTAAATCCGTTTTGCAGATCTGGATTTTTCGGCAGATCTACCCCTCTTTTACTCACACGGCTAGACTATGTATCATAATTGACAGCCATCAGTTCAAGTTCTTGTTTGATAATAGTCTGTTTCAATTGCAAGAAAGAACTAAAATATTTAGTTTTGAGTTCAGATGGAAATAGATTAAGTGAATTAATTTATTCGTCCAGCGTATTTTTGGACTTACAAACAAATTAAGAACAACTTTCGTTCAACAGCTGATACCGCCAGCTAGTCCACAGACCCAACTATGCATTAATACTATATCAAATAAAAATCAATCTGAAAACGTATTCGATTCGTTACGAAAAAAATCAATTATAGATCAAAATATAAATTTACCAAACGAATACCCCATAAATAATATAACATCAGTAGCACATACATTTTTCTTTAATTTATTTCACTTGAGATTAATTTAATCTGACTTTGGCGTTTACGTTTGACATTTGAGTATGAATGTTTAATACTTTTTGAGTGGATTTCGATATGAAATCAAGAAGAGAATTTCTTTTCTCAGAATCAACAAAATTTTAAAAGAGGATATTTTCTTTACCAACGGAACGGTTTTAGAAAACTTCTGGACGCTTCGGAATGCTTCTAAATGTTCAATGGAAAACGACATAATGTATGTCTGTCTGTACCTCGATCTACAGCCTGAGCCGCTGAAGCGATTTTCTTCAAACTTGGTACTTAAGCGTATTATGTAATTTCCTAGAAGGATTCATAAAAACCATAATTATCTCTAAAATGGTTCTAACAATTTAACATAAAATGTTACTAACTTTACCTGTGACACATTCTTTCGATAATTCAATACGATGAATTTTGTCGAAACTATGTTTTTAAACATTAAACTCTAGTTTATTTTTAATATTGCATATAGCTTATATGTCGCTATTCAAAGTTTGAAATATTCAAAGCGTTAAGTTCCGAATGCCCATCAGATATTTTGGGGCCACACAAACAGAACTGTTATAAATTGGTTCGTCTAAAGTTCTTTCATTAAAATAATTATACAAAAATCTTGAGACCCATTCGCTGAATCTATTAACATAATTTTTGAGAAATAAGCGTCGACCAGAGCTTACCCAAATTTTCAAAGTACACTCTATTTGTTTTTTTGCTTCCCCATCGAAATCTAGAAATCGAGCTCACGTGCAACTTGTACCGAGCACTTACTTTTAAGCACAGACATTGCTGGTTGTTTCTGGACAGCCATAAGCAATGACGAAATTTCGCTTCTCCTTAAGGCTGATCTATCTGTCATCACCACACTAACTTTTTCTCCAAACAAGGGGTTTTTAATACCCTTAAAAAGATCAAGTACTATGCGTGCATTAGGAGGGATTTAAGAGGAGAAATCGATATACATTGGTTTTGAATTTCGGAATATCAAAATGGGAGGGGAAAATAGATCTGTACTTGACAGTACGCCCGAAACTAATGAGCATTCCTAGAAGAGCGAGTATTACTTTTGAATATTTTAAAGGGAGGAATGCATCTAGCTATTTCGGTAGAGCATTGTTTATGAAAATAGAGATTAAATAATGACAGACAACCTACCATTTTGGAGGTGTTCTAGACATGTAAATGTTTATTATAGTTCTATCGCCTATCATTCTCAAAGCTCTATTTTGAATTATATCGAAAAGATTCAAATGAGTTTTGGGAGACCCTGGCCAAATGTGAGAGTTATACTCCAGCTTTAGACGAATTATAGCTAGATCAGAAGGGGAGAAAAAAGTCCAAGAGCTTTGCAGCGTTTTTGGTGACATCGAAAATGTGGTTATGATTCACATACCAAGGAAGGAAAGCTGATCGGTTTCTTCAATGTAAATGCTGCTCATGTATAGCGGCATGGGGGTCGGTTCTGCTTTAACGACAGAGGACAGCGCTTAGATTTTGAAGCATTTAATTCTACACCGTTTTTTTTGCAATGATGTCGATATCAGAATTTAATAAGCTTAACATACGCTGCCGTTGCGGTTCCACATCCGAAAAACAAGGAACACGAATATGAAAAGCTGAGAGTAATATCGTCGGCAAAACAATTTCGTGGATTAGAAATTCCAGATAATGGACTATTCACATAAGACCGATCAACGACAGACGAATAATCAAATAAATTCCATTTAAAATAATTTACCAACCTAAATTCTTCACAAATTCTAAACAAAATTGTAGAAATATAATTTACATTAATGTCCAGATACAAAAATTTACTTTTTAATCGCCCAAATAAGATAAATTTGAGAAAAGAATGTTGGTAGTCGCGAATTGCATCTGTTACGAACAGTCAAACTCTATTCGCGTTCCACATACCATCCACCCTTCAACGAGTAATTTGTTCGCACGCATTTAACCTCAAAATCAGACTTTCAAATTATATTCGTGACTAATAAAATTAAGGTCATGTGAACGAAATGTCAAAATGGACGAATATTCGTTAGTTCGTTGGTCGCTCTTATGTGCATAGTACTTAGGAGATCATTAATGAAAATGAGAAAAGGAGTTGGGCACAAAACGGAACCCTGAGGGACACCAGCATTTATTTTATGAATTTCAGACTTGAAACCGTCCAATAGATTGAACGTAACTTCTGATCCAGCGAAGAAGAGATTCATCGATACTAAATGCATGAATTTTTGTCATTAAGAATGACCATTGGAACCGAATGCGAAGTGGAATTTCTATTTTTTATTTCAATGACTAAAAATGTTTACTACCTTCAATACATTGTAGTATGTTTTCCCTTGGTTTTTAGTCATGCAAAAAATTTGGTTTTCTGAATAAGACCGTTGCAGGTCTTTTCTAGCTTATTTGAATTTATTCCGGTTTTCCTCAGTGTGATTGGTTTTTTAATTGCGGAAACTTACTTCTCTAACCCCAATAACCTCTACAGCTTAAAAACGCATGACGTTATTCCATTAAGGTGAATTAACATTCGAATGGGTTAATTAACTGACTGGTTGTAGTTTACTCTTTTAACATTTTCATAGAGTAAATTATGGACTCGGAATACATAGTGCCCATTTGTTGAACATACTGATTTTCAAAGTAATTAGTTGTGATACATTCTAACTTCATGTAATTTATTTATTAACGTTCTTAAACACTGGGGCTTAGTTTAAGTATTCAATATAAACTTAAGGTATTGTATATTGCTTAAATTTGTCAGGTTGTCTATAAGATTATAAATTATGTAATTTTAATGTAAAAATATAAACATATATACAAAGATATATGTATGTATATGCTTGATGAAATAAGCAGGTCTGATTAGAAGAAAGGTCTGATGCAAATTATGGCTGTAAAATAACCTTTAATCTTAAGCATACATTTATACATATGTACGTGTATATCATTCATAACATCTTAATATTCTATTTTTGAACTCGTCATCGAATCCTGCTTGAAAAATAAATGCGACATAGCAATATTTCCTTCCGTTTATCTTTAAAATTCCTAGGTGAAGAAGAAAAGAATACTATAAATGTATTCTTTTACTTCCAAGCTTATAATATTATAATAACTCCATTGGGCTTTCAATTCAACATCAACTCACCTCTGCACAATCTTTCGTCTATACATAGTTGGGTTTATCAGAAAACAAATAATGTTCAATGGAAAAATAAAATAAAAACAAACTCTTTCATGACATAGTCTCTGCACGTATACACCTTCCAATCTTGAATAAAGGTTCTAGATACGGCTACAATGCATCAATTTGGTTGACTATATCTGCGAAGAATTTCTCGTCATCATCGCGCCTTGCGAAAATATGAAATTTGTTCATCAATTAGTTAAATTAAAATATGACATCAAACTGATTTTTATGAATCTGAAAGCGGCTGTTTGATGAGGTGATAGGTGGGTAGGAAGGCAAGGGAATAAGAGAGGAATGCGCGTGATTTGCATTGTTTATGAAATATGAATCACTGTAGAAGTTTTTTGTTTTAAAATTGTTTGTTGTTTAATTATATCTTTCTTGTTATTTATAGTTCAGATAATAAAATAATAAAAAAAAAAATAATGTGGTTTAAAGTAATTTTATTATTCAGTAAAATCAATTGAGTTTTGATTTTTTTGTGATATTAGTGTGAACATTGTGCACACGTATAAATGATCTTTCATATAAATATAAGAATAGATAAATGTTTGTTATTTAAAAAGAAGGAAGAAGCCCACAACATAGATTAGGTTAGGTGGAAGAGGCTGTCAGGAAAACGGCTGACACACTTATACCACGTGAAGAGATAACAACTACTAAATTAAACCATTCGGAGCCTCTAATGAAGCGATCCTGGCGACTAAACAGATCTGGCCAACACTGAATCTGAAGAACTCGTGTGTTTAATATATCTAAACAGATTATACATGAGCTCCGTAATTGCCGTCTTAACTGGGCACCGTCTTATAGACAAGCATGCAAAGAGGCTTTGGGTATTCGCAAACGGGGCAGAAGCTGTATGGACGAAGAATCGATTCCTCATCTTCTCTGCACATGCCCTGCTCTATCGCATGGGCGCAGTTTCCATCTGGGAGACTTCTACAATGATTTAATAAACACAGGTGTTACATAGCAGTTTCAAGCGCTTCCAACCCAAAATCCCACAAAAATTATGAAGTGAAAAAATTTGTTAATAATTATTCGGGTTTTTGATTTCGAAAAAAAAAAATCTTTAGTGTAAAGCTAAGAAGTACGCAGTAAACAACAAGATTACTATTTTGTTAAGTTCTCTTTGAAAATTATCTAAAGTTTTTATTGTGCTTTCAGTTTTCGGGATTTTGGGTTCTTGTTTTTCAATTCACAATTTCGGGCTTGTGTCCGTTCCCATTTTGAGCAGATAACATTTGATTAAAATCCTAAGTCCCTAAATTGTCTGGCTAAAGAAAACTTATTTTCAGTTTCGTTAAATTAATTTAATTAAAATTATTATTCTTTTTCCATTCACAGAGGCTAAGTAATGATCACATATGTTATTTTCTCTACCAAATTCTTCGTGGCTTAAAATATATCCATTCGGCAAATGTCTTACATCGGGATTTGAAACCCAGCAATTTACTGTTAAACACAACGTGCGATCTTAAGGTAAGCTTTTTTTCAATTATATTTTTTACTAAATTCATATAATCTTTTTATTTCTTTTAAATTCAGATTTGTGATTTTGGTTTGGCGCGCGTTGCTGATCCCGAACATGATCATACTGGATTTTTAACGGAGTACGTTGCCACACGATGGTATAGAGCACCAGAAATTATGTTGAATTCAAAAGTTTGTTACTTTGAATTTTAAATTAAACGAAAGTAATTATTATAAATTTTGTTTAGGGTTATACAAAATCAATTGATATGTGGTCAGTTGGATGTATATTGGCCGAAATGTTAAGTAATCGGCCAATTTTCCCTGGAAAACACTACCTAGATCAATTAAATCATATTCTTGGTGTTCTAGGATCACCATCGCAAGAGGATTTGGAATGTATTATCAACGATAAGGTAGGATTTACCTATTATAAGATAGTATTATAGGATATAGGATTTACCTACAATAAGACAAAAATTAATTATTCCATATTATGTATATTTATATTCTAGTTTTATATTAGTAGGGAATTAAATACTTATGGTTACATTACATAGATAAATATGTTTGGTTCAATCTAAAAAAAACTCTGATTTCAACGTCCATCTGTAATAACTACGAGTATGTCCCAGTATCAGCCTTAAAGAAGTCCTATTTGTTTTTAATTTGACTCTGCCAAAAAAGTGTCATAATTCCTTCTAGGATTAATGGGGCAAACGATTTCATATAACAGAGTTCTAAATAGCTTGATATTTACAAATCCACTGGCCCTCCAGCAAGCGTCCAATTACAATTCAATATGTATTAACATTGCTTTGAATAAATTAAAATTATTGTTATGTTAACGGTAGATGCAATTCATATTTTCAGCTTGATTGACACTACTGTGTCAATGCAGATAAAATATCCAAACTATCTCGGTCCCATAAATCGCTTCACTGCTGGTCCAATACCAATGCCGCTGCAATATTTTTGGGAATCTTATTTGAAACATTAAAACCTTGAACAAAAAAATTTGACAACGATAATTTTAGCCGTTCGTTGAACTTTTCCCAGAGTTGTCGAAAACAACCCTGTTTTTCGGTTTAAAACAAGAATCATCAATGTTTATGTTGTTGGCAAAACAATAAATAATAAGTTATGCCCTCTAATTATAATTAAAATTTCAAATTTGTTTAAATTAAAAACCTCAATAAATGTGATTTGCACGGATTTGACCGATGCGTATACAACATCTTCAAAGGATTATATATTCTATTTATATGTATTAACTCAAATTTGAGTATACTTTTAATTTTCACTTAAAAATAACAAATTTCATACAAATTTCGACAAAACAAATGCTTCAGATCCCATATGACTTTAGCCGTGTTTTATTACCGCCAATAATCCATATGGTTCACTTCGTGAAAATAATACTAATATTTGCAAACCCAGATAGAAACCCCGACAGAAACCTGGATCTCGTGTTGTTTTTGTAAGACGTGTTAAAAAATAACCCAGGCCATTAGATAATAAAACAGTTTTTGACAGTTTATTCATTACCTAAACTCGCCACATAAACATTGATCTACTTCAGGGCGAGCTTAGGGCGACCTCAATGAAAAAAAAACACAGAATTTGCTCAACAAATTTTTTTTTAAATGCTTTAATTTATACATATGTATTTCATATCAAAATAAAAAAAACATACCTATATATATTTGGATTTAAATAAAATACAGTAATACCATGGACTTACGCGATAGGTGGGACCAAGAGATAGCCGTGTAAGTCGAATTGTTAACTCTTGATTGTGTGAATCCAACAATTCTTGAACGTCATCAGCATCCACCTCTAAATTTAATTGTTTGGCAATATTGATCACTTCTTCTATTATACCATCGATTTGCTCAGGATCTGAGGCTGATTCTTCTTCGGTTTTGTGGTGAAAACAATGGACACAGCTTTTCCAGACGCCATTCAAATTTTTTTGTGAAATCTCATTCCAAGATTGTCCAATAATTGTTACAGCATCTAAAACATTGAATTGCTTCCAAAAGTCTTTGACAGATAACTCGCTATTTTGTCTCATAGCTTCATTTAGATGTGCAAACGATCGCCTTGTGTAGTAAGCTTTAAATGTTTTAATAACTCCCTGTTCCATTGGTTGAAGCAAGCTGGTAGTGTTCGGTGGAAAAAATACAACTTCCACCCGTGGATCGAAATTAATTAGAGTTGTAGGAGGATGTCAATTAGTAGCATCACCTTAAATGGAATTTCTTTCAATTGGAAATAACGTTCGACTTCAGGAATAAAATGATGACAATACCAGTCTTCAAAAAGAGAACCTGTCACCCAAGTTTTCGCATTAGATTTCCAAATGACGGAAAAACCAGCTTTAGATTTGTTTTTTAAGGCTCTTGGATTTTCTGAGCGATTATCTAAAAGCGGTTTCAATTTACAATCACCACCTGCATTCGCACCGACCATCAATGTCAATCGATCTTTGGCGGCTTTGAAACCTGGAAAGGTTTTCTCTTCACGTGAAATAAAAGTTCTTTTAGGCATTTTCTTCCAAAAAAAACCGGTTTCGTCTACATTGAAAATGGTTTGGATAGAGTAGCCACCATATTCAATCATTTTCTTGAGCTTTTCTGGTTAAAGAGACGCAGCTTCTTTGTCAGCACTTGCCGCCTCTGCACTTTCTGCGATGCTATGCCAATTACAACGGCTTTTAAATCTGCTGAACCAGCCGTTGCTAGCTTTAAAGTCTTCATTTTTGCACACGGAACATGTTTGAACTTGTCCCCGCCAATGCGCTCGATGATCAAAAAAAAAAAACGCGTATCTCCAAATTCGCGTAAAACGGGGTAGCGTAGGTCGTGGTATTACTGTACTTTATTTTGGAAAATTTGATATCTCGATTGAGGAAATTAAGAGAATATTGTGAGTTTCGCCCGGAATGTCTTTCACCCGAAATATTTTTGTTCGCCCGGGATTTTAAAAGCTATTGCGAGCTTCGCCGGAAAAACTCCCAACTCGAATAAGAAATGACATTTCGAATAAATATATTTGATAAGGTCTGCGATGGTATATTAAAATTTAAATATATTCTAAGGAATAAAAAAGTCCCCAAAATTTTCCCTTTATCAATAGAATAAATTGAAGAGCAAACAAAAATATTTCGGTAAATTTGTTTTATTTGAGGAAATTGGAAATAAACCAGAGACAGTTAAGGTTAATTGATAACTTCTGAAATAAACAAGCATTATACTCATATGATAAGGTTCTTACGTGAAGATATTGGCAGTAGTAGGTATACGAATCTCAAGTCTTGTTCGTTTAGTTCCCAAAACTGCTGCTTTCAAAAAAGTGTACTCGCATAAATGTAATGGTTAAGTTCACAAACGTTAAAGAATTAATTGTTTTACGACAGACTATTAAAAGTAATTGATTAAAAAAAGTAGTAATTGTTTACACATAATGCATTTATTGATTGTTTTGTTCTTAAAATGACAAAAACTTAATTTAACCTTTTTGACACAAAAATAAAGAAATATGATAGATACATTATGCAGCTTGTTATTCTTTCGTTCGCCTCAAAAAATTTAGTGAACATTTTAACCTATATCGGCGTTAAATTCCGCCCGGAAAGAATGCTCACAATAAGGGGAATTTTTCGAACATGAACGATTTTTCGTATTAAACTCACAATAAGTTAAAAGTGAAATGCCAAATTTTCCTGGTGGAATGTTGTGCGGGCTAAACTCATAATAAGGCGGCTGAATAATTAATTGATTTTTACTTAATGTCAATTTCGATTGGATTTTCGGATTGTTCTACTCCTTTTTGATTTCAAGCGAATATAAATGTTGTATTCACAAATTTACTCATACACATTCGAACGTGATCAGCTAAAAATGTCTTCTTTAAGCAATAATTGTTACTTTTTTGGCAAATAATCCGACGAAAAACTTTGCATGTAAATGATATGAAATCAAGAACAGATAAATTCTCCAAAACATTACTCGGAACAGCAAATCGAATATGTTTGGAGTAACAGTAGTGAAAAAGAAGTAACTCCGCCAATCGAAAACCACATTAGTAAGTTTTGATTTTTTTTATCATTATTTGATACAAAACTTTTTGTATCAAATAATAGGTCTGATCCAGACTTTTTTTGGGCAGAAATTGGTAGATTGTCAAAACTTGCAGAGTGGGGATAAAATTCTCTCATTGAGAAATAAAGTCCGAAAAAGTCTGGAACAGCTTGAGCACAATTTCCTGCCAATTTTTAAACGTCAACACATTTGTTTTTTTTTTATTTCTTTATTTTCTGTAAATTCCACATTTTTTTCTCTTCAAACTAATTATATTGTATTTTAGTGTTTCTAAATTAATTTATTTGTTGAACAAATATTTTTCCACACCAACTATGAACGGTTTTTTTTTTCGTTTATGACAATTGTAAATTTTTTGCCCACAAATTGCTGCCTACATAAATTTATTGGGCAGGAATTGGCAAGAAATTGTCAGGAAGGGGAAATATTTTACTCTCTCAACAGCGCTCTCTTCTGCCAAAAACTACCAAATTTGTAAGTCTGGAACAGGTTTTGGCAGAAATTAATGCCAATTTGTGCCAATTGGCAGAGTGTGGATCAGACCTAATAAAAACAATTTTGAAGTCAAACCTCAAAATTAAACTATAAAATAAAAAAAAAACATTTTTGAAGTTCTTTTACAATTTTAAAAATTATTACTATATAAATTTTTAACTTTAAAAGCAGGCACTGCATTTAATGTTATTTTCACTGAACATAAAAAATATCACGTCTCAAAACTTATTTTTTTCTTGTCACTTCCGTTATAGGCTCGTAATTATTTGGAATCTTTGCCGTTTAAGCCAAAAGTTCCCTGGGTACGGTTATTCCACAATGCTGACCAGTTAGCTTTAGATCTCTTAGGCAAAATGCTGACATTTAATCCACACAATAGAATAACAGTAGAAGAAGCGCTAGCACATCCTTACTTGGAACAATACTACGATCCTGGTGATGAGGTAAGATGTTGTATTTTATTTTATTATATTAAATTCAAACGAGGTAAATTAATTTACATATATTCGAATTTTTTTCTTCTAGCCTGTTGCCGATGAACCATTCCGCATCGGCATGGAACTCGATGATCTTCCACGTGAAACACTAAAAACCCTCATTTTCGAAGAGACTCTAAAATTTAAAGAAACACTCCCCGATCAAGCCGTATAGACACATCAATAAATCAATCAATCGCTATTTCTTAAATTCCAAAACTCTTTTTTTATTTTGTTTTTTATTTTATTTTTTGTTTTCACACAAAAAACTTCTTTTAAAAATTATTGTATTTAAATAATAAATACTGTTATCGTCTATCGAGAACAACAATGCAACTTAAGTCGATAAAAGTATTCGCGCTCAAAAGTGTATTTTGTATTTATTATAAATTCTTGCTTAACGAAGATAACATTAATGCTTTGAAACATCATTTTCGTTTTCTTCTTTTTATTCAATCAAAATTATTATATTAGTACACTTTAAATTACTATATTATTGTTATAAGACAAAATAGAATGTTTTTGTTTTTATTATTCGGGCTTATTTATAAAAAGTAGTTATTATGAATTTTAAATTAAATTAAAAAACAAAAAAAAACTTTTTAAAAATACATTTATATATCTGATATAATTGTTATAAATTTGAATCTTTCAATTTATTAAATGTGTACTAATTATTGAGAGAATAATGTGATTTACTTAAAACAAATAAATATAGTATATATCATATACATATATACATTTATAAAAATATCAGAAAAAGAGCATGAAACAAGCAAAGGCAAACAATGAAAGCAAGATTTAAAAAAAATGTATTTAAATTTATTTGTATGTGTGTTTGTCCTTCCACAATTTTTAAGTGTTTTCAATGCAACAAAATGGTGTTTTAGAAATAATAATACAAAATAGCTAATTTATCTGAGATTCATTCAAAATTATTAAAACAAAAGCATGTATTTTAAAGTATAAATTAATAATTTTGCCAATCAAATTTCGAATCGCATTTTATTCTTCTATTTGTACATTTTTTTCATTCTGAATGTGTTCTTTAAATAAAATTTAAAAAAAAACAATATTTCAACAAAAACGATAGATGGAAAATGTAAATATTTTCAGATGAGGTTAAAAATTTTAATACATATTTGCTTTTTTTTTTGTTTACTTTTTTTGTTTAAATATATTTCTCAGAATCAGTATACGATGTTTTATTATTTTATTGGAGTTTGTTAATTTGTTTTCCTTTGTTAAAAACGAGTAATTATGTTTGTAGTCTTTCTGAAGATCTTTTCTGTTTAATATTCAATGTTTTAGTGAGACATCCTAGATCAATTGGGTGGGTGTCTTGTTTTTTTGTTTGTATTTAGCCATCCAATGTGAATTATGAATGATATTTTTCCACTTTTGATTGAACACTTAAAGTAGATCTTACATTTAAACCATGATCACAGTCAAATTGAAATTGATGATGGAATAATGAATATTAATCGATTATCAATAGTATTCGAGTATGAAGCCCTATCACGAATTCCATAGTAAACCGAAAGTTTTAAGAATGCCGAAAAAAGTTATCGCATAATTCGCACATAACGTTGGTGTTTGAGTGTCAAATTGCGTTGGGTGATTTATAAAAATTGTAGGTAAATATTGAATAAAAATCCGCACTTCACTCATAGCTTTTAATACTGTGGGTTTAGCCGCATGGCAATGTGGGAGTGATGTCCAACGCTCTTGATATGAGCCTTCTGCTTAAAATTGAAGAATGACTGCAAACTTCAAAAAAAGAATGCACAGATCAGTTTTGTTTTTTACATATCTTTGGCTAAACGGGACTTGGTGGTTCAAATCTAGGCTTTGAGGTGTTGTGACCGCATGCATCTATGTTGCAAATACGAATTATGTATGTGCCTTTGGCTTGGCTATTGAATTGGAAGCGAGTCGTATTTTGTAGATGCACATTTATTTTAATTGTTTGAATATATGTATAAATGATAAAAGAAAATCCATCTGGGTGAGGACTTGAAACGTATCTACATATTGTAGTATGCAAAGATATACACGTAATTTAAAATCTTGAGAAAATACTTGTGAAATCTTATCTCTTACTGACTGAAAAAAAATATGTATGTTTTTAGGGTTTCCAACTCTTTGTTCTTTCGCTTGATATAGCAAAAAAACATTTTCATCTAGTTGTCAACATTATTACATATTTTCGACAAGCTAAGAAAAGAAGCTAGTGTAACTGTAAAAATTAAAGAAATAAGACGACACCGCAAATTACTTGAATTTTTTTTATAATTAAGTAATAAAATTCGATATTTTGGGGGAAACAGACAAAAAAAATCATTAATTGAATCTTGTCATGAAATTAATAAAAATCGAGCGATAAAACGCGCTTTTTCAAAAAGCAATTGTAAATACAAAAAAAAAGAAATATCAATTTTAATTTCTTTAATTTAATGTTTTAATAACACAAAAACAATGCCACAAGGGACCTAGAGAATGGACGCTTCACACACCTCATATTTTCACCACACTTTACCTCTTATGAAATGGCACCACATGTAAAATAAATAATGATTGTTTTGCTTTGTATTAATACCACTATATTAAGTTCTAGTACGAAACTTATTATTTTCTAAATTTTATTGTAAAAGTTTTTGTTCAAGTTGTACATAATTTTGCATTGTCAATTACATATTTATACTTTTCCACCACTTTTCAGTGTTCGGCTATTCACCATCCGAGTATATCTCAGCTCTAACCCAATTCATTGGCCAAATTCCTAAACGCAAGATTTGCAAAGCAAGTCTCATGCTTAGCTAATGCACGAACCCGATTAAAATTGAAAAGCAAGCGAAGTGCGCAACACAAGTTTAAAACTTGCACAATTGCAATGAAGTTTGCGCAAGAAAAAAAGAATAAACTGCGTTTTGGGACAGTGTGCTTAGCAGGGCCCTTATTACCAATTACGATTATCGTACAAAACCCCTCGTTATCATTAATTTGCCATTACGTTTTACGATAGTCGTTTTTTTACAACGATACTCGTTTTCCCCTTACGACTGCATTTGGCTCTCGTATTTCATTTATGTATAGTTGTAGTATTGAAAGAATAAAGTTGGATGCGTTTAAAAAAAATTGATGTTTTTATTTTATCTGACAAATATTTATGCGGTTTTTATTTGGCAATCCGGAAGCGTTCCGAACCTTTTGAAAGCGTTCACTCGGGAAAAAATGACAGTTCTAATTCTGAAAAGAAGAGAATTTTGCTTATGGATTTGAAATCAGAACCAGAAGCACTCACACATTCATATACTTGAACGTCAAACTCGACTGTTGTCATTTTTTGTATCATAATTGTTCAACAAACAGTTTTTTTTTTTAATTTGAATCTTTCCATGTACACAATCATTTTCACACATACAGTCTCATTAAAATTCAGAATCGCACAAAAGTGTTCAGTTGGAATCCCGGTTCGGAGAAGAATTCCGGATTGCCAAATAAAAACGCCATTAGTATCGTAAACCATAATCGGTCCATGTCATAACTATAGCTTTCTTGGGTATCGTTTTTTTGCCTTTCGTTTCGTAATAAGGGCCCAGAGATTTTTCTGTTTGCGTTTAGGGACAGTTTGCTTAACATATTATGCGCAAGATTTGCATTAAGGAATTTGCCTATTAATTAAATGAATGCAGTAAGTGACACTTAAAAGTATGTAATGTACAACAGAGGCTCTAAAACCTGACCTGAAATAAAATAAACGAAATGCGTACAGAATAAGAACTTTCGCTTTCGCATAATTTCTTTCGTTTTTGAAAAAACGAACTATCACTTTCGATTCGTTTATTATGGAATCTGGCCCCAGATATCATCTAAATTTCTTAGTTTTGCTGCCAAAAACTGAAGAAAAACATTTTGAATTCGTCTTTTCAATTTTTGACGGATTGAAATTTGGAAAATCTGTGTCTTCTGAACTGGGCAAACATAAAAGACGTTTAAACAAAATATTTTTGATAGTCTGTTTTAAGCTTAACTTTGTGACCACTTGAATAATTTTACGAGCAAACTCAAACAATCAAATAAAAATTATTATTATGCTTATTTAAATTATTTAAAGTTAAAAAAATAATGTGTATGTTGCCTTATGGAATTGGAATGAAGCCAATGACCTATCCAAACTGGCAATTTATTTTAATCGAAAACAACCGATAAAACGTTAGTGTTGTTTTTGAAGCCGTACAAAATGCACAAACCCACCATAAGGCGCCCTAACTGGCTTTACTTGTAGGAAATCATTCTCTAAGTTACAATAAACCAACTTATGGTCTAAATCTTAATCTAACCTAACCATTCATCGTAGTAGTAAAGCTCATAAATTGACATTATGAACGGATTTTGCGATAAATGTCCGATTACGATGGAATTATTGATAGTGTTAAATTTGCGTTGTGAAATTAAATCGAAAAGCATGGACGAATTATACTTTGAATTAATTATTTTAGTTAAATAAAATTATTCACAAAGTAAAAGTGAAAGGATGTTTGAATTTTATATTTTATGGCGATTATTTTTATTTATTGTAGATTTTCGATGGGTTGGTTGGTATTCATTATTTAAGTTGAACATAAAAGTTTACACCATAATTACAGCCCTATTCTGCTATTCATGAGGGGGAATTTTCCCCGAACTTTCACTCGTTGGGTGTGAATCTAGTATTCATGGGTAAAGTCGATAAGTTTGTGCGGTATTCTGCTATTCACGTGAATAAACCACTCACTCCATACAATTCACACCCTCTGTTGCTGATATGGTATTTTTTTTGTTATATGTCTGATTGAGTGTCAAGAGGTTAGCGGGTTTGAAATGTAATAAATTGGCTAGAGAACTTTGATGGATTTATGTATAAGCTTCATATAACAAATTTTCTATTTAAAAAATTTAAAAAAATTATCGTACAACGTTTCAAGTTTTTCTTAATGTTCGTCCGTAGTTATCAATTTGGGAATTTCCTTATTTATGTTTGTAGCGATCATAAATACTTTTGTAACAAAAAAAAAATTAACCACAAATTTGTATTCAAACGTTGTACGATTTTCGTATGAGCATCTGTTATAAATGTCAAAATGAACTTGAGATAGTGGAGTTCATTCGACGGATAGTAGAATGGAGAGGTAGAGCGAATATAGATCAAATTCACAGATCATTTGAATATCAAAATAGGGCAGTAAGAGGTAATGCTTCGACAAAAATACATTATTTACAAAGAAAATCATATATCAGATTTCAAGCGGAAATGTAAAGAGTCTTAAAATTTTCAAAACCCAAGGAAAGTTATAATGAGCATATTCATGAAACTGCGTAAAACCCTAATAAACCTCAGAAACCAGATACAAATAAATTATCTGGTTTCTGAGCTTAATACGGGTTTTCTGCTATTTCATGAATACCCTCAATATAAACAAATAAATAAAACATTGATAAAATATAGCATTCATTAAATTGTAAGGGTATACTCAATATTTCAAACAACAAAATTTCAAGAATAGTTCACAAAGTCACAATTCATTTCAGTGTGATATTTCAAAGTGTGACTACTTTGCTTATACAAATTTCTACGGGACAAATGATTCGGAAAATATAATTATATCATTTTATATATTTTAAATTTTCAAGTACGAAACTGATAACCCAAGGAAGTTTTTTTTTTTTTTATTATAAAGATGTCAAATTTTGCATCAAATTGTTTAAGTTCTACTATAAAATCTTTATATTTTCCATATAAGTAAATAGTTTTTTTTTTATTTTATGATGCATAATAAAATAGCCTTTAAAGATTAATATAAAAAAAACAATTTTTAACAGTGAGTGAATGTTAAAGAAATCTAGAATTTTGTAGCATAAAAACAATGTTTGAAATTGAATCGAAATAATAATGGTATGTGCGAGGGATTTTCGATCTCGCCTAAGACAAATGGAAAATGAAAGGCATTTAAAATAATTATGTATGTATATGTTTTCAAACCAAAAATTTAAAGTTCATATAATAAATACTTAGTAAATAATTTTAAACAAAACTCATAAAATTCAAAACATAAAACGAAAAATAATTATTTATCATTTAAAGACGTTATTTAATTAAAATTTAAATAAAAACAAAATATGAAACGTAAACAAAACAGAATATAGACTGTTTTACAATTTTATTCTTAAATTATAAAACAAACAAACAAAAATGGAAACGTGTATTATGAAATGAAAAACAAAAAAAAATATGTTTGAATGTTGTTTACAAACATTATTATTGTATTTTAATCTATATGTAATGTTATTTTATTCACATAAATAAAATACAAAGCATCCATTATTAAACTGGTTTTATTTAAGCTCTGAAATTTTCAAAATTATTTTTTCTCTTTACTTAGATATGTGGTTTTCTATTAGACATCCAGAACCATTCCGAAGCGTTCGGAAGTCTTCTAAGACCATTGGCACAAAAATCCTTCTATTCTTGATTTGAAATCAGAATCCACTCAAGAAGCGCTAATACATTCATGCTCAAATGTCAAACATCTGATTTTCTTTTTAGTTCTTCATCTTTTTCGGCATCATACATTTTGATTTATCCACCGTAATGACACACCTGCTTCAGATTTGTTAAAAAACGCTTTAGGGCGACCCTAGTGCGACTTCAGGGCTCAACGAATAAACCTACGGGGCCATTATTACGTATTACGAAACGAAAGGCAAAAAAACGGTAGTCATGACGATTGTGTCATCTCTTGAAGCGTATGGCCTAGAATTAACGAAAAGAAAACTCAGTATATTTTATCACTGAGTAAAAAGAACATCAGAACCTGGATAGGTATACTAACAGGTTAATGTGCCATACGTACAATGGCCTCTAGATTAGGTGTATAGATACCCCAATTCTGTAGGAGTTGTCACGATATTGATGAAATAACACCTGCTCTGCGACTTTACAAATCTACAAACAAAAAATTAAAGAGAGTATGGGCTAGTGCTAATGAGACAGTCTTCCTTACACATTCGTTTAGGGGCATCTCTGTGTGAAAGGGGATCATAATGGACCAACAGGCACCCGTGTATACAATAGCATTTGAGCTGTGCACGCCCGTCCTAACCTAACTTAGATTTTTAAGTCTTCATTATTCCGGTTCATATTCTAGTCTCTATAATCTCAAGATTATGTTTTTTTTTGCTCAAGATAATAACTACTCGCTTATATCTACACTTTTTTAGCTTCGTGTTGATAACCCTTAGAATGTCCTTCGCGATTATTATATACGGGCTTTTAATTTGCACGTGATGCTTTTTGCCAGGAGAGCGAATGGAAGAAAAGATCAAACTATTACAAGGAAATTACTTTTAAAACAACATTCGAAGTTAGGGACCAAATTCCGCAACGTGAGTTTTATCTGTGTACACAAACATATTTGGGATTCTTCAAATGTGAGATTCTATTTTTTTTGACAGATAACTTTTTTAAACAGAAAAGCAAATTTATTCACGCATATTTTGATGGCAATTATTTTTTTTTTTTTTGAGGGAAAATCATTCATCTTTGCGAAATTGGGCCGCAGAAGTCATTCCAATACTTTTCCTTGCAAGTTTTGCATTTAAATCGAACATCACATTTTTATCACACTTGCCATTGCGATAAGAACACGAAAAAAGTGGGCCCCACGTCCCACAATTCCATCGGTCTGTCTGTCAATATACAGCCTAAACGATTTTAGCGATTTTCATCAAACTTGGTACTTAAGCGTTTCAGGTGATTGGATAGATTATTTTTTATAATCGTTTTTTTTTAGGATTAGAAATAACGGTACCTGCCATACAATTTATTGTACAAAAAATGGAAAATATTTTTTCTCGAAAACGGCTCTAATGATTTTGATCAAGAATAGTAGTTACATAGAAACGTTTTTTTCATTTACGTTTTCTATTAATGGCTCAACGGATTTCGATGAAAATATTTATACAGGAGGCCCTTCTATATATACTTACAATACCAAAATTTTCGTATCATCATCATCAGAATCATTTGTTTTTAAAATTCAATATTTTTAAAACGGGTGGACGATTGTTTTATTTTTTGAGATTATCCTTTTAAGTTTATATATATTATTAAATACTTAAAATTGTCAAGAAATTCCGTACATTCAAAATTAAGTAAAAACAATGTTTCTACCGAGAATCGTAGGCATACGATGTGATCATAAGAACATGTGCACATAAGAGCAAGTCGTGCCTTTTATTTTATTTAGAAAGAAAAAACGTTTTTTTTAAGTATCATAATTTTAATTTATTTTACTTAATAATTATACTTAAAAACGAAGTTTATTCACATATTACATAATACAGTAATACAATGTGTTGAGTAATAGAAAAGGAAAATTAATATTTTTTTTTTAATTCACTAAAAGAAATTTCTGTTAAGAAGTTATTTATCTGATCTTTAAGACAGATTGGCCTTGTTTTTTTTTTAAATCTCAGTTTATTAAGTTTTAAAAATTCAAAGAATACGAATTTTAAAACTGTGCTCTCTTGCTACAGTCATGGCATAATCTAGCATTGTTTATGTTTTGACATGTTAAAGAAAAATTGTGATGGTGTAATTCGATTTTTTTTTTATTAAATAAGAAAAGGTATTCTTAATGTTAATGCTCATTTTTCGCATTCAATGTATATATTACACGATTTATTATTTAATTTTAAATAAGGAAAATAAGAAAGCTATATTTTATATTAAAATAACATTAAACAAAATTTATATATATAAACATATATATATATATAATTGTTCCTTTCAGAAACTTTCGCCCAATTTTATGTTCGTTTCATTTGGACATTATTTTATTTTTTTTATTATTAATTTAACGTAAGAAAATACATTTATATATATTTAAAAATTATTGCGCGTTCGGTCGGGCGTGAGTGAGACCACTCATAAACGGCATTTAATCAACCTTGACAACACTGTAGATCTTACGAATAAACCAGAAACAAGCAAAGAATCCAATTGTTCCAGTGAGCAGGAAGAAAAGGAACACCATAATGGCGGTGTATCCGAAGTACAAAAATGTAGAAGCTCCATCTTTGATGGAGAGTTTTGTGGCAAAGTAATGACAGCAATATATAAAAAGATAGGCAGCGGTAAATCCTGATGTCAGGAAAGAACGCCACCACCAATGATAGTCCTCCGCACAAAGATGGAAATAGCAGAGAAGGATTGTGGTCTCTGAGCAGGTTATCACCAGAATTAGAAACACAAGAAAGAGGAATCCAAACATATAGTACATTTGATTGGACCAGATGGAGTTCAAAATGAAGAACAATTGAATGAAAATACAACCGAAAGGTAGAACTCCACCCATAATGATCCCAGGAATTGGTTGTGTATAAACCGATTGATCAGGAATTTGTCGTGGAATTTGATTCGTTCGAACAGGATGTTCCAAAGCCTGCAATAACAAAAAAAATATAAACCGATTAAAATCAAAATATAAACCTTGAAAAAATTAGATAAATTTTAAAACTTACGCGTTTCCTAAATCCAAAGTATGCTCCAACAAAAGTAAGTGGAACTGAGACACCAAACCATAGCGCCAGCAGTGCAACCAAAGTGCTAAATGGTACAGCTCCTGAGCTTCCCTCTCCCCAAAGGACCAGATTCATAATGAAGAACAAGCAGAAAACGACACTGGAAAATAAATTTATTGATTTATTTAAAAAATACAGTTACACTTCATGATATCAATTGAGAGAATTTTTCTTTAGTGATTTTAATTAAACAAAAAAACAGACAAAATACATACCCGGGGCACACTATCGATGTAAGCATAACATTGCTCTTCCATTTAATGCCACCAAAGCTTTTGTAAATTCTCGCCGACACATATCCAGCTGGAGTTCCCAGAGAAACATACAAAACCATAGCACATGTCATCAGAGCGCCTCTGTTAGCTGGCGAAAGGAATCCCAAGCAGGCAAATGCCAAAGTTATCAATGTCATGCATGTAACTTGTACACCAGATCCCAAGAACACTGACAACAGCATACCCTTTCGTGGCGGACGGAAAACATCACCATGCACCAATTTCCATCCGAATTCCTCTTGAGCATCTTCGCCACTTTCCATTTGATTGTAACGAGCAATATCTTTGTGCAGAGTACGAAGCATGATCATGGCAACCATTCCCGACAGAAACAGTACAATGACGAGGGAATTCAATATGCTGAACCATTGAATGTTTGTGTGGGGCATCGATTCGAGAATGTAATCCCAACGAGAAGACCATTTCACTGTATTATTCATGATAAATTTTACCGAATAAGTGTAGGTGATTTGTAGTTTAGTGTTGCGAGGTAAAGTGTTTGCTGGGATTTCAATTGCTTCGGGGGAACCACAGTCGGGTTTCTCGGGATTCTTATGATTTATTGAACGAGGAATAACCTTGACTGAAATGATGCGTCCGCCATTAGCACCAAAACCAACGCCCCATTCTTCTGTGGCACCACTGTGATAGGTTATTGTCAGATCAACATGGTTAAATGGATAATAAACTCCTGGTTTATTATAACTTGGATTGATGGGACAACTTTCATCGCCATCAACCAAATGTCTTACAAGACAACCCATTGGGAAGCCGGTGCTACAATATTGTTTGTCATTTTCTAACGGATAGCACCAGGTAACTGGCATATTGTCAACTATCCAATGATGTTGATAATTAAGGCTCATGCCCTTCTTCAGGACCATCATACGTCGGTCACTGTCTGGATCACCACCTGTATATACTTTAGTACATACCTGGAATTGTTACGGAAAAGCTTTAGAAAAATATACTTGGCTAAGAATGAGAAAAACAAAAAATTACCTTCTCACATTCGACGTCCTTAAGAAATTCAATTTTGTATGGACCCGGACGTATTCTCTCTCCAAATACAACTTGTCCAAGATTTTCCACCGGTGAGTTTCCCTCATCAATGTTACAGAAATCAAAGTGATGATATTCATATGGAATAACTGATTCTTCTGTATTTAAGCGGTTGACGTAGAGGATTACTTCAGACTGAAAATATATGCACATATTCATGTAGGTAGGTATTTGTTCCTGACTATGTTATTTAAAGAAACAACCGCTACTTTGAAAGAAACAACCAACATTGTAATTTGAACTATAAGAAACAAAGTTCTCTTTAATTTATTCAAACACAAGGAATTACATATATGGTCCGTCAATTATTTAAATTGGTTTTCTTTATTTTTAGCAAGGGTTTGGTTAATACACATACTGAGTGTCATATTTTGGATTTTTTTATTTGCTCATAATGGGTAACCTAATAATTTACTTGAATTCAATATTATTGGATAATTAAGGGTTTTGATGTCGTTAAAAAAAATATTTGTTTTGCTTATTGCCTATAAAACAGAATATTCCAGATAATGACAGACTATTTTTACTTGTGATATAGTTACAGCTGTGGACAGGGAAATAGCACCCTCACAAATTTTCTTATATTTTTTTTCTAACTTAATAATAAATATAAATTATATACGTCAACGGCCTTGGCTACGATGAAAGCATCGCTTCCCATAGATCAGCGAAATCAAGCATCGTTGCGCGTGGTTAGTACTTCGATGGAGGACCGTCGGAAACCAACCACGTGCTGTTGACATGTGTTTCTTCTGTTGTGTGTTCTTCCTATCTCTGTAACTCCCTGTTGTATTAATGTATGTAAAAGTTTAAGCCAATGGTCTAGTTGCCAGTGCTTCAGTGTCTCTACTTCGTAGATTTATCTGCGGAGTAGTATAAAATGTAATGTAAAAATTATATACATTTTTTCGTGATAAGAAGATTATTTAAAATTAAAAATTAAACAAAACTCCTTCGGGTTAAATTAAATTGCACTGGCCAGCTCATACCATCAATATTTTCTTTGGTAAAGCAATCCCTGACCACCTTTGCTACATGTGTTGGATTAATAGGTGTGTTTGGTAACGTGAAAATTAGTACGAATTTGTAAAAATTTTCACATTTTGCTATCCCATGAAAAAAAAACACAAGTTTGAGAAACTTGGTGAAAATTTCTAGTTACCAAACAGGCATAAAAATCCACATGACTGGCATTGACTCGAACGAAAATGGTTCCATTGTATTTTTAATACTACTACTAATACACTTGTCCCATTCCATGCGAAGAAAAGGCACCACAGACCATCACACTTCCACCGTGCTTTACAGTTTTTATAGTGCATTTCGAGTTTTAAGCCTGATCTTCCGGGCGATTAACAAATGTTTTTCCATCTGGTCCATTGCGGTTAATCTTTGTTTCATCACTTCACAACACTCTTTTTCAAATTGTCATTGTTGTGATGAGTTTTGGCAAATGCCAAACAAGCCTTAATATTTTTTTTGAAAGCAGTTGTTTTTTCTGCTAGCTCGTTCAGCGTCTCTCAGTCGTCATCTTACAAATCTGGTGGATACGTTAACACCAAATTCTTGATTAATTTCTGCCGTGATGATGTGGGAGGTTTTAAAAGGATCGGACTTACGTATTCTGGCGATGGCTCTGTCAACGTGTATTGAAGTTTTGCTGGGGCAGGGCTTGTGATTTTTTTTATTTTGAGATCAGGGTCGGGTTTCACCAAATGAGTGGCAATATATGGCGTTTTTCTTTTTAAGCTCCGAGTAATGAACTCAGCTGTCAAGAAAAGATCTGTTTCTTTTTTAGCTCAGACACATTTAATCTCTCAACTTGTGTTTCTTTTTTAAATCAGAGCTAAATCGGGGCATGAACCATTAGCTCAGAATAAAATGACCGATCAAATGGAGCAAAGTGCTGGGCGCGGCTAACTTTACTCATAATTTTAACAATAATCACTAATGTAAAACCAATAAATAAATAAATTCGGAAAACGAAAGCTTTGGATTTGCTGGTAAATAAGTTTTAATAAAAACAATTATAATAATATATGACAGTTCTGCGCTTAAGTTTATTTCAAAATTAAATCGGAGGTATCTGACCATGCTCTACTCAGATCTAAATCGGTTTACTCAGGGCTCTGCTCAGAGATCTGCTCGGAGATAAAAAAGAAAAAAAGCCAATAGTCTATTTTATATTAGGGTACACGTCACCCAATCAAAATAAATAACTTTTACATGCAAGGTGCGATTAATAAATGAAAACGTACTACTTAACTAGCAAGTGTGCTATTTTTGTGTCCACTATAAATGTACAATATAATGAGCAAATGACCAACAAAAAAGACCTGTGGCTGATAACGGTTTAAATTTGACTCTGTTTTGTGGTGTCAATTGTTGTAAGCAACATTTTTTTTTTTATAACTTTGCACGCGCTCAAGGGATTATGAATACCCTTTATATGTTTTTCTTAACACAGCACGGGCATCCGGTGGAAGAAGAGAAAGAAAGATAGGAAATGATGTGTGGCGCGATGTTCTGAGACTAGAGCTGGTTGTTGTCTCAGATTTATCTCCAGGGATGGCGACTGAACTAATGCGGAGAGTCCCTTATGATTCGCATTAATTTATTTATATTTTATGGGTATGCTAGTTTACTCAATCACATGTTGTTAGTGTTATGCCTAAACATCATGTAATGAGCAAAGCAGCAACTTATTTTATGACAATTTTGAAAATTGGTTTTTAATGGAATATATTTATAATAATAAATTTTCACATTTTGCTATCCCATGAAAAAAAAACACAAGTTTGAGAAACTTGGTGAAAATTTCTAGTTACCAAACAGGCATAAAAATCCACATGACTGGCATTGACTCGAACGAAAATGGTTCCATTGTATTTTTAATACTACTACTAATACACTTGTCCCATTCCATGCGAAGAAAAGGCACCACAGACCATCACACTTCCACCGTGCTTTACAGTTTTTATAGTGCATTTCGAGTTTTAAGCCTGATCTTCCGGGCGATTAACAAATGTTTTTCCATCTGGTCCATTGCGGTTAATCTTTGTTTCATCACTTCACAACACTCTTTTTCAAATTGTCATTGTTGTGATGAGTTTTGGCAAATGCCAAACAAGCCTTAATATTTTTTTTGAAAGCAGTTGTTTTTTCTGCTAGCTCGTTCAGCGTCTCTCAGTCGTCATCTTACAAATCTGGTGGATACGTTAACACCAAATTCTTGATTAATTTCTGCCGTGATGATGTGGGAGGTTTTAAAAGGATCGGACTTACGTATTCTGGCGATGGCTCTGTCAACGTGTATTGAAGTTTTGCTGGGGCAGGGCTTGTGATTTTTTTTATTTTGAGATCAGGGTCGGGTTTCACCAAATGAGTGGCAATATATGGCGTTTTTCTTTTTAAGCTCCGAGTAATGAACTCAGCTGTCAAGAAAAGATCTGTTTCTTTTTTAGCTCAGACACATTTAATCTCTCAACTTGTGTTTCTTTTTTAAATCAGAGCTAAATCGGGGCATGAACCATTAGCTCAGAATAAAATGACCGATCAAATGGAGCAAAGTGCTGGGCGCGGCTAACTTTACTCATAATTTTAACAATAATCACTAATGTAAAACCAATAAATAAATAAATTCGGAAAACGAAAGCTTTGGATTTGCTGGTAAATAAGTTTTAATAAAAACAATTATAATAATATATGACAGTTCTGCGCTTAAGTTTATTTCAAAATTAAATCGGAGGTATCTGACCATGCTCTACTCAGATCTAAATCGGTTTACTCAGGGCTCTGCTCAGAGATCTGCTCGGAGATAAAAAAGAAAAAAAGCCAATAGTCTATTTTATATTAGGGTACACGTCACCCAATCAAAATAAATAACTTTTACATGCAAGGTGCGATTAATAAATGAAAACGTACTACTTAACTAGCAAGTGTGCTATTTTTGTGTCCACTATAAATGTACAATATAATGAGCAAATGACCAACAAAAAAGACCTGTGGCTGATAACGGTTTAAATTTGACTCTGTTTTGTGGTGTCAATTGTTGTAAGCAACATTTTTTTTTTTATAACTTTGCACGCGCTCAAGGGATTATGAATACCCTTTATATGTTTTTCTTAACACAGCACGGGCATCCGGTGGAAGAAGAGAAAGAAAGATAGGAAATGATGTGTGGCGCGATGTTCTGAGACTAGAGCTGGTTGTTGTCTCAGATTTATCTCCAGGGATGGCGACTGAACTAATGCGGAGAGTCCCTTATGATTCGCATTAATTTATTTATATTTTATGGGTATGCTAGTTTACTCAATCACATGTTGTTAGTGTTATGCCTAAACATCATGTAATGAGCAAAGCAGCAACTTATTTTATGACAATTTTGAAAATTGGTTTTTAATGGAATATAAGAAGACATAGACAACAGCAGGAATCGAACCTGAAACCACGAGGTTGACAGGCGAGCACACAACAATCGCGCCGCGGCCACCTTCGATACATCGATCATTTTTTAAATCAATTTTTAAGCCTCAAAAATAACAGTACCTGTCATAATTTTTTTAAACAAAAATGTCAAATCCTAATTATCTCGAAAATGGCTCCAACGATGTTGATAAAATAAACCAATGGACTATTATAGGTATATAAACGTGTAGTTTATTTTGTATGTGACCTTTTTAGTTTAACTGAATAGAAACTATTTCCTGCGGGCTTTAGGTCAATAAAATATGTTATTTTTTACGACGTTTCGAACATGTGTATGTTCTTCATCAGGCTTTATTTCTATGGATCAAACATAAAAACAGAAAATACATATATATAAAACATATGATGTGGAATGCTTATTAACTTACAAAAGTTAAAAAGAAGTTATTTTAATTTGTTAAAGCAATATCACATAGGTAGTTTAGAATTAAAAATTATAGTAAAAACTAATTACTTCTTAATGCCGTCTCTTCAATTATAACTCAAAACAACAAAAAGGAGTTATTATTGACACAGCTCAAAATTTTATTAATCGTGTTATGTACTAGCGATGAAATTACATATATATATGTACGATATGAGCCTTATATTTAAAGTTTAGTTTAGTTTATTTGATTTTGCCAAAAAGAAGACAACATAACTTATAAATAACAGTGTCAATTATATACATTCAGTCTTATTTAATAGAATGCTCTAAACAGTTGAATAGTTATACAGTGAATAAGGTCTTATGTTGCCCTTCCATAAATTCCTATTTATAAAACATTTTTCCATAAATTATAGTAGGTTCGTTCGTTGAACTTTACCTAGGGTCGACCCAGGTTTTCGGTTCTCAAAAAACACCCGAAGGCCATTCATTTTAAGTTGCAGAAAAGCAAGTTATGTCATTTAATAATTAAAACTTAAAATATGTTAAATTTATGTTCTTAGTACATTTTTTGTGACACTATGCAGAATCCTCAACTTCAAAGCTTTCCATTTTGCATGTCTCAAAATTAATTTGACTATTGTTTTATTTCCATTTTAAAAATACGAGTAACAATTTGCATACAAAACGAGAATTCACAACAAAACAAATGCTTCAGATTAGGGATGATGGATAAGTCCATCAATGTTATTGAAACATTGATATTAAAACAAAAAATCGATGATTCAATATCGATGTAAAGGAAGAATAAGGGAAAACCCTTCAACACATCGATGTTTTCGATTCGATACCTATTAACATCGATGATGAGTACTCGATATTCTCCTGACTATCGCCCATTCCTACAGTCAGATCTCACACCAAACTATGCGTTATATTTGGAAACGGGTCTTACTAAGCTTTACACATCCACCCTTAAGTCTCAGGCAGACTACATCGTTAAGGTAATGTCCCTTCTGAACGATCGTTTACCAAAAAAATGGCACTTTACGAAATGAGAAACAAAGACTGGTGGGCGCTTAAGTGGGAAAGCTTGTGGGGAAGTAGTGACGTTAGATCCAAACAACTTAAGAAATCTAAAGGAAACATCAGTGAGAATTGCGTTAATAGGAGAGGCACGTAACTCAGAAAGCAGAATAATATATTCACAACTCAAGCTTGACTTAATGGAAGGAAACTATTTCAACGATCCAATGAGTTACAAGGAGATATCATTAATATTTAAAGCCAGATGTGAACTCCTAGCTCTCAATGGGTGTCCGTATAACGGAAGGTTTTATCAATTTTGCACTTTATGTAATTTGAAAGCCAAAGAAGACTGTTTTCATATCATAGGTATATGTTCAATTTTTGCTCCTCAACGTCTATCATATTTTGGGAAAAAATGATGACAATGAAAGAAACGACGCTAAACGAAACTGACTGGAAAATACTGTACCGCTTTTTGAAAGACATTCATAAATACAGGATGTTATTAATAACTGAATTCGAATAAAAACATTTATATTATATAAAAAATAAAATAAAAATATATGAACCGTAAACTGACCAACCGAGCTGACGGCAATGCCATAGCTTCTAAATTCATTATAATGTGAATTACTTACTTACTACTTACTACTATTTGAATTTGTCGTGAATAATACACATCGTGTATAATTTTGTTTTAGCTAAACTAACAACCCGATTATATAATAATTTAAATAAATTTTCCCATTTCTTTTTTTTTAGCTTAACTAATGCCCAATTTTTTAAATCATTTAAATAAATTTTCAAATTTTCTTCCAATACTAAAAGCCCAATATTTTTGTTCTTGCATTTTTTTGCATATGCATTTTTATAATCTTTTTCTTTTTCTTATTTTCTAAAGTCAAAAACCTCTATTTAAAACTCATATATAGTTTCAATTTTAATTAATTTTGTAAAAAATGAAATGAAATTTCATATAGAAAGAATCCTTTTTCTTTTTTTCCCCATTGTTATATCAAAAATGTTTTTTTTTAATTATTTAAACTTTACTTTTTATATATTTTGTTCTTATTTTTAATATTTTTAATTGTTACTTCTATTTAATGTGTATAAAATGTTAACAGTACCTAACTTTGTAACTCTTCTATATGCACATAACTTTACAAAGGTGCAGTATACATAATATTAATTTGATTGTTTAATAGCGAGTTTCATTCAAATTTCAAAGATCTCCTCTCAAAATGGATATTTGATCTTTTCAATGAAACTTTGTGTCCAAATTGAATTGTAGGATTGGCCGCGTTCGGTGGCATACCTAAAGCAATCCTGATTGCTTTGTGTTGTTGTAACGCCTAAGGAAAAACCAGATGATGAACTGAACATATGTTGTCAAACACAAATCTCAAGCTACCCAAAAATGATTTTTAATTTGGAGAACAGCTGATTCAAAACTTCAGATTTGTATGCAATACAAATCACTTATCAGAGAAAGCTACCTGGATCGTTCGAAAACAAACCCGCTACTAAGGTATCATGGCTAGCCTATCGGCAATGCACCGAACGCGGCCAATGCTTAAGGACTGCCACACACATTTCTGGAAAAAAACATATCTTCATCATCGGATGATGAGGAAGATGAAGACAAAGCAATTAAAAACTCCACTAAATTTATTAAATTTAAATTATTAACTTCTTCGTCTATTATTTGTTTATTTTTTAGTTTAATTTTTTAGCAGGGACTGGCACAATTTCACAATAAATTAATTACAAAATAGTTTCCATTTGATGTTTGACAGAAATAACGTTTTACATGTATGCGTGCATTCAGATCAAATCTGCCTACCCACCAAAGATCAGATCTTTCGTGTTGAGATCTGATCTAGATTTACTCTTTTTGTTGGAATGAAACTATCAAAATTCGAAAAGATGAAATCTTGGCTGAGTTCATAATTGTAAAATATTTTCAGTAACTCTACCGTAACTTTACTTTAAATTTTTTATGAAAACAAAACATACAGTATCAACTCCGTTCTTACAAGTATAAAGTAATTATACACATTGAAATTCATTGAAAAAAAATATTTTTATTTTCTTTTGTGTTTTTTTTTATTTTTTAAACGGATCTTATTTAGGAAATTTGCATCTTTTTCAATGCTAACGAGAAAACAAACAAGCTCGCAAAAGAAGAGTGCTATTGAATTATAAAATATGTTGCAAACCAACTTTTAGACAGATTCCGAAGAATACAGATTTTCTAAGAACAATATAGGAATATCCTAGTCGGTTTTAGAAGTCATTTTCGTTTGACTTTGTCGAAATTTTCAAATTGGTCCAAATTGTTTGATCAGGGTATGTCCTAAAATATTTTAAATATATTTATTTCTCATTTAATAAAAATTTGTCATTTACAATAAAATATTGTAAAAGATGTACAAAAAACATAAGCATTACTCACATGCTTGCTTGTATACTTTTCTGTAACAGAAAATTGAACGATGCAAGTTTGCGATACTTTTACTGTAGTATTGCAGTATACCTACATTAATGAACATAAGTAATACCAAATTTCTACAGAAATATTACTGGTTTTATACATTAATGAACGCGATACTGGTAGTGTTGCTGTATTTTTACAATTACGACCTCAGCCCTTTTGTCAGAAGGAGCAGATCTATTCTTGAATGAAACTCGCTATAAGATACAAACATATTTAGAAGTGTATGAGCACCTTTGTACATTGTATACATATATTATATATGTAGCCATTCAGTGACGTATGAAATAAAATATAATAAGGTAGAAAAAAGTTAAAAGTTAAACTTTGAGGAAAAAAAAGTTTTATTTATTTTTTAATACTGTGCATAATGATTCGGTAAATGATCGGTTCATCTAATAGTGAAAGCCGAAAATGTGAAAAGTATTTCTATGGGAATTACCGTTAATAAAATAAAATATTTTTTTTACTTAAAAGTGGATTGCACATACAAGAATACACACATTTTTTTTTATCAAAATTCTTGGAATCGTGTTTGAGAAATACATTTTTTTAATAACGGTTAATAAAAATTAACATTTATATGGGAGGTACAGTTGTTTTTTATTTTAGGTAAAAAGTTTGTTTTAAATATTCAAGATAAAGTCAAAATAAACTACCAACTAAGAAGCTTCGAAAAAAATCGATTCGAGTCGTTTTCGAAATTTTTAGTTTTCAAAATAATTTTTTTTAATTAAAAAAAAGTGTTTGATAAAATGTTCGTTTACATGTAAGATCTTAGTCAGTGTAAGTTGTTGTTGTGGTGCAAAAAGTTGCACTTTTTCACTTTTAAAATGATACTAGACCAGTTCAACGAGGTCACGAATGCCGCTATTGTCTTTCTGCCAGCCGTATTAATGCGTTAAAAGTCACAATATTTCGGGCTTAAGTAATTCCGAACGTTGTTGTTGCATTTAATAAGTAAACCGTTTATATCAGATCTTGTCGTCATTTATTTTTGTTTGTCATTATTTTCCTCATGGCACACTTATATGCCTGTTTGGTAACTAGAAATATTCACCAAGATTCCCAAACTTGAGTTATTTTCCTATGGGTTTTGAAAGCAAAGGTTACCAAACACACCTATGTCTACATAAACGATATTGCTGTATAATGATAAAACTGAACATCGTTTCCATATGTGCCCCTTTTTAATCAAAAAAATATTTGTTTGCACGATTAGGAAAAAATAAATGAAATGTTTGCAGTTTAAAATGTGGCATAATGACAGAGCAAAGAGCGCCATTATGACTTCGTGTAAAGGATCAAGGCATTGAATCTATACTCTGTTCAATTTATATTTTCAATGCAGGGAAAATAGGATATTTGCCTTTCACTCTGACTAGATGCCAAAAAGTTAATACTGTTTAAAGGCTCTACCAGGGTTGCAGTAGTAAGCATACTAAATTACCGCAAACGTAGCAGTGGGAACTCTGGATCTTAAGTTTATTTTAAAAGCGCACAACGAGGGTTGAGTGCAAGGTGAATGCACAAAAGCAGCAGTGTGTACTTGGATGTGCAGTAGGTAGGTCATTGTGGATATACGCTGGTTTGAACAATATTACAAAAATAATTTGTATGTAACTCAGTCGTTATTTTCAGAGGGACAGGCGCCAGAGTGTTTGAAAAAGCTCTCCCATAAGACCTGTACAGAAAATATAAATTGAACAGAGTATAGCTATTGTTCGGGCAGAAATTATGCCATATTTTCATTCTTAAACAAACTTCGAATGAATAGTGAATGGATAAAATAATCAGCCCTATCACAGATTCCATCGTGAAAAATCTACGAATGGATTATTACGCTACGAACCCCGAAAAATTGTTTTCACAGAATCCGAATGGAATCGAAAAAAGCTATGCCTCATTAAACGCCCTCACTCTCGATTTCGAAATCGGCTGTGTTACGTCAAATCACCTCCAATTATAAAGAAACAAATTTCAGTTTATATCAACTGTTAATATTTAATATAATATATACAAATTTTTCGGGTAAAATGTATTCCGGGCGAAATTCAAAATAGGGATAAATATACTAGTGTTCATTTGTTGTTATTTAATTATAAAATTGATTCCAATTATTGCTGTAAATAACGAGGATGTAAGGCGAAAGCTTAGAATCCAAAGAAAATAAAATGCACGACTGGATCGTACGAACTTGTAGCTAACAACTTTAATCTAGCTAGCCATTGAGGTATAGTTAGTTAGGTGCGGTTATCCTATGCAGGTTTAGAGCCTATGTAGGTAAGATTAACTTGATTCTTAGTATAATGAATTGTGGAATGGATGATTCAAGGAAGGTGTTTTTTTTTTATAATACAATTCTATATATTACTGAAATTACTCAGCCAAGTAGAAGACTTAGCATTATATTTAATTGGACTTGTTGAATTATTGATTCAAAATAGCTTTTAACGGCCTTTAGTTCGGGATGAAACGCAAATTTTGTGGACTAAATGCCGTTAAAACAAATGTTGAATCAATAATTCGATAAGTCCAATTAAATATAATGCTAAGTAGTCTACTTGGCTGAGTAATTTTAGTAGTATATAGAATTGTATTATAAAAAAAACACCTTCTATTAACTATGTCTAGCCAAGGACAAAATCTTCCAATTTTAATAATTAAAATTTTAATCTTGTTGGATATAGTTCACATTGCTTTTTTGTCAAAAAATGCAAGCAAGTTGAACTGAACTTAACAAAAATTGCTTATTGGTAAGGCGCTCACTAACCAACTGATGAGTCCAAGTGAGATTGCCGGGATGAAAAGCAAATTTTGTGGACTAAAAGCCGTTAAAAGCTATATTATTAATATACATATAAAATTCAAATTTCAAAAAAAAAAATAATTTATTTTTTAAAAATCGAAAAACCTTTTAATTGGAAATTTTCGTATGCAGTTTTATTAACAATTTTAGGGAACATTTTTATAAAAAAAAATATTTTAATCGGTTCATCCAATATTGAGAAAGTCGAAAATATGAAAAGTGGTTCTAAGGGAAGTCCCGTAATAAGTACGCAAAAAGAAATATTTTTATACTTAAAAGTGAACTGTACTAATTTAAGAAGACACAAATTTTTTTTATAAAAATTCTTGGAGCCGTTTTGGAGATATACATACATTTTTTTCTTAATGGTTTTTTAACATTTGTATGGGAAGTACCGTTGTTTTTTATTTTAGAAAAAATAGTTTTTACAACTATTGAAGATAATGTCAAAAAGCCACTAAATACGAAGTTTCGAAAAAATCTATTGAGTCCTTTTCGAAATTTTGAATTTTCAAAAAAAAAAAATTAAATTCCAAAAAAAATTTTTTTTGAAAAATTTTGGTATACAAGTGTTTAAACTTCTTAGGAGCTTCTGCGTAAAAAAATTCAAAAAAATCAAATTAACCGTTTACGAGAAAATCGAAAACCAAAAAAATGGTTCTACTAAAAAATTATCAAAAGGTACCCTTTCCCTTCATTAATGAAATGATTTTTTTTTTATAAAATCGTTGAAGCCGTTTTTGAGTAAAATTTTTTGGAAAAAAATGTATGGGAGCTACTGTTATTTGTCGTCTTAAAAAAAATAAAAAAAAACGTGTGGGCATATTACCGAAAAAACAATATGTACCAAGTTTGAAGCAAATCTAACCAACCGTTTAGGCTGTAGACTCGAGAACAGGCAGACAGACGAAATTGGGGGAACCTCTTTTTTGGTATTCTCTATGATCGTAGTCATGTTTGATTGTTAGGAAAAAAAAATGTTTTTTACGAATACATAACTTGCCTTATATTACCTATAATCGCAAGTAAAAACTAAGAGATACATGCAATCCATTTGATATGGATGAAACTTATACCTACTTATAGATATGAATCAACAAATTTAAAAATAATTAAATCAACACTTTGTCAATTTTATAAGAAATTTTCGAGTGAATAAACAAGCGTTTAAGAACCTACGTTTTAGAGGAGTTTCAAGAAATTAGATTTTCCTCACTAATGAACTTTGTTCGACGGCTGGCTATTGCGCTGAGATTTTTGGGAGAAGTTAGCAACCAGCTTGGTGGTAGTAACGATTCCGAAGTTGACATGGCGCAGTCTACATTTTCTTTCAATTTAAAAAAAGTGTTCAATGCACTGGAGAAAAGACTTAAATTTGAATAAAAATTCATTAAAAATACCTTCATTTTTACTAAGACAACCACAGTTTTCCACTTGACTACGAGACGAATAACTTGTCGTAGAGAAAGCTAAAATATTTCTTTTTCATTCGGATTCACGAAAAATCATTCGATGATTTTCCACTACGGATTCACTACGAATGGATTCTATGAAGATTTGTCGGGATTCGTAGCAGATTTTCGATGGATTCTGTGATAGGCCCAGTTTGCTGATACTAATCATAAATAAAATATTTATGTTCAACTTAAAACAGTCATGGCTAAAGTTCTGTATCTGTTCTTGATCAACTGGAAAAAAGCCAATTGAATGTTTTTGTGACCTTTAGTCCAAAATGCGTTTCGCCCAGGTACTACAGTTGGGCTCATGAGTTAGATGCTGTTGGCTTTAAATCCACACAGTCCACTGGAAAAATGGTAGAACTTTAACAATCCACCAAATCCTTAGGAGATAATTGTGTACTTTTATTTCGACGGTGGTCTCTGAATTAGCGTATCGTGTACATTTGTCCCCAAAAAGTACACGATACGCAATAAAAATCATACCATGATTTACCCAGTAAAGATAAAAGAACATTTTATGATGTATACCCGTAAAAGGTCTATATTTAGAATATTAGAGTGAGTTAAAGAGACAGATCTTTTGGAGTCAGCGTTAAACTTATTATTTTGAATAGAAATAAAATATAATAATACTAGACCAAATATAATCAATTCATTTGATGATAATAGAAAAATTAAACTCAAATGATTAACTTGCTTAAGTCGAGTATATTAAATACATATATTTCTGTCAGGTTCAGTTAGCATTCAATTTCATCGCCCAGAACAGTTTTATCTTAATTTTTTTGGAGTAGGTAGCTAATAGCTGCTAGTTCTTATCTACACAACATAAGATAAGGAATACTCCGAAAAATAATTAAGAAAAATCTTCTCGTGGACGACCATTTATAGACGATATTTTTATCTTATGAACTCTTTACAGTTGCATTGTGACATTATCATTGTTTGAACACATGCTTATTGTACATATCAAACAACACTTGGCATTGCCAACTAGGCGGAGTTTAGCAAAGTTTTTGTTGATAGATAGGTATAAATGTCTAGGAATAAAGGGCCTTTATTTGTATTTAGTAACCTTCATATAAATACATATATAATAAAGAAAATTGCTATCTAGCTATCTTTATAGTTTAAATATTAAGTAGATATTTATAATAGGTATATCGAAAAAAATACTTAAAAACCTTAGAGCATTTAGGTATAACTATTTATAACTACGTTTTGTATTTCATGACAAATAACTCAAAACAAAATGTTTAAAAAAATCATTAAAATGTTGTTCTTCCTCCTCGGATAATATAAAACAAAAACTCCTTATGAATCATTAATGCAAAACAGTTTTTTTTTTTACTTAGCATGGGAACTGTGGCCGCGTGTCGATGTCGAGCGATAAGACACTTCCTCAAATCACACGTACATATATTGTATATAATTTTGATGCGGTGTGTTGAAGCGATTTTAAGATTGTGTTGATACGTAAACATAAAAGACTGGTCAATGAATGCACTTGAGGCAATTTAACATTTTGCAAAAAGAATCGCACAAAAGTACGATTCGTAATTTTTCGGAAAAAATCTAATATTATGGTGTATAGTTAAGTTTAGCAAAAATCTTTACCTTGCAGGGTCCAAATGTTTCTGATTTGCGACAATAATTTACTGGTGCTAGTCCGGGAAGATAGAATTGATGACTTAAGTCGATTTGTTGAAGGAGCACCGTCAACAAAATGGACAGCGACAAAAGGGTATTCAATTTTCTTGCCATTTTTGCGAAAAAAATACCACAAAAAAAACACGTTGGTATCACAAGTTGTTAGTAGAATTGGCGATTATACTTCTAGATGCGGCTTATATAGTTTAAAATATTATTAAAACAATTAAATTGAGTTAATTTGTTAAATATGTGTAAACAAATTGAAAACTTTTTCATAAAATTCTATGGACGACATGACAGGAACGTCACCACCTAGAAGTTTTTTAAATTCTTTTTGTAGCTTCCTTCTCATTTCCTTTTTTTTTTCGTTTATCGGTAGAAGATGGAAATTCTCCTGAATAGAAATGATTGCATTCAGTGCTAAATTTATTAAGGCATGCCTACACCTCCAGCAAATGAACTTTTCTGTTTTGACTGAGCTTAGTGTGAATTGTGAAATAAGGGTAATCATGAAACGGCGTAAGCGCGGTAAACGTGGTAAAATGGTAAATGTGGTAAGTGAGCTACCAACATTTGTGTGGAAAAACTTACCAAAAAATGGTTAACTTTACCGCATAATTTTGTTTGTACCATCAGAGTTTGGTAAATGTGAAAAACTTTTGACGTTTTATGTGTCGTAATCTATCTCTCTTCCTCTTATTATTGCTGGCAGACATTTTAAATGAGAGTAATAACACTTTGTTATTAGTCAAGTTAAAGTACAGGAAGAAAAAATAATCACTTACCACATTTGGGCAAGTTGATTTTTATAAGCGCGTTCATGAAATATGCGTGGTTAACTTTTCCATTTTATGCTACGTTTTCACCTAAAGACAATCCGGTTTAAATTGAGAAGGTTAAAAATTAATCTTCAAGTGTTTTCACCAGTGAAAAAAAGATTAGTTTGACGTTTTCACTATATGAATTGTCATTCAAAAGTCAATACAACAAGACAAAAACAACATAATTGGGAAGAAGAATAATAATTTCGGTGAAGTGAACAAATTTAATTTAAATAAATAAAAATGAGTAATAACTTTGAAATATTGTTATCCCAACATCTTGCAGCATATAGATATATTTACATATATACTGTAATCGCCTTTGCACGGTTTTCGTTTTTATATATTTGGGAAAGAACAACTTTAAAGTATTACTGTAGGATAGCTTAAACATTTTCCATTACAAATTCGAGGCACCGACCGCTTTGGTCTTTGTAGTTTTAATGCATTTTTTTATTTTTATACTTATTTATAAACAAAAACAGAATTTGAAGGCAACGACAAATTATACCAGACAAAAACAAATTAAATAATGTTGGCCAGTTTTTTTTGTGGAATGTCAATGGAGAAAATATGACATTAGAATAGGCGCGTTCTATGAAATAAGGTTTGTTTCTTTCGAGAATCTTCTACTTCGAAGAAGATTTCAATGAGATTAATTTCTAATCTTCATTTAAGGAGATTAAAATTTGTATAGGAAATCTTCAAGATTTGAAGATGATTTGAAGATTTCCTATACAAATTTTAATCTCCTTAAATGAAGATTAGAAATTAATCTCATTGAAATCTTCTTCGAAGTAGAAGATTTTAAAGAGGATGTATGGTTAATCCACTTAAATCTTGATTAAGTGGTAGGTGAAAACGTAGTATTACGATGTGGGAAAGTTTCGGTTTCATGAATACCCTTAATTTAGCAGTTGTAATAGTAAACTTTATTGAGATTTCTTAAACTACGTTTTACATAGATAATACACATGTATTGCAGTTATATCAATTTGCCGACTTCGAATTGGCCAGGCTACACGAAACATTTAGACAAAAGAAAAATTAAAGTTACATAGATGTTAAACTATAGCTTAAAAATTAAAAAATTAGTCAACTCAACAAAGACCATTACGATTTCAACAAAATAAACTAAAATATAAGATCGTAAAACTAAGTGCGGTAGAAATAAACAGCGTCATCTGGTCTCTCTTGAAACACAAGAAAATATGTGCAATTACGAATCGGAATACATAAGAGGAGGTACATCTTATCTTTCGGCAGTTAGAGCGAGATCTCAATATACCTTACATCTTTTGTTTGAATGAGAGAGCCACATCTCGATGGTTCTGTGATGAAAGAGAGTGATCTTCTAGATATTGGATTTTGCGATGCCCAGGACGCATGTTCTGTAACTCAGGCAATAACTTTTCCTCACTTAACGCCTATGAAAAAATGGGTTTCTTTAAGTTGAGGCGATAATTAAAATTTTAATTTGTTTTATGGGGATTTTCCAATGGAAGGGGATAAATTAAAAAAGTTATTTTGGCAACTTAACAATAAAAAAATACATTTTTTTATTTCTCGACTACTTTTATCGATTCGAAAGTTACAGAACATGGGCCCAGAACTGTTGTTTCCCTATTATCGGTTCCGTTAGAGTATAACTAAATTATGCAGCTTCTGTCTATTACGGACTGCAAATTAAGTGATCCATATGCTGCTTCTAATTTCTGGGACGATGCGACGTCCCTATACGTATGCTCTGTCCATGTGCGCTTCGAAGGAAACTGGGAGCAGATAGAATTCGGATGCCTTCTATACAATTGGCAATTTATTTATGTTACTTTAATACACTTTTAATTTATAGTTAATTTCATTAAACTTTTTTGTTATTATTTTTAATTTTTTTTTTACTTCTCCAGACCGAAAAACACATCCGTTTGCGATGGGAGCCAGAAGCCAACCTGTGAAATAATTTTTGAAATGCAAATAATGTTAAATGTATAGGGTGGTACCTTCGCACTTAAGGGCTTGAACCCAATTAGGTAGTTTTAGGTGTAGCAGTTGCATATATTTGATATTTATTTTTATTTTTATTATTTTAATTCTAATCACAACAACAAAATTGTATCCATCTTTTGAACCACAGATAATAAAGTCATACCAAGATCAGAAGCTTTCGTAGTTTCAATAACCAAGACCTGTTTGTTTACATTGATATTTTTGTACATTTGGCGATCTATCCATGAATAAATGTGAAATCGAAAAACAAAAAAAAATTACTAGGGCGATGTTATCTATTTGTGTATAGGAAGAGGAACAAAAAAGATTCTTGTCTGCGTTTTTATCAATGTATATATTGACTTGTAGGCAAATGCGAATGACATAGGTTTCGGGTCTTTATCTTCTTTGTCTATGCTTTGAACTATCGTTTCATACTGATCCACTTTTCAGCAAAATATTCAACTGGTTCTGGGGCCCACATTCTCAAGTGTGGATATGCTTTTTCGTTCAAGAAAATTGGCTCCAATTTCCTCTATGACACTCTGATACTTTTATTCGGAAGAGTTATGCTTAAAAACTGTTTTTTTTTTTCAAATCGGTAACTTGAATAAAATTCAAGCACCTAGAACTTCATATATTTTTCACTTTCTAAAAATCAAAATCTTCAAGAATATTATAATATTCTTCTTCGGAAACATTTTTCTTTCATTTTTTGTATCAAAATGTTAAGCGTCAACTGGAAAAAGTATAGTTTAAAATAGATAAAGAAGCGTTTTGCTCTTTTTAAAGTTAGACTACCTATTTAACGATAATAGCCTATTCACACCAAACTCGTTTACCCTTTTCGATTTCTAAAACGAGTCTAGCGTTCACACCGAATATTTACTAGATTTTGTTTGACTTTTCAGTTGTTTTGGAAAAGCTGTCAAAACATTGATAGAACATGAATGCTTAGCAATCAAATCTTATAATGATTCATAAAAAGAGAAAAAAAAGTGTAGCTCAAAATTGTGCAATTCATAGAAGCATGTGGACAAAGGTGAGATTTTAATAAGAATTCATACACAAAGAACGTTTATACCTAATGCATTTTAATATTTTGCCCAGAAATGTACTAGCACATTTTGGGAGCAAGAAATATTGGAAAATTATGGTGAAAATTTCAAACAAATTTTTCGAATGTATCCAAGCACGTTTGATATGCTACGCAGCTAAATAAGAAATTAAGAAGTTCTTGATACTAACTACAAAAAGTGCATTGCATTATAAAAAGGGTAGACATAGCAATTTTTGCGCTGGGATCATCTGCTGAATATAGGACAATCTCAGCTCTCTTCGGTGTAGGTGTGTCTACAATACGTGTATTATCAAAAAATACTGCCAGAAAGTTTGGCGTATTTTTCAACCACAATATGTAAATAAAAATAAAAAAATTAAAATTTATTACAAATAAATATTTATATTTGCAAAAATGTCTTTCCGATAATTTTTTTTTGCTACTATATGCCTGTAAGACCTAAGGTCTTTTAAATGTAACCTGAATTGCACGGCATTAGTTTAGCACAGTGGATTTGAGAACAAGGTATCGACTGTCTCATTTTAACCCATGGGCGGCATCCAATTAAAATTGGAGGTATAGAAAAGAATGCGCCTAGCATGGGGATCGAACCCACACGTCTAAGTTAGCAATCAAACACTTTATTCACTGCGCAAGTGGATAAGTGTTTGAGTTGTATTGGACGGTTTCAAGTCTGATATTCACAAAATAAATGCTGGTGTGCCCCAGGGCTCCGTATTGTCTCCGACCCTCTTTCTCATTTTTATTAATGATCTCTTATCTGGAACTTCTAATCCACTTAATTCTTTTGCTGACGATAGTACTCTCAGCTTTTCATATTCGTTTTTAGATGCACCTCCTTGTTTTTCGGATGTGCAACTGGAACGGCAGCGTATGATAAGCTCATTAAATTCTGATCTTGACAGCATTTTCCAATGAGGAATTAAAAACCGTGTAGAATTTAATGCTTCAAAAACTCAGTGCTGTTTTCTGTCGTTAAAGCAGAACCCACCCCCCATCCCGCTATCCATGAGCGGCACTAGCATTGAAGAAACCGATCAGCTTTCAGTCCTCGGCATGTGCATCACAGACCACCTCTTTTGGAATGAACACATATTTGATGTCGCCAAAAACGCTGCAAAGTGTTTGAGCTTTCTTCGAAGGTGCAAAAAATCTTCTCCCCGTCTGATCTGGCTGTAATATATAAGGCCTTCATTCGTCCAAAGCTGGAGTATAACTCGCACATTTGGGCAGGAGCTCCCAAAACTCATTTGAATCTTTTGGATAGAATTCAAAATAGAGCTCTAAGAATGATTGGCGATAGAACTATAGTGGAAACATTTACATCTCTAGAACATCGTCGAAATGTTATATGTCTCTCACTATTTTATCGCTATTTTTATAAACACAGTTCCAGCGAAATAGCCAGTTGCATTCCTCCCCTTAAAATTTTCAACCGTAATACTCGCGCTTCTAGGAATGCTCATCAGTTTACCCTTGAGCCCAACTTCGGACGTACTGCCAAGTACAGAGATTCTTTCTTTAGCCGTACAACGCGAATGTGGAATACTTTACCCGGCTCTATTTTCCCCTCCCATTTTGATATTCAGAAATTAAAAACCAATGTGCATCGGTATCTCCTCTTGCACCCTTCCCTACTTTCCTAACGCTCGCACTGTGCTTGTTCATTTTAAGGGTAGTCAAAACCCCTTTAGTGCGCGCATCCGTTTAAAAAAAAAAATCCACTGCGCCATTGGCCTCGTTCGGTGCGCGGCCGATAGGCTATCCAAGATACCTTTGTAGCGGATTTATTTTCGAACGATTCAGGTAGCTTTCTTGTTATGTCAGTTGTATTGCATACACATCTGAAGTTTTGAATCAGCTGTTCCTCACACTTCCAAACGAATCTCAACGAATCCCATAATTTTTGGGTAGCTTGAGATTTGTTTTTGACAACATATGTTTAATTCATCAGCTGTTTTTTCCTTAGGCGTTACAACAACACCAAGCAATCCGGATCGGTTAGGTTGTGCCACCGAACGAGGCCATTGCCACCAAAAAAGATTTTAAATTAATTTGTTTGACAGCAAGCAACCAGCTGTTCTTTTTTTTGAGGGCCTATTCATATCATAAGTCACGTTTCTACAAGTAGCCATCAGTAAACTCATGGATTAGACATGGAATAAGCATCAAATATTTACTAATAGGGCTGCTAATGTAAATCGGGGAGATTAAATTGTTAGGTTGAAATTCGTGAGTTTAAGTTGATAACCCAAAGATCACAATTTTTACCAACGTTGAACGTCTCAAAAAAACACATCTTCAATTCGTTAATATATCATTATTTGGTTTTTATTTTTTGAATCCGCCGCGGTGGTATTCCTTAATCAACTTGCACGTTTGTTTCGAAGAATTTTTTAACAATATATTAATTTTTTAATAATATTAATTTTTTTTACTGTACACTGCCACAAAATAAAAACTAATTGACAACACAACAATTGAGAAACTGAAAATCAAATATTGCAGTGTGTGTAAGAATCTGTGTACAAATCCGTTTTGAATCCGTCTCCAAAAAGAGATTCAATACGGATCTGTTCTTCGAGAAAAAAATTGGGTTTAATTTGAAACGAATCTGATTTTCAGAAAAAAATTGACGGCGGATCGACGGTAGATCGATGTTTTTATTTAAAGGAAATCGACATTATTTCATGTTTTTCGAGGAAACTCGGAACGTTCGCCGGTCGGTCGGAACTCTAATTAAATTGTTTATAGTCGATTCGTGATGAGAAATACAAGAAAAGAGGACAAACGAATAGCACCAAAGCAAGATATGAAAATTTCAATTCGCATACCTATTTTTCATTTTTTGTGAGAATGCGAAAAATCAAACTTCTTGTGGCTAGTCACTGATTGGAATAGTGTAAACCTTTATAGAATGCTACAAGTATCTGCAATCAATGTACATCAATCATTTTTGATTCCAACTGGAAAAACTACATGTGGCGAGTCAAAAAAACTTCATTTTCTGCATTAAAAAAATATTAAAAATCTGAAAAGCGGAACCTATTTTTTTCTTTTTTTTTTTAATTTTTATTATAAATATACGCATAAATAAATAAAAAATAAAATACAATTTGAAGCAATACTTTTGAAGTAAAACTTCTTTTGCAGCGTTGGGATAAAAATGTCTATAGAGCTGTCAAACCGATAACACGACACGTTTACTAAAAAAATGTGTAACCGGTTTCAATGAAATCGAAATATGTTTTAGCTGACATAGAATTATGAAAGAAAAAATTGTTTCAAATTAGGGAAGTTTCACTTCTATCGCGTGTACATAAGTACACACACTCTTTTTTGTTTTGTTCTGACAGTTGTCAAAAAATGTTTGTGGTGAAACTAATTTTGGCATTTTTACTCAAGAGTTGCAATATAATAGAAAAGGTGCGTTAACGATTTGCAAAAAAAACCCAAGAAAATCGCAATATTACACCATATGTGTACATAATAATATGTAGAAAAGATATTAAGACTTTTGGTGGCATCTAGTCTTCTCCTATCTATGAACGTTATATCCAACTGTACTGTTATGAGATAAACTTGAGGGCAAGTTTCGCATTTGGAAAAAAATCGATTTGGAGAACACAAAGTGGGGTCCTCAATTCCGTCTGTCTAAACCACTGAAGAGATTTTCTTCAAACTTGGTACTTAAGCATTTTAGGTGATTGTCTCACATTGATTTTGGATGGTTTTTTAACGCCTAAAATAACGGTACTTGCCGTACAATTATTCCTACCATCTTAATTATCTCAAAATCGGCATTAACCATATTTTGATAAAAACAATCTGTGTACTTTTATTTTGGTATATGAATTTGTTTTGTTATTAACCGAATTTGCCATACAACCATTTTTTTGATTTTCAACTGTTTCATAAACGGCTCCACAGATTTCGATCAAAATTTAAACAATTAAAAAATTAAATAGGAGGTATGTTTCAAATTCCAAATAAAACTGCATTCCAAAATATTCGAAAAAATTTTTTTTTTGGATTTTTGGAAAAAAAAAATATTTTTTGAAGTAATAATTTCTTATTGGATGGTATACCGCTTCGTTACGTAACGCATTATGGATCCAGTCTACTTGGCTTCCCTTTCTCTCACGCAAAGGAGAATTTCTGAAATTAATTGAATTACCGAAGAACTTAAGAAGCTTTACTCAAGTTAAGCATTTCAATATTAAATAGTTCAACTTAGATTAGCTTAAGTTATCACTTTTGTCGGGTGACCCGAGATGCGCATTTTTTTGTTGTCTAACGTCAACTGGAATAAGTATAGTTTGAGAAACAGAATGTAGGGTTTTGCTCTGTTTAAAGTTAGACGGCCTCTTTAATATTAAAGTATCCTTTTTGTCGTTTAAAATTAAAAAAAAATTTCAACCCTCTTTTCAAAATTTATTCTTAGATTCGTCTCCCATTTTTAAACTCATTTTTTTTTTTGCGCCAATTTACTTTTGTGTTGCTTTTGTAATACAACATAGTAGGTACGTGCATTTTCGACCTGGGGAGAATAAACTACACCAAATTATTCAAACGCATTAAGTGTTTTGTGAGTAGCAAGCTTAACATGTATAAACATAAACAACTTAAAAATTAATCAACTAGATAAACCAACACACATAAAATATTTATTAAGTTTTTGTTTCTTTTTTTTTTTGAACGAAGAACCACAAACAGGCCGAAACTAAGAGCATAACAACTAGTCAAATCAAAAGTAACACATGGGAAGAATTATATTTTATGAGTTTATACTACTGAGCTTGTCACACTCCAAAAACAATAGGAATGAAATTTACTATTTAGTTGCATGAGCGCATCTACGTTTACTCACATAGGATACTTGATTTTTTTTCATTTGGAGCAACTGTTCAATTTTCGCAATCAACAGAGATGAAATACTAAACGAATGATATTGGGATGCAAGCGGGCCTCTCCCGTCTGAACTGAAACGACAAGTCTTAAAGTTCTTAAAACGGAAAAAATGAAATAGCAGAGCTTAAAATTCATCATAATGCTTAAAATTGGAGAGTGAAATTCCCAAAGAATTAAATTTGTTTTCTTGTGAACAGTGTTGAAGAAATTCATGGTGCTATAAATCCAATTCCTTACTCAGATAATATTGCTACATATAATTCTCTAGCTCGAGCTTGAAAATGCAATAAAATATATGAACGATAAAAAATGTATGAACAATATGCAAGCGAGAAATTCTTCCGAACTTGTAAAAAATAGTAAATTTTTCTGTAATAAATGGCGTCTTAATTCCTGAAAGCTAGAAAAAATTTGTTGTTATACCTATTGAAAAAATCCAAAACTCTAAAAATCCTGAAGACTGGGGGCCTATCAACATGCTCCCCACGTATGAGAAGATTCTGGAGGAAATAGTATTCAATCGCAGCTTACCAATGTTGTGTTTACAACGATCTGGGCTTTGGAAAGGCACTATCATGCGAAACCTCTATTTTGGCTTATAAATGAGTGGAAGAAGGAAATTGATATGAGTAAATATATTCTTGCCGTTTTCATGGACATTAAACGAGCATTTGAAACTATAGGTAGAAAAATACTACTTAAAAACTTAAAAAATATGGTATTCCAACTGTTGAGCTTAAATTAATGGTTTGAAAGTTATCTATCAGGAAGTTCACAAAGAGTTAAAGTGAATGAAACTTATTCTAATGCAAAAAACGTAAATCTTGATGTACGGACTACCGCAGGGATCGAAAATTGGTGTATTTCTTTTTCTTTTATATATCAACGATATATGGTAGAAGCGATATCAGAAGTACAGTTATCAATATTTGCTGATTTATGTTGTTGGTGAAAACATGAGTGTATGTGATTATTTAGTACAAAGGGAACTTAATAAAATAAACATCTGGCTGTGCAAAAATAGATTAAATCTTAACGTTAAAAAAACTAAATACATGTGCTTAAAAAACAGAGACATAAGTGTCAACATTTCGATAAATGGTGAACTAGTAGAATGTGAGCACGAAATTAAGTATCTGGGAGTACGTACTGATAACGGTCTTAAATTTAATGAATAAATTGGCTGCTAATTTCAAAAAAGTATGGTTTTCAAAAGAATTCATTGACATATAACGCGAAATTGTGCGCTTATGATTTATAACACTTTGATTTTTCCACATTTTGATTATTGCTCATCGATTATATCACATACCCAATTCTGAAAATATTCGAAAACTACAGATTTTGCAAAATAGGGTGATGAAAACTGTTCTGAAGTGTGAATACAGAACTACAATACAAAAAATGCTTACAATTATTCTCGAATGTTGAACAGCGACTAAAATTTAATGCACTTGTAATGATATTATTTAAGATTAAATACAACTAATACACCATACCTACGTAAGGCCCAATTCACATAGAACTGGCTTAAGGTTTTGGTGTGGTTCTGGCTTGGTGCATACATTTGCCACTTTGTGTAGTTTACGTGTTCTCTTACTATACCCATACACCATCTTTCGCCACATATGCAGAGGCGAGAGGGTATGGTGTGTCCTCTCATTGCCAGGCCATATTGAAAACTCCAGTGGCCTACGTAAACGTCACGCCACAATGAAGCACTCATTCAAATGTCAAATCGATATAAAATGAAAATCCAATGGACTATGGTATTACACGACGAAAATTGCCATGTGAGGCGCTGGCAAAGATTTCGGCGACGCAATTTTGACGTTTGTCTTTACACTCATTTGTTATTGAAGCATACGCTTTATTTCCTATTCTTGCGTGCGCGGGTAATCCAAGATGGGAAACTTTCATACGTTTCACCCTCCAAAACCTATTTCTATACATTGTTGTACTGCAAATTTGACTTTTGTAACGATAGATAGATGTGAAATCAAAATGGTTCTTAGCTTGTTTAGGCAAACCAAAATGTATGCCGAAATTTCCCATCTTTGTGTTAGTAATCTGTGATGATATTAACGTGACATAATAGATAATATAATACATATTAGTATATACTTACTTTGTTTCACTCACCATCAGCCCGAAATTAATTTTTCTGATTCCATAAATATTATTATATATGATAATTTCAAAAAAAAACACGAAATTCGAAGTAAAAGAAAACTGTCAAATTTGAGTCTTGACTCTAAAAGCTGCGTTTTATTATCTACGGGTCTGGGTTATGTTTTAACACGTATTACAAAAACAACACCAGATCCACGTTTCTATCGGGGTTTCTATGGGTTTGCAAATATTAGTATTAAATTCGACAAACAGAGTGTACATAACGTTATTGGCGATAATAAAACACGACCAAAGTCTTGTGTGTAATAGCGCGCTCCTCAGTACGAAATTTCAAAAAAAGAATTCGAAAGAGTCGCTACTCATAAGTCGTGGTGTAATACCAGTCATTCAAATATTATTTTTTTAATTCATTTATTTATTTTATGTGTGAATTGAGTTGATCACACCCATTCCACCCACGCCCGCAACAGACCTTAACCACACCAACACCATAAGCCAGTTCTGTGTGAATCGCGCCTAATGTAAGTTCCTTAACAATTTTTTTATATAATTTAAGGAATACGGGAGATTTCAGATTACCTCTATATCGAAGAGCTGAAACACAGAGAAACCTTCTTTTTAAACGAGTGCAATTATTTAATAATCTATCAAGAAACATCAAAGATAAAACAAATATAAATATATTTAAATCTTTAATAAAATAAAATAATAATGATATTCGAAGAAAAGGCAAACAATATTTACATATTATTTTTGTTTTTGTTTTTGTGGACTGTGTGGATTAAATCCAATTGAAATATTTTGTGACCTATATTCCAAAATGCGTTTCGGGCACGATAATTGGGCTCGTCGATACGATAGCATCTAACTGATGAGCCCAACTATCGTACCCAGGCGAACATTTTGAACTATAGGTCACAAAATATTTAAAATAATAATGTAATATAAAAACACTTGTGGTTATAAGTATCGACCGATATGTAAGAAGATTTTTTTAAACTAATGAATTATACAAAAGAAAAACGACATTATCTGTTGCACTCAAAGAAAAACGTTCAACTATTTCGTTTGATGTGTGCGCATTTTATATATAATTCAGTATGATTCAAACTGAAGAACTAATTTGGGGTGATCGTTTGATTTATGTCAAATCACAAACATTTATGTTGCTCGAATCGACGGCTGTAGTTCTTGCATTTGAGCGCGCTCTCATGCGGTAGCCACTTTAGCACCCATAAAACTGTTGCAAAACTGAAAGTTGCATGATGGTACCTAGCCTAATGGCGATATCGTTTCAAAAAATAAGATTCGCCACTAAAACCAACACTTTTTTGCTTCGTAATGAACGGATAAGGATTGAATTTCCTTTTGTGACTGTGTGTTTGCTTGGCAGCTGTAAAAAAAAACAAAATATTTAATTCGTTAATTCATCATCATTTCGTTTTTGTGTTCTAGTTCCGCCGCGCCGTGGGGGCAAGCCTAACTCCAATTGTAATTTTTAATCTTATTTTCAAAGAAGTTTCAAATAAATATTTTTAATTAGGGGTATTCACGATCCGATGTACCTGGGGCCCAATTCCGCAACCGTGAATGCTTTTCCGTGCAAAAAAAATGATTCAACCTCAAAATATGCGTGAAAAAATTTGCCTATCTGTGTAAACGTTATCTGTCAAAAAACATGCATCGCACCCTTGCGGAATCGGAAAAATGTATGTGTACACAACTTTCTGTGTACACATAGAAAACTCACGCTTGCGGAATTGGGCCCCTGGTTTTGTATCATTGTAAAAGTGTTAAAGTGTAAAAGTGTAGCATTTTTTTGGCACTACATAAACAAAATAGGGGTATTCACGATCCGGTGTATCTGGTCTTGTATCATTGTAAAAGTGTATCATTTTTTTCACTACAACAACAAAATATACTGAATGTCAAAATAATACACTTTTACACTTTTACAATACCCGAACCCTATTAGGGGTATTCACGATCCGGTGTATCTGGTCTTGTATCATTGTAAAAGTGTAAAAGTGTAGCATTTTTTGCACTACAACAACGAAATATACTGAATTTTTTTTTTTTTTTAACACAAACCAAGCTTTCTTCAGAACGAATTTTAAACAGATCTTGGCATTTGCTTCAGTGTTGCTACAGATTAGTAAAGGTGTGTTCAAAGTCTATTGTAAAAAAATAAAATTTTACAATCTTACAATTTTACAAGACTTGGTACACCAGATCGTGAATGCCCCTACTGTAACACAACGTTTGTGAAACTTCAAACCAAATATTGGAGTATGTGTGAGATTTGTGTACTAATACGTTTTGAATCCGTCTCGAAAAAGAGTATCAATTAATATCTGTTTTCCCAGAAAAAATTAGTTTTAATCTGAAACTAATCTGATTTTCATGAAAAAAAATTGACGTCGAATCGACTGCAGATCAATATTTCTATTGAAATTAAATCGGCATAATAAGAAAAAGATTTTCAAAAATGTTTTCTATTTATTTGTATTTACGCGTGAGGTCTACTAACTTTGCTGAATGCATTCACTTGAGCTTCAAAAATCCATTTTCTTTCCCTGAATTTGTCTGAACGCAAGGAATTAATTCCATTACGGAATTCCAATTCACTTTCGCATTTCTCCCCCAGAAATCACGAATAGACGTTAATTTTTTTACTTCGAAATTTTTCTCAGTGGCTTCCATGTGGAAGTATCATAGCCGGTCCTCACTCGATAAAAACCACAAAAAGTACAATTATAATCGACTTAAATTACTTTAAATTATCTTCAAACTCAGCCTAATACTACTGATTATAAAGAAATCCAAAAAATCATTCAATAAACATCAAATAAATAAGTTTAATCGAAGAATTCATAAGGACAAAAAAAAATCGACAAGCAAAATGAATATGCTAGTGAACCTGCAACTCGTACAGATATTGGAAAAAACTATTTCACCTGGTAAGTTTTATCAATTTGCAATCCCATATTAGTTTCAATAAATAATTTATGATTTAAATTAAGTTTTTAATTTGAAAAATAAAATTGATGGCAATTTAGGAAAATTGAAAATACTCAAATGCAAGTCTACATCGACTTGATTTTTTCTCTCGACTCTCCTTTTTGCACAGAAAAATGACATTTTCAGTCAGGGTCGCCTCGCCAATAGCCTCTTACCACACACACCACTCTCCCTGTGTAACAAAATTCGTCATTAGTTTGGGAGGAAAAGTTCGAGAAATGGCTTCCATCGAATCGCAAAATCTTTTGTATGTACGACGACAAATCGATTAGCGAATTTGATTTATGCAGATCGTTTAGTGAGTGGAAGTTTAAATTTTCATAGGTTAACTAGTTGTCATGAAGATGAATACGGCGTACAGTATGTACATTGATATGTACTTACATATCTATTCGAAGTATGCAAGCAAATTTTTATCATTTATTCTGTAAGGGGCGGATTCATTTAATTGAATTCAATTCGAGGAAAACGGGCGCCAATTGGCTATTTTCTGGCGCTTTTAAATATTTGGCTTCAGTTAGTAATACATTTCATTTATATGTACATATAATATGTAGGTATGTTATATAAAAAGTCAATGAGTCAGTAGTTACCATATTATTATAGTTCATGGTAACAATAAATGTAAGTAAGATAATGGGATCTATCAATGTAAAATGGTAATTCAGGCAATAAACGCATTCAACAGTTATTATGAATATAAACATTCTTTTTTATTTAATAAATTTAAAAACGATTAAAAGTTAAACTATAATTTCAACAAAATGATTGAAATTAATTTTAAATTAAAATTATCAAACATTTTGTAATATGTTCTCTATGAAATTGGTTTTGTCCAAGTATGTATGCTCAAAACCAAAAGCGTCATTTTAGTAAAAAGAGGCGTCTGTAAAAAATTGAGTTCTAAACATGAACATGAGCGTAACTTTTTCCCGGAAAATAATTGCCCCAATCACCATTGCCTGAAATTTTTTTGGAATTTTTCAGAATAGTTTCCCGCATAAACAAATATTAGTTCATGATTTGCCGAGTAACAATTGCCCGGAAATTTTGAAAAAGTACTATTTCGTACTTATCAACAATAAAACAAAACTCGACCACACCCTAAATCCTATATTTGGCCAAGCAGTGATGACAAAAAGAAATTCTTCATCCAAAATTAAAAATCAATAATAATCTTTCTGCGTACGGTTAAACATCACAAATAGTAGGTATTAGTTTCACAGATATAAAGGTCGTTAATGTGGGGAATTGAAAATCGTGATACGGGAATTCGTTTTGCGGGCAATCATTACTCGGGGAAATTGTTTTCAGGGCAATCTTTCTCCGGGAAATCGTTATGTGTATGTATGTATATTTTATTTAGTAAATTTTATTATTACAATTCAATAAATAAACAAAAAATAGTAACACTTAAATAACTATGTATATAATTGGAAAACTAAATATTTTTATACAATTATTTCTCTAATATGAGATGTAAGCAGTTTTTTTAAATTTACTTAGAACTGTTTCATTTTTTATTTCTATAGACAATTCATTAAATAATTTAAGTCCGCGATAGTATATCATATTTTGAGTTCGAGAGTTCGATCTTAAATAATGTGGTTGGCTTTCTCCCACGTAGGACAGACAAGCTTGCCGTAAGGTATTTAGGTGCTAGATCATTGTTTAATTTAAACACAAACAGTAACGCATTAAACATGATTCTTTGTTTGATGTTAAGCCATCTTAAGCAATCTAGCATCCAATTTATTGATGTACGCAAGCTGCATTTAAGAATGGTTCTCATAGCTTTGTTTTGTTGGATTTGCATTCGATTTATGTGTTCACTGTTTCCTAAAAATAAAATTGTAGAACAAAACTCGAAGTAAGGTTTAATAATCGTATTATAAATATTAATGGCACATATTGTTGTTATATTTTTTCGTATACGTTTAAGAAATCCAATTCTTTTTTAACCTTTTTCCACACATATACCATGTGACTATTATCTAATATTACCCCTAAGTACTGTTACTTGATCTATGGGGTTACCCTCAATCGATAAACTTATTATATCACTACTATTAATCACCATATATTTAATCTTATTTACATTAATTTTAAGTTTGTTGAACTGTTGCCACATACATAGATTATTTAAATTTTCTTTAATATCTTCCAAAATTTCAGATAGTACTTTACCACTTACGAAGATGAGAAAATCATCGGCAAATCCGGTGAATTGTTTTCCGAGAAATCGTAGCCAACCCTTTGATTTCCATGAAAATTCATTTTAAAAAAGCATTTTTCCCTTAAACTACAGTCCATTTACAAAACAAAAAATGTCATTTACGCGCCAAAATAAATATGTACCTACAGCTGTGTTCAAGAAAATAGTTGTGCTCTTCATTGAATGTAAAAATGCTTTACTACATTGGCCGATCTCACGAAGAAATTTTAGGCCCTCATTATGAATAGCGAATCGAACATTCGATACGTTGTGGATAATTTTGCGAACTTCGTTTATTACAGTATTAATAATAACGTTCTGTGAATTTTTTATGTTGTGTGCTTAGTTTTGTATTTTTCGACGATTTAATTAAAAAAATAAAAAACATGCGCGTCTCGGAAACACGCCCGACAGAAGTGATAACTTAAACTAATCTAAGTTAAACTGTTTATAATTGAAATTGTTTAACTTGAGAAAAGCTTCAAAAGTTCTCCGTTAATTTGATTAATTTCAAAAGATCTCCATATTTATCTCTTCAAAAAATATTTTTTTTTCCAAAAAAAATGTTCAAATATTTTGGAATACAGTATTATTTAGAATTTAAAGGACCTCCTATATAAAATTTTTGATCGAAATGCATTTAGGGCCATTTTCTTCACTACAAGTTGAACTCAACTTGAGGATTTTTATTATCAACTTTTGATTTTCTTTTTCTTCACTCAAAGTTGTCAATTTCAACTTTCGATTCTCAACTCTCGAGTTAATCAACTTCTGGTTTTCTCAACTTGTGAAAATAGTAGAAGTTGAGAGAGCAAACTTGAGAGTCCTATGTCAAATTCAAACTTGTAATACATTTTGTTGCATCTTCTCTCAAAAATTATTCTCTGTTTTGAATAAAAACATTTTTAAAATAATATGTTCCCAGAAAATTATTATAGGGAAAATAATCCATCGTCTGCTTCCGCAAGCGAAGATGAGGAAGAATTGTTGGCGATTGAAAGAAGACAATATATTTATAATGTGATTGGGGGTCGGGCTTGAAAAATGCGATGACCATGATTTTATTCACCGATTTACTTTAATAATTTGAATATTTTTTAATTTAAATTATGCTAACTTACATATGTGTAGATCGCGCGAATTACGAACAATTTTTGATAGTTTTGAGGTATTATGCAGTCAATTCAGTTTGCCATTGCTGATTTTATTGGCGTAAGTATTCCAACAGTGCATCTTATTGTGATGCGGGTGTCAATAATTGTAATTGCTTACCTTGCGCCTCAGTTGGTTCGCATGTCCAAAACACGAAAAGAACGGTTACAAGTATGATACAACTACACAAGACAGCGCATTCTTGTCTTTATTTTCACAAATTGCCTTGGTATTTAGAATTTAAAAAAAAACAAGAGTATTGTTTTTATGAACAATATTTCATATTTACTTAATTATTAAATTTACGTCAAAAAAAATCCTGATATGAATAATAAATTATACATTGCAGCACTCACTAAGCAATTGTTCTGGTTTCACCGATTGAATCAAATTAAAAAGAGATTAATTCTTTACTAAAACCGCCGAAGGAAACATTTAAATTGCAGAAAATTAAATTTCAGTTAAATAGAATTTTCACTTTTACTTGAAAAAAATATCTCACATTAAAAACACGACAGCCCGAAAAGCACATACCTACACGCGTTTTACCAAATATATATATTTTATGCATACATGATATTCCCATCAGGTAAGAGTTTGGTTGCATGTTTTGCTTCAATTTTGTTACGTTTGTTACTTACTCGACCGTTTCGTCACGTAATATAATTCGCGACACATAACATCTGGACAGAATTTTGGAAACAAACTCGAATCCGTCGAAATCATAGCACATAATAAATTCAAATATCACAGAATAAATTCAAATCTAAAGTTGAAACATATGTATCTGTCAAAATTTTCCCAGGGAAATTTAAAAAAACACAAGTTGGCTAACTTTTAAATTTCAACTCTCGAGTTGAGATTTAAAATAGTGAAGAAAAACAAATTTCAACTTGTCATTCAACTCTCAAGTTTGTGTCAACTCTAGAGTTGGCTAACTTGAGAGTTTGCGGCAAGTTGACAAATAGTGAAGAAAATGGCTCTTAGCCGTTTATGAGAAAGTTGAAAATTAAAAAAATGTAATTAGTTGGTTGGCTGGTAGAGTTAATAAAAAAATATATTATAAACAAATGTGTATACCAAAATGTAGAATATGCCTATAATAGTACACAAATTTTTTTTTATCAAAATGGTTAAATCCGTTTTTGAGATAATTAAGATAGAAGAAACAATTGTACGGCAATTACCGTTATTTTGGGGGTTAAAAAAACTGTTAATCTCTACATATTATTTAGATTGTTCAGTGTCGAAAAAGTTAGAATAGAATAGAATAGAACAGGACAGAACAGAACAGATTCGTGAGAAACTTCAGAACAAGATAGAACAACTTAGAATAGTCAGTCATCTGACAAAGACTATAAAAAAATGTTGCTTACCTCCAATTCAAGTTCGTTTATTTTTACAGAAACATTCTTAAAAATAGTCTGAAATCGAGTTGAATTTATTTAAAAAAATATTTTTCATGATCATAAAAATCATAAAAATGATTTATCAATTAAATCTAACACCGTAATGTTTTTTTTGACAACAACAATTTGTTTTGACAGAAAACCTACCCATCATAATGGAGATACCAACTCCATTTGTAAAGATCATTTGTAAACATAATACATTTTTTTTGGTAAATATTTTAAACATTTTAAGTGTAAGTGGGAAACCTAAGAGTTTTTTTTATTAGTTTTTTTAATAAAACTGGTTAAATTTTAATTGTTAACATGTAGTATGGCAAGCAATCCACAGATGCATTTATGCTACTAGTTCTCAATTTTAAAAATGAAGTTCACCCAAATTAAATTCTTCAATAAATCTAAAATTAACATGTTCGAGGAAAGAGGTTGTTAATGCTCTTCACCATTGTCAAGAAGCAAGAAGTGTTCAAAACAAAATACGCAAGAACGGAACTGATGTTGCCATCGCCCACATGAGCAATGCAAACCAGATCCGTTCATGACTGCTCTAAAAATTAAACAAGCAAATAGAGAAAGATCTTGGTGTGAAAGTGTCTGGTAGCCAGTGTGACCAATGAATAATTTCAATTTCAAATTTCCAAAAATACTATTTTAGCAGGATTTTTTTACTACAAAAACTGTTAAAAAAAATACTAATTTTTTTTTAGGAAAACAAAAATGGCAAAAATCCTGCACACTCTGAAAATCCTGTAATTAGAACGCAAAAAAACGAAAGTAGTTATATACCTGAAACAAACCAACAACTTGTCTTAGGGTGACGTTTAAAATACCGAGTGTATATTTTTCTGTAGTTTTTTTTTTTTAGTTTAGTATGTTTACTTTAGTATGTTACGAGTAAATAACTTATCAAACCCAAAAAAGAAGTTGTTTATTTTGTTAAGTTTATTTAAGAAAAAAGGAAACAACTTTACAAATACATAATTATTAATCCATTTCGCAACAAAAGAAACAAAAATCAGGTATCAGATTTTGTTAATCTAATTTAGTAAAAGGTATTTATATACATTTTTTACTGCAAAAGGTTTCTGCTTCATTTAAAGCATCTTCAAAAATATCACTAGTTTCTTGTTCTTCTTTTATGGTAAAATTATATTATTTAGGAGGAATAATGAAGACATTACAACTCTTTTCAGATAAATTATCTCGGGTAAAAAGTGTACTATTTAACATATCAATTTTCATTCGATTCCTCCGCCGATCCTTTACAAGATTCATAAAACTAAACACTCTTTCTGCTCAGCATTTGAGATATGCAAAACTTAAAACGAATTGACAAAGTTTAGTAACTCTGCAAGGGTTTTGATTGGATGCATCTGCGAACCTATTTATCTTGCACCAAAATTCAACAGTATTTTCAATATTCTCCCTTTATTTATGTTGTTCCATTGCCATTCAATTTTGGAAATAAGTTCAGAATTCATGTTTTTATCTTTAAAAAAATCTTTTACTGGTTGCTTATTAATCCGCAAAACTTTTTTTTTAACAGAAAAGAAGTTTGCTTGCTCCAAAATTCGTAGATTTTGTGGAGTTCATGATTGGAGCTCTGTATTGAGCGATACGCATTTATGTTTGATTGAGTGTTAATTTTTTAAAGTGGGTAATACTCGTATCTTAGTTTAGGTTTGAGAAATATGAAAACCTGCTAGATTTCCTGTTAAACCAAATTTCCTGTTAAAAAAACTGCCGGCAGAATTTGAAAAAACTAACAAACTTCCTGCTAAATTTAACAAGAAAAATGCTAAATTGGCCACACTGCTGGTACCACTAAAAAACCGCCTTCGTGAAAAAAATTAGTTTGGAATAATTGCCAGAAGATGCAAAGGAGCATATTTCAAAAGATCAAAATTGGTGGAAAAATATCTTGTGGACGTATAAGTTAAGTTTGGATGGGAAAAAATATGTGCGACGCGGGAAAAATCAGGAATATTATCCAAATTATACCATCAAAAGTGGTAAGCATGGCGGATGTAGCAATCTTGTTTTGGTATATTTTCCTGGTATGGTGTAGGACCGCATAGAAGGTATTATGGATCAGATAAAATATAAAAAAATCCTGAGGAATACAATGCTCCTGAGTGCTGATAAAGAAATGCCCTTGAAGTGGAAATTTCAACAGGCCAACGACCAAAGGTAGGTCTGTGAAGCAATGGTTATACATCCAAAAAAATCGCTGCCATGGAATGATCAGTTCAATCTCCAGATCTCAATCTTGGATAGATCCGCTAGTTCAAATTTGGATAAACTTTGGCAGGAAGCTTAGCTAGCATGGTACTCGGTACCTGTTGAACGATTTGAGAGTCCTGTTTTGCCTATTAAAAGTTGGTGTGTCGCTGTGATAAAAAATAAAGGTTATCTCACTAAATATTAACACATGAATTACGATCAAATGTTATAATATTTTATTTGTATTCTTTTTATAATGAAGTGTGCTATTTATTTTGCCCTAGAATAACTTCACTTGTTTCCATAATTTTGTTTATTTTTCTTTCTTTCAATTCAATATTCATTATTTTCTTCTTAATAAATCCAACATATTGTTGTTCTTACACATAAGTCAAACAATTCTTTTAAGTGTAACAAAGTACGAAACACGTTGGTTACAGGAATCAAAGGATACATAAGCTATTTATTTTGTCACCACTGTAAATACGTACTTGTATATATATTTTAAATGAATTCATGTTAGCTTCTATTTCAAGGAAGTAAAAATTAAAAAAATAGAAGCATTATCACTGGCTCCGTCGTAATAGATCGTACTACAAATCCCGAAAAAAAAGTATTATTGCTCCCGTCGCACACTGTAATATGGGTGATTACGACGGGAGCAATGATACTTTTTTCCGAGACTCGTACCTAGCACGAATCTGTAATAATGCAGAGTACAGTGAAAGCTCTAATAAGCAGACACTCATGGTCGCCCAATTTTTTTCTGGTTATGAGAACTGTTCCTGTTAAGGGAAAGAATAAGAAAGCAAATTACTGCAAAAAATAATACCAGAAGGAAACCAAATGACATGTGCAATAATGCAACGCCATCAGTAAAGACAAACAAACACTTTCAAAATTACATCAACTACTTAGTTACCTGGGAAACCCCCTAAAAAGTTTTCAACAAAACATCGCTCCGTCCAATTATTTATTAGAGCTTCGCGTCCGGTTATCGTAGATTTTCCTATGAAATTGCTTACTTATTAAAAATAAAAGATAAACTATACTGAGAACGGTCCTTTCGTTTGATTTGTTGATCAAAATAATCCCTCAATAAAATTATATGTCCGAGTATTTGAGGTTTTCTATCTAAAATGATCATGAAAAAGTGTCCGCCTCAGTTTATGCGAGTGTCCGCTTATAAGAAAGTAATTTGTATGAGAAATTAAAAAAAGAAGTTTGTTCCCGAAAATGTGTCAGTTTTAGGGAATTGTCCGCTTATTGAAGCTATTCGCAAGTAGAGCTTTTACTGTATTCAAAAGCTTTAAAAAAATACCTTATTATACATTTAAATTTACTTTCATATTTTGTAACCTAAAATGTTAACATTTTTTTATTTAAGTTGATGAAATAAAATCTTTAATTATAAGAATATTTATTTTATCCATATTTACCCGCACACTTGGTCCACGTTTTAGAAAACACAACATACTGTGCATTTAATCGAAACAACCTGTGTTTAATGATGGAAGAAGGGGGTGGCCGTGGCGCGATAGTTGTGTTCTCGCCTGTCAACCTCGTGGTCGCTGGTTCGTTTTCTGCCGTTGTCTATGTCTTCTTATATTCCATTAAAAACCAATTCTAAAAAGTGTCGTAAAATTAGTTGCTGGTTTACCCATTCCATGCTGTTCAGGCATAACACTAACAACTAAAACTACTCATAAATATGACAACGAAATAGAATAAAATAATGCGAATTATAACATAAATAAATAAGAGACGGTAATTTTCTCCGCATTAGTTCAGCCGCCACCCCTGGAGATAAATCTGAGACAACAACCAGCTCTAGTCTCAGAACATCGCGCCACACATCTTTCCTATCCTTCTGTCTCTTCTTTCGCCGGATGCCCGCGCTGTGTTAAAAAAAAACATAAAAAGAGTATTCATAATCCCTTGAGCGCGTGCAAAATTATAAAAAAAAAAGTCCAGACAAGATTATGAACGGATTAAGCGCTAATAACGGGATAGTTTTCCCTGTTGGAAAATAAAAAAAACGACATAAGCCGTTTTCGAGTGCGGACGTTCCAGCTGTTTTTTGATCAGGAAATTCCATGTACATATTAATTTCGTTTTTAGCTTTTTTTTTGTATAAATAAAATTAAATATCATTTTTCCAAAATACATATAAAAGGTAAAAAAAAATTGTTGTTTTTTTGCGTTAAAATAAAGTATGACTAATATTTTTTAAAACTTTATTGCATTCAGTCAAGCGCAGTACTATTTTTATAACAACTGTAGCTAGTGGCTAAATGTCCGAATTTGTTTTTAAATTTGAATAGAAACTATTTCCTGCGGGCTTTAGGTCAATAAAAGATGTTACTTTTTACGTCGTTTCGAACATGTATATGTTCTTCATCAGGCTTTATTTCTATGGATCAAGCATAAAAACAGAAAATACATATATGTATATATTAGTACACCACATGATGTAGAATGTCAATTAACTTACATAAGTTAAAAAGAAGTTTATTTAATATTTCACACCAATATCACAGGTAGTTTAGAATTAAAATTGTATAAAAAACTATTACAATTAGAGCATACAAAAGCTGCGTTTTATTATCTACGGGTGTGGGTCTGGGTTATGTTTTAACACGTATTACAAAAACAACACAATATCCAGGTTTCTATAGGGGTTTCTAACTGGGTTTGCAATTATTAGTATTAAGTTTGACAACAGAGGGTACATTCAAGAACATAACCCAGATCGTTTTATTTTCACGGGGTGAACCATATGGGTTATTGGCGATAATAAAACAAGGCTAAAAACAAAATTTAAAGTTTAATTGACAAGTATAAATCATTTAATAAAATTACTTACGATTTTGTCAAACAGCTTTTCCAAAGTGACATCATATCAGAGTTTGAAAGAAACCTCATGACAACCTATATTGCGAATAGCTCCAGAATTTATGTTCTACCTAAAATTCACAAGGAAGGTATGCTTTTGAGACCAATTTGTGCATCCAGTAGTGTTCCGTTATGAATTATCTAAATTCATGGTAAAATTGATTCAAAAAATTACCGAAAACTCTTTCTATAATGTGAAGAATGCTAACGATTTCATACAGATAGTGTCTCCGCTAAGTGTAGATGTGGATGATATCCTGGTTTCGTTTGATGGCGTTTCATTGTTCACTTGGTCTTGACAACTGTGGAGCAGAAGTGGAATCTTATAAAAGAACACACAAGAATAAAAAGCCAATGCTCATGGAGATGCTTCACTTCTGTAGCATTGACAATAATTATGTACAATTTAACGGTTTTACATACCAGCAGAAACAAGGTGTGCCAATGAGTAGTCCAGTGTCTCCAGTTCTTGCTGATATAATCATGGACACATTGTTGGAAGAAGTTTTAGGAAAGCTTACATGCAAACCACAAATTTTAACCAAATATGTAGATGATTTCTTTGCTATAATTAAGTCTTCTGAATTAAATAATATACTAACAGCTTTAAACTCATTCAACAATAAGTTACAATTCACTGTAGAAGTGGAAAAACAGGGCGAGCTTCCCTATCTCGATGTAAAGGTAATAAGACAAAATGATCACATTGTGTTCGATTGGTACAAAAACCGACATCTTCCGGCAATCAGTTATTATTAACACTGCCCAAAATTTTATTAATTGTGTGTTAAATACCAGCGATAAAATTTTTAGAAACAAAAACATCGACATTATTCGGAACACCCTTTTCTCCAATTCCTTCCTATTCGAATTAATAAACAAGTTGATATCAAATCATGTCAAGAAAGAAGAAAACACCCACACAATATGTTCAGCCTATCATATATAGAACATAGAAGTTCTTTATACATCCCCTTCCTCTCTAACCGAATGATCGGTAGCCATAAGGAACAAAGAAAAAAATAAAATTGCCTTCAGATCTGCAAATCCCCTTCGTTACCACCTCTGCACAAACACAAAAGGAAAGGTTGATGATATGGAGAAATCAAATGTGGTGTACAAAATTAACCGCCAAGGAGCAAATGGGAAAGAATGCTCTTCTGTTTATGTTGGCATTTCTAAGCCAAAATTAAATAAAATGCACGACTGGATGGTACAAACTTGCTCTTCTAGCTAACAACTTTAGTGCTACTCACTGACGCTGTTGGTAGGTAGCTAACCTATAGCCGTGTTTTATTATCGCCAATAACCCATATGGTTCACCCCGTAAAAATAAAACGATGTGGGTTATGTACTGATATGTTCTCTGTTCGCGGAATTTAATACTAATATTTGTAAACCCACATAGAAACCCCGATAGAAAGCTGGATCTCGTGTTGTTTTTGTAATACGTGTTAAAAAATAACCCAGACCCGTAGATAATAAAATGCAGCTATATTATTTAATCCTATGCAGATTTAAAGCCGATGTAGGTAAGATTACCTTGATTCTTAGTATAATGAATTGTCGAATGCATGATTCAAGGAATAGTTACATGTACCTACCTACTAATGTAATGGGTTATCCATTTTGCGGTTTCAAAAGTAAACGTAAATTAAACACATAAAATATTTTTTTTCATGATATTTCTTTTTTATTATAAAGTTTGAACGTTGACATTATGTGTGAAACACTACATCATTTAAATGACCGCCACACGAATTGTTGCAAGCATCGATTTTTTTGAGGTAATTTTCGACCACTTTTTGAGTCATATTGGGCGGTATCTCAGCCATAACTTGACGAATGTTGGTTTTCAAGTGCTCAAGAGTTAAAGGTTTATCTGCATAAACACGGTCTTTCGCGTAGCACCACAAAAAAAGTCCACCAGTGTCAAATCGAATGCTCTTGGTGGCTAGTTGATATCGCCACGACGAGAAATTACGCGGCCAGGAAATGTCTCTTGCAATAAAGCCATATTCGCTCGAGTTGTGTGGCAAGTGGCACCGTCTTATTGAAACCACATATTCTCCAAATCGTATTCTTCAATAGCAGTCAAAAAAATTCGGTTATCATATGACCATAACGTTCGGAATTGACGGTGACAGTCGTTCCATCTTTGTTTTCGAAGAAGTAAGGTCCAATCACACCTCCGGACCAAAGAGCGCCCCAAAAAGTGACTTTTTGTGGATGTAATGGCCTCTCTTCAATTACTTGAGGATTCTCAATTTTATTGGAAAAATCGCCATCCACCGCCTGTTGTTCAAGCACACATTCGACTACGACATTGTGAATGGTCAGCTAGCTTCAGTTGTTGTGTGAGCTGCACTTTATATGGATGTAGGTATAGATCCAAATGCAAAATACGCCATAATGTGCCGTAAGACAGTCTTAATTCCTGAGAACGACGAGGAATCGACACATTCGGGTCTTCGGCAACACTTTCACTTACAGCAGCGTTATTTTCAGTGGTACCAGTGAAACGATGATGCACAGGCCTCACAATATCTGTAACCAATCCAGTCTTTTCAAAATTTCGTCACAATTTTGCCAATTGCTTGCGTAGTTGGACGATTATGTAAACCATAATCTCCTCTTTAAGCACGATATGTGGCTGTGGCAGAATCACCATTTTTGTAGTAGGTTTTAACAATTTTTATGCGTTGTGGATAGATAATCGACACATTTTCGTAAATGTCAGACTTTCAACTGAAAAAAAAAATTGGTTTAACAATTTAGTTTAACAGATGTCGAATTCCAGCCCTATACTTTTGAAACCGCAAAATGGATAACCCTTTATATTTAAATCGATTTTAATTATGTAAATTAGGAGAGTAATAATGTAAATATGTACATGCAGTATTACATATGTATATAATGAAAGTGAATAGTGTATAGGTGGGAAAAAATCGTTTTTTAAACTTATTAAAAAGGCCAAAACCATCACTTTTATCGAATTTTCGCAAAACGAAGAACACCATTCGATTGTAGGACGGTTCTTTGAAAACAATTTTTTTTTGAAATTTTGGTGTGCACTTTTTTAGAGTTTATTAATATACATACATGCTAATATAGAATTTAAAATTATTTTTCTGGTTAGTTTTAAAAATATGGATTTTTGAAAAAAAGTTTTAAAATTAATTTTAATTAGAAAAAAAAAGTTATTAAACATTTTGATAAGCAGAATTAGTTTGGCTAATTATATTTTCTCAGATATAAAATTTGAAAGAAATCCGAGAAAGTCAAAAATTAAAAAAACTGTTATATGAAAGGTAGCGTTAATAGACTTTTCCCTTAAGCTTGGTTTAGATTAAATAATAGCTATTGCCAACAAAAAAAAATTCTCAAAAATTTGCACTTGCACTCACTGTCGCAGGAAATAGTTTCTATTCAGTTAAACAAAAAGGTTGCATACAAGGGTGGCGGAAAAAATGTTACTACAATAAGAAACAATAAATTTTTAATTCATATTTATGTAGCTTCATATATTTATTTATTTTGGTCTCATAAGAAAGATTTTATTTTTAAAAAAGATTGAATTCAAATGTCCTCCAAGCTCATTGCCATACATATGTGCTACAAAAAACTGCTTATAACATCCTGTAAAACTACAGTTGGGATCGCCACGATTATCATTTTAATCGATTGCATAAATTCATTCAATTTTGTTGATTTGTTTTGTAATAACCCCACAAACAAAGTCATGTACAGTCAGTTAAGGTAACCTTGAGACCAATGGAATGTGGAGTTCCTAGGAATTAACTGTTTGGGAATTTTTGTTGGAATTCTTTCAATCGTGCTTGTCACCAATTGTCGTTGATATGAAAATGGGTCATATAATACATACAAAAGAGTGAGGTAAACATGCAGTTGTCATCGTGCACTATTGGAATCATCTTCTGGCAAAATTCCAGACAAATATGCAAATCAGAAGGGTTTAATTTGCGTGTAATTAGGACTTTTATAGGGAACAAGTTCAACCCATTGTGCAGAATAGTTTGTAGTGACCGTCTGCTTATTAGACGTTCATTCATCATTCTTTTGATGATTGCAATCTGTTTCATATTTATAAAGAAATATAGAGTGATTTGGGCCCTGGGTCCCAACTGACGGATCTCGAAACACTTCCACTGTCGACAAAAGAGTTACCAACCTCATAATGGTTCATCAGCTCAAAGGAGTGCCACCCAACATCCAAATCCAAGTTTGATTTTAATAATTGTATTAAAGAACCTGTAAATAAAACAATGAACGCGATTAGATTTTCTTCTCCTGGAATTATACTTCTCATAACTTTTTTTTTTTTGATTTAGTTCGAGCTCAGAAAGTTTCTAAAAATCAGCTTTGGAAATTTTTTGTGCTATGTGTATTGCTTATGGTGTATAAATGTTTGAGATATTTGGTTGCGTTTAAAATGTATTGCATCTGCAGATTTGAAGAAATGTAGAGTTGGACCAATATAAAACAAACATAAAAGTAAGACAGGAACACACTAATAACTTCCTATAATTGTGCTATAACTTTTTTGACAGGTTTCACAATCACATATTCTTAGCGTTCAGGTATCCAGTTTTATGAAGAAAATTAGCTCTATTTCCCCGTGTTTTTTTAGGTGAAATGTTAAAAAAAAAACTTGAAAACTAGTTACCTGAAGGGATCAAATTATGGTGCAGATGAAAATGCTAGAATGAAGATGAACACGTTTATCTTCACTATAATCTGCAATCTTCAGATTTATACTTTCTATAATCTTCATATTCAGTTTTTACATCATGCAATTTGAGCTTGTGGTGGCTGGGGTAGACAAAGTTGCTCAGGTTGAAAAATTGCAGAGTTATCGCTCTTTCTTCCTTGCAAATTTTCGTTATGGTACGATTGAACTTTTCTAAATTAAGTGGAGTAAAGAGTGCGGATATATGTTTGAGGAAAGTTAACATCTATTAAATATCGTAGTGTTTAAAAGCATCTCTGCAACCGAAAGAAGTCCAAAATGGAAACATGGATTAAAAATCGCAGTGGTGTGAAAGTAGTAATACATGAAGATGATCTGCACTTTGGCCTGTGCCCTTTCTTTCGCACAAGTATGATTTTATTTTTATTTTGTGTACTCTTTTTTGCAGATGAAATATGTTTTATAATATCAAAACATACAAAAGGCCATATCGTTTTCACGATAGTTTCCCTTAGCTTTCATTATAGATATGACACTGCCTCCTGGTTTTTGAGAACTATTGTTAATTTTTTTAATTCTATGTAAAGTTACATTAAACTCAAGAAATCCTACAAATTACACGAAATAAAAATCATAACTATTAAATTTTTTTTCGAAAAAACCAACCCAATCAACAAATGACTTCGGTACCATAATAAATTATATACGGTGGAACCATTGAAAGATGATAGAGATATAAAACAGCCGCCTTTCATCTTTTCGAATTGTTCATCATTTCAAGCATCTAAATGAAACACCTCTTCCCTTTTTTCTTAGGTTGCATACTCCGTAGATTACTTCCAGGCCACTCCTATATGGATCATAATTCAAAGGAAGGATCTCACCTCGTGTTATTAAAATCAGTGACATGAGGTCAGATGGATACTCCGCTCTAAAATAGTTACTTGTAGTTAAAGCCTTGTACGCTGCTGATGCGAAACGAAAATTTTCGATGGTCACCACTAGGAGAGCGAAATGCTAACGAAAAACACAGCGGAAAAATACTTGCGGAGAGTTGTGGTGTAATCAAAAAAAGTTGACAAGTTGTAAAAAAAGGAGTTTTGTCACCAAATTACTTTTAGATGACATTTTTTTGTCACCAAATTACTTTTAGATGTAGTTCTTATGAAATAATTCTTTGATATAAAAATGGTTCTAGTTACACATAGAAGTTTTAAAATAAAACTCATAACCGTTTGAATGATCCAAATTAAGCAATTACTTTTGGATTTATAAACTGGTTTATCTGCCGATTTGAAAAAATTTCTATCAATTTTAAGAAAATCAATGAAGTTGGGAGGTAAACCACTCTAAAATTCGAAAACTACGTGCTTCATTGGGATGGTGTAAACGGTTCTGAGTTCTAATTTATGGTTTTTTACTAATTCCGGATACCATTTTCAAGTCCAAGAATTATTTCAAAAAAATTATATATAAAGGAAATTTGGTGACAAAAAAAAATACATCTAAAAGTAATTTGGTGACAAAACTACTTTTGGTTTTGTTAATGATTCCTTTGAAAGTATGAAGTTTTGATTCTAAAAAGATATCGCTCGCCTTTATTGGACAACCCGTTCCAAAGATATAGTCCAAAAGCTATTCACTCTTCACCTTGAAATACGTGATCTGAAAATAATTTGGAGTGTATCTTTGGAACGGGTTATCCTAAAAACTTGGTTGATACCTTTTTGTAATCTACTCTTGATACTCTCAAAATCAGCTTTTATATAGAAGCCTTATTGCAAAAATCACCATTGAAATACATTTATTTAGAATGATGTATGCGTATTCCTGGAGTTTTTTTTTTAATACAACTTCTTTGCAAAAAATGTTTATGCTTCCTTTGACAAAACTACTTTTGGTTTTTTAATGCTTCCTTTGAAAGTATGAAGTGCTGATTCTAAAAAGATATCGCTCGCAACGGGTTTCCAATAAAGGCGAGCGATATCTTTTTAGAATCAGCACTTTATACTTTCAAAGGAAGCATCGACATTTTTTGCAAAGAAGCTGTATTAAAAAAAAATAACTCCAGGAATACGCATATCTCATTCTAAATATGCGTATTTCAAGAGTGATTTTTTGCAATAATCCTTCTGCCTAAAAACTTTTTGATGCTGATTTTGAGAGTATCAAGAGTAGATTACAAAAAGGTATCAACCAAGTTTTTAGGATAACCCGTTCCAAACATACACTCCAAAGTATTTTCAGATTATATATTCCAAGAGAACAGTGAATAGCTTTTGGAATATATCTTTGGAACGGGTTGCATTTTCACTTGTTCATCAGTGAGTTTTAGTGGGTTTGTACTTGACCGCACTGCTACGCTGCGTTTAAGCAGTTTTTTTCGCAAATGCTCTTTGATCGATTCCCATTTTAACTATAGGTCTTGCTTCCTCAATTAATACCAAAATCGAATGAATAGTATAAATGCATGGCCTTATATGTCAAATCCAATCGACACGTGACCACCTTGCAAGCAGCTTGATTTGCTATCAAATCCACGAGCAGTGCATCTGCCATACGATGGTTCAATTACATTAAAAAACTTCGTCCAGAAAAGAAAAAGAAGGTAGCGATTGCAATGCAAGGTAAGTGATTTGTCATCATCTTCTTTCTATCACCCCAACAAAGGACTATCGAAGTCATCACCAGAAATTGTAGACTAAATAACAATGTCCATCCCGTGCCGATTTTCACGAAGTAAACATTAAACAGATTGTCTGAACTTGAGAAATAAGTTCTGGGGTATGGTATAAAATCGCCAATCAATGAGATCGGAAACAGGCTTCCCAAATAGAGGTGGATATCGTTTAAGATGGTCTTTTTGCAACCAAACATTATTGTGGTAACGATGATTTCCTTGATTGTCGTTAGTGCAGCGGAAGGCCACTTACCTTTGGCTTCCGGCCTGGATACATCTTGTCCCGACCAGGTCGAGAATTCATATTCGCACTGCCAGTAGCGGGCGGTCGATTTGATTTTTTCTTGTGGCAATTGAGTTAATTTATGTGTTGAAAGTATGTAGTTAGAAATGGTGTGTTTTTTTATATTTATATGGTGTCAAAGGTCGTATAGAATTTAAAAGTCGGAGTAACAAATGTATTTTAAAAATCGTGACATGGTCAGTTAATTGCTGAACAAACTATTGAATCTTGTTTATAATATTTTTATTTAGTAGTCACTTAAAATAAATTAATTTTAAAGGGACATAGGTTATTTTTAATTTAAGCACTAGCACTAGGTATGAGAAAAGTCGCTAGTTGGTTATAATAAGCACTCCAAATAAAGATCCGCTATACTCGTATCTTGTTCGCCGATAAGATATGTGAAGGGTGTCCTTTCCAACTTCCCATTTTCATTTTGCAGATTTAGTTTAGTCGATTTTGAAATTGGTTTGATACAAAAATTAGAATTGAATTTATTTTGAATAATTTAATACAGAAGATGCACAGAAAAACCAGATACTAGAGAAAGCCCAAAGCCAAAGAAAAATCAAATAAACAATACAAGAGCTTGACTTTTTTTTTTTATAAAAAAAAATGAAATATCAAAAATTCACAAGCAATTAATGTGCAGGTCAATTAATTGAGAACGAAAAGAGTGGAGAATTGTATTAAGAAATCTATTACAGCTATCCACTAAAATTAAACATTTCGTCGGTCAGCAGCGTACTGGAAAACGAAAAGTAGAGCGAAAATTTTCGTTCATGATTTCGTCGTGTCATTTTTGTATGGGATTTTTCGTTTCTCATCAGCAGCGTACTAGGCTTAAGTTGTGATTAACATCTATACTTGTATGAAATGTTAGTTTTGGCTTTTCAAATGTATTTACTAGAAACATCCAAACAAATAGAAAAATTCCTTAGGATAGTTGGTGGCTTCGTTTTCATCCATCGCTGTATAAATGTAACTCGTCGGTGTTTTGATTTTGAATGACAAAATATCAGTTGCTTTCTCTAAACCCACAGCAATTCTTAAGTTTCCACTGATTTACAAATTACCCAAATCTAATTACACCGGACTGATCAAACGTTCAAGCGTTTGCTCTGTAACGTTTGACATGTATATAAATTCCTATTAGGGTAGGTAGTTGTTTTCCATATACGAACAAAATTGTTAGATTGGGGAAAAACCTGAATTGCCTTAGAACTTACCAAGGGTTAACTATATAAAACATAGTTTTTGGTAAATTTTGCTTCAAATTTGACAAGAAAAAATACTTTACTTTTAGACAAAAATGAATTGCTATCGGCGAAGAACTACCTGGAGCAGGCAGCCGAAACAAATCTGCCTGAATTTCTTAAGGCACTGTCAGATGTGCTTGTAAATGTTAGCAACAGCGCTGTAGCACGTATGGCAGCTGGTCTGCAGCTGAAAAATCATCTAACCAGCAAGGATAAGACAACCAATATGCAGTACCAAGAGCGGTGGCTTCAGTTCCCTGAGGATACGCGAGAATATATTAAAAAGAATGTAAGATGGTGTTTATATTTGGCCGGGCCATTTTCTAAACCAAAATATGTTGGATTTTTTCAATAGATTCTGTGTTCTCTGGGTACAGAGAACAGTCGCCCATCAAGTGCAGCTCAATGTGTTGCCTATGTTGCCGTTACTGAACTTGCTAATGGTCGATGGGGAATACTCATTAGTACCTTAGTGAGTAAAGTTGTAACCGAAGGTTCTAGCGAAACGGATCGAGAAGCAGCTCTTGAAGCAATTGGTAAGTTATTTGGATGTTTTTTTTCATATTTCAATAGGTTTTCAATGAATAATTTTAAAATCATCAGGGTACATCTGTCAAGACATCCAACCTGGAGTGCTTGAACATCAGGCAAATCAGATTCTCACAGCTATTATTCATGGTATGCGTAAGCAAGAACCAAGTAATCATGTTCGGTTAGCTGCTACTACAGCCCTACTGAATTCCTTGGAATTTACGAAAGCTAATTTTGAAAAGGACAGTGAACGCAATTTCATCATGGAAGTTGTGTGCGAAGCAACACAGTCTCAAGACACGCAAATCTGTGTTGCGGCCATGCAATGTCTCGTTAAGATTCTCTCGCTTTACTACCAATACATGGAGCCATACATGGGCCAAGCATTATTTCCAATTACTCTTGAAGCTATGAAATCCGAGCATGATCAGATCGCATTGCAGGGCATTGAATTCTGGTCAAATGTTTGCGATGAAGAAGTTGATTTAGCGATAGAGTCACAAGAAGCTAACGATGCAGGCAAAACTCCAGCCCGTGTTTCAAAACATTATGCACGTGGTGCTTTACAATATCTGACGCCAGTACTGATGGAAAAATTGACAAAACAAGATGAGTGCGATGACGAGGATAATTGGAGCCCATCAAAAGCAGCTAGTGTGTGTTTAATCTTGCTTGCAACGTGTTGTGAGGATGAAATTGTTCCTCATGTGCTTCCATTTATCAAGGAAAATATAGAATCACCCAATTGGAGGCTGCGAGACGCTGCCGTTATGACATTTGGTTCAATATTAAGTGGTGTTGAAACCAACACCCTGAAGACTCTGGTGGAACAGGCTATGCCAACACTTATCCGATTGATGTATGACTCGAGTGTTATTGTCAGAGATACCACCGCATGGACTTTTGGAAGGATTTGCGATGTAAGTAGTTTTTTTTTTTAATTAACCATAATTAAATTTTTTATTTTATATTTTTAGATTATCCCTGAAGCAGCTATCAACCAGAAATATTTGAGTACACTGCTGGAATGCTTTATTAAAGGCCTTAAAGCTGAGCCACGGGTCGCAACAAATGTTTGTTGGGCATTTATTGGACTTTCCGATGCGGCTTATGAAGCAGCAGAAGCAGCTGATGGAGAAACTCCAACAACATATTGCTTATCGCCATACTTTGAGTACATCATTACTCAATTATTGGAAACAACCGATAGGGCGGACAGTGCCCAAGCGAATTTGCGTGCCGCAGCTTATGAAGCTCTAATGGACATGATCAAAAATTCACCAGTAGATTGCTATGTTATTGTACAGAAAACAACCATTGTAATTTTAGAACGACTAAATCAAGTCCTGCAGATGGAAGCTCATCTTTCCAATCAAAATGATCGTAGCCACTTCAATGATATTCAATCCCTACTGTGTGCAACTTTGCAGTCTGTTCTGCGTAAAGTTCGTGAGGAAGATGCTCCTAAGATTTCCGACGCTATAATGACTGCAATTTTGACCATGTTCAGTTCATCGTCCAGTAAGGTAGGTGGTGTTCAGGAAGACGCATACATTGCTGTATCGACTTTGGCAGAATTACTGGGCCTGAAGTTCCTCAAATACATGGAAGCCTTCAAGCCATATTTATTCATGGGTTTAAAGAACTATCAGGAATATCAAGTATGCTGCGCTGCTGTTGGTTTGACTGGTGACATATGTCGTGCTCTAAAAGCTCATGTCATACCATTTTGTGATGAAATCATGTCAACTCTGTGTGACAATTTAAGTCAACCAACATTACATCGGTCTGTTAAGCCTCAAATTCTGTCGGTATTTGGTGACATGGCATTAAGCATCGGAACTGAATTTGTAAAATACCTCCCAGTTGTTTTGGAAATGTTGCTTCATGCCTCTCGTGTCCAGGTTGATCAGAATAGCTACGATATGCTTGAATACTTGAACGAATTGCGAGAGAGTGTTCTCGAAGCTTACACCGGAATCTTGCAAGGTTTAAAGGGTGCCGACCATAAACCCAATCCCGAAGTTCGACACATGGAATCTCACATTGGTCATATTATTGCGTTTATCAAGGCCATTGCACAAGAGGGTGATATGTCTGATTCTATTGTAGCAATTTCTGCCGGTCTTATCGGAGATTTGTGTACGGCATTTGGACCTCAGTTATATCCACTGCTAGAGGATATGACTATAAATCAATTCCTTGCCGATGGCAAAAGATGCAAAGCGTCCCGCACAAAATCACTTTGCAGTTGGGCGACAAAGGAGATTAAGAAATTGCGCGAAGTCCCGCCGACCGAGTAATCAATGAAAATTGGTAAGTACGATTTTTTGTCTTTATTGTTATGAGTTTTCACAAAAAGAGTCAACTTGATGTTTGTTTAGAAATATTAGTTTGGATGTTAATATTTGATTTGCTGAAAATTGTATTTAGTTTAATACAGGGAAAATTTCAATGTTTTTTGTAAAACAGCATAAATTGTTATTTTTATTAAAGTTTGCTTCATTTGAACTTAAGCCCAATTAAACCAAAATTAACTTATAGTAAAAAAAAAAAACAAAAGAGCATAGCTTGCTTTTGTAAATAAATCTTTAAGAACATTTTACTAACATTTGGCCCTATTGCGGTTGTCGGTCGTCGTTCGTTATTCGATAACGAGCGATCAACGATCGACAAAGTGAGAAATCGGTATTGTGGTTGTCGATTGCGTTCGACAACTATCGAAAATCCGATCGCTGGTTGTCGATCGCATTTTTGTGATTTACGCGTTCTATTGAACAAGTTAAAAATTGTATCGGGAACAAAATGTGAGTGTTTTTAATTAAAAAAAATGTTTGTTTATAAATAAAATGGTTTTTATTATTTATTTTTAATGCAGACGAAACAAGATTCAAAAAAAAACTGCTCTCGTGAATTTCGTGTAATAAGCAAGTTGTATTTCTTTTTTTGTAGGTAACATTTTGATGTAGGTGCTAGTGATGTGTTAACCCGGTTTAATAAAGGTAGTCAACCAGAGTTGTATCCATACCGAATTAACTCGGGTTACATTTTTGCAAGCCGAGTTGGCCAACCGATGAAAAAACCGAACCGACAGCCGAATAATTTAGGCAAACCGACTTGAACATAATCAAAACTACCCACCTTTTGTTGCGGTTTGTACCAAACACATTGTACTACAGTCGAACATTCAAACTCTATTCGCGTTCCACATACCATCCACCCTTCGACGAATAAATTGTTCGCGCGCGTAAAACCTGAAAAACAGACTTTTAACTTGTATTTGTGACGAATAAATTTAAAGCCATGTGAAAGAAATGTCAAAATGAACGAATATTCGTTTATTCGTTGGTCGCATGTGAATAGTCCTTGCATGCGCTAATTTTACTGTCGTATGTATAGGTATATGATATGAAGCATCAAACCAAGTGAATTGATCGCAACGCAAGCATACACATACATCTGTTACGACGGTAGCTAAAATAACTCGGTTTGATTTTGAATTTATTGTTACCTACTCGAGTTAGAAATGAAATTTCGATAAAATAAACCGAGTTAAATCAAACCGAGTTGCACTGCGCATTGGGTTTCGGTTCGGCTTTTTATTGTCTTTGTATTGTATAACTTCGTTTCAACGTGTAGTTGTAGGGTTGAAATGAAAACTTTATTTTTATAGAATTGGAAATGGACACAGTCAAACAGAGTGGCTTTTAAAGAGTTGCAATCTAATTGAATATCTGATTTTGGTTTCGGCTTCGGTTTGTTTGTGTTCTGTAATTAGTTAATTTTTTTTTTGTGAAAAATGCCTGGTTCAGAAAAAAAGGTATTTGGTATTCTTATAATATTTTCAACAAAACGCAGGAATGAAGGAAAAAACTGAACAATTTTTTTTTATAAATCGAGTTAGCTAACTCGGTTTGCAACCCGGGTTATTCAAAATCTAACTCGGGTTAACCCGATGTGAGAATTTTTCGGTTTGGCACATCACTAGTAGGTCCTATCAATAAATTTTGTACAATACGTATTTCACTTTCTTCGAAAGAAAATTGTATCCATTTTGGATATACATGTGTGTGTCTCCATTACACAACTCCAAAGAATTAAAAATTTCATTTCTTGTTTCTTTCGAATCTGTGTCACACGATTATACCCTTTTTTTTAATTTTAAGTTATCTATATATACATATGTAAAAGAAAGTCGTGTTAGTTACACTTTTAATAACTCAAGAACGGCTAAACCGATTTGGCTGAAAATTGGTGGAGGTAGCTTAGCACCAGGAGACGGACATATGATACCTTTTATCCCGTTCGACATGTGATGTGACATAAAACGTCAAAAAAAAATACAAGTCACTATAAAACGTGATATAACAAAAACGCATCTGACAAGAAATAGCAAAACGCAAATGACAACTAAACGTAATTTTGTCTATGGTTAGGTATGGTTGAAATTTTGATAATAATAATTTTTTTTTTTTAGAAATCAATAATCAGTAATAATCTGTGAATGCTTCTATTTGAGATTGATGCTGGTAAATGTGCGTCAGCCAACGTCATATCGTATTGCATGTAAATAACTCAATTTACTAGAAAACGATATCCATTAGGATACGACAATCGTTGCAGCCATTATCTCTGCATCTACAAGTCAGATACGCCCATTATTTGCTATCATCCATCGAACCCATCTATAACCTATGGTACAAATACAAGGATAAAATGTGAGAAGATCTTACATCAAATTCGTGTCAGTCTTGGGGGTCTTTAATATGATCGAAAACATGTGTTAGCTCATGTGCGGTAGCTTATTAGTCAGGTTAGGAATGCCAGCACCAAATCGCGAAATGAATTAAATATTTAATCGAGAATTGGAACGGGAACAGGAATAAGATTTAGTAGTTCAAACGAATGTACCCCTCTTGACCTCCAAAAAAGCAAGTTTGTGATACATTAATGAAGGCTATTGATGATTGAAATGTTGGTTTATGTTTCCTGGATGATCCTGGTGGAACTGGTGAGACATTCCTCATGTCAATAGTCTTAGCCACTGTTCGTGCGAGATCAAACATTGCGGTTGCAGTTGCTTCTTTTGGAATAGCAGCCCCATTGTTAGAAGGATGCCGTACAGCTCAATTAGCATTAAAATTGCCATTACAAATTCAAACTATTGAAGAACCAACATGTTATATTGCAAAAAAACTCGGCAATGGCCAAAGTTTTATGAGCATCGAAAATCATTTTTTTTAATTAATTTTTTTTTTTTTAATTCATTTTTATTTAATCTTAACTTATCTTAAAGCTAGACAAAAATGTTTAAAACTAGCCTAATTATCAATAACTTACAACTAATTTACTGGCCCTTTATGGGCGCTCTAAACTAAACTATATCTCTTAACATCTCGAAAATCATCATCTGGGACGAATGCACAATAGCGCATAAAAGTGCATTACTAGCACTTAACCGAACATTGAAAGATCTACGCAATGACATGAGATGTTTTGAAGGAGCATGATTTTACTGTCTGGTAATTTCCGCCAAACACTGCAAGTAATTCCAAGACAAACGGCTAACGACGAAATAAACGCTTGCCTCAAATCATTGAATCTGTCGCGCTATGTGAAGAAACTTCAGCTGACAACATGAGAGTTGCATTGCTTAATGATACATCTGCTCAAGATTTCTCTGAGCAATTGCTGAATATCTGTAAAGATCGAGTACCTGTAGACAAATTGAGCGAATTGATTACATTTCTTCATAATTTCTGTAATATTGGTCAATTATGAACAATAAAGAATCATTAAAATACTTAATTTTTTTATTTGTATTTCCTAATAAAAAATTTAACCTAATAAAATCTAAAATCTGCTTATTTATTGAATCTAAGGCGGAACAGAGTTCGCCGGGTCAGCTAGTATTTTTATAAAAATAAACAATTTTAAACAAACTTCACGAAACCAAGAAAATAAATAAACAATTGTGTGAAAAAAAATCAATATGTCAAGTCAGAAACTATTCACAATATATACTTTTTCATTCACAATAACTCATTTCCTGGTCGATCAAGTTACGCAATACCGATTGAGATATCTGTCGTTGAAAGAGCGATCGCTGATTAACAACAGCAATAGGGCCCATTTTTACATTCCGAAACTTCAAAACAAATATTTTAGTGTGTGTAAGAATTTGTGTATAAAATCGGGTTTGAATCCGTCTCGAGAAAAAGACTCAATACGGATCTGTTTTTCCACAAAAAAATTGGGTTTAATTTGAAACGAATCTGATTTTCAGAAAAGAATTGGATTCATCAGTTGATGCTAGTGAGGCGCCTTGTCAATATCCAATTTTTGTGGTCAGTTAGTTCATCTTACATGGACTTTCTGACAAAAATCCAATTTAAGATATATAATGCCGGAATACTGCTGTCATTAATTTAATTAACGACATTCGTTTACACGAAGCTAAAATAATGACAGATAAAAATACTGCCAACACTGGCAGTAAAGAAAATGAGTAAATTCATTCTTTATTGCAAATTGTCATTATTTGAAAATTGTTGTCAGTACTGAATTTACACGATGTCAGTATAATGCCTCAACTTAACGGAAATTCTGGCTGGCAGTTTTTTAATGACAAATATAATAATGCATTTTCGACCATTTACACGACAAACAGAATGATGCCAAGATTTTGACAGTAATACGGCCAATTTGGCACTTAATCATTAAAATGTGGAAGATTTTATCCGTGGCCTGATATACACCCCTATTACGGTTGTCAAGAATTAACTACTTGACGATTGACAAGGTGTGTCAATCAGTTGAATAATCTGTATTATGAATAAAAATTGATACATTTTTGAACCACTGTGAACACCATTCAAAATACTATTTTGAATAGTGCTCGTTTAGATTGACATTTCAGAGCAATCTATCATTTGCGGTAAGAATAAGGAAGCGTTAAAGAAAGTTTAAAGATCTTATTCGCGATTTTTGTTAAAAATGTGGGTATATTTTTAGTACTAAAGCCATCGAAGACGGTGGTCTAGCGATGGACTAAGAATTGACATTTAAGAACAAAATTTACCTTGACATAGAATAAAAGAGGTAGAGTTGATACTTATTGTAGTACATTTTGTTCGATTTTTTATTAATAGGAAATTTTAGTCCATGGTCTAACTCTTATTCCATGATTTTGTAAGTCCATGGACTAAAGGTGGACTAAGCGTTTTTTTATTAATAGGGCTGTACAGTGAGTAATTGGAATTACTGTGGGCTTGATCTGGAAAATAAGGTTAAAGTTATTAAGTGTTTCGAAGATGCACATTTGTCTCAGAGAGATCTTGCAAATAAAATTTGATTGCAGCAAATCTCAAATCCAAAGAATTTTTGAGCGCGAAGGAGGACAGTCATTTGAAAAATGCTTACAAAACGTATGAAATAATTTGTATATTTTGCGGAAATTGATGTCTGGACATTCAAAAGGTTTTGCTTAGCTAGACAAAAGAATGTACCAATTTCTGGTACAATTCTTCAAGCAAAAGCACTGGCTATAGCAATAAATCTAATTGTATATTTTCTGGAATTTTATAGGTGGTACATGCACTGGCAGTAGTATTTTTATGTACAAACACATTGGTATATATACCTTTCGAAAAACCTTTCTAAGTGAACCGCTACAATCGGACCACCTCCTAATTGGACCACTTTTCTTCGGTCCCAAGGGTGATCCAATTTGACAGGTTTTACTGTATTTTACTCACCAGAGAGCTTAGGACATTCAAAAAACCCTTTACACGAGCTCTCCATTAGCGATAAATTTAAAAGCAAACGCAATAGCAATAGCAGAAATCAGATAGCAGAAGGACAGACAAATTTTCTTCGGTGGGCATTTCAGCTGGTAGAAACAACAACAACAACAAATGATATTTGGAAACGCCATAACAAAATAAGAGTTCACCTTGCGATAAAGCAAACGATGAAAGTATACTATCTATCGCATGCTATGAAAATATAGCTGCGCGGTCTCCATACTGAAAGCATGCTTTAAAGCTTGCTATAGATTCATCAGTATTGGAGACCGCATATTAGGATTTATATATATTATGAGCGCACACTAGAGAGGTTTTGACTAAACCTAATATGATCAAGCACAATGCAGCATTAGGAAAATAGGAAGGATTTTAAAGGAGATATCAATGTTTTGGTTTTGAAGTTCAGAACATCAAAATGGAAGGGAAAAATATAGAGTATCTTAAAGCATTCGTGTTGTTTTCATTATTATGTAATTTTTTTTTTCGTTTGCCACAAAATAACATTGTTCCTATTTAAAATGTACACCACAAGTGATAGCATTTATTTCTTTTCTTTTTTTTACTCAAATTACTTTCTTGTGTTTTTTTTTTCATTTTTGAAAGGTTTTTAGAATAAAACATCAAGTTGACTAGACTTTTAATTTGCTTCGATCAATCCCATTTATCTCAAGAAAAAATTTTTTTTATTTCCTTTTCAGATTTTTCAGAATTTAAATTTAAATTATTTTAGAAAAAAAAAAACAATTTAGAATGCATTATACACAAAACAAAAACTCAAATGCATCTCAATTTGATTTCGTCCAAACCATCTTAGAAAGCAAATTGAACAAAAAAAACGGAAGCGACAGTGTGTATTTCGATTATTTGTACAACATCTTATTCGTCATAAGATCGACGATTTTAGGTTTATTTTATCATTATTATTTTTTCACATAGCTGTAGTTATAATTGTTTAATTATTATTTATATATATATATTTTGTTTCTTTTCATCCAACAAAAATTTAGTTTGAAAGTAAATTTACATAATTGAAAATATTTCTGTAATACCCTTCTAAACAAAACACAAATAATGTTAATTCTAATCTTCTCTCTCCAAATTAACATCTTATAAACAAAAACAAAACAAGAATAACTTATTAATATTTAATAACAAACAATTGTCAAATTACTTATATTTTTAACGAAAAGCCAAAAATCATAATCTGAATATTTAGACAGCTTACATTTAATTTGTTCCCTTTTGATTTTCCATTTACTACATAAAAAAGAAACATAAAACAGAAAGAAACAAAAAAAAAATGAAAAAAAAACAAACAATAATATACATAACTAAATTTTTAAGCAAAATTTTAAGATAAATAATAATTAATATTAACACCTTTTGTGTGAATGTTACTATCGTGCGAATTTATCTGCCATTTCATTCGTTTGTTTGATCTTATCTTATTTTTTCTTCTTTGAAATGATGGAACGTATGGGTAAATTTTTTTGTTCACTTGTAAACATTCTTAGGCGCGATTGTTGTTTAGTGATTTTTGAGTTTGTTTAATTTAAGTACATTATGTGGTTAGGGTTATGTTGCTTTGCCACATAGAAGAAATTACCAAAATTTATAATATCATTTTCCATATATATGTATAAAAAAAAAACAGAAGTTAATGTTTACAAAACTATAAACTTAATATGAATGTGAGACTGATTCTTTACAATTTTCGTATGCAGATGTAAACGTATTTGTGTGATGTGTGTATTTGTGTGAATGTGTTTGCAATTGTGTGAATGGATACAGTGTGTCTTTATTTTCTTTTGCGATTGAATGGGTGAGTGTAGGTGTTGTTGTATATTTCGATAGGTTTTTCATTTGTTTGAATTTTAAATCTAAAAAAAAGTATGAATTCAATTTTGAAAATTTATAGGTGAAAATATTTTATTTGAACATCACTTTACCATCGGCTAGAGAAGTCTGCTTATAAATACTGATTTAATACGATAGTAATTCTGTGGCCGCAAATTTAAAATGTGCCACCATAATTTGTATGACTTGATGTTATTGCTTTGTTTAGTATCGTTCCGTATGATACACCTGCGGCTATTTCTTCTCCGCGTGCTTTCCAGAAATATAAAAAGACTTAATGATGAATCGAGCGACCTGGGCGCTCTTTATCAAATTAGATATTTTTATATATATATAATGTATATGTGTTACAATGATGCATACATAACCCAGATCTGGATTGTAATATGCATAAAATCAGCTTGTTCAACGTACTCTTTTGAGATACAGTTGCTCCCAAAATTTAGCGTACACCAATACAAAAACTTAAGTTTTCCTCTTTAAATAAAATAGATTTTATATTGAATTTTTTTTAAATTAAACTAAACAAAGAAACAACTAAAAAACTTTAACATACTATCTTGATTTCAGCACAAAAAATAGAGCGTACATTTGTGCAAAACTTAAAGAATTTAATTCAAATCGCGGAACGTTTTCATTTTTAATATTTTTTGTGACCGCCTTTAGCATCTATTACTGCTTGCACAAATTTTTCTTTTTTAACTCAGTTTTAGCCTCTCCAGACGATCTGCCTACCATCAGATATTCAAGTAGAATAGAACAGCTGAAGTAGCAATAAATTTTCGATCGTACGACACTGCAAGACTTGTTAACTTCAAGTTTGTGATGTTTAATTATTTAGTGTTTTAGTGCTTAAATTTTTTTTTGTTTCATTGTTTTTTATTTTGTATTTTTTGTGCGCACAATAAAATAGAAAAGCTACAATAAAAAATGGCATCTTATCCACTTAAAGAAGTAAAATAATTGTTTTCTTTTGATGTACGCTCAATTTTGGGAACTTGAGCTTTTACAAAATGTGAAAATTTGTACAAATTCGTAATGTTCACGTTCTCCTCCGTGCTCAAGAATTGCAATTTTGTTTGAAGTCTTCTTAGCCGAATTAGAAAAAAAAGTGTTGGTTTCAAACATATTTTGAAATACAAATAAAAATTAATAAATATTTCCATACCCCTGTGTGAATGTATGTGTGTGTGATATTTTTTATAATGCATTTTTGAATGTATAGTGTGAATCTTCTATGGTTTTTTTTTTTAAGCAACTGCGATACTTAAAACCAAAATCAAGGAAAAAAAATTCATATAATGGATGAATGTCTTGTGATATGAATTTTTACATTATTAATGAGTGTGAAAACCAATTTAAATTTTCTGTTGAATTTATTAAATATTGCTAGTGTAGTTTTTTAACAAACAAACAAAAAAAAAAACTTATAAAAAATTATAGAGAAAGTTTAAAATAAGTAAGCAATGTGAGTGAATTTCTAGCGAGGGTGTTCTTAATTTAATAATAAATTTAATTAATTAATTTATAAAAATTAAAGATTTTAAACGGAATTGATATTTTTTTTAATTCATACAAAACGTTACAAGTAGAAAAAAAAACAACAACAAATACAAAACATAAATTTAGTTGAATTAAAACTAAATAAGACAAAATACGCTTAAAAATACAACATACTATCATTCAGGTAAACCAAGACAAAAACAACACAATATTATTAATATACAAATCAACTAGTTAACAAATAATTATAATACAAACATATATTATATTGAATAAAACCAATCAAATAAAATGCAAAGTCATAATAAAACAATGACCAAATTTACTTAGCCGTTTAAGATCTTTACTTATGTATCTAATTTCCCTTTTATAAAATCAAAACGATTATTATATACTTACTTAAGTTTCGGTTTTGGTGGTTAAAAATATTAAATAAATCGTCTAATAACATTTTGGTCATCAGAATTCTCAGTTCTGAGCCTATTATGTATTTTGTTTCGCCCAGCCCAGAATTAATAAATAGCATATCCATGAAATTACCTGCACTTTATTTTCTCACGAAATATTGACAGATGCCAAAATGAAATGAGATGGAATTTGTTTGTTGAACACTTGCATCCAAACAACTAATGTCGATTTCGTTTCAACAAAAACATCGATCTTCCGTCGATCCGCCGTCAATTTTTTTCTGAAAATCAAATTCGTTTCAAATTAAAACCAGTTTTTTTTCTGGAAAAACAGATCCGTATTGAATCTCTTTTTGGAGACGGATTCAAAACGGATTTGTGCACAGATTCTTACACACACTACAATATTTGTTTTGAAGTTTCTCAATTGTTGTGTTGTGAATTAAATTTTATTTTGTGCCAGTGTACAGAAAAAGTAAATTAATATATTAAAAACTAAAAAAAATTGTTAAAAACTTCTTGAAAACAAATATTAAAAAAGTGCAAGTGGGTTTAGGAACTCCCCCGCGTCGGAATCGGGAAATTAAAACGAAATAATAATGTTTTAACGAATTGAAGATTTGTTTTTTTTAGAGCTGCCAAGCAACACACACAGTCCCAAAAAGAGATTTGGTCCGTAATCGTTCGTTTCAAAGCAACAAAGTATTGGTTTTAGTAGCGAATCCTAATTATTGAAACGAAATCGACATAATGTTGTAATAGCTCAAAACATGACAAATTGTGTGAGATGAATTTAGTTCTACACTACTAAACATACTTTTTTGTATTTTATTACTTTATACTCTTCAAGATAGTGTGGTGGAGATTTAAGAATATTTTTTTTGATAGTATTTTGGTAAAGGTTGCTGCCCTCTTTTGTTTGATTAAAGATCTAAACGAAGCCCACCAACTGCAATGCATCCTTAAAAATTCACTATTCATTATGGAGTGAATGTCTTCCACATAATCGGTCCGTATTTTTTCGAGAACGACCATTACTATCAAAGGAGATAATAGTTGATTTCTTCTGGCCAAAATTGTATGATATGGATGGTTCCTAATTTAGAATGCGCTACGTGCCACACAGCTGATACTTCAGTGAATATTCTTCCAGATGTCAGTGGCATCAGTGCCGAGAATTCGATTTAAGCTAGGGTACATTTTTGGACTCATTTTTAGCCAGCTCAACTGCTATTTCGTTTCCGTTTCTGTTTCCAAATTATATAAAGTGTCCTTTGAACCATTGAAATTATGATGATTTTTTTTAGCAAATAGTTTCATCTCATTGCGGGAACGATTAACATAAATGTCAAAATCTTTTTTCATTGTTATATATTCGACATAAATGTCTATTTCAATGAAGTTTATTATTCACACATGACCTAACTCACACATTAAATATTTTATCATCTCTTTTGTAAATAAATCGATTGGTGCTAGTGAAAAGTAGTAGTTAAAGACTAAGGCACTACGTTATATAAGACAGGCCACCAGATCAGTCGTTCTTTGTGAGAATTTGGCTATTGTGACCAATAAATATTTTCGGGTCTGAACCCATCTGCTTTTAAAGTCTTTTTTTTTCGTTACAGAAATATTAAAAGATATGAGAAACTGTGAAAGAATGATCTTGTGTTTTCACTTGGAACGTTAAAGGTATTTTGTTTATATTATTCTTAAGAAAATAGTTACTTAAGAACTTAAACGACTATTCAAAATACATCAAGTCTAGATTAGTGTTGGGTGATTCTATTATTTTTTTAAAATAATTACTGCAAATTTAACCACCAAAATTTACTATTACGTTTTGAATTTGATTTTCAATTTATTAAGACATAAAGAAGTTTTTTTTATTTTTTTTTCTACATTTGAAGTAAGGAGGATGTTAATTTTTGTTTGTGTATAGAAAATGTCTGTTTTCTGAGTCAAAGAGTGTAATTGTATGAAATTAGATGAGAATGAAGGTGATGGTATTTATCACAATAACAATGATGAAGATAACTACGATGAAGAAGATGACGATTATTACGACTAGACTGTAGACAACACAACCGACTGACCGTGTGATATAACCATATAAGTGTAAGTATCATTAGAATATAATATATTAAATTTATCTTTACTGAACATTCTGTTAAAGAACAAACATAAAATATAAAAAAAAAACAACATTTTTACAGCACAAAGATACTCATTATTTTTTTTTTCAAAATTTTTTACAGGTGATTTTTGTGGATGTGTTTTTGAGAAAAAAAAAGAAAATACTTTATTTAAGTAGCTGTGGTATCATTCCAAGTGTGACCAAACTCTGTGAGCGAAAGAAGTCGTTGTGAACGAATTTAGAACTAAATAATTACTTAGAATTAAAAAAAAAGCATTTGTTTTTAGCTATTCCGTTGGAATCTGCTGTAAGACTTCAATTGAATAGCTAACCGCAAATGTAAACAAACAAAAAAATAGTAAAACGAAAACATTGAATAATAATAATAATGATAGTACGATTGTTTAAATGAAATGTGTCTGTGATTACGAGAAAGTTTCTTGCGAAATATGTTTAAAGTTAACTAAAAGAATAAGTAAAACATTTTTTTTCTTTTTTACAATTTTACTAAAAGAAAAAAAATACTATTAGGATATCCAAAATATTTTGTAATAAATAAATAAAAAAAAAATAAAAAACAAATAAAAAGAAATGCAAGGAACTTTTTCAAAAACTAGTATGTATTTTACGATAAAACAAAATTATGAACATTTAAAAATGCTGTGAGTTGTGTGTGTGGATGTTGTGAGTGAATTATCCGAGCGCGCGCGTATATTATGTGTGTGTGTGGAATCAATGGAGCGAATGTATGTGGGTTATGAGAGCAATAAGCATATATGGTCATAAAAAAATTAAATCAAATTAAACAAGCACACAACATTAAAGAAAAATAAGATAATAAGAATTATTAAAAAAGAACTCTTGAAACAAATAATACCATTGTAACAGTAATTAAGGAAATTAATGAAATGTTTTTTTTTAACAAAAAAAAAATCGAAGAAATCTTGTCATATTATAAATTAATGAATTTTAAACAACAACATTATTCAAAAATAAAAATCAAACATAAAAATTGTATATTCCTTAATCAGAGATAAAAATAAATACATCAATTAAATGAAGAAAACATTTTTTGTATGACTGATAGCTTGTACGAATTTTGAAGTGTGAATAAAATACTTTTTGTTTTTTTTTTTGAATGGCGACTAAAAGCTATGCATTTTGTTTTATTAAATTTTTCTTCGACTGTAAAGGTTTTGCAGTTAGCATTAGGTTTTCACTTTGTCGGTAATAAAAGTGTTCATTTTAAGTATGAATTGATTTGTGCTGTGACTGGATGGCCAATTTATTGTAAGTTTTGAGCTAAAATCGATTATAATCTAAATAAAGTTTTATAAACTTATTTAATCGCTTATTATAAGAATGCCAAGTAATAGTCCGAGAATCGCTAATAGTTATGTTGCCAAAGATATACTATTAATTTGTATTTACGAAAAATAACTACTTTTAAAATCTTACAGGATTTAAAATAAATTTAACGATTGTTATTTTTTGGAATGATTTTTTTTTATTTTTTTGAGTTTTAGTAATATTTGTATGGTAAACAATTATATTATATAAAAAAAAGTTTTGTTTTTCCTTTCAGGTAGTTTAGAAAATAGAAATTATAAAAGAAGAATATATCCCGATATCATAAATGGGCCCTATCGCGAATCTCTCAGGGGTGGGAACATTTTTACGCAGCTCAGCTGCTCTCTTAACGTTTGCCCACCGATTTCTGAAAAGTCACTTTTGTTGCTTATTTGCTTGTCTAATATTATTTGGCGGTGAGATAAGGCAATACTATTCAATACGTTTAAATGTTCGTTTTGGTTCTCGTTCAGTCGTCAGAATGTACAATTAAGTATTTAGAGTGAATGAGCTTCTTATAAAACTAGTGGTAGGCAGCAAAGCTACCACCACGAAACGTTGAAGCTCGATTTGGCAGCTCCGTAGACATAGGGCAAATTCCTAAAGCAAATCTTGCGCATAATCTGCCCTATCGAGGTAACCGTCGGAGCGGAATTTTCTCCGCAACGCATCTTCGTCGGAAATTCAATTTCAGTTCGAAGTAGCTGGCATCAGAAGAAATAAAGATGATCAACTTAACTGATATATCGAAAATGCGATATATTTTCGATAATTTTTTATTAAATATACCCTATAAACATTTTAAACCATGAAAAATTGGCGAGAGAGTGTAATTTATTGTTTATAAAAAGTTTTTTTTTTCAATTATAATGCGCTAGATTTTTTAAGAAATGTAATTAAATGCACCGATAAAATCAAAACTATCGAATAAAGTCCCCTCCCTATTTCCAAACACATGTTTTGGCACGAGTACGATAACTTTGGCGCCAAGATATAATAACGGTTTTTGGTAGAGGGGCTTAATACAAGTATTTTTTACTATGGGAGGGGGGTCTATCTCCCCTCGCTAAGGCGGGAGGGGCAAATTTATAAAAATTTACTTAAAATCTTTAAAAAAAATACTAAAAAAGAACGGCAACACTTACCGTTATAAATTATACCTTTTTCAAAAGTCAGAATTTTACAATTTATAATAAATTTTAAGTAAAGTTGTTTCAGTCAATAGTTTTTGAAATAATTGACTTCAAACTCAAAATTTATGAAAAAAAAGTTAAAAACAGCACTTTGAGTATTATTTTTCTCATGATTATAAACACCAATAAAGAAGTAATTGATGCAGTAAACTGTTCTAATTATTTTTTAATCAAACACTGGAAACTATTCGTTTCTATGTTTTCTAGTTTTTGAGAAAATTGAAAAACAAAAAAAAATAATTTTGTATCAGATGGGTGCATGTAAAGTGTCTTTTGCATGTAAAGAATCTGGATTAAAAAAAATAATTGATATTATATACATAAACGTATGTACATGTCATGCCCATTTCAATCTCTTTTTTCTAAATATTTGAGCATGAAAATTTATTGCATTATAAAAAAATTTGCATTACCTTTACGACAACACAACGGCAGCAAATTCTCATAGTTTCTTAATATGCACATATGTTTGTGTCATACATAGATATGCATATAACTATGTACACACATATAATGCAGCCACAGTAAAAAGTATGTATATAGTTAGATCATAAAAAACAAGACCAAGCATTCGATGTTTGTACCGTTATTTTTATACAGGTTTGGTGCAGGTTATTGTTTACCAAAGCCATTCTTCATTTAACGTTTGAAAGAGTAGTGTTTCCTTTTTAAGAATGTCCACTTCTTCACTCTCCACTTCTTCACCCAAAATTAAATAATTTTTCGATTTTGTGTTCGTTTGGGGATTTGGTGTCAACAAACGAAAAAAGTATTCCGTTTTTAGAAGAAATCGGGTTAATTCCCTCCAAAACGTCTACTCCACCTCTGTGTTGTGATATTTTAATGACCGTGGAAAATTCAAAAAGTGCAAAGTTCGGTTGGTAAATAACCGCATTAACTGTAATAAAATCACAAAGGTATATATGAAATTTACGATGCAAACAGTGAGATGCCTAAGGGGGGGCATGCTGCCCCCCTGCAACCCCCCTGCTTGGGCTCACTATAGGCTTTGGGGAGGGTGAAAATTTTATTATATGCAAAGTTTCTTTAAAATTAAATAATCTTTTGGGTTTAAAGAACAAGTATAGTTTTACTATTTTTCAATTACATATCTTAAAAACTAGAAGACATAAAAAGAAGTAGTTTTATGTGTTTAATAAAAAAATAATTGGAGCAGTTAACTACATCAATTATTTTTGTATCGATATCCATAATCATGAGAAAAATAATATTCAAAGTGATTTTTGTAACTTTTTTTTCATAAATTTTGACTTTGAAGTCAATTATTTAAAAAACTATTGACTAAAACAACTTTATTTAAAATTAATTATAAATTGTAGAGTTCGGACTTTTGAAAAAGGTATAATTTATAACTGTAAGTGTTGCCGTTCTTTTTCAATATTTTTTTAAAGATTTTAAGTAAATTTTTATAAAATTGCCCCTACCGCCTAAACGAGGGGAGATAGACCCCCCCTACCATAGTAAAAAATGCTTGTATTAAGCCCCTCTACCAAAAACCGTTATTATATCTTGGCGCCATAGTTATCGTACTCTCCCCCATGTTTTGTTTCCGTTTGAACTGTCAACCAAAGAATAATTTGAAAAAAAAACTTGAAATTCAATATTATTTGTTTAGAAAATAAAAGAACATTGCAAGAACGAAACGATTTTAATAAAGAATCACCCTTATTACGATTGGCGTTTATCTTGAACGACAGCTCTCACTTTTTGTGTCGAGTCACTTTTTAGACGTTTTAGTGTCGGTATTACGAAACTAAAACGCCACTCGGTGTCGATCGAAATACGTTCCACATAAGCAGCTGATTTTGAAAAAAATTATTTTCAATGCAACTGTCATTAATTTTGAACTTCATATTCAATTTCTGCCGATTAAATTAATAAAAGTCACTAAATAAATAGTGTTGCTGCATTTATTTTCTCAAGAAATACGAACAAGAAACCAACAAAATGGATATACATAATTAAAGATCCAAATTCCAAATCAAATCTGTGAGATTTGCCAGATACGAAGTAAGTAGATGGACAAATAAAATTCCTAATATTTTCAATTAAGATTATTCTCTTCTCTTCAGATTTGTAATGTGTAGATACTTTAGGCTAAATAAGGTAGCCTTTCTTTACGGCACAAGGAAGAAGGATATTATGTCAATTTTAAGACTTGGTGTTAAAGAATTCAATGTTGTGGTATGATTCCAATTTGATTTTGTTTTGTACATTTTGTGTTACCTCCTCCTCTCTTAAAATTTGTTCCAATAACTCGACGAGATGCTTTATTTGTTCAGAATTTATAATTTTTACCCTTTAATAAACCCAAATTTAATAAAAAGTGTTAAAAAAGAATATACAAAACAACAAAACATATTTTTAGGCAATTTCGCGACGAGTCGTTTAAACATTTTTGTTCGACAAAAAAGAGCGTTTTAGTTGGCGTATAAACAAGGCGTAAAGCATAGTGTAATAACGATGAGTAACGTTTTTCTCTTTCTTTACGCTGAGGAAAATGACTATAAAACGCCAAACGTAATACAAATGTTTAAAATTCACATTCGTCATTTAAGCGAAACGCCTATCGTAATAATGGTAAATTTCTTTAAAAAGAAAACACTTTCCGCAACGAGAACTTGTCGGAGGACTTCGGAGAATATTTTGTTTGTATCTGTCATAAATAAAACCATTACAAGTACTTCATCGCATACAGATGGCATGCGTTGAATTTCGTCGGACAGAATTTCAGATCAACCGATCGGAGAATTACCTCGAAGCAAATTGTCTCCGATTCGTAGTAAACGGTTGCCTAAGCAAACTGTCCCTAAACGCATACAAAAAAATCTCTGCTAAGCACACTGTCCCAAAACGCATTTCATTCTTTTTTCTTGCGCAAACTTCATTGCAATTGTGCAAGTTTTAAACTTGTTTTGCGCACTTCACTTGCTTTTCAATTTTTATAGGGTTCGTGCATTTGCTTAGCATGAGACTTGCTTTGCAAATCTTGCGTTTACGAATTTCGCCATTGTATACCTCTAACGCCTCAAAAAAAGTGTTTATTCAAAAATATCACCAAAACCGATAAATTGTAAACTACATCCGTCGATACGCTTCAATATTTATTTTCTTTTACGATTCGGTTAGCATGAAGCAAATAAATAATTCGATCGGAATTTTTGTTCGATCGGAAAATTGTTACGTGGGAAAACGTTAAGCAGTCAACTGTTTTGCCGGAAAATATACCCAACCCAACTCGCAGGGAATTTACTTTTAATTTTATTTTTTCCCTTGAAAATTTTCCTGTGATCGTGAATCTCCCATGGAATAAATTTCTGGCGAACAAAAAATCGTATGAAATGACAGCTAAATTCCTTGGGAAAGCTTTCCCCATACCAATAAATTCCGAGGGTAACTTGGGCTGAACTTTCCTTTAGGATGAATTTTAACACTCGTATACTTTTATTTGGTAGAATTGTGCTTAATAACAATTTTAAAGCGATTAAACTTTTATTTCTATTTTTAATTAATTTTTAAAGTTTTCATTTTTCATACAAAATGTATGCAAATGATGACACCGACAACTTTCTTTGTTTTGTTTTAACTGTTGTTTACCAATCCACAGATGACTGTATGCAAGTTCGATATGGCAAGTGTTGTGGTGTACGTTTTTCTTTGGATACTATAAATTGATTTCAAACTAATATTGTTGTTTTATTTTATGTCAAATCCTAAAAAAAACTTTGCATACACCCACCCTTGTCCCCAATCCAACCTTACATGTCGAGCTTTTTGTACGCCGTGAATTTACAAACTTCACACAAATAGGTTTTTATCTATAGATACGTTTTGTTTTAATGTTTTTTTCTTTTTTAATTCGCAATTGGTTTTCACTAAGAGTAAATAGGTACATATATCAAAAGTGGTGCATAAATACATTTGAAAACTATGAAATTTCATTTAGTTAAATGTTTTCGCGTACATATGTTTTATTGAAAAATACCTACACTACACTTGTACTTTTAGTCCACAAATTGTTTCCATTAAAATTTTCAAAAAAAAAAATACCTAGGTACAAAAAAAAACTTGTCAGAACACTACCAGAGGGATGTATTAACAAGAACTGTCCAAAAAGTTTTTTTCCCGCGAATTTTTCATATCCTATTCGTATACTAATATTGCAAACTTTAAAAAATATGTTAAAAATAGAAAAACTAATAATTTTTATATTAAAACCGTTTAAATTATTATCTTTAATAATAAATCTAACGAATATATAATATATGTACGAGTAAGTATCCGTGTGTTGAAATTCGTTCTAATTTAAAGACAAATTTAACAAGAGTGTTTTACTAAAAAGGCTAAAATTGAAAATTAAAACATTTTTTTAATCATATTTACCAGTGGCCTGATTAGGGAATACGAAGCGAATCGTTTTAGGTGGCGAAAATGAGATTTGATATTACTGTTTTCGCTTTCGTCTCTTTCGTTTTACATTCGCCCTATTTTCGAAATCGAAAGCGAATTTGATTTGACATTTCAATTTTTGGCGCGTACATTTCCGATAAGGTTTCTTTGGCGGATTGGTTTATCAAACAAATAAAAATGTGAGCTTAACTATTTTTTTTTTTTATAAAAACAAACTAAAGAAATAAACAATCATTTTTTTGTAATAAACATGTAGGCGCCCAAGACAGTAAGACATCAACCAGCAACAATTTTCTCCGCTCATCGAATTTATGAGGGAAAACGAAGGGATCGCCAAAGGACACAACATACAACGTTCTCTGCAATATGTCTAGCGCTTAGGACATTGAATTGCATACTGTGGGTTGCGCCATTCCAATGTTTGTATCCTATCTGCCCAACCACTTTCTGGTATGATCCGTGTGCAAGGAATCTCAATGTTGCAGCTAATTGTTTCGTGGTCTATATTTGTCTTTTATTTCGTCCAAGACAATTTTGAATGTTTCTTTTGAAAGGCGAAACAACCAAGTTTTTATAAAATAAAGTTAATTTAACAAACAATAAACGCTTTCAGCAAAAACACTGACTCGAAGCAAGGAAGATCAAAAGGTGAAGAAGCACTTCTTAATAATTTTCTTCTCGAGTTTGAATTTTAAGATTTTTTTTCTTCCTCACGTTAAGCATTTCTATAAATAACATTTGAGTCCATTTTTTTCTTAAATAAATATTTTATTACAAAGTTAATGCACCTCGGACAAAACACCAATGATTTTGATTGAAATAATAAATATTCACTGGCAATCAGCTGTCAATTGTCTGGAAATCTTGGAAGTAGCATTTACGATTCGCTTCGAATTCGTTAATTGTTCAAAACGAAGCGAGCCGAAAATGAGATATCGAATTAAAAACGATTCGCTTCGTATTCCCTAATCAGCCCACAGTGTTTCCTCAACGTAATATTTTAAACCTGTTCTCTAGATACCCTTAGTTCACTGTAAAATAAATCTAAGTTCTACTCGTCCTCCCCTAATGAAGAGTCGACCGACCGTGCATGCAATCCGGAAGCCTTCTGGACTCTTGAAAGTATTTACTTGGGAAAAAAAATGACAGTTCTGATTCTGAAAAGTGAATTTTGTGTGGTTTTCCATAGGTAAATGAAGAATTTGATGCGGAATTCGATTTTTTTCGTGGTGAATGGAATGTTTGGGTTTATTTTTTTTGGTAAGGTGTTGGCTTACATTCGCGTCTGTGAAATTGGTAGCTGTCAAAATAAATCCTTCCAATTGCATTTGTGTTTAGTAGTGTTATAGCTAGTTATTGACGAAAACGAATCAATCAAAAACTCCACTAAATTTATAAAACCTAAATTATTAACATCTTGAACCATTATTTTAATTTTTTTAGCACTAATTCACAAGTTCACAACAAATTAATAACAAAATATTTACCATTTGACCGTTGTCAGAAAAGACTTTTTAGATGTACATATGTGTGCATTCAGAACAAATCTGCCAACCCATCAGAGATCAGATCTTTCGTGCTAAGATTTGATCTAGATCTGCTCTCTTTGTTGGAACGAAGCTCTGAAAATTCAGAAAGATCCAATCTTTTTAAAGAAAGAGCCAATCTATTTTGAATGAAACTCGCTATTAGTAAAAGAGAGATAGATTCGCGAATTTGATTCAGAATCAAAAAAATATTAATTTTTTGGCCTTTTCGATTGGCCGTCCAGAACTGTTCTGACCCCCACAAAATGACAGTTGTTACTCTAAACAGAACACAAAACGATTCTGGATTTCATTTCAGAATCGAAAACAGAATCACTAATACACTTACACAATTAAAATGTCAAAATAATCGGCTTGATTTGTTGTGTAATTTCGCTGTGTTTATTGAATTTAAACTGATTTTCTGGTAAAATAACATAAAAAGAAGCAAGTTATAATTATTATTGATACAAGAAAATGTGTATCTAATTTGAAATCAAGTGGTTTGGAAATTCTTTTTAGCCGATGTGATTTTCTATTAATTTAATTTTCACAAATACAGTGATACATATAATTCAGAATCAGTCAAATTGTTTACGGCTGTTTTATTGGGGGAACGTGTTCCGGACGGCCAATCGAAAAGGCCATTTGTTACCCAATGGAGATCAGGACAGAAACGTCAAAGGAAATGACGTTTGTCATTATGCGTGGAGGGCAACAAGAAAATTCAACTTCGCTTGCGTCTATCAAAGAACAACCAAATATTAAACTATTGTTGCTGTGTAATTTAATAAAAAAAATAATCATTTATTTAAGTAAATAGTCTCAGAGTGTTGCGCTGTGTTTTTCTTTTATTTTATTTTATAATCGCGTTTTCCGAGAGCATCGTATTTTAAAGCCATCGCGAATTAGTAGATTTGTTAAGCAAAAATGCCTTCTACTTTCTGTGTTATTGGTTGTTGTAAGAGAGCAGAACGAGACCATACTTTCAGTTTTTTTCGCATCCCGGCCGTCTACATAAAGCCAAACAAGATTGAAATCTGTAAAGAAAGGAGAACAGCATGGCTAAATGCCATTAAAAGAAAAGACTTGAAGGATAGCTCACTAAAGTTCACAAGAATATGTTCTCAACATTTCATTACAAGTAAGATCGTATTTAATTTTCAGTGATGTAGCAAAAATTAAGCAGTTTATTGAAGGTCGTCCAGCTATGCTTGAAGTTGAGCTACATTTTTGCAGCAATAACAAAAAGTGCACAAATTCCTTTTTCTTCATGATTACCTGCAGCAATACCTGCTCCAGATTTCATACCAACGGTCGAACGAAATTGAAAGATGATGTTACCCCTAAGATAGAACTAATAGTTACACCAACAGTTGCAGTGGATGTAGTACTCAGTGAACTGGAACAACTCAAACAAGAATTAAAGGCTAAAGCTAGTATTAGACGGTCCTAGTAATGTGTCATCAACTCTGACGTCACAACAAAATAGGCCCTACAAACATATGGCCTTTTCGATTGGCCGTCCGGAACATTTTCCCCCAATAAAACAGCCGTAAACAATTTGACTGATTCTGAATTATATGTATCACTGTATTTGTGAAAATTAAATTAAAAGAAAATCACATCGGCTAAAAAGAATTTCCAAAACACTTGATTTCAATTTAGATACACATTTTATTGTATCAATAATAATTATAACTTGCTTCTTTCTATGTTATTTCACCAGAAAATGAGTTTAAATTCAATAAACACAAAGAAATTACACAACAAATCAAGCCGATTATTTTGACATTTTAATTGTGTAAGTGTATTAGTGATTCTGTTTTCGATTCTGAAATGAAATCCAAAATTGTTTTCTGTTCTGTTTAGAGTAACAACTGTCATTTTGTGGGGGCCAGAACAGTTCTGGACGGCCAATCGATAAGGCCAATAAATTCCGTGACAAAGGTAATCGTGTCATGGCTAGCTACAATGACTATCAAAAAATGCAATGAACGTCAAAGTGTGTCACGGTGATAAGTATTTGTGTCTCGGTGTTACGGCAATGACATGCAAAACAATGACTATCACACGACGTGACAAGTCTCAATCAGCTGATCATTCGCGGTAAGTCTAAACTGCAATGACATTTATCATTTTTAGCAGTGACAGTCACACGGCGTCGATCAATCGAGTCATTTTGTCTTGGTTTTTTGTTAAAAGCTAATTTTTTTAGAAAACGGCTCCAACGATTTTGATACAAAATTTTGAGAATTGGTACTAGCTATCATTTAATCAGAACAAAATTTACGGTATTTGCCCAAGAATTCAAATGACACCATTTTTTCCCTCAAACTATAAACTATAACATTTTTGCAACCGTGACATATACATAATTACCTACCCTCCTATATCCTTCAATTTCATTATATATGTCCATATTTACATACCTAGGTTCCATCTTTGTAGAAAGGTGCAAATTACCCTCCAAATTTACATAATTAAAATCTATTTAAATATACATTTGTAGGTAGATACCTATGTAACTGTGCCCAACCGTGACAAATAATGACATGGCAGAAATTCCTGCCGTATCACGGTTGGGACACAGTCCTTGCAGCGACAGGCAACGTGTCACTGTGGCCCATCAACAATGAAAGGGCTATCACACGGTCACGGCAATTTGTCATTGCAATGACCTAAAAGTGACGTGTCACGGTGCCTGTCATTGTTTTTGTCACGGCAATGACATGCAAAACAATGAGGATCACACGACGTGACACTTTTAGGACTGACAACTACGTCATAGTGACGTCAGAGTGTCACACCAATGACACATTACCAGGACCGTCTAATACTAGCTTAAGGATGACAATCAATGCACGTGAGGATAAAGCGAAAAGAATAGCAGATCAACTAAAGGAAGTAAGGTTATTTCATATTATGTACTTATAAGTGCATACTATTACAACATTAAATATAATTTTGAGAGTACTAAAATGAATGAGCAGAGGTTGCAACTTAATGATAAGGGAATGAAAACAATGGTCGGACAACTAAAAGTTAAGAAAATTAGTATAACGATTTTGAAAACAATGGCGCAAAATTTTAAACAACCTATTATTAAGGCCGTAACACGACACTAGTTAGCAATTTACTATATACATAGTAGTCTACTAACTTTTCATAAATTTTAACATTTTGTTAGCTAGTAAAATACTAATTTAGCAGATAGCAAAGCATTTGTATGGTTTGTAAAATGGCGGTTTGTAAATTGGCGTTGTAAATTGATTATATGTTGATAGAAACCCAACATGTGCTCTAAGTAAGTATTCGATGTTTATATTTTCATCATTTTTTTTTTTGTAATTCATTTTTATTTATTATTACCTTATAACTATCTTAAAGCTAGACAAAAATTCCTAAAACTAGCCTAATTATCAATAACTTACAATTAATTTACTGGCCCTTTACAGGCGCTCTAAACTAAACTATATCTCTTAATACGAGTACTAATGTCTTTCGACCTAAAAATCATTTTAACTTCATTATTTACAAAAATAAAAAAAAAATTGACACCAGCAGCACTCCAACCAGGGTATCCCTCGTGCAAAGACGATATACTATCAGAATGACATGTGGATTTAGTACGATACTAAAAATTTAAAGGAGCCATTCGGTGGTTTTGACTTTAGTAAAATGTTAAGAAGATAATACGATACTAAACTTGTTTAAAATTAGCAAAATCCTCTTTTTAACCTAGTATCATACTACAAATGGCTTAACATATTACTAAATCGTTTAAAATTTTGCGCCAATGATTCTAAAGTTCTGTGCTTTACTGGTATCCCAAACTTTATAACATTGAATCATTTACTTAACTTTTAAAAGGACTATTTATTTTCAAGGCCGATGAAGCAAATTAATATTTTTGATGTTTTTGCTAACCTTACTGAATGGAAACAAATTCATATTTAAATTAATAATGATGTAATTTATCAAAAAGGCAAAATGAGACATTCATAAAAAATAAACATTCATAAAAAATAAACATAAGCTTAGGTATCAACTAAAAATTCACAGTTTTTTTTTTATCATATAAGTGTATACATAAAACTAGAGGTTCGTATATTTATCACATTTAAAAAAAATATCCTGTTTGAATAAAAGCTTTCATCTAAGCCCTTGGCGTACATCGGAATCTCAATTTTCTGGAAAAAAAAACTTAAATATGTATAATTTAATATGAAATATCAAGAAATATTTAAAATTATATTTGAAATTGCAGACAGAAAAACTTTTGTTTGTCCTCCACATTCGATAAATGACATTTGAGATTTGGTAGCTGTCAAAAGGTATAGAGCGCCCCCATGAAAGGATTTAATTGTCAAAATCCATGTTTTCATATGGTTTTTTCGTTTGGTACCAAATATAAATTTATTTTTGATTTAGATCTGTTAAAAAACTGATTTTGACAATTTTTTCCTTCGATTGACCAACAAAATTGATTTATTTTTTGATTTTAAATCAATTTAGCAGATCTGATCTATCCCTCTTTTACTAACACCACTATGCATCATAATTGACAGCCATAAGTTGGACAAGTTCTTATTTGATAATAATTTGTTTCGGTTGCAAAAAAGAAATCAAATATTTTTGAGTTCAAATGGAAGCAGTTTTAAATGAATTCATTTATTTGTCCAGCTTATCTTCGGACTTACAAACTTGAAATTAAAAACAATGTTCGAGTTAATATTTGACAGCTGATACCGTTAGCTGACACAAATATACAATAAACTTTAGCAAATAAAAATCAATCTGAAAACGTATTCGATTGGTTACGAAAAAAAAATCATTTTATAGATCAAAATATAAATTTACTAAACGAAAACCCCAATAGATTCGTATCAAAAACGAATTTGATTCTTGTACCAATGCAAAACCACATTACTTCTGGATTGAATCCAGAATCGAAACCAGACGAACTCATACATTCATATATTTGAACGTCAAACTCGACTACCTATTGTAAGTTTTTGTATCTTTATTGTGCAACAAACATTATTTTTGATTTTAATTATTTTTACGTACACAATTATTTTCAGATATACAAATACAATCCCATTAAAATTCAGAATCGTCAGAATGAAAAAGTGTTCAGTCGGGATCTCTGCTCGGAAAGGGATTCCGGATTGCCAGATAAAAAGGACATTAATCTTTTGATCAATAAGTACTATCAATTGGAAAAAAAATTACAATTCTAATGCGCGAATAAGAATAAAAAAAAATTAAAATTACTGCAAGACTTGCACCATTTTTTTTTTAATTTTTGGCAACGCGGAATAAATAAAAACTCATACCTATAATTATGTGGCTTTTTAAATAACTGGCAAAGTATTTTTAATAATGTGGGGTTCGCCAAAATGTTTATACTATCAAAGGTTAAGTACTCGTAAAGTTTGAAAAACTCTGGTCTATAGAACCTATAGCGCAAGTGAAAAAATTGCCCTATTAAACGGTAAATTTTGTTCATCAAGAAATTTAAAATAAAATGTTATTAACGGTACCTATCATAGAATATTTTTTTTGGGATTTTTGAAGAAAACAAAACATTTTTTTTAAATTCAATATTTCGAAAAGTGGTAACGAAGTTTTTTTTTTTTTAATTATCATTGAATTGGGGTACCAATTTTTTTCTAGAACAAATTATAGAATCTTCTTATATAAAAAACAATCCAAATTATGTTTGTGCGCTATCTTCTTTTTTTCGGCTTAATCGATTTGAATGAAATTTTTAGATCTTAGGCCATGTTTGGAGAGTGCATATAAGAAATCTGTTTGCCTTGCGATGTCTAGAACCGACGTTTTGACCAAAAATGTAACTACATGTTTGTTATTACTTTATTAGTATAAGTAATGTGTTTTGTTTTGTATACACACACTTTTATTTTGGTTTCTTTTTGTTGGCGCGTATATGCACACAACTACAGCATTTGATTCCCATTAAATGGATTTCGATATTTTATTTTGTCGGTTGTCTAGAATGTTCCATGGATTGGACGACTTAAAAGTGGAAAATTCGTTGTAAAGCTTGGAAAATTTCTTTTAATTGTGAAATTCATTGTAATAGAAGACGTTTTGCGTGCATTTATATATATTAGATGACGCTGTACTGCGATCAATGCCTCAACCCGATAGATTGCGTTATACATTAGGTTTGTTCGTTGAGCCGTGAAGTTGCCCTAGGGTCGACCTAAAGTCACCCTGACAAACAAATTCTGTGTTTTTTGAAACCCAGGGTTGCCCTCAACTAGCTCTGAAGTAGAAATAGGTTTTTAGCAGGGGCAAACTTGAGGTAAATGAATAAACGTCAAAGTCACATGAGATCTGAAGTAGGAATGGGCGATATTGAGGAGAATATCGAGTACTCATCATCCATGTTAATAGTTATCGAATCGAAAACATCGATGCGTTGAAGGGTTTTTCCTTATTCTTCTTTCAATATCGGTGTTGAATCATCGATTTTTTGTTTTGACATCGTTATTTCAATAACATAGATGGACTTATCCATCATCCCTAATCTGAAACATTTGTTTTGTTGTGAATCCTCCTTTTGTATGAAAATTGTTATTTTTAAAATGGAAATAAAAGAATACTTAAATTAATTTTCAGACACAGACATGAAAAATTGAAAGCTTTGAAGTTGAGGATTGTGCATAGGTTCACAAAAAATGTACTAAGAACTTAAATTTAACATATTTTAAGTTTTAATTATTAAATGACATAACTTGCTTTTCTGCAACATAAATTTAATGGCCCTCGGGTGTTTTTTGAGAACCGAAAACCCCAGTTTTTTTTTTTACAACTTTTGGGGTTGTCAAAAAAACCTGGGTCGTCTCTAGGTAAAGTTCAATGAACGAACCTACTGACTTAGGCTGTGCGCGATTTGACGCGATTTGGTGTCCTTTTCACATTATAATTTTCTATTCAGCAAATGTGCTATTTTTCTTGCTGCAATTGATTCGAGTTTTGCGTATTATTACACTGATTCCAATCTAACCTTGGATGACGTACACGTCTTGCAATAATTAATCAGAATGTGCGTGTACGTGCAGAAGAAATGAATGAAGACGTGACCATATTGCACAGTTTCAAACTGCACCACAAATTCGACAAAAAGTTATTAGAAGAAGAAAAGTGGTAAATGTAGACTTCAATCGCGCTGCTTTGGAATACCATTCCGCAATCGGATTTACTTTCTCGATGCTCCCGGTGGGACATGCAAGACTTTCGTCATATAGTTGATTCTAGCAACAATTCGGCCAAGATCTTTTTTGTTGCGGGTTGCATCCTATGGCGTATATGGCATTGTTATCACACTGTTTGAAGGCGGGCGAACTGCACATTCCGTTTTGAAGCTTGGGATGAATTTTCTCAAGGTTGACAAGCCAATAACGTGCACAATGACCAAAAATTCGGCGACAACGAAATTGATGCGATAATGCAAAATCATAATTTGGGATGAATGTATAATGGCGATAATGAAGGATTTACAAGGTGATTCGAGATGATTTGGTGGGAATATATTGCTCCCGAAACCTACTACTGCCGATGAATTTAATGCATGCTTGAAATCGTCGTCTTCGTGCCGGTATGTCAGGAAGTTGAAATTGACCACAAATATGAGAATGACATTGCAGAACGACCCATCGGCTGCTGAATTCTCAAGACAATGTTTGCAATGGCCAAATTTCTGTTGATGTCTTGACTGGATTGATATCCTTCCCGGCAAATTGTTGCGAGTTAACAACGTCGAAGGAGAACCTCATCACCAAAGTAAAGTGTTCTACAGCATTGCAAAAAAAATAATAGAAACCTCGATTGGATTTGTGAACGGATAATACTAGCAGCGAGAAATAGGACGTAGTTGATAGCTTGGTAAACGGTCTTTGTTGTTTGTTTTTGCGCCGAAAAACAAATCGAAAAACATTGTTTATCAAATCACTATCTCCTTATTTTTATTCTATTCAAATATATAACATTGAAATTTGAACTATCTGTGTTTTATTATAAAGGGTCCGCCAAATAACTTTTTTTTTGAAAATGCTATAAAAAAAACTACTGAATATTGTCTCAATTTTCTTTTTTATTTGAAAGTACAATCCTTCCGGTTAATAATGGAAAATAATTTTTTTCAAATGGCTGCCTCGGCTGGCCATGCAGTAGCCTACACGATCGGTCCAATTTTTAAGCACATTATCGATTGTGTGCAGCTGTATTTCACCAATGGCTTCACGAATATTGTCCTTTAAAGCGTCAACTGTCTCTGGCTTATCGGCGTAACACTTATATTTTACGGCACCCCAGAAATAATAGTCCAACGGTGTCAAATCGCAGCTCCGAGGTGGCCAAGCGACATCAGCTCTGCGGCTGATAATGCGATCTTCAAAAACAGGGCGCAAAACATCGAGTGTAGCTTCGGCTGTGTGGCACGTAGCGCCGTCCTGTTGAAACCAAATACTGCCAATATCCTCCTCTTCAATTTTTGTGAACAAAAATTCGTTCATCATGGCCCGATAACGATCGCCATTGACTGTAACGGCCACTCCTTGCTCATTTTCGAAGAAAAATGGCCCCATTATGCCTCTGGACCAAAATCCGCACCAAACTGTGACTCGTTTCGTGTGTATCGGCTTTCCAATGTATGCGTGCGGGTTTTCTGTGCCCCAAGTGCGACAATTTTGCTTGCTTACATATCCGCCAAGATCAAAATGAGCTTCACCTGAAAAGATGATTTTTTTTGGCAAAATCGGCATATTCTCTAAGTCGATCGCAGGCCAACTTAGCGAAGCGAAAACGCATTGGATGGTCAGTTGGCTTCAACTCCTGCACCAAATGGACTTTGTATGGCGTCATACCAAGGTCTTTATGCAAAATTCGTCTCAATAATGTCTCCGAAATGTTCAATTGAAGAGAACGACGGTGAATTGATGTTGATGGCGCTTCACGCACACTTTCTGCCACAGCAGCAATATTTTCGGGTGAACGAACTGTTTTTGGCTTTTCACGCTTTGGTTTATCGATGAGGATGCCAGTTTCTTTCACTTTTTTCACAAGATAACGAACATACGGAGCTGACGGTCCTTCTCTTCTTCCAAAATCCGTACGCAATTTTCGCACACATTCTGCAACATTACCATTTTCAAAGTAATGTCGCAATATTTCCCAGCGTTGTTCAAGCGTATACACAACCATATTCGTTCAGCGGAAGGATAAAACTAATTATCTGTCAAATCAGACATGAGCTAAGTGTTACCATTCACGAAATAAGCACTAGTTAAAAAAAAAACGTTAGATGGCGGACCCTTTATTATATGTAGTTCTGCAGTTCATTTAATAGCGTTAAATTGGTGCGAGACGAAGTTCGCCTGGTCCGCTAGTTGTATATAAAAAGTAAATATAAGGTAAGTAAAAAAAACACCTTAAAAATATGCGGTCGAACATAATCGAGCGAATATTATGTTAGTACGTGCGAAAAAGTCTAGTTTTTGTTTTGTTTTCGTTACTAAAAATTTGGCCTTAACATTCATAAGTGGGCTAAGTATAAACAAATAAAAATAACCATAGTTTCTATGTTTATATCTGTTTATGTATGTCTCACAAATCTTATAGTATAAAATGACGTTTTATTCATGTAATGATGAGTAACTCATCACTTCAGAATGTAGACCAATCCACAGCCCCACAACTAATCTAGCATTATTCATCAATGGGCAAAGAAAAAAGGGGTTGCAACTATGCGCCACCCCTTTTAATACCAAAAAAATATATTTGCTGTTTCCAACACCTCAAAGGTTTCATTTATGGACTTTGCTGAGTCCAACTGCAAAAGTAGTTGGGTTAAAACGTTGCCTGGAAGTAGTGTTGTAGTGATCCGTCGCGATGCAAGACAACGGTCTTCACTGTGAAACGGACGATTCGGATTGTGCAGAAAACGATGACGTAAAAATATAATTACATATAATCACATTCCGTGGTGAAGTAATTCTAAAAAAGGACATACTCTTCTCCATAGGAACCCTTTGATCTGGATGACTTCTTACCAGCAATTGGGGAATTTGGAAAATATCAGAAGCTTCTTGTTTTTGGTATATGTCTACCAGCCTGCATTCCCTGTGGATTTTGTGCCTTTAATCAACTATTTATGTCGGATGCACCCGATGATTATTGGTGCAAGGTTCCCGAATTGCTAGATCTTCCATTGGAACAAAGAAAGTTTTTGGCTATACCCCAGATTGTGGTAAGGAAATGATAAAAAGTTGTGATTTTATGTGCGTTTGCAATTTATTTTGCAATTAGAAGCCATATTCGCGCAGTTTCTCAGACAATATCGATTGTAGGATTTTTTTTTTTTAATTTTGTGGAGAAAGTGTTAAATTAAATGGCTAAGTTTGAAAACAACAGATTGATTTTTTTTGTTCAGTTCTGCTTTTCATTTGATTTTAGGTAAAATGCTAGTTAAAAATACTAAAAACTGTCGAAATTGAGTGTTCCAGAGCAGTCTCCCTCTAATAAATATAAAAGAAATATTTATTTAGTTTAATTAAAAAAACGAAGTTTCGTAGGTATATGGACTATAACGGTATATTAAAATTTTAAAAAAATGCATACAAGCAGAAACTCCTAATTTTTTGTTTCACCACCGCGCGCGCTGATGGTATCGAATTCAAAGAATGTATAGTTATATTATATTCATTCGTTATTTTTGTTCACTTATTGTTAATAGTTTTTAGGCATGAATTATAAATTTATTGTCGAGGTACTATAAATTTATATTCTCCCCGATCTTAGGTTCATCTTTCAGCCTGGAAATACATACACATTTTACAGAATTCGTTCGTGTATTCATATTATTTTGCACTACAAATCGCAGTACAGGATTTTTACTTGCGATATAGTTACTATAGGGCAAGTTTTGCATTTGCAACTCGAGATTGTGATCAAACTTGACATTACGATAGTATATAAGAAGTCCTTCAAATTATAAATAATACTGCAAAATTTTTGACAAATTTTTTTTTTTGGATTTGGAGCACTCCTTATTTTTTTTTTGAAAATTCATTATTTCGAAAAAGGGTGGATATTTTTTTTTCAAATTTTATTTTTGAGTTTATATTATTTTATTTTTTTTTTGCAAAATATATAAATAATTTTGTATATACAAAATTAAGTAAAAAACGACATTGAAAATATATTTATATTCTTAATAGAAACCTTTTGGATAAGATGTGATCGAACAAAAGAGTGAGTTCGTGCGATCCAGTCGTACATTCCAAGGAATGGAAAACTCAAGACTTTAAAACATATTTTATTAGGAAATCAATCCATAGGAAATCTACCCTTTGTAGGATTGCACAGAAAACATCGATAGTAACTTTAAGGTCGACAAAACGCTAAAGTAGAACCCTAAAGTTAAATGGATAGATTAACTATAGACAGATTTCCCAATAAAACACGGCTAATATAAAAGTAACGCCTTATAAAATTTCAATCAAATGGATTAACATAGAGTTGAAGTAATACTAAGAAATTCTGAGCTCGAAATATATTCAAAGAAGAACGAACAAAAGAATTAAATATTTTAAAATAAAAAAGTTATAGGTACAAGCACGGACCAAAATCGTGTTTAATTTGATCTCCGGATTAATTCACAATAATGTGAAATCGAAAGTGTTCGATTGGTAACAAATGACAGTTCTTCATCTGCATAGGAGTGAAATTTTTGTTTCTGGATTTCAAGTCATATGGCCTTTTCGATTGGCCGTCCCGAATACGTTCCCCCAATAAAACACCCGGAAACAATTTGACTGATTCTGAATTGTAAGTATCACTGTATTTGTCAAAATTAAATTTAAAAAAATCACATCGGCTAAAAAGAATTTCGAAAACACTTGATTTCAATTTAGATACACATTTTCTTGTATCATTAATAATTAACTTGCTTCTTTTTATGTTATTTTACCAGAAAAGTAGTTTAAATTCAAATCGAAATTACACAAAACAAATCAGAGCGATGATTTTGACATTTTGATTATTTGAGTATATTAGTGATTCTGTTTTCGATTCTGAAATGAAATCCAGAATCGTTTTGTGTTCTGTTTAGAGTAACAAAACAATATTGATGTTAGAAATGATCGAATCAGAAATATCGATGTTATTTAACATCTACTACATACAATTTGAGTTTCTTCGAGTTCGCCTAACATCGATGTTTTGACAACATCGATAAACATCGAACTTGCCAAAATCGAACTATAGCTATCCGGATAGGTTGGTGTTGTTGTAATCCAATGTAAGAACACAGCTAATGACAAAACAGCTGCTGCCAAAAACACAAAAATCTCAAGCTATCCGAAAAACTATAGTATACTATGAGGAATGTCAAAAACATATGCACAAACCCATACAAATTTAACCTATCCGATGTTGGTTGTTCGGGAATTTAGGTGTAACCATTGTTTCGTTTGGATTTGTTGAAATTTTGTAGTTTCAACGTGCGTTTGACATTTCCCGCCTCACACATAAGCTCACACTAAACTTCAGAATCCCGGATCGGAAAGAGGCTAAATATATTTTTAGATTCGTTTTTACTTGCGATATATAGGTAATATATAAGGCAAGTTGTGGCTTCGTAAAAAAATCAAACTCGAGATTTTGATAAAACTTACTTTAAATTACGAAGATAGCGAAGAAGAAAACAGTGAGTCCCGCAGTCCGTGTGTCTGTCTGTCTTCGAGTCTACAGCTTCAACGGTTGAATGGACTTGGTTCAAACTTGGTACATATTATATTTACGGTAATATGACCGCACGTTTTTTTTTTATTTTTTTAAGACGAAAAATAAAGGTACCTGTCACACACTTTTTTTTGACAAAAAGAATAAAAATTCTTATTTTTTTCAAAAACGGTTTCTGGAATTTTTATAAAAACAAAACAGTTCATTAATGAAGGGATAAGGTACTTCTTAGAAAATATGGTTATTTCTGTTACCCTTAGTAGAACTATTCTTTTTTGTTGTTAAATTTTTGAAATTTTGTATGCAGAAGCTGCTAAGCTTTAACACTATTGTAAACCAAAATTTCTCAAAAAAAAAAATGCATTCAAAAATAATTCTCAAATTTTCAAAAAAAAATTTTTTCGATTTAAAACAAAAATACCATTTTTTTGAAAAATCGATTTTTCAAAAACCAGTCGCTGAATTTTTTGGAAATTAAAATTTTATTTGTAAAGGTATTAATAATTACTTCAAAATGGAATTTCAAATTTTTTTCTGAAAATGGTTTTTAAAATTTTATAAATAAAAAAATATTTTTCATATTTGTCTAAGAATTGAAATACCATCCATTTTTTCCTCAAACTATAAAAACTAAGCACCGAAAATATTTAATTTTTTATTTCTCCCTAACACACATAATAGATACATATTTTTGGTATCTACGTCACATGCGTTCTTATACCCCTATTTTTTTTAAATTCAGTTTTATTTAATATTAACTTAAAACTATCGTAAAGCTAGACAACAATGTTTAAAACTAGCCTAATTATCAATAACTTACAACTAATTTACTGGGCCTTTACGGGCGCTCTAAACTAAACTATAACTCTTAGAACTAATGTCTTTCAACCTAAAAACTATTTTAGTTAAATCTAATTATTTTATTTTTATTTTTATTTAACCAAGAAAACTTTTTAAAAAACTCAGTATCAAACCATTTTTAAATTTTTACTTTAAAACTACTTAAAGATAAACTAAAAAGAATTAAAACTAGATACAACTAACTTATACTAACTAAAAATAACTTAAACTACTTAAGATACCTAATAATACCCAAATCCATTTACAACTACTTAAAAACTAGAACCTGGTTGGAATAATATCGTTTGTACTACGACTCTGCTGTTCTGTGTAATCCAAGGCAAAGTCGAAGACACTGCCTTTCAAGCAGCCGAATCTTTTCCATTTGAGATGTGGCAACGTTGAACCACACCGGGCATCCATAGGCAATCATTGGCCTGATGAGGGCCATGTAGCAAATCACCTTCACCCTGCTGTCAAGACGGCTGCTATAAAACAGTCGTTTTGTCAAGGCAAAGACTCCCCTAGCCCTGGCCAAGCCAGCACCTATATGTCTGTCGAAATACAGGTACTGATCCAACCAGGTGCCATGGTACTTTACTACACTTTTACTCGCCAGTGGATGTCCATGTGGCCCTACGATCACCAGCTTGCGCCAGTTCTTTCTCGTATCCATTGAGGCGCTAGACAACGGAGTCCTAAACAAAATAGTTTCTGATTTCTGGAAGTTGATTTTCAACTTTCAGTCATCACAATATCGCCGAATCTTGTCGAAGTCACTCTGCAAAAGAATTTTGATGACCTCAACTGTATTAGAAGTTCTGAATGCAATTAGATCGTGTCAGCGTACGCAATTGCCTGACCTAGACTACATATCAGATGGCTGGTGTAAATGCGGAACAGAATCGGCGAGTTAACCGCTCCCTGCTGAATACCATTATTAATATTAAAAATTGCGGTAGAAGTTACATTGCCACTCTTGACAACAAACTTTCTACCATTTAGCATGTCATAAAGCATATACAATAGAGGTTTACTTATACCTAGTGTAGAAAGATTTAAATAAAGATCTTCTAGCCACACGGTGTCGAAGGACTTTCCCGAATCAACCAGGCAAGCACCCGTACACTGCTTTTTAGATTTGTTCCATTGGATATCAGAAACCAGTTAAGACGCGGCATGAATTGTGTCATGTCCCGCCTTAAAACCGAACTGATTATCCGGGATGATATTTTTGTCCTCCGTCCACTTGAACAGGGCTCTATTAATAACCTTTTCAAATACTTTGCTGATACTCGGAAGAAGACTTATCGACCGAAGATTCGCCGGATTGGAGTTGTCCTTTCCCTTTTTTGGGAGAGGATGCACCACAGCTGTCTTCCACCGCACTGGATAATATGCATTGTTCAGCGCGTTGTTAAACAGTGTGGTATAAATGTCGACTGCTTCTTGAGGCAAATGTCGTAGTACAATGTTGGATATACCATCGACTCCTGCTAACTACTTTTTCTTTAATGAATCGAAGATGAACTGGAGCTCATTCTTCGAAATTAACAGGGGACTGGGCTCATTTCGGTCGGCGATTATGGCGTTTGCCAAATCTTCATCATTAAACGGTAAAACCAAGGTTCTCAGATCACCATTCGGTTATGTCGTTCCGGAGCCATAAGTGATGCAGCAGAGCTCTCCTCTCCAGGTCATAATTCGGGCGAATGCTAACATTCACCTTGTACACTTGCTGGAATATTTTCAATCAGTCAATTCAATAAATTTAAATAGACTAACTACCCTCTAACCTAGTCAATGCTTAGCTATATTAAAGTTGTTAGCTACGAGTTCGTAAGATCAAGTCGTGAAGATTTTATATACAAAATTTCTTTAATTTTTTAAAAATTGGTAAAAAAATTTTGATCGAAGTCCGTCGAGCCGTTTATGAGAAAGTTAAAAATAAAAAAAAACATGGTTGTATAATGCAGGTACTGTTAATAACAAAATATTAAAAAAAAATGTTTGACCAAAGTGTAGAGTATACCGAAAATAGTGCACACATTTTTTTTATCAAAATCGTTAAAGCCGTTTTCGAGATAATTGAGATGGTAGAAAAATTGTATGGCAGGTACCGTTAGTTTTGGACCTAAAGAAACGATTCAAGAATCTATTTTAGACAATCAACTAAAAGGCTCAAATACCAAGTTTGAAGAAAATCGCTTCAGATATTTAGGCTGTAGAGCGTTGTACAGACAGACATCCAGATGGAACTGCGGGACCCACTTTTTTGGTGTTCTATATCATCGTAATGTCAAGTTTGATTAAAATCTCGAGTGCGATTTTTTTCCCAAACACAAAACTTGCCCTGAATAGTACCTACATGTATGTATGTATATCGCAAGTAAACATTTTTATAATTGCAGCATGAATGGTTTGCGGTTAGCTACCGGTGGAAAGTTGTGATCCTGCAGGTTGTATAAGCAATTTACTTATTTTTTTTTTTTCGATTAGGAAATATTTATTAATTATTTTTGTGTTAAAGCATCAATAATTTCAAGACAATCAAATTGTCTTATTTTATTTTTGTTCTAAATTTTAGGAAGACGGAGTAAAAGCGTTTAGCAAATGCACTCGATACTCAGTTAATTGGTATGACATACTTAAAGGTGCCAACGTAAGCAGTCTAGTTCCAGATCCTACGTGGTCGGTTGAGAAATGCCTTGAAGGCTGGGAATATAATTTGACAACTGTCCAATCTTCTATTGTCATAGATGTATGTAATCTAACCCAACATATTGAAGTCGAGTCCAAATCATCTACAGGTCATGCATAGCTAGATATAAAGATTAGAAACATGCTCATCATCAGCTTTTTCAGTTCATTAAATATATAAATATGTATGTGTATAAAACAACCATCACATCATTGTTTTCATTTCGACAAGCAACGGAAATGTACATCTTCTTTAGTTCGATTTAGTATGCGACCAAGATATCTATCCCACAATTGGTTTGGCGGCCTTGAATACTGGTGGACCAGTTGGAGTTTATTTGTTTGGCTTACTCAATGATAGAGCCGGAAGAAGGCTATCCTATTTCACATGTCTTGGCACAATGCTCCTGGGCTCATTGCTCACATCGATTAGTACTGATTTCTGGATGTGGGCATTTAGTCGGGTTATAGTTGGACTAACCATTCCAGCTGTGTACCAGATTCCATTTATAATATGTGAGTACAAGATTTGGTGTCTCTGGTCAATAAATGTAATATTATTTTCAATTTTATGTTTTAGCCCTGGAGCTAGTTGGACCGAACTATAGATCATTCGTGACGGTCATGACATGCACATTTTATACCTGCGGCATCATGATGTTAGCTGGTGTCACTTACATGATACGGGATTGGGTTAAACTATCATATTATACCTCAATGCCATTTTTAGCATATTTTTTGTATTTATTTGTTATGCCAGAGTCTCCGAGGTGGCTTCTTATGCGTGGTCGATTGGAAGAAGCTTTAACTATTTTGCAAGAGATGGCGCGGGTGAATGAAAAACAATTCCCTCAGGCATTTAAATCGAAGCTAGAAGCACGGATACTACGTGAGAAGTTCAAAGCAAAAAAGAAACAAAAAAATGTGGGAGTTCTGGACCTTTGCAGGTAAGCTAATAACTTATCTGTTTTAGACCGTTATTCGTATAACTCGTTAAATACGCAGGCTTTAAAGATAGAATTGAATTGTGGTTGGATTTCGACTTAAGTAAAATGATTGATTAGGAGTTGAGACGAAGTGGTGTAACTGTGGTGTATGCTTGGGAGCATACAATATTCAAAACTTCCACTTGTACAAATCTATTTATTTGAAAATATATTTAGGTAGTAGTAAAATGCAAAATAAGCCTCACATTAAGGTCAGGCGCAAATTCAATCGATCGCGGTGCCGACATATATTGGAAAGCTCGCAATACGGAGGACAAATGCTGCCTCATTGACATACTAGATAGAGACTGCTAGGAGCCAATTTCGCGCTGGATCTCTCCTCAGCTAGGACCACACGAGCGCCACCCAGCTCTCAGCGGAATTCACGAATACTATCAAGTACCAGTGCTTAAGGGATTTTTTTTTCAAAGAAATCCATACACAAATCGAAAAATTTCCTTTTCTCTATTTTCTACAGAAAAAAATAGGCAACTATATTATAGTTCTTTGCGGATGAGCGGAATGCAATTAAGGCTAGATCAAATATCAATTTATTTTTTCTTTACTTTTTTCTATCCGACTAATGAAATTCCGCACACGCTTTCAAGTTTAAACTGCATTTAAGTTTTTGTTTTAAATTTTCGTCGAAATGAATAAAATCTGTAAGATTCAACACAACTGCGAGATATAAGTTAATGTGGTAAAATGGTAAATACTTTACCTTACTTTAGATAGTGTTTACAATCCAGGATGGATTACGGCCTCAATCAGCAAACCTCTCCAGCTATCCCGGTCCCTAGCTAGCTACCACCAGTTACGCACACCAAGTTGGTTGAGGTCGTTCACCACTTGATCGCGCCACCTAAGATGAGGCCTTCCTCTGTCGCGTTGTCCACCGGGGTTGGATACGAAGACTCGTAGGGCTTGTGCGTCGATGTGCATGCGCTCCATGTGACCTAGCCATCTCACCACCGATGCACACAGGGCCAAACATCACTCGAAGAATCTTTCTCTCAAAGCAACCCAGCTGGTTTTCATCCGATTTTGTCAGTGTCCACACAGCAGGACTGGGATGATTAAAATTTTATATAGGGTCTCTTTGGTTGAGAGAGGGCTTTACTATTCAAATACTTTCGAAGCCCGAAGAAACAGCGATTCGCAAGTGTGATTCTTCGTTTGATCTCTGCACTAATATTGTTGTGCGATGTAATAGTGGATCCCAGGTAAACAAAGTATCTGACTACTTCAAAGTTATAACCGCCAATCGTGAGGTTTTTTCCCAGTCGATGGTATTGGACTTCTCTTCTCGATGACAGCATATACTTAGTTTTCGTCTCGTTAACAGTCAAACCCATCTTCGCCACATCCGCTTCAATACTTGCAGATGCTCCACAGCTCGCTTTGTTCTGCCTATGATGTCAATGTCATCAGCATAAGCAAGTAGTTGAACGGACTTTTGAAAAATTGTGCCTCTGGTGTTGACATTTGAGTTGCGCACAATTGCTTCCAGCACGATGTTAAAGAGACTCTATGATAGCGCATCACCCTGTCTCAAACCTTTCTCGACATCAAAGTCGTCGGTGAAGTTCTTACCGACTCTGACGGAGCAGCGAGATTCCTTCATTGTCATTCTGCACAAGCGGACAAGTTTGGGATGGATGCCGAGATGTGACAAGGCTCTGTATAACTCGTCTCCATCAACGCTATCATAGGCGGTTTTAAAGTCGATATCTCTTCATCGAGAGTGTGTATCGACTTGGAATTCTTGGGTTTTTTCAAGGATCTGCCGGAGTGTGAAAATCTGATCTTTAGTTGATTTTCCTCGCCTAAAGCCACACTGATAACATTCGATCAGGTCGTTGGTAAAAGGTTCTAGGCGGATACACAAAATAGGCGACATAATTTTGTATGCGATGTTGAGGAGACTTATACCTCTGTATTTAGCGCAGTTCAGGGCATCTCCTTTTTTGTGGATAGGGCACGCTATTCCAATCTTCTATTCATTGGGCATACTTTCCTCCGACCAGATTCTTGAAATGAGTTGGTGTATGCTCCTGACCAAGTCACCTCCCGCTGCCTTAAACAGTTCAGCTGGTAGGCCATCTGAACCCGCGGCCTTGTGCGACTTAAGCTTGGATATCGCTGTTCTTACTTCTTCTAGGTCGGGTGGACGGATATTTTGACCATCATCGTCGAAGTTGAATGGGTTGTTCTGCATAGTAACGGATGGTTGGCAGTCTTCGCAACGTAGCAGTTTGGAAAAGTGTTTCTTCCGAATTCTCAACACCATGTGCATATCTCCTACGACGCTCCATTTTTTATCACGGCAGGCTTCTGTTCTGGGCTGGAATCCTTGGGTAGATCGTTTCACCCTTTGATAGAACTTTCGAGCGTTACTTCTGCTGTAGCATCCCTCAATAGACTCGACCGCTTGCTTTTCGAGCTCCCTCTTCTTCCTTCGTAGGAGTCGGTGTTCCTCTCTTCTTTTTTGCACATACACCTCGCGGGCTGCTCTCTCACCAGTTCTGGTCCTAGCTTGCAGCATTGACTCATAGGCTTCGTGCTTGGCTGCGTGTGCCTGCCGACACTCCTCATCGAACCAGTGGTTTCGCTTTGGTTGTCGATTGAAACCCAGCACATCAGAGGCGGCACTTCTGATGGCTAGCTGGCAATGATTCCACTGTTCGTCTATAGTTGGTGCTGCTGGTGCGTTTTCTGAGAGATTGAGGGCAACGCGGTCGTAATAATATCCTCTCTTCGCTGAGACGCCAAGGATATCCGGATCCGGACTTTACATACTACCAGGTAGTGATCCGAGTCTATGTTGGCCCCTCGGAAAGTTCGGACATCCAGGATACTGGATGCCTGGCGTCTATCGCGACATGATCAATTTGGTTAACAGTGCCTTGATCTGGAGACTTCCAAGTTCCCTTGTGTATATTGAGATGGGGGAATCGAGTGCTTGCTAATGTGATATTTCTCCCCGCCGCAAAGACGATCAGTTTAAGCCCGTTTTCAGAAGTTTCGTCGTGCAGGCTGTTTTCTCCGACCGTCGAACCAAAGATACCCTCCTTTCCGGTCTGGGCGTTAAAGTCGCCAAGAACAATCTTAACATCGTACTTCGGGCACTTATCGTACGTCTTTTCGAGTAGTGCGTAGAATTTCTCTTTGGTCGAGCCATCTTTCTCTTCCGTTGGGGCGTGGGCACAGATCAGCGAGATGTTTTTAAATTTGGCCCTGATGCGGATTGTGACTAGGCGCTCGCTAACGTATTTAACATACATAACTTCTTGTCTAAGTTTGCCTCTTACCACAAAGCCGCACCCAAATAACCACTGTCTCCTTTCCCTGTAGCACTTACCAAAGTAGATATCACAGGATTTAATTTTTCGCATGCACTCTCCATCCCATCGCATTTCCTGGAGTGCTACTATATCAGCTTTGTACTTATCCAGGGTCTCCACTAATTGCTCGGCTGCACGTGGCCTATTTAAGGTCCGGACATTCCACGTGCAGATCAGAAATTCGTTGTCAGTATTTCGTTTGCCAGGGTCATAAACATTTGACATTTAACTATCTAGATACTCCTACGTCGGGCAGTTACCCCAGAGGCAGGAGCCCCCAACCTGGAGGGCCAGGTCCTTTAATGACTTCAATGACAAGAGTCCGGATTTACCGCTCCTTTGAGCCTGTGCTCTGATTACTTCTAAGTAGACTATACAAGGTGTTCACCAAGTAGTTCAACCTGACTGGAACTAGTGACGCTACCGTTGATTCCATCGCGAGAATTCTTCCGCTACCGTCAAATCTGTTGGGAGTGCCTTGGTGGGAAACACTCCTTCGTTGTGGGGTAATAAGTGGCGACATCCTGCTCCACTTCGACCTGTCGACCATGGGTGGCTCTTCTGCAGAATCAAGTTACGCGATCGCATAGCTCTGGGTTTCACTGTAGTAGTCACCGTAAGCCCCTCCGCCACGTCAGGGTTTACCCCCAGGAGGTAAATGATCTGTCAAAATTAAAAAGTTTACCAAAAAACGGTGGATGGCAAAATTTTGTGTGGGAAAGCTTACCATCTGAATTTGTTAAATGTGGAAAACTTTTGACATTTAATTTTGACGTTTTATGTGTCATAGTCTCGGTAAACCTATCTCTGTTCCTCGTATTATTTTTGGCCGACATTTTAAATGAAGGTAATAAACAAACCGCTATTAGTCAAGTTAAAATATAGGAAGAAAAAAAATCATTAACCACGTTTACAAGTTGATTTTTATGTGCGTTCATGAAACGTGTGTGGCAAACTTTTCCATTTTCGGATGTGGGAAGGCTTACACGGATTTATGTATACTCTTAATGTATAAAGCAGATACTGAACTCGCATATATCTACTATTTCCATCAACCATCAGAAGTGAATTCGAGCCGCAAACATCAATAGTTAGTTAGTTCTTCCATAAAAGTATGTATTATGGAAAGTACATGGCTTTATTTAAATTTTATTTATTTTTAACAATTTTCTGGCCGATGGAAATAAAACAAAAAAAAGTATGGCAATACGAAATTATTATTTAATTGTTTATATAAAATTTTGAATTTTTTAAGAAGGACCAAAATCGCAGCCCTTAAAAGCACTACTGAAATGGAAAACTAACAATAGAGAAATAATTTTCTAAATAAATTGATTTCAAATAAAGAATTAATTTAATTGGAAAATTTAAATTAGATATTTCGAATTCAACCCTAAAAGCAATCTTTTTCCTAAAATGAAAAAAAAAAGAATTTTTCTTATAGTCCTCCAGCACTACATCATTGTTTTCTTTCTATAAACTATAGATGTCAGGACTTATCTTATACAAAACAACAATAGATAGCCCTAGTTTCTTTGCCTGTTGACTAAATATGGTGCGCATGATAAGAGTGGCAATAGATGGCTTTTAAAAGTAATATTTTTGTTTGCTACTTTGCTCCGAGGAGCGTAAAGATCGTTCTCCGCATTTTCAATAGAGCTTTTATATGAATGTCAAGGTCACAAATAAGCCATACTAAGATCGGAAACTTTCGTACGTTTCACCCCCCAAAACCCATTTGTTTACATTGTTGTATTTGTAGCTTTGAAACTCTATCCATGAATAAATGGGAAATCGAAAAACAAAACAAAAACAAATTACTAGGGCCGTGTTGTCTATGTGTCTATAGGAAGAGGAACAGAAAAGATTCTTGTGTGCGTTTTTATCAATGTGTCTATTGGAAGAGGAACAGAAAAGTTACTTGTGTGCGTGTTTCAGCTTGTAGGCAAATGTCAAATGAAAGCAGAGGTTTCCGGTCTTTACGTTATTAGTTTATGGTCAAGGTGCTGCTCACTCCGTATAGTATGTCAATGTGCTGCTCACTCCGTTCTGTCACACGACATATTTTTAAAAGCATGTTTGCAACCCATATTTCGCGTAAAAAGTTTATCTTGCTATTGAATTATTTATTGTCATCCATTTTGATATCGTGATCGCCTCTGCGCACGTTTCTGACATAAATTTTCGACAGTTTGCCAATCAAATATGATGTTAACATTATATTTAAGTCCAATCCATCTTGTTCAGACAAATCGATTCGCAAAAATAGAAAACTATTTCAATAAGTACATATATGTTAGAATACTTACTGTATTAAAAATCATACCACACTTCGTCACCACTAACTATATAGGTGGGATAGGTTTCATGGACGTCAAAAGATATGGTTCATAGCTGATTGAGACCAATGTGAGCAACATCAAAGACTAGTCACTTGCTTCTTCTGAACGTGGCCAATTGGAAATAGAACTTGACAGATTTGTAATTCTTACAGCTATTATCCCAGTATTAGTGAAGTTGTATTGAGTGTTATACAACTAGCTAAAATGTTGTCCAGTGTTTCTCCTTCAGTGTTGCAGATTCTAGAAGTAGGGCTTCTCACCAAGCCAAGAATGCTAAGATGTTTTCTTAGTTTACAGTGGCCTGTGGGGATACGCGCTATTATTGTTAGGTTATTCCTACTTAAGCTGATACAGGCTGTACAATGTTCATGGGTTTAGTTTGCAAGAAGTAGTTTGGCATGTCGCAGCTGATGGAGTTCTTTCCATATTTTTATAGTTTTTGGCAACCTCTACTCTTTTGATTTTATTTTTAATGACATTTTCTACATTTTCTACATCGGCAGTAGGGCTCTGGACCTACTAGGGGTGTTGTTGCTCCATATTCCATGTTCATACCCAAATCGTTTAGCCTTTCCACATACTCCTATATATAATTTAGATCTAATGGTCTAGGAGCTTAGTGCTTTGTGTTCGGCTTGGCTGTCCCATATGATGGCAATGTTTTAGTTACGAGAGTTTCTTTTGAGATTTCTTTCTGCACATTTTCCAATGGTATTAAATTCTGCCAGGAAAATGCTAGTAGACTGTCCCATTGATAAGTAAAGCTTGGGTCATGTCCCAAAAACTTCCGACATCCATTCCCTTCGATTGTTCTCGATCAATCAGTGTATCACTTGATTGCGTTTACTTTAAGGGTGTAGTTCACTGATTCGTCTACCCGCTCTTTCTTGCTTTGAAAGTTTTTCACGAAATTATATTTTTTAATCATGCCATCTCTTGGGATATTAAAGAAGTCTGTTACCGTGGACTTGCAGATCGATTTTTTTCCATAAGACCACTGCACTTTGCCATTCCAGTACCTTTCTTTGCGAATCTCTGCAACAATTTCTATGACTATACCTGCAATAGCGTCAAGTAAAGAATTACCTCCATTGCTGCTGTAGGACATGTTTTCAATGCTCCGGGTATGCACAAGCATGTGAGCTTTTTACTTGCGATTATAAGTACTATAAGGCAAGTTATGCAATCGTCGAAAAAAAAAGCTTTGAGATAACAATCAAACATGACATTAGGACGATAGCGAAGACGAAAAAAGATGGTCTAAAACTTCTGTCCGTCTGTATGTCTTTATGCCTGTATATCTGTCTGTCTATCAGTCTGTTTAAGAAAACTTTTTTTTTCTCAAAAACCGCTCCACAGATTTCTAAAATTTTTTTTCTCCTAAATTCAAATTTATCCAAGAAATAAAATGGCGCACTTTTTTTAGCTCAAATTAGTTTAAGTAATTATTTTAGAATTTTGAATTGTTTTTTCTTTGATTAAGTCGAAATCAAAAGATTTGTTCTTAAGTTTATATTATTAAATATTTAAGATTGTCATACCAATTTTTTTTAGAAAAAAATTAAAGAAATTTTGTATATATAAAAAATTAAGTAAAAAACGACTTTAAAAATATATTTAGATTTTTAATAGAAATCTTTTGCATACGATGTGATCGAACATAAATCTAGTTCGTGCGATCCAGTCGTGCATTTTATTTACTTTGTCTAGGGATTTTCTAGTTGTGATTAGGTCAGTTCCTTTGTGCCATGCAACTGTCCCATATGTGATAATTGGTCTTGATCATCATGATGCGCATTAATCTCAGGATGCTTGGCTTAAAGCTCCATGTTTTATAGTTTTCCCAAAGGTTATCTCAAGGTGTGTATTCCAGAAGAATTTACTATCTAGTGTAATTTTTATATATTTAACCTCCATCTGGCGCTTTTAGGAACGTCGACACAGATGTAATCACAAATGCACTCTCAGGTCTAAAGGTGGATGGCTCACTTTGCGAGTTGATAAACCAAATGCTGATAAGTAGGACGATCAACTCAAAACTGGGTGTTACATCTTCAAGAAGATCTCTTAGTAGGGGGACTCCACAAGGTGGTGTTCTGTCCCCTCTCCTTTGGAACTTAGTTGTGAATGAACTGTTAAAAAATCTGGAAGAGGAGGGATTTAGGGTGATTGCCTATGCGGATGACGTTGCTATTACGGTTACTCTCTGTGAACTCCTTCAATTTGCACTTAATAAGCTAACCAACTGGGCAAGTAGTTGTGGTTTAGGTGTCAACCACCATAAAACTGAGCTTGTCCTCTTCACAAGGAAACACAAAATTCCGCACGTTGATCCTCCATCTTTAAATGGTATAAGTCTTAAATTTTCGGACGAAGCAAAATGCTTGGGTCTTATTTTGGATAAGAAATTAAGCTGGTAGTCCAATATACAAGAAAGAGAAGAAAGCCACGGTAGCACTTTTCTCTTGCAAAAAGGCCATTGGCAACAAATGGGGTCTAGAGCCCCGTGTAGTCCATTGGATATACACGGCGGTTATTAGACCGATTTTTACTTACGGAGTGGTCGTTTGGTGGACTGCTCTAGGCAAAGCAACAAATAATAATAAACTGAGTAGAGTCCAGCGCACTACTTGTATGTGTATAAGTGGTGTCTTGCGTACTACTCCAACTGCCGCGCTTGAAATACTTTTTAATCTGACACCCTTAGATATTTTCAGCAAGCAATCCGCAGCTATTCGCCTGAAGGCGACCTCATAGTGGAAAAACAACTGTTTTGGCCACGCTAACATAATGAACCCGTTCAATATCCCACAAAATAACATAGACTACATCATACCCCAACCACTTTTTGATAAAAACTTCCAGGTAAGTATACCCTCCAGATGACAGTTGGAGGATTATGCTTTCTTGGAATTCAGTTTTTCACCGATGGGTCAAAAACAAATGATGGTGCAGGGGTGGTGTTTAATCTAACAGCCTAAATCTTAGTCTCCCCTTCTGTCTTCCTAACCATTGTAGCGTGTTCCAGGCGGAATTAATGGCAATTAAGGAGGTTCTATCCTGTCTTAAAGAAAACGTGATATCTGCAAAGGATATCATCATTTTCTCTGACAGCCAGACAACGCTGAAATTCGACTGTCGATCATCTCTCAAAGAGATGGCGGAACAGTTCAACATTCACCTATGCTGGGTGCCAGGGCACATAGATATTCCGGGAAACTGCAGGGCCGACGAACTCTCCAAACAAGGAACAACACTACCCATTTCAACTGACTACAGCAACCTGGGTATTCCAATCGCTACATGTAAATTGATGCTAAGGCTAAATGCTATGGAGAGGACAAATCTTAGGTGGACTAGTGGTAACACGTGTCTAGTGACAAAAAGCTGGATCTCAAACGCTCTAAGGCTTTGAACTCTCTATGCAGACGGCACATTAGCTCCACTATAGGTGTCATAACAGGACACTGCCTCATAAGTAGTCATGCTGTAAGACTCGGCGTGCTCGCAATCGACTTTTGCAGAAACTGCTTAGATAAGGAGGAGAGAAACTATTCTTCATCTCCTCTGTACATGCCCTGCACTGTCTAACAGACGAAGACTTCTTCTAGACTTCTTATTCAGCGACATTAGTGAACTATCACACTTAGACATTAATTTTGACATTGTCTTCAATAAATAACGACATACGCATTTTGTGTTTAAATTAATTATCGACAACATACAATTTTCTTTTCATTTAACTGATGTACACTAGTGCGTATACTTATTTTTTTTAAATATGTTGCTGTACTGAAAATACGAATAGTCTTTTATGTGTTGCTTTTTGTTTGTAACAAAAATATTTCTATTAAAATTTTTAATTATTTAATTTAGAACTCCCAATATGCGATTAAAAACAATCCTCATAACTCTAAGCTGGTTTGCCAATGAAACCGTTTACTTGGGTCTCAGCTATTACGGACCATCGCTGGGAAGCAATCAGTATTTAAGTTTTCTACTCTCAGCTGTAGTAGAGATTCCAAGCTATCTCTGTTGCTGGGTCTTGATGGACAAGTGGGGACGTCGATGGCCTCTTAGCTTATCGATGTTCTTGGGCGGTGTTTTCTGTGTGATTACAGTCCTGATTCCCGATGATGCTGTCACTGAAACTTTGGTATTGTTTCTAGTTTCAAAAGCAATGCTTTCCGCTTCATTTCTTATCATTTATCCATTTGCTGGAGAGTTGTATCCAACTCAGGTGCGTGGCATTGGTATTGGAGCATCGAGTTACATTGGAGGATTGGGACTTATTGTCATTCCATTTGTAACTTATTTGGTAAGTTTAACAAGCAATTTTCAAATAAAGCTAACTCTCTTTCTCTCATTGTCTCTTGAATTTAGGGGAAAGAAAATCTTAAATTGCCATTAGTTATAATGGGATTTGTTTCAATGCTTGGAGGATTAACAAGTTTGAGGCTTCCTGAGACCTTAAATAGTCGACTTCCAAATACTCTAGAAGAAGGTGAAGAATTTGGCAAGGAATGGACAATGCACGATTGCTTGCATTGTCTACCAATGAAGTGGGTTATTTTTTCTAAGATGCTACAACAACTCCATTTATTGTCTTTATATAGAGGTCCACCATCACAACAAGCATCATATGAAAATCTAGATATTACTTCGAATGCATCAGATGCTGCACTTAATTTGAATGATACAATTAGCAGTGATTTGCCGGGCCGATCAACTGATATTGGACTTTCGGAGCGCACACCTCTAGAGTTTAATCGGCCAAGGAGATCTTCAATGAAACGAATTGTTCGTCAAATGAGCGTTATGGACACACAGAAATCGCATGATGGCAGTATTCAATTGACTTATTGGTTCTGACTACTTAATAAAGTAAATGAAGATACTTTTTAAACTTTTGTTGTTGATGATTGTTATTAGTTTAATTTCGATATAAGTATTGTGTTATATTCTGTCAGTATTTAATTAATGTATTTAAATTATAGGAGAACTTTGAATTTAATTTTGTTTATTTGTTTAAAAAAAATGGATTAAATATTTTTTAAAACAATAATTTCATTTTACAGTCGAATTTTTTTGTTAAGCTTTCAAACACGCCAGGGTTCGAGTTGTGCTATAGCTACCCGTCTGCCCATATGACAGTCCGCTCGTGATAGGAGTAAACTTTTAGCGTTTGCGTCAAAAAATAGCAAGCCCTATATGAACTAATATAAAAATTTGCATTTTGTCTTTTGAATTCTTGTTCGTAAAAACATCTGGTTTCTAATTGGTGATTTCTTCTTCAATTTGGGCTTTCAAGGATGGCAAGGTTTTTGTGGAAAAAGTCAGGCGCTGTCAGATACAAACGTCTAGCCGGTTAGCTTAAATCACAAAATCGGAAATCACACAGTCCACTTTAAACAATCCTACGATTGCCTCACCAATATTTGTCGATCATATCTTACGATATCGGAATTTTTCACAAGATACTCAGCCATACCTTTGATGGTTTGTGCATTTTTTTATAGGACGACGCGACGTGGAAAATTGTGACCAAATTCCAGCTGCCTTAAAACAACAAATCGGAAACTGGTCAAATACGCAGTAACAATAATTCCGCATTCGTCAGGTGTGTAGCATCCGATTGGATGTTGTCGACCTATTTTGTTTTATCATTTGGGAGTCATTTGAAAAAAAAAATGAACAAGCGAATGAACACATAATCCAATGCAATACACAATTCAATGCTCGCGTTATAAGCGGTTAGATCCAAATACCTTAATGCCTATTCACATAAGAGCGACCTTTGAATGAATGAATAAACGTGATTTAAATCAATTTATGAACCTAAATTCTTAACAAATTTTAAACAAAATGGTAGAAATATATATGTAGATACCCCTATTACGATATGTGTTTATTTATTTACATCATCAATTAGAGCTTACATTGAACTCAAATAGACTATGAATTTTACTACTTAAATATGGGTGATTCCACAAAAATTGGGTAACTGGCTGTCATCAGTAATTAAAACTAATTGTTATTATATTTTTTAATATTTTATATTTTATTCTAAAATAACTTAAAGTCTTTTATTTGGTCACCCAACTTCAGCTAATTATTTTACATATAAGTTTATAAAACACCACAATATATTCTCAAAACGTCAGTTCTTTGGCATGTCACCACTCCAAAAATCCGGAATCAAATGGCTGTGTATTAAATATTAACTTCAATTTAAGCAAATTTGGTAATTCACTATAATCTGTGATGTACTTAATAATGTATTTCACAATTTTCGTAACATAATATTCTCACCGCTGTTGTTTAAATAGTAAGAAATTTTGTGTTCAGTTTTATTCGTCAGTCCGCTGTCTGTTGTTCGAATTTTAATTTCCCGCGAAATGTCACATACTCAAATTCAAATTACTGTTAACGTTCAAAGTTGTTACTAAAGTTAGCTGCAGACCAAGCAATTTGACGGTTGCCATTACAGTGCCAGTGCTAGTGTTGTGTTTGGCGTGGAAACACGTGCATGTCCAGTCAAAATATCAGTCCTATGGCGAGTTAGTATTTTCTTATAAACGGGTGTTTTATTTTAATTTATGACTACTTAACTTTTATTTATACAAATGTAGCTTGTTTTTATTCGAAAATACCAAAATAAACGTTGGTTCTAATAATAACCTCAAATTCATGCCTTTTTCATCAGTCCGTTGGCGTCAGTCCTTTGTCTATTGCGCCAGAGGACTGACGTGTTTCCAGGGTACAGTTTTTTTTTTTTGTTTTAGATAACTTTTATTTCAGCTAATAGAGTGCGTAAACATTTTTTTTACTTATCTTTATTTTTATTTAAAGCACATAATGTCGCCTCTTAAAAAACAAAAAATATGTCATGATCGCTTCACCCCAGAACTCATAACTCATGCTTGCATCTAGTAGCATGCATTTTGCCATTTCAACCACAGACCTATTCTTTCGTTCAGCAGTCCCGTTTTATTGTGGTGTATACGGAACTGTGTGTTGATATACAATGCCTTCCTTTTGTACAAACTTTAAAACTTGACCCGCTGTGTCTTCACCACCATTCTCAGATCTTAGTATCTTCGGTTTTGTTGAAAATTTATTTTCTGTGTACTCTACCATGCGATCGAAAACTTCGGATTTCTCCTTGTCAAATAAACAACAGTGTATCTACTGAAATAAAAGTTAGAAAATATCTTTGCCCGCTAGGTGTTTTCGTTTGCACGTGTCCGCAAATGTCACTGTGAATGAGGTCTAAATGTGCAGTGCTCTTTCTGTTTGACTTTTACTTAAATGGTTGACCAGTCATTTTTGTTTCCATAAAAAATTCACTGTCTTTATCTACAATTTATAAATTTTAAATGATCACTTACCATTTTTTCCGATTCTAGTCGTTTAAGTGATTCGTAGTTGCGATGGCCAAATATTCGGTGCCAGTGATGTAAACAGTTAAAAAAATAAAGTTCTTTAAGAAATAAAAAAACACCTTATTGACTTTGCCAATTGAATTTAACGAAATTTTTATTTTGTATTTACATTAAATGTTATATCGGATGCATTTCGACTTATTGTCATCCTCAGCGAGTACTTTTAAACTAGTCTCAAATTGTTACACATTGTTGTTTTATAAAGAAAGAGGTGAAAACAAAAGAAAGTACTGACAGAATAAAAGTGAACAACAACAAAATTCTTATCATAAAGATTTGTTTGTTTTTAATATTATTTATACTAATACTAATTAGACATCTCCAAAACTTTAAATAAAGTTGACCGTATTGGTGCCTCCATGGTGTTCATTGCTATGTGTCTATTCAGGTGCATATAGATGCTCTCGTATGCGTCAAGTTTGTATGGTTCGTTCACTTGCTTCTTCAGTATGATGTTGTTCGTGTTCCAGTTGGTGTGGTTGAATTCTAATGCATGCAGTGCCACTGCTGATTTCGTTGCTTGTTTTTTGCTTATGTTGTTCAGATGTTCTTTAAATCTTGTGTGAATATTTCTTTTGGTTTGTCCAATGTACTTCTGTTCGCAATCAGAACAAGTAATTTCATATATTCCTGACTTCTTTAAATTTTCCGTTTTGTCTTTTAAATTAACTAATAAATTTTGCGTTTTTCCATTACTTGAATGGACAATTTCAAATTTATGTTTTTTGAATATTTTTTTGAAATTGTTTGTTATTTGTGGAATGTATAGGAGACTTATCCTCTTTTTTTGTTCGGTGTCTATCGAAAGGGTGGTTATTTTGCGTTTTTTGATTTTATTTGAATGTTTAAAACCGTTCAAACGTGCTGCATATTTTATATTTTTCAATTCTTCCATGAAGTATTTTATATTTAATGGAAGTCTACACAGGCGAAAAATCATGCTATGAAAGGCTGCTTTTTTGTGTGTCATTGGGCAGTATGAATGAGCTGGAATGTATCTTGGTGAATTAGATGGTTTCCTAAACACTGAAAATTCTATATTACCATTAATTGTTCGGTTTAAACATACATCTAGGAAAGGAAGGCTTGAATTCTTTTCCCTTTCAATTGTGAAATTTATCGTTTCCCATTGTCTGTTCAGGTGTTGTAATAACTCGTCTATTTTCTCTTTTTCAACTACTGCTGCAATGTCATCCACATATCTCCACCAAATTCTTGGCAAAGAATCGTTTTCTTTTAAATTCATTTCGAAATATGACATAAACAAATTAGCTAAAAAGGGTGAAAGTGCATTTCCCATGCAAGTACCTTTCGTGATTTTGTAGAAATTATTATCAAACTGGCATATGTTCATATCCATACACATCTTGGCTAATTCAAAAAACAATTTCCTTTTCTTTTCGCACCTTTCATGTTCCAATAACCATTTTTGTAGGATCTCTAAGGTTTCAGGGATTGGAATGCTGGGGAACAATGACTCCACATCAAAGGATACTAGCATTTCTTCTTCCTTTATTTTAGTTTCCTTAATTTTATCGCAGAAATCATAGCAATTTTCGACGTAGAGACCTTTTGGTTTAGGGTATTTGCTTAACATCTCTACTAGCCACTTCGATATTTTTTCTGTTGGTGAATTGCAATTCGATACGATTGGTCTCATTTTTAGATTTGATATGTCTTTGTGTGTTTTTGGTAAGCAATATAGTTTTGGGACAGTAGGGTTAGATATTAAAAGACTCCATTTTGTTTTTATATCGTAGACTTCTTCAACTTTTTTTAATGCAATGTTTGTAGCTCGTATCATTGATGGTAAAGGGTCCTTACTGAGTAATTCGAAATTTCCACTATTTATCGTTTCTATTACTTTATCTTTGTACTGTGACTTATCTAAAATCACAATATCTCGACCTTTGTCTGATTTCATGTATAAGCAGTTTTTCTTTTTCAAAGAATTTATCACTGGACCATAAGATGGATTGTTTCTTTGTTTATTTTGTTTTAAATTTGATTTAATGATTATCGATTTTGTTTTGTCTCTAATGTCTTGTTTTACTAACTCAGGTTGATATTTGATTCCTGTTTCGATATCTGCTACCAGATCAAGTATTGCTGGTTTATTTGGTTTTGGTGTGAATTTCAAACCTTTTTGTAAAAGTGTCATTTCTTCTTTTGAAAAAGTTTGTGAAGAAAGGTTTTTTACAAAAGAAATATTAAAATTTTCCATTCCAGACTCTATTCCTTGCTTTCTATCTCTTTCCTTAATAAACTTTTCATTTTTTAACTTTTTTAGTTTTTTGTTGAGTTTTTCTTTTTTCTGTTCTACTGTATGCTCGATTTCATCTATGCTATTTATTATGACGTTGTCGAATTGTTTTTGTTGCATTTCTTTGGCTAACCTTAAATGTTGTTCATATGTTTCTAGTTCAACGCTGCTTAATTTGCCGTACAAGTATTTTAACTCTAATTTTAGCCATAATTTCTTTGCTGAATTTACTACTATCTCTGTTCTTGAATTCGATACTGAGCAAACTAAAATAAAGGAAGAAGAAATGCTAGTATCCTTTGATGTGGAGTCATTGTTCCCCAGCATTCCAATCCCTGAAACCTTAGAGATCCTACAAAAATGGTTATTGGAACATGAAAGGTGCGAAAAGAAAAGGAAATTGTTTTTTGAATTAGCCAAGATGTGTATGGATATGAACATATGCCAGTTTGATAATAATTTCTACAAAATCACGAAAGGTACTTGCATGGGAAATGCACTTTCACCCTTTTTAGCTAATTTGTTTATGTCATATTTCGAAATGAATTTAAAAGAAAACGATTCTTTGCCAAGAATTTGGTGGAGATATGTGGATGACATTGCAGCAGTAGTTGAAAAAGAGAAAATAGACGAGTTATTACAACACCTGAACAGACAATGGGAAACGATAAATTTCACAATTGAAAGGGAAAAGAATTCAAGCCTTCCTTTCCTAGATGTATGTTTAAACCGAACAATTAATGGTAATATAGAATTTTCAGTGTTTAGGAAACCATCTAATTCACCAAGATACATTCCAGCTCATTCATACTGCCCAATGACACACAAAAAAGCAGCCTTTCATAGCATGATTTTTCGCCTGTGTAGACTTCCATTAAATATAAAATACTTCATGGAAGAATTGAAAAATATAAAATATGCAGCACGTTTGAACGGTTTTAAACATTCAAATAAAATCAAAAAACGCAAAATAACCACCCTTTCGATAGACACCGAACAAAAAAAGAGGATAAGTCTCCTATACATTCCACAAATAACAAACAATTTCAAAAAAATATTCAAAAAACATAAATTTGAAATTGTCCATTCAAGTAATGGAAAAACGCAAAATTTATTAGTTAATTTAAAAGACAAAACGGAAAATTTAAAGAAGTCAGGAATATATGAAATTACTTGTTCTGATTGCGAACAGAAGTACATTGGACAAACCAAAAGAAATATTCACACAAGATTTAAAGAACATCTGAACAACATAAGCAAAAAACAAGCAACGAAATCAGCAGTGGCACTGCATGCATTAGAATTCAACCACACCAACTGGAACACGAACAACATCATACTGAAGAAGCAAGTGAACGAACCATACAAACTTGACGCATACGAGAGCATCTATATGCACCTGAATAGACACATAGCAATGAACACCATGGAGGCACCAATACGGTCAACTTTATTTAAAGTTTTGGAGATGTCTAATTAGTATTAGTATAAATAATATTAAAAACAAACAAATCTTTATGATAAGAATTTTGTTGTTGTTCACTTTTATTCTGTCAGTACTTTCTTTTGTTTTCACCTCTTTCTTTATAAAACAACAATGTGTAACAATTTGAGACTAGTTTAAAAGTACTCGCTGAGGATGACAATAAGTCGAAATGCATCCGATATAACATTTAATGTAAATACAAAATAAAAATTTCGTTAAATTCAATTGGCAAAGTCAATAAGGTGTTTTTTTATTTCTTAAAGAACTTTATTTTATTAATTGGACTTTGCGGCAAACAAAAATTTTATCGTTTTTTCTTAAATAACATATGTAAACAGTTATCTTCTACGCTGGATTCAACGGTGATTTTTTAAGAGCTTGGTTTTTGAAAATTCAAAAAAACACAGAAACTTGTAAAAAGTGAATGAAATTTTTATTTGGATCGATAAATCAATTTCTGCCATTTACTTTTTAGAAATAATTTCACTTAAACGTTGCCCGCGGCTACGCTTCAGTTGGTCCATTCTGAAGGTCCAATTTTGGCAAACTTTTTCACACATTTCGGCCGGAATCTCACCAATGACGCGTTCAATGTTGGCTTCCAAGGCAGCAATCGTGTTTGGCTTGTCCCCATAGACAATAGACTTAACATAGTCCCACAAAAAATAGTCTAACGGGGTCAAATCACATGATCTTGGTGGCCAATTGACTGCTCCAAAACGTGAGATCAACTGCTCACCAAATTCGCCTCTCAATTGATGCATGGTTTCGCGTGCAGTGTGGCATGTGGCACCGTCCTGTTGGAACCACATGTCGACCGAGTTCAATTCTTGCATTTTCGGCAAAAAAAATCTGTTATCATCGAACGGTACCTTTCTCCATTGACCGTAACCCTGCGGCCTTCATCGTCCTTGAAGAAGTACGGCCCAATGATGACGCCTGCCCATAAACCGCACCAAACAGTGCATTTTTCGGGATGCATTGGTAGCTGCTGAATTGCCTCTGGCTGCTCTTCACTCCAAATACGGCAATTCTGCTTATTCACGTATCCATTTAGCCAAAAATGAGCCTCGTCGCTGAAGACAATTTTGCGATAATTTCATAATTTCGACATTTTTCACAGAGCACGAATTTTGATAATAAATTTCAATAATTTGCAAACGTTGTTCAGGCGTAAGTCTATTCATGATGAAATGGCAAACAATACTGAATCGAAATGTCAAATGTTCGTGGAATTTGTCATGTGTGATCTGTCAAAAATATAAACATCAAAAACCAAGTAGCAAAAAAATCACCCGTTATAATACTTTGATTTCAGTTTCCTTTTGTGTGAGCTTTAAAAGATTTCCTGCTAGATCTCCAACTGCTACCACGAATCGATCTTTAGATGGAATTTCACATAGTTTACCACAAAACAGAACTGTGTATCCTTTTTCCATTAACTTCTTTATTGATAGTAAGCTCCCTTGCAGATCTGGAAGATAAAGGACGTCTTTAATAAGTATTGTAACCTCTTTGCTCTTGCTGTTGGTGGTCTTTATTTTGCAGGTACCCTTTCCTTCCCAACTGATTTGCTCACTATTTGCTGCTATAATATGAATTTATCCAGCTTGTTTGAAATATGTACCATGACTCCTAAATCCAAAACCCAGCCTTCACCAACATTTTAGTAAAAGCCGTATTAATCTTCTTTGTTACCTTCATGACCGAATTACTTATACCATTGTTTTGATTGTGGCGAGTATATTATTTTAAAAGTTTTCTTTCAACTAAGTTTCCAGAGCTGTTACAACCTTCCACTAGTTTTAAATAGTTACAAATGCTATGCATTAATTGTACCTCATTACTAAGACTAGCCTCTACATGGTGTTCCGTGAGCTTATCCCATGCTGCCTTGGCTGTTTTAGCCCTTCTCACGTGATGAAATTGACTATTTTCTACTGATAGGCCAATAATAGTTATGGCATCGCAATCCTTTTTGGTCCATTCCGAAGTGACTGGATCTAGAACTGGTTTGATAATAATGTCCCACAAACTATCCCTCCGTAGTAGGAGTTCTAGCTTAAGTTTCCATATGTGGTAATTATCCGCTCCCAACTTCGAAATTGATGTTCGTAAAGAATCAGCCATTATTTAAAAATGTTTAGAGCTCTGGGGCATTCAAATATTATTTCTAGTTCTGAACAAACGAATATATATATATATATCCCTTTGATATATATTGAAATAAAAACAAGATATCCCTTGTATATGGATTTTAATTTTAGAATAACACAAAAAACTAAAGTTTCTAATTACACAAACTTATCTGCCTTCTAGAGCAGTTTTTACGTTGTATGTAGTATGTCGAGTGAATACAAGCATACGAATTCTATATTCAATAATAAGATCCTAAGAGAATTACTCTAAATGTCAATAAATTCCTTTATTTTCTTTTGAAGTTGCGTATTTTATCAGTACTGTGTCACCCTCGTCAGTACTCTGTCAGTGAAATTTAGAAAAACCGATATATCTCAGAATCTACATAAAAAAGTGACTGGCCGAGTCATGAGCAATATCTTCATTAGATTAGCTATCTTAAATATCAGAATTTGTAGAAATTTGGTTTAAATAATAGCATAAACAAAATATCCCTAAAAGTTACCCAACTTTTGTGGAATTACCCATATATTAAATTATAATTACAAAATGTGTTCATAACTAAGCCGTTAAAAAGTATAAGGTTAACATATTTTTAAATGAGTCCCTATTCAAGAGAAAATTTACATCAATATTGTTAGAAGCTGTATTAGTCTCTCTAACACAGCGAGTTATAGGCTTATTCAAGGCATAGTTTACACTATGAGGTTTTTCTTGCAACATTGTTCGTGTTCTTAACTCTCGAGAAGGGGCATATATAAGTCAATTAAAGATTAGAGACAAGGACATTTTATTTGATATGATATAACATCTCTAATAAAAATAATGGCAAACATCTTGCGACGGTTTTCCAATGTCTGGATGCCAATGAGTTGACGTCTGGTATCATATGACGGCATTTCAATATTCCATCGTAAATTGTTAAAAACGAAACGCGTACAATTTTTTTGTGCATTTTCGATTCTAGTTGAATGAACGTTATAAAATGGATTCCATACTACTGAGCAGTATTCAAGTACAGACCTTACATAAGCAATGTAGAGTGATTTTATAGTGTAAGGATCCTTCAGGCCATAAGAGTTACGAAAGATAAATCCAAGCATGCAGTTAGCCTTATTCGCAATAAATTCAATGTGCTTAACAAAATTGAGCTTAGAGTCAAAAATTACTCCAAGGTCCTTTTTTAATGAAACTCTATCAAGAATATTATTGTCAATAATATAGTCAAAATCAATTGAATCAAACGACGAGTAAAAGAGAAGCATTGACATATTGAAATATTTAACGGTAATTGGTTGATTTTAGACCATTTGGAAAGCTTTTTTGTGTCGTCTTGTAGCAGCATACAGTTGGTCAAACTTTGTACACATCTGAAAAGTTTGAGGTCATCAGCAAACATTAGACAGATTGAATTAGAAAGTTCAGTAGGCAGGTCACTTATAAATAGGAGAAACAAAATTGGACCAAGATGGCTTCCTTGGGGAACACCAGATGCGACAAAAATAGGTTTTGAAATATGAGAATCAATGCAAACATATTGAATTCGTCCATTAAGGTACGACGTGAGCCATTTCAGTAAATTTGAATGAAAGCCCATTTTTCCTAATTTTGGTATTGTATTATTTTCACTCGGTTCCCAAATAAAACCTATATCCTTTTAACGACTTCAAATTATTTACTTCAAATTATTTACTTCAAAATTAATTAAACACCACTTTTCTTTCTAACACACTAAACGCTTTATTATTCCACTTGTAATAAAAGTATACCAATTACAAACTTATATCTTTTCTTACAACCAACTTTACACTTGCGCTTTCAAAAATAAACTGTGTCGTTTCTTATTGGGTTTGCGTCTTCTTGAAAAGTCACGACCGAGGGGTATGTAGTTTGTAGAATTTGTAGCATACTTCCAGTTGATGGTTGGAGTTTGTAGCATACTTCAGGTATTATGTTTTGTATAAAATAGTAGTGGTGGTTGGGTGTGTATGAATAGGGCAGGCCCTGATCGGCGTCAACCACCAACACATCAATTGTGCTTATTTTACCTCCTTGCGGTAACCACCGAGTACTGGCTTGACCATCCGGATATTCCTGCATAAGTTTATAAGCGCGAGTGTTGAGCACGGAAAAGAAAGCAACACTATAATGCTCTGTTTTAATGACTGTCAACGTCTGAAAACGGACTTAGGCTAATTGACTTTGCGGCTGCACGTAACGTCACCATTGCAAGCACACGATTTCCTCATCTCGACATACACAAAGGGACTTGACGGCATCCATATCAAATAACCGTCAATCAGATTGATCACGTTGCGATCGATGCAAGGCACGCCTCCAGTATTCTGTATGTTCGCAACTTCCAATCAGCTAACATCGACTCGGATCATTACCTTGTTGCAGCCGAGGTAAGAATGCGAATAACCCGAACGTCCCAACAACGGAGTAATACTGTGAGGAAGTATGACGTCGGAAAACTGAAATCGGAAGAGACCGCCAGAACCTATGCCGATCAAATATCCCGTAACCTCTCAAGAAATCCATTGCCAGTGGCAACGCTGCCAACAAACCATCAGACGTGCCGCAACTGATGTGCTAGGTTTCACCAGACCTCCAACACGAAACCTCTGGTTCGATGAAAAATGCAGGCAGGCGCATGCAGCTAAACAAATGGCATATAAAGCGACGCTGCAAAGAAGGAAGAGAGATGCTCGCGAGCTCTACAAGCAGAAAAGACGGGAAGAACACCGGCTTCTCCAGAAAAAAAAGAGAGAATATGAGAAGTGCGCGATCGAAGATATTGAGAGATGCTACTCCAGAAACAACGTGCGGAAGTTTTACCAACAGGTAAAAAGATCGCATCAATGCAAAAAAAACCCGCACAGAAGCCTGTACAGGTAGGAATGGAAACCTCGTAGTAGAGTCACAGTCGGTGCTGAGTATATAGAAAGACCATTTCTGCAGACTGTTAAAAGGCAATGAAGACCAAAATCCCGCTGTCAGGCAGAATGAACCATTCAACATGGACGATGATACACAAAACTTCCGTCCACCTGAACAAAATGAAGTGAGGATAGCAATATCCAAACTAAAGAACAACAAAGCTGCTGGTCCCGACGGACTACCCGCCGAACTCTTTAAAGCAGCCGGAGATGACCTGGTACAGTGCATACACCAACTCATCTCTAGAGTGTGGTCAGAAGAAAGTATGCCTGATGAATTGAACCTCAGCATCGTTTGCCTGATCCACAAAAAAGGAGACCTTCTTAACTTCGCCAACTGTAGAGGAATAAGTCTCCTGAATATCGCATACAAGATCCTTTCTGCTGTATTATGTGAAAGTCTGAAACCATTTGTCAGCAACCTGATTGGACCTTATCAGTGCGGTTTCAGGCCAGGAAAGTCCACAAAATATCAAGCTTTCACGCTACGGCAGATACTGGAAACTACCGAAGAACTCCAAATCGATACCCACCATCTCTTTATCGATTTTAAAGCCGTGTACGATAGCATTTATAGAGACGAGCTATACAGAGCAATTTCTGGTTTTGGCATCCCCGCAAAACTTATCCGACTGTGTAGGATGACGATGGAGAACTCTCGCTGCTCCTTCAAGGTTGGTACTAACCTTACAGAAGCTTTTGATGTCAAGAAAGGATTCCTTTCTATGATGCGCTATCGTGCGATTTCTTCAAATTAGTACTTGAAAAAATTGTAAGAAATTCCCAAGTTAACTCTACTGGCACAATTTTTTTCAAGTCTGTGCAATTGTTAGCATACGCTGATGACATAGACATCATTGGCAGAAAACAGCGAGCTGTCACTGGAACGTTTGCTAACATTGAAGGTGAAGCGGCTAAGATGGGACTAGCAGTCAATGAGACCAAAACGAAATACCTGCTGTCCATAAAAAGGGACACACAACACCGGCGGATTGGACAAAACGTCACAATAGACAGGTACAACTTTGAGGTAGTTAGGGACTTTGTCTACCTCGGATCCGCTATAACATCTAACAACAGCATCTCGTTAGAAATAAAGCGTAGAATAACTCTTGCCAATCGCTGTTCCTATGGGCTAGGGAGGCAATTGAGTAGTAAAGCCCTCTCTCGAAAAACAAAGGATACTCTTTATAAGACTCTATTCATTCCAGACCTGCCTTATGGCACGGAGACATGGACTCTATCGAGAGCGTAAAGTGCTTCGCAAGATTTTCGGCCCTACCTGCGTTAACGGGCTTTGGAGGAGAAGCTTCAACCACGAACTATACGAGCTGCACAGCGACATTGACCTGGTACAAGAAATACTGATATCACGTTTAAGACGGATAGGTCATGAAGAGCGTATGGACAACAATGCTCCGGCTCGCAGGATCTTCAATTCCAACCCAGAGGGAAGACGCAGTCAAGGGAGACCTCGCCTAAGGTGGCGCGCTCAAGTGGAAGATGACATCAACCAACTTGGAGTGGGTAACTGGAGGCAGCTAGCCAAAGACCGAGCTAGGTGGGGAGTTGAGGCCCAGGTTCGTCCCGAATTGTAGCGCCACATAAGTAAGTAAGTAAGTATAAAATAGTCCGTTCGGAATTCAAAAGTTATCAGATAGCACAGATAGCACTTGGTAACTATTTTCTAGGGAATTTAAGATGTAATTTGTAAAAATAGTAAGATTTGCAGATGTCGATCTACCAGGGACAAATCCATGCTGGAAAGGAGAAATTATTTCTTTTAAAAGGAAGGTTAATTTATCAGAAACTATTTTTTCAAAAACCTTACGTATTGCAAACAATTTGCATATTGGCCGGTAGTTACATAGATTTTGTTCCTGCCACTTTTATTAATGGGTGAAACGAAGGAAGTTTTAAATTCTGGAATAAATTTACCATTATATAAAGAGCTATTAAAAATAAGACACAGTATTCCAGATAGAATGGTAGCAGATTTTTTTAAAAGTATAGGAGGGATCCCAGCTAGACCAGCATTTGCTTCTTCCTTAAGGCCCAATAAGGCCTTTTCTACATCTAATATTGAAACACTCTATTTGCCTATACTAACACAGTTCTTAGATGGTCCTGAAGACAAGTTGTGGAAGTTGGGAGTACTCAAATAATTTGACTTGTAACAATCAGCAAAGGGATCAGAAATGGTCGGTAAACTTGTGTAAGAATTCTCCAAATATTGCATTCTCTTGAGATTTCCATTTGAGCTCATTTTATTTTTTATGAAAGTACGAAAAACATTTGCTATTTTTTGTTAGTTTAGATTTTTATCTTTTTATCTTTGTCTTTGTTTATCTTGAACCATAACTCTCACTTTTGTGTCTAGTCACTTTTTAGGCGTTTTAGTGTCGGTGTTATGATGTTTAAATGCCACTTGTTGTCGATCAACATACGTTCCACATAGGCAACTATCTATACTTCCTTTCCTATCCAAAGCTTGCGAAAAAATTGTACAACAGCAAATAAGTCAATATATGAGAGAAATGAATATCTTAACGCCTATGCAATTAGGTTTGTAAAAGAATCATAGCTGCATCACAGCTTTAATTAATGTAACGGAAGATATTAGACTTTGTATAGATAGAGATGAGGTTACATTTTTAGTCCTCTCGGATTTTTCAAAGCAATTGATACAGTTGACCACAATACTTTATGTTCTAAGCTTTATAATCTGTATCATTTGTTGATATCACCATACTTAAGTAATAGGCTCCAAGCTATTGAATAAAATAATAATCTTTCGGATTTTTTACCCACTGTGAGCGGCGTTCCTCAGGGCTCCATTTTGGGACCACTATTGTTTTCTTTAAACATTAGTGAACTGCCATCTATTATTAACCATTGCTTAATACACTTGTACGCAGATGACGTTCAACTCTACATAAGCTGTCACCTAGGACTCATTGAGCACACTGTTAGCTGTGTTAACGATGACATGTCAGAAGTAGTACATTGGTCTTCAAAAAATGGTCTCCTTTTAATCCCTCGTAAATCAAAATGTTTAGTTATCTCCAGAAAAAAACTAGATTTGTCCTATTTTCCAATCATCAGCTGAAATAACATACAAATCGAGCGCGTTATGGTCCAGTCAATATCTTACACCCCTAGGGGGAATCATAATCGCTAAGACCTTAATCATGCCTGTCCTAATCTACGGCTGTGAAATATATTCGAAATGCTGCTATGCTAGTAAACGGAAGCTTATTGTAGCTTTTAATTCTATAATTCGTTACATTTATGGCTTACGGAGATTTGACAGGGTTTCTAATTTCTCTATATAATATGCCGTTTGATAGCTTGTTACAATTTCGAACCTTAAATCTTTTTTCCGATATTCTGCTAACCCATAAGCCTACCTAACTTTATGAAAGAATAATGCCTGTTTCATCAGGCAGAGCCGCACTCTTAATTTACCCTCGCCATTCGTATTTGGTTTCTGAACGTCAATTCTTTATTAACACTACTCGGTCGTGGAGCAATTTGCCGCGACAAACGAGAAGAATAAATAACGCAGCACTGTTTAAAAAAGAACTTAAAAAGTATTTTTCAGTCTAAAAAACATTTTTTAAAATTTTAAATTGATTACAATTTTTTCCTTTTTTTTTCTAATCCACTAAGTATATTGAAATTATATGGTATTGTATTATTTCTTTTTCTTTCCTTTTTTTTGACTCTTAATTGTTATTAGCTCATCAATGGTTGTAACTCTAATAACAATAATATTAGATTCTATCTCAGCTTTGCAATAATTTATAAGATATTAAATCTTACTTTGTATAAGCCCTCAATGAAATAAAATAAATAAAAAAAAAAAAAAAATAAATAAAAGAAATAATTTTTATAAGTTCGTATTCATTTTCTGCCTGCCGATTAAGTTAATAAAAGTCGCAAAATAAATAGTGTCGTTGCATTTATTTTCTTAAGAAATGGGAACATCGAAAATAACGAAGAACACAGAAGAGAAGAAACTAATAAAATTGATATGATTAGGGAAAGAATATTTATTAGATTAGAAGAAGGTGGGCAAATGAAATTCCTAATATTTTCAATTAAAATTATTCTCTTTTTTCCAGATATAATGCGTGCTTCAGGCTGCATGTGCTTTATTTTCATCCTTATTGCGATAAACGTTTCACTTCATCGGCAATTATTGTTGTTTTTGTAGTCGTGTCGCTTTTAAATCGGTATTTCGTAACTTAATCGCCAGCCTCCTCGTCGATCCTAGAATCCACATGAGATCCACTACAACGGCTGATATTTTCACAAATATATTCTAATTCCAAAACAAATCTAATGGATTTGCCTGATTAGTAATTATTATGCTAACAAATGTGTTCGGCATTGGCGCTCAACGCCATACGCAATGGTAAATTCTTGTGTCATGTTTTGGTATGGCGTTGAACGACTTTCGCAATTAGGGTGTTTAAGAAAATAGCAGGATAAAATGTCAAAAGGAAGAAAAAAGGTATTGTGTCCTGTGTGCCAAAATGATCTTAAAAAGTTTAATGTTGTGCAATTGATTCCCATTTGGTTTTATTTCGTGCATTTGGCGATACCTCTTCCTCTCTTAAAATTAGTTTCAAGAGATGCATTTCGTTCCAATGACCACGAGATGCTTCATTTAGTCAGCATTTGTAATGTTCACCCTTAAATAAATCCAAACTTAACAGTGAAAAAAGGATATACAAAACTATAACACCAACATTTTTAGGCAATTTTGCGACGTGTTGCTTAAATTTGTTTGTTTTAGTTGGTGTATAAATAAGGCGTAACGCATTTTGTAATAACGATGAGTGACGTTTCTCTCACAAAAATGTAAGTTCCACTCAAATTAAAGCGTTAACCGATAAATGGTCGCAAATTTTCACGTCCGGTTCACGAGTAATTATTGGTCGCCGACAACTGAAAAATATCATTAATATGTAAATAAGTAAAGTTTCGAATGTGGCAAGTATAACTACAGCAAAATAAGTCCAAAAATACTTCATTTAAAAACAAAGTAATTTTTATGCAGTTTTTTTTTTGCTATAAAGGCCTAAAAAGGAAACCAAATCTACGAAGATGGATAATTGTTCACCTTATTTAATCAACTTGAAAACTATTCTAAACGGTTTCATCAGTATTTTCGAATGCCCATTGAAAAATGTTACCAAAATTGTTCGTATTATTGAAAAAGCTTACAACCCAAAACCATTGAATTTGAGGGGAGATGAGATATCTCCCAAAAAAGAGCAGTTCATATTACCTTGAGGTTAGTATTACTTTAAACTTACCTTTTAAGTTTCTAGCAATTGGTTCAAGTTTCGATGATTTGGCCTTCAAAATAAAGGCTATATCTTTCCAAGTATATACTCTCATTGACTATGGTTGGAGTAAGATTTCGAGGACTTGCAGTACATTGCCTCACTTATTAGCTTTTCATTAAATACCATAATAAATGAGATGCTTTTAATAACATAGGAATTAAATAATTTGAAAATTATTTTACCTTTTTCTCCACGAAACTAACCATTTTATGTATTTTAGAATAATTTAAACAAATAAACTCAAAGAACAACAAAAATTTGAGGGTAAATTCGAGCGGATTATTTATTCGCCAATTTGTGGAATGCGTCCTGTTGTTGTGGACTGCGAATTTACATTTGACAGTTCGCTGTAGTCTGTCGCGTAGAAAATATTAAAATGTAATTTGTTGATATTTAACCAATTTTCTTGTAGTGCTTTCTTTTGAATCTTTGTAAATCATTTATAAATTTCTTTGAAAACTTACAACAAAAAAACACAAGTTGATATTTTCTCTTGAAATTGCTTAAAAACATTTATTTGCATTCGCAGTTTGCAGTTTATGTGAAAGGCACTTTGCGCTGAGAAAAACAACTATAGAACACCAATCGTGATACAAATATTTGAAAATGACAGTCGTCATTTAAGCGAAGAACCTATCGTAATAAAAGGGATACTTTATATTAATGTTTAGTAGTAAACAGTAAAATTTGCTTTTTAATTGCCAAATGATATACGTTTGAGAAAATTAAATGGTCGTCGCGAATTTCAGTCAGAGTGTTGCGAACTGTCAAACTATATTCGTGTTCCACATACCATCTATATCAACCATATTTTCGCTCGCAACTTATAAAAAAACCAGATTGAATCAAAACATTTCAGGACAGCTTAAGGACTATTTATATGGGAGCGACCAGCGACCGATCGACGCGAATAAACGAATAAATTCCATTTAAAACAATTTACCAACCTAAATTCTTCACAAATTCTAAATCAAAATGCACAAATATAATATATTTTTGTGTGCAGACCCAAAAATTTACTTTTTAATAGCAAAAATAAGCTAAATTTGAGAAAAGAATATTGGTCGTCGCGAATTTGATCTGATTGTTACGAACAGTCAAACTCTATTCGCGTTCCATAACGTCCACACTATCAACTAAATATTCGTGATGATGATGAACAAAATTAAAGCCATGCGAAAGAAATGTCAAAATCGGCGAATATTCGTTAATTCGTTTTGGTCGCTGTCATGTGCTTAGTACTTTAGGATTTGTGTTTGATAAGAGTTATGTTGTTCGAAAGGTATTATAAGAAAACAACACACATAAATTCGGAGTTCAGCATACATTCATTAAGATTCGTCCAATTAAGCAAATTTAATTACAGCAATCCCAACCGTTCCGCGTCATCCATATTAAAAATGATGTCAAGGATAAAATACAGTACCACAAAATGTACTAAGCAGATTTTATAACAGAAATATAACAATTAAAACTTTTATACATAGAGTGAGCGATAATGCGTTTTTTGTGCCATCATTTTTAAGCTAAAATAAGAGTCACAAAAAAGCACGTCTATTTTTAAATATTTGCATGCTTTTTGAACTGCGTAATAAAACAAAAAAACGAAGAGGAAATGCAGTTTTTTATTAAGTCATATGGGTGTGCTTGTATGAGGGACTTTTGCAAGCAGAAAGCCTTGCGCAAGTCGAAGCGGTGGCGGTGGCGATCTCAAGAGCGTTGGTCACGCGATAAAATTAGGGTCAATGCAATATCGCGATACAAATGTTGTGGCGAGCAAGTTGTCAAAATACAATAACAAATTAAAGCAAAACTAAAATTTAAAATTGAAATTTTATCAAAAAGAATAGGTTTACTCCTTTTTACTTGCGATATAACTTATTACTTATGTAGGTACTATATGGCAAGTATTGCATTTGGAAAAAAAATCGAGCTCGAGATTTTAATCAAAGTTGATATTACTATGATAGAGAACACCAAAAATAGTGAGACCGGCAATTCCGTCTGTCTGTCTGTCTATCTGTCTGCCTGTCTGTAAAACGATCTAAAGCCTAAACGGCTGAACCGATTTTGTTCAAACTTGGTGGTTAGGCGTTTTAGGTTATTGTCCAAAATAGATTTTTGAATCGCTGTTTTAGCCCTAAAAACAACGGTACTTGCCACACAAATTTGTCTACCTTCTTAATTATCTCTAAAACGGCTATAATGATTTTGATAAAATTTGGTGTAAGTACTGCCTTGAGTATGGTCTACATTCTGGCCGAAAAAATTTAAAATATTTTGTTATTAACGGTACCTGCCATAAAACAATTTTATTGATTTTCGACTTTCTTATAAACGGCTCAACTGATTTCAATCAAAATTTTTATACAGGAGCTTCTTCGAATTCTAAATAATACTGCATTTCAAAATTTTCAAAAATAGTTTGTTTGGATTTTTGAAAAAAAAAATTTTTTTTTGAAAATTCAATATTTCGAAAACGGGTGGATGATTTTTTCTGAAATTTTGTTTTTAAATTTATATTATTAAATATTTAAAATTTTCATACCAATTTTTTTTAGAAAAAATGTAAGAATATAAAAAATTAAGTGAAAAACGACTTTAAAAATATATTTAGCCGTTTCCATTAAGAACCTTTTTCATATAATGTGATCGAACATAAGAGCAAGTACGTGCGCTCCAGTTGGGCATCTTATTTTTATTAGTGATTCCATATTCATCACAATCTCGTATGTATTTCGTACTAATCACATTGTTTTTACCAAACAAGATTTTAGCAGAAAAAAGTCTATAAAAATCCGACTTAAAACTGTTATTTTTGTATCGGTACTTAGTTTATAAAATGAGCCAATGAAAAATTAAATTTTACAATTACAAAATATTGAAAGTACCACCAAAAATAAAAAAAAATATATTTAAAGTTCTCTGGTTACTGACACTCTTTGTTTGACAAATGTGATATGGTGCATGCAGCGTTTAATAAAAGTCGCAGGACAGAACATATTTTCAATCCACACATCCCGTTAATGTGTGTGCTTCTTTTGATTTATATGGGCAGCATCCATATTGTTATCGCTATCGCCAACGCGACCGCTTTGGCTTCCTCGAGGCTTATTGTTGGGTCTTAAGGCATATCCACATTGTGCTATTAAATTTGCTCCATCTTTCTATAAGCTGCTGTGTCTCAGCCAATATTCAAATCAATAGATGACCTTTAACCGCATTATTCAATAAATCAACTTTTACAAAAGACGGATCTATTAACAAGTGTTAATTGTCTCAGTTGAGTTCAGGGCCATAAATAGTTAATTTAAATTAATCAATCTATAAAATAACACACTTCTTTAATTTTTTTTTGTTATTAAATGTCAACTTTCCATTAATGGATGCACTCTAGGAGTGTTGTCTTCTAATTCAAAGGGATACATATATTCATACCATTGGAATCGTATAGCTAAAACAGCACTCTTAACATAACATTGCTCTACTTTTGGCACCGATATCAAAAGAACGACGTAACATCTCCAATAAAACCATTAGAGATCAACTGCGAGCATTGCATTATATATACAACACATATAACTCAAATTCTATTTTTTTTTTATTCTGAGAAGAATTAATTGGATTTACCATTGATCGGAGACAGAGACTCCTGCGCACCTGATTTACAGCTTCTCTATGTCGAGGTTTTGAATATCGAAAGTCAAGACATACATCATTCTCACCATACCAAAGACAAAGACCAAAATGGTCATCTCATCATTAGAATGCAACTAAAAATAAAAACTAACTTGGTTCGATTAATGGTAGCAATCGTCACCATTGATCATTGATCGATTAAATTTGATCGTGGTAGGTCGTATAGTTTTGCTTCCAAGCGAGGCCGCCGCGCTACTACTGCCGAGTTTCGCTGGATGAACATAAGCACATGACGAACGACCGACTAACGACAACGACATAATTGATTAATTTATGAATCGACATCACTCGTTCATTTTGCTCGCCACTGAATTAAGTTCAGCTTAAGAGTCTCTCGGGTAGCAGCCAATTAGTCACAGTATAGACTGAAACTGAAGCAGCACTAAGTCTGAGTAGTCTGGATTTGGAGTGCAATTGCCACGTCATCCAATCGGAAACCAATTAGACACAAAATTGAATTCGCGAGGTTAGGTGCTAATCTTTTTAAGGAAGTCACAAGGTCTGCCATTAGAGTAGCTTAACTATTGTCCCAGCAATTGACATGTTGGCCGCAGATTGCTTGATCCAGATGCGTTGCACTTGGCTTTGGTCTTACTCACCGACTTTGTGCGAACTGCATTTTCTGATACCCATACCATTGAGATGGAGGTATGCAGTGCTGCTGTGGTATTGTGTGTGGGGCTTTAATGCTTTTATTATACTCGTATGTTGTTGGCCAGTTCTCTTTAAAAAAAAAAACTTGATTGTTTGCTTGTTTTTCAAGCGAGTTATTTTTTTTTTGATAAATTTGGAATTCCAAGCGCGTTGTAATTAAAATTTCAAATTCCTTCATGCCGCAGGCACACCGCTTCCTTTAATTGATTTGCCACGCACATTGGAACAAAATTGTTATAAAACAAGAATAAAATTAACTGATTCTTACAGTTAACAATGTTTAAATATTTATACCTATTTAAAGTCTTAAAATTAAAATAGAAAAACTACTCGTGTAAAACCACATCGATTTTTAATGTTTGTTTCTCGTTTGGGCTACTTTCGGTTACAAAGATACTCGTACTTTAAAATACTGCGATATTATATTTAATAGACGTTAACATTATGTTTAGACATATATCCTCACACTTTAAGTAAGAAAAGTTCAATCATAAATAAAATCACAAGGAAGAAAAGGCGATACCTCACAACTTTTCAACCTGAACAATTTTGTCTACCCCGGCTACCACATATGTCCCTCTCTAACGTGCTTACAAATTGCAGGCTGAATTGCATGATGTATAAGAAGTTAAAAAAAAGAAAACAAAAAGTATGGAATGCCTTGTGTCGTAAACTTTACGACGTCTAAAAATTGCAAACTTTACGACACAAATTTCATGAGCGCACTACGCACTGATTATACAATAATTTCGCAAATGAATCAGCTGTTCGTTAAACGTCAAGCAGTTTAAATCATTTGATATAATTTTTAAAATTTGAATGTGTTTTTCCGCAGTTTGAAGATGTCTAAAATAGCAATAAAAGGAAATGTATAGAATTGTAAAAGTTGTTTTTTTAGGCGTGTGGCTTTCAAGAAGAAAAAAAACACATATAATTTAATGTTATGACCAAGTATTAACTTTATTATAAAGGGTTTGCCATTTTAAAAATGATTTCGGGCAAAAGGCCGCCGCGGCTGGCTGGAATAAATTCCAGCCGAGAGGCCCAATTCTTGAACACTTTTTGCAGCAATTGGGGTCTTATGTCAGCAATAAAGCGCATAATATTCTCTTCCAAGGCGTCAATTGTCTCGGGCTTATCTGCGTAGAACAAGTGACTTCAGATAACCCCACAAAAAATAGTCCAGCGGTGTTAAATCGAACGATCTTGGAGACCACGCCACAGGTCCACGACGCCACATAATGCGCTCACCAAAAGTTTCCTTCAATAAATTGATTGTTTCGTTGGCCCGTAGAGCACACCAAACAGTGACTTTTTTGAGGATTTAACAGTGGCGTCTAAATCATAGTTTGTGGGTAATGATTACCGGAAATTCGACAATTTTGCTTAAACGTACCCATTTAACTAAGCTTCATCGGTGAACAAAATTTTCTGCTGAAAATCGTGATCGGTGGCCATCTCTTTTTGGGCCCATTCACCGAACGTGCAACGCGCTTGATGATCATTCGGCTTTAGTTTTTGAAATAACAAACCAAACTGAGCATAAATCAAGTGACAGCTGTCAAAAAGACCAACTCCGCAAAAAGTATTGCCAGATTTAAAACCACACGTCTAAGAAAACACCTGTTATGAGCAACTTGCTTAATTGATTGGGTATATTATGTACACAGATTGTTGAGATATAGATATTTCGCCAAAAAAGAGGTTCACATTTCTAATTGGGAAAGTGTACGATCTGTTCTAAGAGTATTCTTCATATATGTACATATTTTGAAAGTTAATTTACGAAGTAATAAACTTTCCCAATTCTGACGTTTACGATCGATAGTTTTCCAAAGTTGCACGCTTAATATATTGGGTGTTTTTTTTTAAAGCTTGTGAATTTAAGATAATAATACAAGACAGAAATATTGTTGGAATGAATTTTTTGTTATTATAATCTCTTAGATAATTTCATGACGATCTATTTTTTTTTTTTTTAATTTTAAATATGATTTTCGGCATATTTGCGCCTCGCCAATTTTTGATTACTTTTTTCAATAAATCTGGCCATGCGGTTTTAATATTGTCTTCCGATGTTTAGAGAGTATTGCTAGTTTGTCGAAATGACTTAACCCATAATAAGTGGTCGAGAGTCATTACTCGCATGAACTAGGAATCAGTAACAATGAATTTTTCAATAAATTTGTTGTTGGAACCAAATGTCGCGGATGCTTAGCTGATTTTTTTTGGAATCCAGTCAGCATGGCTCTATAGCGCTCACCTTTCACCGTAACGGTGCCACATCTCCTTCCTCATTTTGAAAGAAATAAGGACCGATGATGCCAGCTGCGTAAGTCACCCCAACAGTCAATTTAATGAATGTAATGGTGATTCGTTAATGGATTGCGGATTGCCTTCACTTCATATTGGAGAATTTCGCTTATTGACGAAGCCATTTAATCAGAAATGAGCATAATCACTAAACACAATTCTTTAGTAAAAATGCTCATGAACTTTGTGAACAGATTAATTTTTTTCAAAAGCAAATTTCTACAATAGTGAACCGTTGTTCCTGCTTTAAATAATTCACGATGAATCGCCAAACCTTACTGAACAGAAATGTCAACAAAGTTTGATATTCTCAACTGTCAAACCATAGACAACAAACAACCATCGAAACTTCTTATGCAACTAACAAAAACACCCTATACCTCCTTCATATGCACGTGTGAAGCCTAAAGCTATTTGCAACACCAGTTCAGATCCTTGTAAGACTAATGTAATTGAAACAAGCTTCAGCCGAAATCGATTTTTTTAAATAACTTGAGTTGAGGGGTTTGTTTCACATTTGAACATTGCCTGCAATATTTTTGCAACAAATTAGATTTAAAAACGTTGAAGTCTTGAATGATTCAAAGTCCCGTATTTTTGCTCCCAAACATATGCCATGATTGAACTTTTTTAAACTTTTTTGAACGTAAATATCATTTTGTGAGAAACGTCATCTCAACACCTTTTAAACTCAACTCCAAATTTATGGTTTACCATATGTCATTTTCGATGAATAATCCGAAAGAAATCTCTGATCCGGGATCATAATCAAATAAGCAAGCTCGAATCTGAACTTTAGTATGCATGAAACGGTTCTGTGAAACCCAAATTTGTGATTATTTTATTTTGTAAGCATGGCCGACACAACGTTGAATTCGAGTTTGATATTTACTAGGACATAGTGAATACACTCACACGTGCTACTGGTTTTAATTCTGACTTCAAACTTAGACACAAATTTCTATACTTCTAGGACGGTGCTTACATTGGCCTCATTCAACCGATTTATTGTGAGTAAGTCCAATCCACCTTGTTCAGTGGAAACTATTTCCAAAAGAAAAATCCAGGAAGCTTTAAAAAATTCTGTCTCACTTTGTCAACTCTCTTTAACTTTAAAGAGGACGAGAGGACGAATAGACGTTAAAATAAAATATCGGTTGAATAAAGCCAATGTAAACACCGTCTAGGAGAAGAACTGTGAAAAAACTCTTCTTTAATTAATTTGGATGAAAATAAAGCTGCAGTGTTTCAAGAAAAAAAAAACAAATAGTGTAACAAACTTCAAACAAATATGTTTGGTAATGATCTTTTAAAGATACCTGATACTTGATTTTTATGTTTTTTTGTTTTTCACTAAACATTTTTGATTAACAAAATTATGTCGTAATATCCACTAACCAAATATTGTATTTCTACGCATATAAAATTTATTATTTTTCCAACTGCGCCTTATAACTTGAACCACTGTTCTTTGCTATATATTTATTTTTACTTTATAGTATAGGAAGTGTTGACAGTTTAAGCCAACAGATCATTGTTGTTTTTATTTTAATGAAAATAAATCAGAATTAATTAAAAATTAAACACTATTTGTACCTATTGAATTGAGCATATTTATCTAAATATGACAGCTTTTCTTAAGCCTTCATGCATTTTATTATCCTTGAGGAGAAAAAATTTAAACTTAGGGAAATAGAAAATTAAATATCTATTTCGATATTTCCAATGCTATGCTATGATGATTAAGATAATTATTTTAGAATGTACATAGGATCAATAACATTGTTAGAAGAGTGTTCGCTAAGAAAAAATTGTGTTTAAAAAAAAATATAAGTTCATACATTATGTATTTTTGTATAAATCTTGAAACAAAGTAGTGCCTGACCTATCTTTAGGAATATTGTATGATTAGTATAAAACCGATTGGCAAGAGTTATTCTTTGATTGGAAGAATACCAAAACCTTCGTTAAGAAAACCCCTAGTTACCTTAAAGCTATCGATGGGGACATTCTTCCTCTGCAGCAAGGATGGAAACTTCAGTAGCCCCAGAATTGAATTAATTGATGAATAGAATTATTGATCTAAATCTTCAACACCAAATTTGATTTGCTATAGCCGATAATTTTCAGTAAGTGTTTTCTTATATCGTGCTATACTATGCAACGATGCTCACTTGATCGTCCTTGCGCGGGATTCGGTTAGGATGCCGAGTTTTTCTTTTCAACTTTTAAAATTCGTTCCTGCTTTAACATTCATCTAATTCCAAATGGTGTTTTGCTCTCCTCTTTTGCTCGTAAGACTATCTAGCGCTCTAATCTTGACTTAGAAATATTGTTTCTGTTATGTTCGGAATGCCTGCTTAAGCTACAATTAGACTGTCACGGTAAAATTTACCGCGACAAAAACTATCGTTTTCATATTCCACATCCTTGTTCCTACCTTTTATCCACTCCATCCTTACAGGTATTTCCCTCAATATGCTGGGACAGAGTTGGGCAGCCATGGTCCATCAGCCATCGGTACACTCTCTCAGTATCGCGAGGAAACAAACCCGAACCTCGGCTTGAAAGTGGTTGAGCGATCCACAAATTTGGCATAGACAGACGGGCGGTCTGAAGACAAACTTAAATAGCGAAAGCGCGGGTGACATTTGGTCCCTGAGAAAAATTTTGGTGACGAAGAGAAAAGTTATTTTTAAATATAAAAAAAAGAAATGCGAGGAGGAAAAGTCTTGAGTAGTGAAAATTTTGGTACTGGAAAAACAAAGAGGAAAATATTTGGAGTATTTGGAGAAAAGGGGACAATTTGGCCAGAAATATTTGGCTAGAAATCTGAACAAAAGTTCATAATTGAGGACTTTGGAACTTGGGAGGAGATTGGCAGTTCTTTAAGAAAAACAAAAAGCTGAGTAAAATTGGTCATTTTAAAATTCTGTTTTCGATATTCTTGTGTATAGTTTAATTGGTTGAAATTTCGCATTGTTTGGGCTTTTGCTTTTGTTTCGAGAAAATTCCGTAAAACGGAACCCGTGACCCGTTTTTTAAATTTCTTTGTTCTTTCGGGACCGAACGATAACGGGCCGTCTTACCTTATTCTATTTCTAAAAACGGTGTTCTTTTTTTGATCGAAAAATTTTTGGGGCTTACACCTATATTTAAAAGGGTTTCCCAAATAAATTTTTAAAAAACTAATTCTAAACTTCGTCTTTAATTGCGAGCATCATTGGCTCGTTTCGCTTACATAAATTTTCCTTTGTATCCAAAAAAAATTGCTGGCGCCCTCTTTTTAAATTTTCAGGTCTACGGCCCTGTAGTAAGATCGAATTAATAAATTAATTCAACTCTGAATTAAGTTATTCGTTCATTAGTTTTTTTTTTACATCAATCAAGTACGATAATTAATCGAACCCACCCCCCATTGAGCATAGCCGTGGCGGCAGCACTTTCGATTGTCGCTGCTAGTTACATCCTTTAATTCGCCATCTCAGATTTTCGTTATTTGACAGGTCTCATTCTCTTTTCATTTAACTAAAGTAAATTGTGCCGGCACAACCGGGTTTTCTTTTATTCGTTTGTTTATAAATTTAATTGTTTCGTCGCGAATTAAAAGTGTAACAAAACGGTAAATATAATCGGTCATCAGGTTGCCTTTCCCACATCTGACGTGAAGGGATATTCACTCTGTCATAAAACTGTCAAAGTTCCAATTGTGACTTGATCAATGTTGTTTAAAAATGCTTGACATGATAGGGGTATTCACGATCCGGTGTAACAAGTCTTGTAAAATTGTAAAATTTTATTTTTTTACAACAGACTGTGAACACACCTTTACTAATCTGTAGCAAAACTGAAGCAAATGTCAAAATCTGTTTCACATTGGTTCTGAAGAAGGTTTAGTTTGTGTTAAAAAAATCTTACACTCTTGTATTTTTCTGTTACAATAGGGTTCGGATATTGTAAAAGTGTAAAAGTGTAAGATTTTGACATTCAGTATATTTTGTTGTTGTAGTGCAAAAAAACGATACACTTTTACAATGATACAAGACCAGGTACATCGGATCGTGAATACCCCTGATATTTGTTTGAACGTGATTTGCGTTGATAAAAAAAAATACTGACGTTCCCTCAAGTAGAACCACATTCGAAGGCATTCAACCAATGACAGAAGAAAAGATTGGTAATTTTTCCCATTGACAAGAACAAAATGAGCGTTTTTATTGACTAGGTTGGTTAGTCTTTTGTTTGTTATGCTGTCACTGATGCCAAATCACCATAACAAATAACACGATTGAGAATAACGTCCATACATTTTAGTATAGTTAGAGCCGATTTTTCAATCTCTAGATAAAGAGGCAGTTAGTTGCCAGAACCGGATAACAACATTGAATTTTTCCATCAAGAGGAAATAATCTACAGAATTATTTAATCTGAACGTCACTTTTATTTCGAGTATCGAACTTTTCATAGAAATTAATTTTTGTTTAACGTTTATTTTAAAGAAATAATTTTTCAAAATGTTTTTGACATCGAGAATATGTATTTATTGTATTCCTCAGAATAACTCCTTATTCCATTCTAAAATAAGCAGATAACTTTATTCCATAGGTATAAGATTTATTCCTAGATTAAGTTGTATCTGACTGTTGAAAAACCGATGTTTGCTCTATTTGGAGAATGAGTACTAACTGACTGCTTAACTGTCTTTTGGAAAAATGGCCCGTAGTGTCAAACATTTAGTGGGTATAAAATTGTTACATGTTAGTGTTGGGGTACATTCATTGCGATGACGAATAGTAACAAAAAACTCTGTCAATGAGCTCCTATGGCGTTGCCAACGTCATCTTAAATTTACTGTCAGTGCGTGAGCCAAGATTCATAATATCAGTTTTCCGTCAGATAGTCAACTTGTTGACCGTCTAATTGTAGCTTTAGTTCGTCGATTTGATATGTTCGAACAATCTTGATACTGAAGGATTGGCTTGTTGAGCAACTTACCACGTTTTACGTTGCTGGGAAGTCAGCCTGTCGCAAGGACAAACCCTTAACCTGGAACACTGAATCTTTGATGTAACTTTGCAAATGTGAAGCTGGATTAACAGCTTCATATAAGTATTTGAATATATATATTTGAATATGTCATAGTAGCCGCCATAAAATAGTAAAGATTGGTTTAAGAACAACCTGCATTATTATTGAAATCATAGTTAATACAGGGTGGCGCACGAATCGTGCTACAAAAATAAAACGTAATACCTTTTTTCAGTGTGAGTAATCAGCTTATTTTTTTTATTTTATAGACTACTATTTAGATTTATCAAAATGAATGCTTGGGATACTGAAAAAAGTATTTGGATAGTGCAGCGATACCATTCTTTGCAGTTCGTCATTTCCGTCCAAAGGGAATTTAGGCTGGAATTTAGCGGTACCTCCCCGAGTAGATGGACCATTATGAGGCTGGTGAACATGTTTGCCGAATCTGGAAGCATCGAACGAAGACAGCATCATCGAGATCCCAATATTCGAGATCAGGATACAATCGTGGCTGTGGCATCGGCAATACATGCAAATCCAAGTGTTTCGACTCGAAATGTATCTGGCCAAATTGGAGTTAGCAGACGGTAATTACAACGGATACTTCATGATGACTTAAACTTGTTTCCACACAAAGTCCAAATTACAAGCAAGTTTTTCCTGTTCGCCTGGAATTTTGCCGAAAAATGATTGCAATTTCCGAAGAAGACAACACATTGATAAATTGTTTGTTCATATCTGATGAGGCCCATTTTGGCTTAAACGGCAATGTTAACAAGCAAAATTACCGTATATGGAGCGAATCTAATCCAGAAATTCTCCAGGAGACGGAACTGCACCCAGAACGAGTCACTGTGTGGTGGGTAGTTTCATCAAGGTGTATTGTCGGGCCATACTTCTTTGAAGAAAACGGTGTAACACAAACTGTCAATGGGGACCGTTATTTAAAGTTGTTGAAGCAGTTTTTTTACCCAGACCTTCACCGAAGACATATCCCTTTCAGCAGGATTTGGTTTCAACAAGATGGAGCAAGTGCACACGTAGCCACACAAGTTATGGCGGAGCTCCAACGAAATTCCCAAACAAATTGATATCCAGAAACTACACTTTGCGCTGGCCCCCAAGGTCACCTGACTGCACCAGACATTTTTTTATGGGGTTATATCAAGCAGGAAGTGTACAATACGAAACCCGGGAATTTGACTGAATTGAAGCAGTCCATTAAGACAATAATTGAGGCGATCCCAATTTCAACCCTTCAGGCCACAATGAACAATTTCCTGATCAGGTGCCGCATATGCGTGGATGAGCGTGGAGGTCATTTGCGGTCTATCATCTTTAAAAACCATTAGATATTTAAAATAAAATTTAATTTTTAATCCAATAAAAAAAAATTAATGAGGTACATCGATTAAAATAAAAGTTATTTAAATTTCTTATTGTAGCACGATTCGTGCGCCACCCTGTACATTGCTGGTACAGGGTCTAATTAAAATCGTTGAAGCCGTTTTCGAGAAAATTGGCTAAGCACAGAAATATTGGTACGATAGCTACCCTTAAAACAAAAATGGAAATTTCCCCTCTGCTGCTCTATATTGATTTAAAGCACTATGTTTTTAGGCTCTTGCCCAATGAACATTTGAATGCACAGACTGACGACGGACGGTATGTCGGCGAACTTTTTCTTCTTTAGTAGATTTTATATCTCTTTGTTTTTAACACATCTAGTCGTACCGCTCAGGATGTTCAGTAATTTTATTATGGCTATACCTATTGGAAAAGAAACATCAAAACATCATTGCCTGGATCAACTTATCAATTTGACAAATCTTTGCGTCGATCTTGAATGCTGTCGTTCTTTTCATTTAGTTCAACTTTTCTATGCAACTTGTATAAGAATCGTTGACAAAAAGTGAAAGAAACGTATGTCCAATTCCCATTCATAGCATTAGGTATGTATTTTTCAATGCAAGGTTCATTTTATATTTGAGTTTTTTTTTTACTTCACAATAGAGCATTCGTAACTGCATCATACACATGTGCCTGTATATAATGATCCATTCAACATCAGCTTTGACGCATTCTTTCCGAAGTCGAAGTCGCACAACATGTGTCTTTTAATGGCAAATCAATGTCAGGTGATGAAATTGCATTCAGCAAGATCATGATCTTATTCAAAGTGCATTAAAATAAGTCACAGAATTGATTTGGGTACTTTAAATGTATTTTTTTCTTTAAGTCAAGCATTGGTTTTAGATAAAAAAAAAACAATTAAAAAACTCCAAATTGGTTAATTTTGGAATAATTATTTTTTCTTTAACACAACTGAATTGATTTAATTTTTAAGGTTTTGAGTATTCTTTTAATTTTTATGAAAGTTTTTTTTCAAATCCTATTTCAATTTTAAAAGTCATAACACTGATTTCCTCTTTTTTCTATTCCATTGGTTATAATAAATTAATTTATTTGGGAGTCTAGATAATTTTTTGCATATTTAGAGTTTTGGGCAGGTTTAACATCTTTTATCTGCAATCGCATCTGCACTGTCAAGTCTAAAAGTAGATGGATCGCTTGGTGAACTGATTAATCAGCTGAATAGCAGGGTTATCAATTCAAAACAGGGCGGTTTCTCTGCAAGAAGATTTATTAGTAGACGTACGCCGCAAGGCGGCGTTCTATCTCTATTCTACGGTTGCTTAAGCGGACGACGTTGCTATTGCGTATCTGGAAAGTACCCTAAAGTTCTAAAGGAACTCTTGCAAAACGCTTTAAATAAACTAATAAACTGGGCAGAAAGGTGTGGCTTAGGAGTCAACCCTAAGAAAACTGAACTTGTCATATTTTCAAGGAAATACAAAATTCCTCACGTAGGTCCTCCTACTATCAGAGGTATTCCACTAGCTTTACCAGATGAAGCAAAATACTCTTATTTAAGGTAAAAAAATAAGTTGGAAGAAAGAGTTAAAAAAGCCACAGTGGCACTCTTCTCATGCAAAAAAGCTATAGGTAATAAATGGGGCCTTCAACCCGGTATTACTCAAGCTATATACTTCGGTAATTAGACCGATTCTTACCTACGCAGTATGGTGGACCGCTCTAGAAAAAGCTACAAATCGTGACAAGCTGAGCAGAGTCCAACGATCAGCTTCAATGTGTATAAGCGGAGCATTAAGAACAATACCCTCTGCTTCGCTAGACGTTCTACTCCATCTACTACCCCTCGATATTTCCAGCAAACAGGTGGCAGCGAGCACAGCCGCCCGCCTTAAAGCTTCTTCACAATGGGTCAAAATGGTTGATGTTACAGAAAAATGCAAAAGACATTTTTTGTAGATAATTTTACTAGGAACAATTTTTATACTGACCACTATTGACCTTCAAACAATAGGTCGCGATATATTTGCGAAAAACTGATTTTCGTCACCTTTTGACCTTCATAACTTTTTTAGCCGGCACGATATCGATGTCGATTACAACACCGTAATAAAGGTGTATACAAAAATTCAGCTCACTGGGAATTTTTCCGCAGATTGGGATTTAAAATGCCTAAAATGACTGGACTACAGACCCATTTCCAAGAAACCAAGAAATTATAAAAGTGGTTGTGGTTGTGGGCGGACTTTACTAAAACTAATTTCTTAATATTTTCCTGTTTATATAAAAAAAACTGTGAAGCTTGTATGTAATAAAAGAAAGCTTATGTCGTTTTCAAAAACCAAGAATTAAGAATAGTGGGCGTGGCAGAGCGGATATTACTTAAAATATTTTCTTGCTCACAAAAACAAACTCATACTTTCACCTAAATGCTTTGAGTTGTTTCCGAGAAACTATGAAAATAAAATGCACGACTGGATCGCACGTACTTGCTCCTATGTCCGATTGTATTATATGCAAAATATTCGTAATAGAAAAATATTTGTAAGTGTTTTTAAAGTCGTTTTTTACTTAATTTTTTATATATAAAAATTCTTAATTTTTTTCTAAAAAAAATTGCTATGAACATTTTAAATATTTAATAATATAAATTCAAAAACAAAATTTCAGAAAAAATTGTGTACCCGTTTTCAAAATATTGAATTTTCCAAAAAAAAAACATTTTTTTTTTCAAAATCCAAAAAAATATTTTTCGAACATTTTGAAATGCAGTATTATTTAAAATTTGTAGGAGCTCCCGTTAGAGCCGTTTTCGAGATAATTACGATGGAAGAAAAACTTTTATGGCAAGTACCGTTATTTTTGGGCCTCCAGCCGTTTAGGCTGTAGAGAGTTGTAGAGACAGAAAGACGGAATTGCGGGACCCACCTTTTTTGGTGTTATCCATAATCGTAATGTCAAGTTTTATTGAAATCTGGAGTTCGACTTTTTATCAAATGCAAAACTTGCCCTATAGTTACGGTGACCATATTTCTCTGAACAAAACCCGGGACATAAATTTAAATATTGAAAAATGTGTTTGGCACAAAATCAGCAAAATTCTCAAAAACAAAAAAAAAATAAAAAAAAAACAGCACAAAATGCAAAAACTTTACATTTTTTTTTAACATTCAACCTTTTTTTTACCAAGTCTTTGAAAAATAAACATTAATAACACATTACCAACAAAATTTTTGGTACTTGGAACTTTTCTGGCTAACAAATTTCTTTGATGATTATTATCGTTTCCTATTAAATATTTTTTAATTTCCTGACAGCTAAAATGATAGTTTAATTTTACCAGTAGCATGGCTCTGAGAGTTTAAACACTCAGTTGTGTGCTTTCATTTGTCCAAATATTATTCATTATTGAAAAAACTTTTTCGGTTGGAGCATTTGAACCTGAATAAGTAAGAGATTTTCGATTTTGTTATAATTTTGTGACAAACAAATTCGTCGAACAAGGTGGAATCATAAATAGTTGTATCCCTCTGCTTTTGATTGACAAAAGTTAATGAAGATTCTATTTCTTGCCAGGAAGAAAATATGAATGTTTCGAAGAATTACCCAACTAATAACTTCATATTCATTAAAAGATACATCCCGATGATTTAAGTAATCGTAACACGTTCTTTAAAATTGATGAATATTTGCTTTACATTACTTTTGGTCAATGAATGTTTCGAATTTCTTTGATCAATTTGTTCACAAACAAAATTATCAATTGTTTCCAATCAATTGTTTTAATTTTAACTTAAGGAATTTAATTGCTAGCGCAACTTTAGACATGCAATTTTTTTGCGATTCTGTTAATAATATTATGTTCACTTGAAAAATTGAGGACTCGGATTGAATAAAATGGAGAAAGAAGGACCTCACATGAAGGGTTGTTAAACAAATTCTTTAATCCCTCTGAATGATTTGTTAAGGCGGATTCGGACTTTGACATAAAAATATTAAACACATAATTAAGTAAATTTTTTTTTAAATTTTAATTTTAAATTTTTTTTAACGTTATTAAATTAATATAAATATATAGTAACATCAGACAAACCCGGGACAAAAAATAAAATACGGGACAGTTGTACGTCCCGGGTTTTCTTAAAATTTAGCCGGGACAGCCGAGCGTAATACGTGACTGTCCTGGGAAATAAGGGACGGATGGTCATACCTATAGTACCTATATCGCAAGTAAAAAGTGAGCGAGATAGTGAGTGGATTTAAATTAATCAATTTTTTTTAGTTTCATTCAAATCGGTAGATCTGTTTGAAGGAAACGACTAATTTTACAAATATTGTCTTAATTTTTAATTTTATTTTTAAAAATTAATTTTAAAATCAGATAAATTGGAAAATGTATTAGGTATGTGTACAAATGAAAATATTGTATTACTTATACACATTACATAATATGTAATACTTTATTTAAATTCGTTAAATCCTAACGTGAACAATAGGTTTATAAATAAATACTTAAAACTACTTAACACTAAATAATTTATAAAATTTATTATATATTTCAACTAATTGATTGAGAGGGCTATGAGCACCATAGTTCGATCTACTAAAAATTTGATTCAGTGGTCTTTGAAGTCGTATACTTGAGCAACTAAAACTAAAGTTAAGACGATAAAGAAACGATGGTGATGATACTGCTCCATTTATTATTGCTGCGATAAAACAAAATTGTAAATATTTTCTATGATTTGCCAAGGAAGGAAGGTTAATTAAAGCAAGTCTTTGAGAATAAAGGGGCAGAGGGTTTCAACGGAACCAAGGAAGAAACGGAGACAAAAGCGCAATAACCTCCTCTGAATTGCTTTAATTCTCATTATATGTGCAGGATAATAAGGTGCCCACACTACACAGGCATACTCAAGAATTGGTCTCACAAATGAAACAAAAAGAAGTTTGACAACATAAGGGTCACCGAAATCGCGGCCAAATCTCTTAATGAAACCAAGGATTCTATTTGCTTTTCTAACTACAAAACTAATATGGTCAGTAAATGTAAGTTCCGAATCTAAAACAACTCCCAAGTCAAAAAAAACAGATACTCTACTTAAAGAACAAGAATCAAACATATAATCAAAAACAATTGGAACTTTCTTGCGTGTAAAACTCATGGTATTACATTTATCAACATTTAAAACGAGACGATTAAACCATTCCCTAAATAATTTTAAGTCTTCTTGCAAAAGTAGACAGTCAGATTTAGAATTAATTCTTTTGGAAAGTTTAATGTCATCAGCATATATAAGGACAGACGAATTTTTTATGATCGAAGTCAAGTCATTTATCAATAAAATGAATAAAATTGGACCTAAATGACTGCCCTGGGGGACACCAGAATTCACTACAAACAGAGTCGAACATTCATTACGAAATATTACTTCATATTGTCTATTTTCTAAGTACGATGAAATCCAATTTAAGAAATTGTCGTTAAAACCATGACGAAACAATTTTAAAATTAGTGTTTTATGACACAACTTGTAAAATGCTTTACTAAAATCAGTAAATATACAATCTACTTGTTCACGTTTCTCAAAAACATGTAAGCAAAAGGACGTAAAATTAAACAGATTGGTAACAGTAGAACGCTTTTTCACAAAACCATGCTGGTTATCACAAATAATTGAACTACAATGAAAGGAAAGGACACTACATACGATTGACTCAAATAGTTTAGGTATTACGGATAGCTTAGTAATAGGTCTATAGTTCATTATTTCATTTTTTGGACCTTTCTTGTGAATTGGTACAACAAATGAGCTTTTTCCAAATAGTTGGAAAAAGCGAACTTTTTAAAGACTTCTTAAAGAGAACAATTAAAGGGTACGATAAATAAGAAACGCATTTTTTTAAAATAGAGGATGGCACACCATCAGGACCAGGACTAAAACACTCATCCAGTTTCAGTATGTATTGTGTAATGGTTTGTTCACTTATTTTAAAATTAATATCATTTAAATGCGGAAAGTTTAAAACTGAAGAAGAAGAGTAAGAAGGGTTTATAGTGTTTGAATCATCAAACGCTTCTCTGAAATAGCTTGCAAACATGTTTGCAATAACTTTTGGTTCATGACTAGATGATGACGAATTCGACATAGAATGAATTATTTGAAAAAAGGGGCCAGAACTGACCCTCAAACGCAAAACCGTAAGACCTGTACAGGCCTTTTAGTTTATTTGTCGTCCAATAAATTTCATAAGACCATTCGGAAAGATTACTATAAAAGAATAAATACTATGCCTTCACATTAAAATATGTACCTATATATTTTGTATAGTAGTTTGAAAATATGAACGTACCGACTACCGGCTTTGTCTGTCCTTCATGTTTCAAAATATTTAAAAATATTTTACGAACTGACGAAAGCCTTAAGTAATGATTTACAGCTTTTTTAGTTGATTCATGGTGTTTCTAAGTAATCGCTATTCTATGATTGAAAGTAACGGACGAATGGCGTTAATTGCATACAGTAAACAATAATTAAACCTGAAAATTCATGTGCTTTTGTCTTTTTTTCTAAATAATTTATAACTATAAAATACATAAGCTTCCTTTCCATTTAAAATTATGTAAAAAGGTTTTTTTTCTTGTAGGATACCAAACTCGTAGTAGGATTTTTCGCAGTTTCATTCAATGATTGAAACCGTCGCGTCGATCGTCAATAAAATTGTGTTATTTATTATTATGTATGTTAGTTGATAATTGTTATACAGCCAGCTAACCTTCGATACTTTTATAGCAAATTCTTTAGCTTCCAGTTTTTGTGTTAATGTGTGAAATTACCTTATTTTTTATTGCGCCTATGTTGTGATTCTTCGGTCAAACAGATCACTAATTAGAGATGCCTCATTTTATGAATACTAGGTTGACTGGATTCACTCTTTAATAATTGCGAATGACACATGGAATAAAATCCTCTTGATCTATGTAGGTAATAGTGTTTATTGAACTGATATAAACGGTGATTTTTTAAGAGCTTGGTTTTTGAAAATTCAAAAAAACACAGAAACTTGTAAAAAGTGAATGAAATTTTTATTTGGATCGATAAATCAATTTCTGCTATTTACTTTTTAAAAATAATTTCACTTAAATGTTGCCCGCGGCTACGCTTCAGGTGGTCCATTCTGAAGGTCCAATTTTGGCAAACTTTTTCACACATTTCGGCCGGAATCTCACCAATGACGCGATCAATGTTGGCTTCCAGGGCAGCAATCGTGTTTGGCTTGTCCCCATAGACAATAGACTTAACATAGCCCCACAAAAAATAGTCTAACGGGGTCAAATCACATGATCTTGGTGGCCAATTGACTGCGCCAAAACGTGAGATCAACTGCTCACCAAATTCGCCTCTCAATTGATGCATGGTTTCGCGTGCAGTGTGGCATGTGGCACCGTCCTGTTGGAACCACATGTCGACCGAGTTCAATTCTTGCATTTTCGGCAAAAAAAAATCTGTTATAATCGAACGGTACCTTTCTCCATTGACCGTAACCCTGCGGCCTTCATCGTCCTTGAAGAAGTACGGCCCAATGATGCCGCCTGCCCATAAACCGCACCAAACAGTGCATTTTTCGGGATGCATTGGTAGCTGCTGAATTGCCTCTGGCTGCTCTTCACTCCAAATACGGCAATTCTGCTTATTCACCTATCCATTTAGCCAAAAATGAGCCTCTTCGCTGAAGACAATTTTGCGATAATTTCATAATTTCGACATTTTTCACAGAGCACGAATTTTGATAATAAATTTCAATAATTTGCAAACGTTGTTCAGGCGTAAGTCTATTCATGATGAAATGGCAAACAATACCGAATCGAAATGTCAAATGTTCGTGGAATTTGTCATGTGTGATCTGTCAAAAACACAGTAGCAAAAAAATCACCCGTTATATACAATTGGCTCTTAATTCTATTTTACATTACTTATATTACATTGATATTTTAATTTGTTTTAGCACTTAAGGGGCTAATATTATACATTGTATTAATTTTTGTGTTGTTAAGATTATTAAAAAAATTGTCCTTGAATTTCTTGTACTACTTACTAAAACCTGTGTGGATAAACTCGGGTTGTTCAAAACCAGCTGTTTTCTGGTGATGTGGGGGTTAATGTGGCATCTAGCTACGGTGGTAGTTTGACTCTGCATTCTCGTAGAATTGGATTGCGTCGTCGTCGTTGATGTAAATAAGTCCTTCGTCCAGTAGCGCTGTCACATCCAGATATCTTGGCTCGGGGTATCTCTCTTCGCTGGTCATGCTATTCACTAGGGTGTTTGGGTGGTTGATTAGGTTACTCGTCAGTCTTTTGGCAGCACTGATCATTTACTTGTCGAGGGGTGTTATTCCGGACGCCTCGAAAAGTCGTTTGTTGCTGAAGTGCTTTTGTCGTCGCTGGTCCAAGTGGAGTCCCGTGCAGATCCGGAGGATTTTCCTCTCAAACATTCTAAGCCTTCTCATGCTGGTTTTGGATATATCTTCTATGTAAGTTCTATAATTATTTTTGTATTCGAATTCGAAAATTTATTGGGCTGATGTGTTACTGTGTAGACGGCCCTTTTGTTTTCTTGCTCGAAAATTTAAAAAAAAACACGTGCGTCTCGGAACGCCCAACAGAAGTGATAACTCAAACTAATCTAAGTTGAACTATTTATAACTAAATGATAAATTAAAAAGTTCTCCGTATGCGTTAGAGAAAGGGAAGCCAGGTAGATTGGCGCCATAACGCGTTACGTAACAAATCGGTTTATCCCATAAGAATGTATCAAATATTTTGGAATGCAGCATTATTTTGAATTTTAACGACCTCCTATATAATTTTTTTTATCGAAATGCGTTGAGAATCAAAAAAATGTAAATGCTTGTATGGCAGGTACCGTTAATAAAAAATATGTAAACAAATTTGTACACCAAAACGTTGAATATGCCTATAATCGTAAACAAATTTTTTTAATCAAAATGGTTAAAGCCACAACTTAATTTGCTACATTTGTAGGTAAATTACTTAAAAACCTTCATACGTCTTTTGTGATGCATACATCTGTATGCTTACGCCAGAACTTTTGTAGACGGTGACTGGGGCAATAACTTTGTAGAACACTGTTTTTAAAAATATTGATTTTTTTCATCTACTTTTGCATTTAGAATGTCAAAAAACGAATAAAAATCGAATAAATTTGTTCTTTTAACCCCTCGAAGATAATATATTGAAGGACACACCCTTATTATTTTTATACCAGCATAAAGCAAGTCTTACCTCCACTTTAAGACCTTAACCTTAAATATTGGACTAATAGAACTGACGATATAAGCTCTAAACAGCCACCACATCTTTTATTTTGAATATTGTATTTTCAAACATAACTGTTCTTCTAAAAAAGATAAGATCCTTTTAGTTGATAGTGCGTTATGCGTTACGTAACGAATCAGTTTATCCTCCCATAAAAAGTTATCACTTCAAAAATTGTTGAGTACCCTGGACTCAAGGCTACAATGTGTAAACACATCGTTGTGTAGAGTACGGTGTATACTCGTAGAGAAATGTATATATATTACAAAAGTTATGTAATTTACTTTTTCATATGTACCATATTTAATAATGAAAAACAATTTTTATAACTCAATAATTTTTATTTACATCCATTTTTCTAACAACGAGAAGTATGCAGTCGGAAAAATCAGAAACGTTAAAGTTCAACCTGAAAAGATCTTGAAATTTTCATTTGTGTTTTCGTTACTTCCTTCCCTCTACATTTCTACATCTCTCACTCAATCTGTAAAAAAGATGTAAGTCTGGTTTTACACGCCAGCGATTTTTAACGGTTGGTCCTCTTTTGATCCAGTTTCGGTTCCAAGAATGCTTTTACACGAATTAGATTTTTAACGAAAGCTAACATTATCCAAGTGAGGGAATACTACCTCTGCTTTCCTTACTCCACTTAAAAGTAGGGTAGATTCAATCTCAGCGCGTTATCAAAAATCGCAGGTATAAATTGTAAGGTGTAATAGCAGTCTAATCAGGTTCCGTTCTACATCAATGGTTGGTGTATTTACTTAGTACATTTTAAAAAATGGTAGGTGAATTAGGTAAGGGATGTTTTAAAAGGTAAAGGAGTGCCTCCCAAAATCAAGAACCTTTTTAAAAAGTCACTTATCAAATTCCTCAACAACTTAAAAAAAATTATGAAATGAGTGCTAAGTGTCTTATCAAATTCCCCAACCATTTTAAACAAAATGGTATTCATGAAACAGCGGAAAACCCGGATAAACCTCAGAAACCAGATAATTTCATATAAATTATCTGGTTTCTGAGGCTTATACGGGTTTCCCGCCGTTGCATGAATACATTTATTATTTTGTTTGTTTAATAAAATAAAACTAAGTGTTGCTTTTTGATACTGATAAAAGTAAATAAGAACTTTTAAAAAGTGATTCTCATCGGCTAAGTAATGATGATTAAATGAAAGCAATTTTCATTTTATTTTCCCAACGTTGCCGTCTTCTTTAGAGGTGTCTTTATTTACAAAATTAAACAGAGATATAATCTTTGCCGATGTAGCAAAGATTGCATTATTCATCCATTTTCCATTGGCAATATATCTTATAAACTACGTCTGAACGGCGATTTTGTCGGTTTTCGTCTTCAGGTTGGTGCATAGGGATGCAACAGTCTGGTTTGACCTATATGCCAAGCTGACTTCCGGATTGCTTTTCGCGACCATTTCTTTGAAATTTTCGGAAAGTTTGGGCACATAAACGACACTCTTGTAAACACATTTCCTCTCTTCCAACTTATTTTCAGAACGAACTTGGTGTTTTTGACGAAGTATCAAGTTCCTTATAACTTCTGTCGGAAAGCTGTTGTCTAAGAGTATTTCCTTAACTTTTTCTTCGTTAGCCGAGTGAAATTTTCTGTCACTCAACGCAAAGACCTTGTTTATTAAATTCGACGCAGTGTTTATACGAATGTTCTTGGCTTGATTAGATCGGAAATTGACAAGTCGCCCAGATGCCATATATTTCTGGTACCAGTCGAAAGAAAGTCGATTATTTTTGCGGTAAACCTTAACGTCCAAGAACGCTATCGATCTGTTTTTTTTCCTCTCTACGGTGAATTGTATTTTTTCATTAAACTGGTTAAAGCATTGTAAGGCATTATCAATTTCTTCCCTATCCACAATCGCAAAGATTTCATCAACGTATTTTACTATAAACTTAGGTTTGTAGCTTAGTTAAAAACATTCCTCGAGTAAAAAATCTAAAACCAAGTCCACAATCGTCGGTGAAAGAACCTAAGTTTATAGCAAAATACGTTGATGATATCTTCTCTGCGATTGTGGATAGAGAAGAAATTGAAAAACCTGAAGTCGAAAACCGATATAGATCGCCGTTCAGACGTAGTTAAAAAATAAATTGCCAAGGGAAAAGGAATGAATCCTCCAATCTTTGCTACATCGGCACCACCAAACAACTCCTTCGGCAAAAAAAGGCGAACCACAAATCAGATATTCACCTAAAAAGTTCTGAGAAGTCGGCATTGGCTTCTCACAGCATTCATACCGGTCACACACCGAACTTCGAGGGAGTGGAGATCTTTGCAACAGAAAAATATACATCTAAACGTTACACACTAGAGACACAGCATATTATTAACAACAAAAATAATATAAACCAACTTGGTCAAAAACTTCTAAAATAGTAAATAAGAACAACAAATTCCATTTTGTATCGATTTCACTTTCATTTCGAGTGAAATATGGGATCTAACTATTAGCCTATAAGTCCACAGCCAGTTTAGTGTAATAAAAACCTGTTCACAATATTTATGTCCCACAAAACAAAATGGATTGCAGAAATGAGCTACTGACTCCCGGAAATTACGCCAGAATTGTTCGTGGAAATAACGTCAAAAAATTCTTTATACAAAATTCTGACCTATTTTTCGAGGAAAAAAATTCTGGCGTTTTCTCAATTTCCTAAAATGGAAAAAACGGCAGCAAAAAGATTGGAAAAAAGCCAGAAAAAAAATTCGGGCACTGTATTTGTATGAATTGCTATAAAAAATATTTGGAACGTTTTTAGCAGTATTAGGTTTTTTGAGACTTGTGTGAAGTGTTTTTTGCAATTAGGGTAACGGCGCGGCGTACAAAAAGCTTGACGAGTAAGGCCAACCCCCCTGCTTGGCGCAATATAGGATTTAGGTACAAGTTTGGGTATATGCAATTTTTTTTGGATTTGAAGATTGAAGAAAAAAAATTTGCATATACTCAAACTTGTACCCAAATCCTATATTGGCCTTACTCGCCAAGCTTTTTAAAATTTATTATTTATTTTTTAACTCTGAACTCACACAATTCCTCTTGTTTGAAAATACCTTAAAACATTTTATAGCATTTTTTTCAAAACGTTATTTGGAAATTAGGCCAGAATATATAAATTTTCTGGCTTAATTTCCATTGCTTTTAGGCTCTTCTTTCATTGGCATAATTTTTTTTTCCAATTTTGTACCAGAAAAAAATTCTGGCGCAATTTTCTATGCCGTAATTTCCAGAAGCCGAGCTTCTGACGGACGTTGGCTATGCTTGTTCTATGCAAAATACTATAATTGATATATTAGGAGATAATTGCCGGATTAATTGATAATATTACAACTGAAAAAAAAATTAGTTAAACATCAATCATCGAAACAAGAGAACACATTTTTAAGCTATTTTACATAACTTATGTTCGTTGGCGAATAAATTAATCGAAAATAAATCCACAGGTGAACATCATTAAGTATACGAAATTCCCCGGCAAACCTCCGAACTCATCCAATCACGCTTGTCGTTCGGCATTTAAATTTGTAATTCTCGCGCGCACGATTCAAATAAGAGACCACGTAAGTCATGCGATCTATCGGAATCAATTGCCCGATAACCCTCCTTCTCTCACCTGCCCCTTATGGAGGCCCACTGTCCAAAAGTTGGCAGACTTGTTTTATACTAAATTAAATCATAAACTTAGACCTTAAAGAATGAGGGAGATATTCTCGTTGTAAAAGATAATCTTTTCAACTTAGGCCATAGATGCATGCATATTGGCGATGTACGCGTTCGAGCTGCAGTTACTGGGATTTGGATGGTAAGTGATCTTCTCCATTCTCGATTCATCGATCTTCTTCGCTGACAACGATGGACAAACAGAGCTGCGCGGCGGTGATGGTGGTTGTGGTATTGATGGTGGCGACACCGAACCCGAAGACTGCTTTGCAACAAAATGTTATTAGAGGCACATCTCATTTAATTGTCTCACATTGCGGAGATGCAATACAAGTATTTCGCAATCGAATCGAGTCCTAGGTTCAACCAGCCAGCGAGTGTTGGTTCTTCGAGCATGAAACATGCTCCGGATAATCGGAGGCATGTCAAGGTGTAAGTTAAACGAGAGTGAGATGCTTCTGGTTCTCTGATGTAAGTGCGGGGCCTGCATTATAAGTAAGTACAAAGATTTTCTTAACTCGAGAATGGATCCGCGTTTGACCAAGGTGCATCTAGAGGTTGTGGGTGATGGGGACGTGCGCCGGTGCGCCGCTACTGATGCTTGTGGTGTATTCTTTTTTCATCTACTAGAATAACATGTCCATAAATAACTCAAGCTTGAGGCTTTTTAGTAGATCGTAACAATAGATAATGCGAGGTTTATTGAAGAGGTGCCGTGCCGTGCAGGGTGCAGCTAATTTGCTTGTTTAGAATGAAATTATTGATTGAGGCACTTTAGTTATGGATGACTGAATAGTTTGTTCTGTTTTTGGATTCTGTAACTATTTTTTTTTTAATTTGTTTTATTTTTCGGACGAGTTGAAGATATTATTTAAGGTAAGAGAGTAAATTAGGTCACATGCATACCTCGCAAGTCGCAAATGTTAAAGGCTTGCCTATCATTGAAATAAGATTTGTTGGTTTACGTATAGATCGATTCAAGGATTTGATAAATTGTTTTTTTTTATTAATTTATGGACTCTATATGGGCTTTTGAAGAGCACGATATATTCGATTCTTTGTAAGATACCTTAAGTTGAAATAGATTGCTTTCAAATTATTGAATTGAAGAAGAGAGTTGTCACAAATACTGTCGTATGAGAAACCGTTGAACCTTTTGGTACCCAACAAAACTTTGCTTTTTTACTCTAACTTTATTTAGCTTTTGATGGCGCTCACAGCCCAAAATGGACAACGGCCTCAATCAACACGCCTGTAATAAGAATCATTATGCTATTAACCTAACATTATGGGTATAGTAGCAGATCTCTCACGAAATCCGAGATAAATTACCCTCAAATAGAAAAGGAAGCCTTAGCTATTCGATTTGCGTGCAGAAAGTTTCACCCATACATTTATGGAAAAAAACTAGTAATAGAGAGCGATCACAAGCCACTAGGATCCGTTTACAAAAAACAATTTATTGAGCACCAGCAAGAATTAAAAGAATTTTAATGGAAACACACCAATATGCTCCCACAGTGATCTACAAGAAAGGAACTACTATAAGCTTGGCCGACACCCTGAGTCGTGATTGTGCCAACGATGAAACGCGAGAAGACAACAGCGGGGAGTTTGAAGTTCTACAAATTCATTCCATTTCAAGTAGAGCACTTCAAGACCTGCAAAAAGATACAAAAAAGATAAACATCTGACAAGACTGCTAAATATTCCACAAAAAGGTTGGACAAATGAAGAAAGCAAAGTCCCAGAAGACATAAAACCTTACTTTAGGTTTCGTGAATAAATCACACACGATGACAGCTTTTTGTATAAGGGTAGTAAAATCATAGTACCATGCACACAAAAACAAAGAATCCTTGAGCAAGTTCACAAAGGTCATTTAGGAATTCAGCGCACATTAACCAGAGCTCGCGAGAACGTATTTTGGATAGACATGACAAATGACATAATAAATTTTGTCCAACGATGTCACGTATGCCAGATCACTCAACGAAAGCCGCAGAAGCAACCACTTATTCAAAAACCAATTCCTAAATTTCTGTATGAATAGTTGGAACTGATATATTTATGTTTCAAAATAAAATGTTTGTACTAATTGTTGATAGTTTCAGCGGGTTCTTCGATGTCATAGAATTAAGTCAAGGATCTTCAAAAGAGGTAATTTCTCACTTAAAAAGAAATTTTTCAGTGCATGGCATCCCCTACATCCTCGAAAGTGATAATGGACCACAATATTCATCCCATGAATTTAGAGAATTTGCAAACAGCTGGAATTTCAACCACAACACGTCCACACCAAAATATGCACAATTGAATGGACTGAGTGAAAGATATGTCCAAACGGCAAGAAATATGCTCCGCAGGTGCAAACTCGATGGTACAGATTATTACTTGGCATTATTAAATTATCGTAACACACCAAGAAGTAAAACCCTAGGGTCTCCAAACCAATGCTTAATAAGTCGACGAACGAGGACAACAATTCGTCGCAAAACAACTTTTGTCACCAAGAGTTCAGTCAGACGTTTCTCTAGAAATGCAAAAATCCAGAGATAAGCAAAAGCTTTACTACGATAGAACCGCAAAGAAACAAGACAATATATTAAAGGGGCAAAAAGTTAGATTACAAGAAAAACATCGCAAGTGGGTAGGAACGCAAGTAGACCGCGAGACACAACACCCTTGGTCAGTGATAGTCACAACAAAAGAAGGTATAACATTTCGTCGAAACACCACACAGATCCAGAAAACGGAAGCAGACATTCCACACAACATCACGTCGCGTCGTATCCAAAATTTGAAAAGCCTTCAGAAAATGCAGAAGAACATGAACCACGTGCAAAGGAAGAAGTTACTAATAATAGCAGAAGTGACAACTTAACAACCAGCAACAACAATAATAATAATAATAACATGTCAAATCCACAAATGTCAAGCCAAGCAATTCCAGTTACCTACACAAAGTTTAAGTTGAAGGTTGAGGTCTTCTTGTGTGCGCGCCATCTGTTATGGGTTCTTCCTCCGTTGCGTAACACCAGGTGCATTGTTTTTCATTCGGTCTACGTGTCTCAGGTTCTGTATTGTTAGCTTTTTGACCAGATCGACGTCGCTGTATAATCCGTTAGGCTTGTTGTTGAATACTTTCTCCACCCTCCTTCGATACAATCTGGATCAAAAATTACACGAAGAATCTACCTCTCAAAACACCCTAACAGACTTTCATCTAATCTTCTCAATGTCAATGCTTCTACCTTATATAGCAGGACCGGGATGATCGAGATCTTGTATGAAACCTGCTTGGTTCTTTGAGAGAGTTAGGTTATGTTAGGTTGAATTGGTTGTAAGCTTTGCAGCTGACACACTTAGACCAGAGTTGATCCCTTGCGATACCACATGAATCCTTTAATAATCTCCCTATTGGTAGAACCATTTAGAGCTCGAAATGAAGCGCAAGAAACTGTAGATGTCTATTCTAGACCGCTGAGATAATCCAAGAAAAGTCTCCAAGCGGATCTTAAGTCTTTTAGATAGAGCTGGGCATGTACACAGAAGATGAGGAATAAATTCCACCTCCTCCTCGTCAATGCAGCTTCTGAAAAAATCGTTTGAATGGGTTCGGTTATGTTATGAGGAATTCTTCGCTAGATCTGTCGTCTTGCGAAATAATACTGGAGCCAGGTAGACGAAGTCCTGTCTTCTTCGAAGTTATATATATATCCATCTACCATTGTGCCGTTTTGGCCGATTGGACGATGTTGAGAAAAAAAACAATGTTATCTGTATAAGCAAGTTGTTTGACGGACTTTTGAAAAAAAAATGCACCTCTGTTATTGACTTGCGACATTACGTACAATTGTTTCCAGAATGATGTTAAATAGCTTGCGCTACAGCACGTCGACATACCTTAGATCTTTTTCAGCATCAAAGCGTGTTATTATATATGAATGGGGCACACTATTCCGAGATTCCATTCATCGGACATACTTTCATCCGACCAAATTTTGCAGATCTCCCGCTGCTTTAAATAGTGGGGCTGGTAGGTCATCCGCACCAGCATTCTTGCACGCCAAGCGTACTTTGTTAGTTCGGTGAATGAAATGTTCTGCCTAATGGCAGTATCTAGGCTGCTTCGTCGTCAAGCAGTCTAGAGAATTGTTCTATGTATCTGGATTTTTTTAAAAGCATTATTAAATTAAATATTGACGAATGGGCCTACATATCTACAGGGGTTGATGTTTCGTAACAAAACTTTTGGTAAAAAGTGGTTCTCTAGTCAAAGATGATTTTACAATCAGGGCTCTCCTTAAGCTATTGACTCGGTTACAGCATTTTCAAAAATTTTATAGCAGTGCCCGGAGCAGCAATCGAGCTTAAACATTACCCTCAGGGTGAATCTTGTCTAAGTTCCTGGTCATTGTAGTATCGATCTAGCCATGTAGACCCCAACACTTCACAACTCAATTTATCTTATCGGAACTAATATTTACTGTGGTTATAATGATGTTTCCTCCTGTAATCTCTTGGTTGTTCTGCTGGTGGAGACTCGATCAATAGAGCAGACTTGGTCCGGCGAGTTGCCCTATGAACCTTAACCCAAGAGCGAGTAGCTCTGTAGAGCGTCTGAACTTTTCCGTATCAAATCGTTGGGTGATTGTAGCAATTCCAGATGCTCGAAAATAAAAGTTGGGCAAAAAAACCAGTTGTCGACGTCTGACTCAACGAATGGAGGCATCTGGACACGAGCATATTAATTTGCTGCCACATCCAATTGAGCTTCAGGTTGGGTTAGCGATTTATCTTCTTCTAAGGACATCACGTCGGGGTCACCACTTTGGTCGCTTGAATCTATTGATACCTTAAAAGAAAGAAAACACGGGCTTTAATATAAAACTAACAATACTTTTATTAGGTTGATCGATTATTCTGGAGCTATTGTATCCATACGCGCAGTAGAGTACAAGAGCGAATGTGTCTTGGGAAAAAGGTGTTTCTCGTTTCAACCGTAGTTTGTGGCTGCCTCCAACGAGTCTCGGCTAGCAGATCCCCTGTTGTCGTGTCATTCTGTGATTGGCTTATTTAAGGCAGCTTCTACCAATTCTATTCTCGAGTTCTCGAGTAGTACAGGTGTTGCCAGAACCCTCCGCCACATGTATATCGTATCGAATCTCCAGCGAGTCGCTTAATAAACACACGATACGTTTGACTTTAGAATTTGAAGTGAATAATCAATATCTTATTCTCTCTATTTTTACAAAAATCATTTGCATTCCTTGGTATCCAATCATACCTCGATAATCGACACAGTTGAATCGATATTCCCAAAAAATGCAGTATCAGCCTTTGACCATATGCATGCACTCTAAGTGGTTCTTGAGCTAGCTTGATTATGATGCATAACTTCATTCATAAGCCAGTGACCCTTGAAAGTGTTCTCGATTTCTATACAAAAAATACCCAGGCACTAAGAAGTATCATATCATATGTATTTTTTGTATATCTTCCATAGCTCGTGCACAGAAAGTGCCGGTAGAATTATATATTATGATATATTTACATGATATCTTGTGAACAGTGTGCTAACGAAAATATAGACACTTATTATGATTCGAAGTGAGTTCAGTGCATGCGATAGATATGGATGGGAAATTGAGTATCAAGTATCGAAGCAAGGTTGAATACACTGTTAATTGTTTTTACGGCAATTAATAAAGTGATCGCTGGTGCGATCCCTTCACATCGTTGATGTGGAAACAGGAGAAAGAAACAGCCGTTAATTTTCACTGTAAATTGTGAATGTGCCCTAAAATATTTCCATAATTAAGAACATTTAATGTGCCATCTTCGATTTGCTGTTGAGCTCTGTCTCAAAAACCTTCTAGTACTTTAAGTGCACTTTACTTTACGACTCTATCTTTTTTGAATACTAATCTTCGATTACTACTGACTATTACAATCCTACACTGTGCAGCACTGAGGGATTCAGAAGTTTTGTTTCGCGTCGATGGACGAAAGAAGTTTGAAAGCAATATCTTTGCTTATTTCGGCTACCTGACGTTTCTTGTATCTTTTAAGCTGAATTAATGACAGTTAGAGAAACATGCAGGTTACTCAATCAAGATCCAAAACAGAACCGCAAAACGGCTAGGATCACATGTTTGGTAGATGTTAAGGTCATTGTTTGAACTTAAACGTACTTCCAATATCCAGCAATACCTGAATGAGCTTGTGAAATTGAACATTATCACTATTATCTGGGTTTCGGGTCATAGTGACATTGAAGAGAATGCACTCCCTGACGAATTGGGCACCCAAGGATCGGCATTTAATGGCTTGCAACAATCAACTCGTAGTGGATATTATCTCAATTTTTCTTTACAAAACAAACCGCAGAGGTAATAGGTTACAGGCAAGATGCAAGCAAAATTGTTGTCACATGTTACGGATGCTGGCTAAGAGAAGCGCATCCATCGAAGCTAAACAATCTACACAATACTTATGTACTATTCGAGCAAATTCACTGCTCTGGTCAAAACAGAGCACAATTAATAGAAAGGGCGTTTCTTGACGACATTAAAGAACTTTCGTAAATGAAGATCAAAAATTTGATTGTCAATCGTCCTATTCCTAAGACCGCTTTGTAAATTGGACTATGAGTTTTGACAGATTTCATATTGCACAGTTAAGTCCGGTTGTTGCTTAAGCACAAGTACACAAGTTGTCGTTCGACACAGTGTAGATGGTTGGAATGTGGGTAATATCCCGGTTAAGTGATTGATACGATTCCTGATGCTGATTATTCTGTAGCGAATATATGCCAAACTAGAACCAAAATAACATCGAACCGCTAGTCAGTTAGTAGAAAAAGAAATATTTTTTACTGACAATCTTCTCTCCTCCAACCTGGCCCAAATGAGTGCCGTTAAAAACTGTTTTTCGGAGACAATTAGATCTGATTTCCAACAACACCCAAGTCACCAAAGTATCCTTTCAATGATTGACAATTTGCACCCTCCAATCTCTGTTACTTTTGCCTTCGAATGTGATACTATCCAACCTTACTCCCTCACAACACAGACTTTTAACTTTCGCAAAGCTGACTTTGCTAAACTAAATGAACTCATTGGAAAAATAAACAGATCAGATTCGAAATTGCTTTTATCAATTTATTCCACTGTTTCCTTAAAAGTAATAAGTAAAAAGTAAAAGTATTTCACTTCCTCGCCTTCTTGATATAACAAAGAACTTCGTTCACTTAGAAATAGGAGGAATGCACTTTGGAAACAATTTCTTTGTTCGAAGTCAAATCATGACCTCTTAAGTTATATCTCATTTTATAAAAACTTATCCATCATGAGTGAATATTTATACAATAGTCACCTTTTCCAAACTCAATCTGACTTAATTTCAAACCTTATGGACTTGTTTAAATTTAAAATCTGATGGTTACCCTTCAACACTGTAATACAACGCTTCCTCATCCTCAAGTTGTTTCCAATGTTTTTGCAGATTTGTTTGGTGAATCATTTTCTCCCAGCAACACGGACGTTGATACAAACTACACTTTTACTATGTGAAATGCTGCACCTAAGCCACTTTATCTTCGATAAGCATATGTGTACCTTCAGTAATTAAAATATCCCTCTCCTGAAGGATGATTTTTCTTCCTGATGGTGTTCTCTATAGTTAAGAACAACTATTCACTGCCCTCTTCTAACTCTCGATTTCTCACTGCTTGTTTCCGAAAATATGGAAAGACTTTCATTGGGGACTGTTTCATAGAAAATACATCACATACATTGTATTATTTTGTCAGCTCTGATGTATTATTTCTGTTTCATAGAAACGTTGTATGATAAACTCACATACATCATTGTATGAATGGACTATCGACTGGAAGGATTCCAAAGTTGTATGTTCCTGTTTCATAGAATTTTATTATACATCATTTTAATACAAAGTTGTATGCCAATGAAGTTTAACAATATTTGTTGTAATGGACTTAAAGCGTCATTGCAATTTGTTGGATGAACAGTAAAAAGTCCAAAATGCTCTAAAACTAACACATATCGTAGGGATCCGGAATTTCTCAACGAAGTATGGGTCTTCCAAATTGAAATTATACTTTCCAAAAGCTCTCTTGGACATCTTCTTGGAAGTCAATTATCCCCATCAAATAATAAATATCCGTTAAAAATTGTATTCCTTGGGCCTGCATAATCTCGTGCACACACACGAGACTATTTCCAACAGAATAAAAACGGTTTTGTGGGCGAGTATGCAACGGACTGAAATTTCAACCCGAAGTTTCGTCGATAAGCGAAGACTAAAACTTACACATACACAACAGTTTAAACGGTCAAATACTATACAATCGTATAAAAAGAGGTTCATGTACAATTCTTCGCTCAAATGAAATCATCTCGGCTGTTCTTAGACGTAAGACGAAAACCGGTTTTAGTCCAAAAATTGTTCATCCCGTGTGTCCACGCCCATTATCTTTATTGTCTTAGAAATTTTTGTTTCTTTTGAAGACATCAACATTTATCGAAAAATGTAAGCTCACAATTTATTTATGTAATTCAAATGTCAAAATAAATACATAACGAACAACAAAATAGATTTTATACATTACGTCCAGTGAAATCTATGAAACAGAAAATTGTATGTGATGTATGAAAATAATTCAATGTATGTTGTATGTTATGTATGTGATGTAATTTCTATGAAACATGTCCCAGTGCATAAAGAAGGATGCAAGGGAGATATTTCAAATTATAGGCCCATTGCCAAGCTTTCTTGAATACCTTAAATATTTGGGAGCATAATCTATGACACCTTGCTATTTCATTTTAAACCATTGTTCTCTGATAATCAACATATATCAACATTCGAAGTGGTCGATCTACGACCACAAATCTAACGGAGTTTGTATCCAATACCATCTGTTCCTTGGAAGAAGACAATGAAGTCGACACGTTTTCAACCGACCTCAGTAAAGCATTTGACAAAGTATCACATGGTATTATCATTTTGAAGCTTAAAGCTTAATTTAAACAATCGCTTAGATAATGCAGTTCATACCCAATTAGTCCAACATCTGGGGTGCATCAAGGTAGCCATTTAGGCCCTCTGCTTTTCTTATTGAATATTAATGATGTTGAACTTACCCTATTTTGACCTGACCTTCAAATCTACGCCGACGACATGCGTATTTTCAAACGCATTTTTACATGAGCTAAATGTAATAAATGTTCAAGCTATTACGTACTCTACAAAACGCCCTCCGTTATCAGTCCGCCAATATTTCATTTTGGATTAACCTGTCTCGATTGTGACCTCCATTCGCGATCTAGGATGGTGTTATATGTGATAATCAACTCAATTTTCGCGTTCATTATGGAAATATTATCCCTATGTCACCAAATATCTTTCGGTGACTTTTGTGAGACCTCTTCTTGAGTATGCCTCCGTTGTATGGTCACCTTACCATCATATTCACATACATAGTATTGAAGCCGTTCAACGACGACGGTTCATCCGCTTTGCCTTGTGTGGCATTTATTCTGATGATGCATACAATCTACCACCGTCTGAAATCCGTCTGAAACTATTAAGCTTATAGATCTTAAGCAGACGTTGTGATAATGACATCGACGGTGGCATCGATAATGTAAATTTTGAATACTAATATTCGTCGTCTGAGATCCACACCACTCTTCAATATACCATTTCACTGTACTAATTATGGATAAAATGAATCTATTACAAGAATACTTCGGAAAATAAATAAGTCCTCCATTTTTGGTTTCAGTCTTCCTAAAAACCGAATCAAACATGCTCTTCAATTACTATATAATCATCCCCTTTTCTCTTTATCAAACCCTCTTATCTATTTAATTGTTGTTTACTTAGTTAGTATTTTAGTATTTGGCGCAGGGACATAAGTTCCAATTTAACATTTTGGGAAGTATTTCCAATACAGACGAGACATAAGTCCCAAAATCCAATTTGGGACATAGACCCCACTTAGGTGGGGCATAAGTGGCGCAGGGACATACGTCCAGGGACAAAATTCGCAAAAACTACTAACACCTCAGTGGGACATAAGTCCCAGAAAAAATATTTGCGACACTTGTCCCACTATTAGGTTTTTTTTGTACTTGTGAGAAGTGTTTTTTGCAATTAGGTTTACGGCGTACAAAAAGCTCGGCGCGTAAGAGGGGGCATGTTGCCCCTTTGCAACCCAACTCTTTGCCACAATATAGGATTTGGGGCGGGTACAAACTTGGATATATGCAAATTTTTTTTTGGATTTGAAGATTTCTTCCCAAAATCCTAAATTGGACCGCGCAGAGGGTGCAGGGAGGGCAGTATTCCCCCATTAATACCGAGCTGTTTTTGAATTTATTGTTTACATTTGAAATCTATTTAACGTTTTGAATAAAGATTTCACAATGTGTCATTTGGGCCGTATTTACGAGTATGTCTTATAAAATTTGGGAGCTTTGTCCCATCAACACCAATAAAAATGTGGAACTTATGCCCCACCAAGTTGGTATATATGCCCCAAGTTGGGACTTATGACCCTGCACCGAGATATTTATAGCTTTACTTATGATTGTTTTAAGCTTCAAATTAGATTAAATTAAATTAAATTTGTTTTAAATGTCAAATTATTATCAGGAGATGGCGTTGCTATTTCCAGTAGACGTTTTTTTCATCCACTTTCTTCCGAGCTAACAAAGCAATGAGGCTCCCATTGTTGCATGCAAGCGGACTTCTTCAATCAAATGACATAGAGTATCATTTGAAGATGAAGCAATCGACATACCTCAATTTAAATCAAATACCTTCATAATATCGAATTAATAAAAAAAAAAAAAACAACAACAACAAAGTGCCAACTACCAGCACCTTCTTCATTTTCTCAAACAACAAGCAGGTGGACAATGAAGCTTTAAGGTCATCACACAAAACACAAATCGAAAAATTCCACTTTAACCTATGGAATTCCTATCCACCCCATAACACCACAGCTCTAAGAACGATACTATACCGACACCTCATTCCGCGACAAGAAAATCCTTTGTCTGCCGAAATAGAGCCGGCTTTAATGCAAAAGCTCACCCGCCACTATCTGTCATGGATTCTCATGTTCGTTGATGTTTCATCATAAATCTGAATAATTTGCAATTTATAAAGCTTCCATTTCACGGTTTGCATGCGCGCAGTCTCTAGGTAATCTCTGGAAACATGCTTCCATAAAGTCAGAACCAATCTCTGCATGTTGGTGATAGACCGTCTATGATCAGTACACAGAGTAGGTACACACATCGCTTGAACTAGCTTCCCAGCGACAGATGATGCTTTCAGCACGTTTTCATACACCACTGCACACAATCAGCTTCACCGTCTCACCTCCGCAATGCAACTCACCAAGCGGCGATTCGAATCGCTCAATATTAAATTTCATAGTTCTGGGAATTCTTTTGTCCGCAAGTACATCGCGTTTAGTCAGTTAAAGCATATAGCTAAGCTAGCTGCAAATTGCACATTTTAGAAGACTAGAAGAAGTGGTCAAGTTCTGGTAAAGCGAACAGATTTCGCAACATGACAATCTTCTTTAGTAGCTCCAAGCGGGATCTCACCTCTGCGTCTGCCGTGTACTGCTGCCTCTCCTTGTACCGATTCACATGATCGTCTTGGAAACCTTTTTATCTTAACCATCTATTAAACGAGATAACTATTAACTGCTGTTATTATTTAAGACAGCATTGGAGCGCGTCTTCTTCGTGACGTACCGCAGCTATAATGTACAATGTACATATATTCTTATGAGCCGCACTTTAATTTGGCGCTGGCTGTCAAAGAGGCGCTCAGACTTCGACGACATGCACTGACGTCTTAAAAACACATCGTTTTCATATCGTTTTTGTATCGTTATTTAACTTAATTGTACAGATCGTGACAACTTATTTTAGAAGGAAGACTACGGGTATATCCAATCGAAGGCAATATGGTTTTTTTTTGTCTAAAACAAGTAAAACATTTGGGATATTATTATTATTGATATATGTATAGACATATGTACATATAAGCATTATAGTTTGGCTTTTTTTTAATAGAATGGGTTCGGGCAACGTTGGTGGTGATGACGTTCTTCTATATATTTTTTTTTTATTTTTTTTTTTTAACAATTGATGTTGTCTTCGCTAGTTATGGCCTAGCTACAGGTTATGGGTTTGGTTAATGGATGTAGTAAGATGGAAGTAAAGTGATGTAGTTGCAACAAAAGACAAGACAGCCGGCAGCATTGGAGGCCTTTCCCCTTGCTTCGCCACGGTGTTGTCGGAGGCGGGCAAATTGCTTATTATTATTATTATGCAGCAAATGCCGGTAAGGCACATGTAACACAAGTTTCCCAAGTATTTTTATATTATATTTCATAAAATAGCTTAGATGAATGCCAGGAGCGGCCAGGGTCTTATTTATAGGATGGAACATATTTTAACGACATGCTTAAAGATGAAGTCAAAAGTTAAATATTTATTAGAAGATATAATAAGAACTTAGAGAATAATGTTCTAGAGCAAATCAGTCAAGTCTTTGGACAAAATACAGCAAAACCTGCTAATCGGGACACCTCATATTTAGACCGCATCTTATGCATTAACTGCTATTGCGATATATGAACTCGAGATTTTAATCAAAGTTGTAATTACTATGATAGAGAACACCAAAAAAAGTGGGTCCCGCAATTCCGTTTATCTGTCTGTACAACAATCTACCGGGAAGTCTGATCGACGTGTGCCATAAGGCAATATACGGGAAGTTGGTTTACAATGGAGCCGTTCTTCCTGGTCCGTCGTGATGAGCCAAGATAGTCCCTCCTCGTGGTGGTAGATGGGCAACGTTCAGGAATGTTTAGCTCTCTTTAATGAGGCTATTCTGCACTGGGCGGCTAATCTATCTGGTTAAGGCGAGCTCTGAGGTGGTAGCGGTAAGTGGAAAGTTCTATGGAACTGGAAACGAAGCCCCTGCTTACCAAGATGAGGATTAGAACGAAAGTTTAATATGGCTAGTTTTGGGATACTAGCCATGTGGCAAGGTCTATATGGCCTTGTCTAAAGTAGAAATACGATGATCCATTGTCCCGATGGTGAGGAATAATTTCTACATAGGGTTCCCTTGTCCCTAAGTTAGTTACAAAACATAAAAAAAGGGCAGGATTATCGTTCCTGGGTAGTCATTCACCAAAGATAACCCTGGTAGTGCATTCTTCACTTAGGTGGATGAAAAGACTCCAGTAATACCGTAATTCGGTACTGCGGGGACTTGTATCCTAATATTTTCCCCCTAATGCCCGAAAAATACAAGTCTTGGGAAGGCCTCTTCGGAGAGCTCGCAGTGGCTGTGGTTACTATACAATTCGCGTATACTATGAGTGTTTGCTCATAGATAGATGTTTGTTACAAGGAACACTCATGCCCTCAAGTTGAGTCCGTACGTGGGTAGGCCCACCGTGTAATAAAGCCGTAACCGGCAGGTGTATACGTTAAACAAGAGAACCGGTCCTGTCTGTACAACTCTCTACAGCATAAACGGCCGAAGCGATTTTCTACAAACTTGGTATTTAAGCGTTTTAGGTGATTGTCCAAAATAGATTTTTGAACTGTTGTTTTAGCCCTAAAAATAACGGTACTTGCCATACAAATTTTTCTACCTTCTTCATTATCTGGAAAACGGCTCTAACGATTTTGATTAAAATTAGTGTGTGTACTATATGCATTGGGTATGGTATACATTTTGGTCAAAATTTTTTGTAATTGACGCTACCTGCCAAACAACCATTTTATTGATGACTTTCTCATAAATGGCTCAACGGATTTCGATAAAATTTTTTATGCAACATTTTTCAAAACGGATGGCCGATTTTTTCTGAAATTTTGTTTTTAAATTTATATTACATATTAAATATTTAAAATGTTCATACCCATTTTTTTAGAAAAAAAAATTAGAATTTTTATATAATGGTTTATCCATTTTGCGGTTTCAAAAGTAAACGTAAATTAAACACATATAAAATATTTTTTTTTTTTTATTATAAAGTTTGAACGTTGACATTATGTGTGAAACACTACATTATTCAAATGACCACCACGCGAATTGTTGCAAGCATCGATTCTTTTGAAGTAATTTTCGACCACTTTTTGACACATATTGGGCGGTATCTCAGCTATAACTTGACGAATGTTGGTTTTCAAGTGCTCAAGAGTTAAAGGTTTATCTGCATAAGCACGGTCTTTCGCGTAGCCCCACAAAAAAAAGTCCAGCGGTGTCAAATCGCATGACCTTGGTGGCCAGTTGATATCGCCACGACGAGAAATTACGCGGCCAGGAAATGTCTCTTGCAATAAAGCCATTTTCGCTCGAGTTGTGTGGCATGTGGCACCGTCTTGTTGAAACCACGTCGCGTCGTATTCTTTAATAGAAGTAAAAAAAAAATTCGGTTATCATATGACGCTCCGAATTGACGGTGACAGTCGTTCCATCGTCGTTTTGGTCTAATCACACTTCCGGACCAAAGAGCGCCTCAAACAGTTACTTTTGTGGATGTAATGGACTCTTTTCAATTACTTGAGGATTCTCAGAACCCCAAATACGACAATTTTGCTTAATAACATACCCACCGAGTGAGAAAAATATGCTTCGTTCGCTGAAGAAAATTTTGTTCGATAAATCGCCGTCCACAGCCTGTTGTTCAAGCACCCATTCGACGTATCTACGACGTTGTGAATGGTCAGCTGGTTTTAGTTGCTGTGTGTGCTGGACTTTATATGGATCTAGGTGTAGATCCAAATGCAAAATACGCCATAATGTGTGGTTAGACAGTCCTATTTCCTGAGAAAGACGAGGAATCGACACATTCGGGTCTTCGGCAATACTTTCACTTACAGCAGCGTTATTTTCAGTGGTACGAGCGAAACGATGATGCACAGGCCTTGCAATATCTGTAACCAATCCAGTATCTTCAAATTTCTTCAAAATTTTGCCAATTGCTTGCGTAGTTGGACGATTATGTAAGCCGTAATCTCCTCTTAAATCACTATTTTGTAGTAGATTTTAACAATTTTGTATGCGTTGTGCGATAGTTAAGCGATGCATTTTCGTAAATGTCAGACTTTAAACTGAAAAAAAAATTGGTTTAACAACTTAGTTTGACAGATGTCGAATTCTAGCCCTATACTTTTGAAAGCGCAAAATGGATAACCCTTTATAAAAAATTAAGTGAAAAACGACTTTTAAAATACATTTTGCCGTTTTATTAAGAATATTTTGCATATAATGTAATCGAACATAGGAGCAAGTACGTGCGATCCAGTCGTGCATTTTATTTTGTTTAAAATTGCCGCGCCGCCACCGCAAAAGTTTATTTGGTAATTTCCGAATAAGTTTGTAATTTTAGCTTTCGTTAGTGGGCAAATGAAACATTTTGAATTTTTTATGTTGCTTTAGGCAGAGGTTTCAGGTCAGTTAATGCAATTGATTTGTTATAGATATTTATATTTGGTTTTCAATAAAGCTACTAGATTTAAAAAAAAAAGTAGAAGTGCAATGAGTAAACGAAATTGCATTGAGCTTAATCTGGAAGAAAAGGTTGCTGATACTCAGTTTAAGCACTTAAGTTCTATATAAGCATTTAGGAATGTGACAGTTTACGCAGAGGAAAAAGTAGCCAATAAGCGTCTTAAGTTGAACATAAATATTTATGATGCGTATCAGTAAACGGGCCTATGGGTTTCGAAGATGCACATTTGCATCAGAGAGATCTTGCAAAGAAATTTGATTGCAGCAAATCTCAAATCAAAAAGAATTTTGAGCGCGAAGGAGGAAATCAAACTGTCACTTGAAAAATTCGTTGGCAACAACAAAACGTATGAAATCATTTGTATCTTTTGCCGAATTTGATGTCTTGAAATCCAAATGGTTTTGCTTATCAAGACAAGAGAATAAGCCAATTTGTGGTACAATTCTCCAAACACTGGCTATATCAACAAATCTAATTAATTGAATATATTTTCTGGAAATGTATAGGTGCTATATGCGCAGGCAGTCGTATTTTTATGTATATAAATATAGGTATATATTTTTAACAAACATGGTTGCGTGAGGAAAATACCTTTCTAAGTGGACCGGTGCGATTAAAAAGCAACCCCTAAAATCGGACCACCTCCTAATTGGACCACTTTTCTTCTGTCCCAAGGGTGGTCCTATTTGACAGGTTTTACTGTAAATCCATCATATCAGAATTTTTGATGGATGGCTTGGCAAGTGTGTGGGAAGAAGACGTAATACCAACAAAACCTAAAACTTCTATTGAAAAGTAGCTTCCCCATCACCTTTTAATGACGCACGTTTGGCAAACGAGTTAAAAAGACTTAAAAATTGCAAATATTGTTTCAATAGCGAAAAAAGACAAAGAGTCAAACAAACCGTGGAACAAAAGTCGATACAATTATACTTTATTCGATACATTCGACTTTATTGAAGTACACAAATACACTTTTATAAAATTCGATACACTTAAAGACCAAAAGAAATTCATTAGTTTTTCATTAAACTTCTGTGAACGTCTGAATTAAATATATATAATTCTGATTTTGTATTATATAATACTGAGCGCACTAAAGGGGGTTTGACTATCATATAAAGTGCAGCTTTTTAGGTGCGACCGATATAGTAGAAAAAAAAATGTTTAAAATGTCTAAAAAGGGTATATTAGATATAAATATATTTATTTGGGCTAAGGGTCGCAAAAAAACTCAATCAAAATTAAAAACGGTAATTTTTATAGGACCGTTTTTTTTGCTTTCGACTATATCATAAATGGCTTAACCGATTCTTTCGAAAGTTCACACATATATAGGTGTAGATAGCCCAATTTATACTGTCTATTAATATTTTTAATTAATATTTTTTTTGTATGTTTAAAAGCATTTTAAAACAAAAAAATTAAATTTATATTTTGAAAACTGCTAATTATTTTTTTTTTCAAAAATATAGTTATATGTATTAGCTGAATACCTATTAATTGGCGTTTTTTTTATTTTTTTTTTGAAAAATGTTTTCTAAAAGTTTGAAAAAAAAACTTTTTTTCTCAAAAACCAGTCCAGATTTTTAATAATTTTTTCCTCATAAATTAAAATTTTTCCAAGAAATGAAATGGAGTACTTTTTTTGAGCTTAAATTATTTTAAGTAATTATTTCAGAATTTTGAATTATTTTTTCTTGGATGAAGCCGATTTAATCTTTTGTTTTTCAGTTTATATTATTTAATATTTAAGATTATTTTGTATATATAAAAAATTAAATAAAAACCAACTTTAAAAATATATTTAGTTTTAGATGATCGAACATAAGAGCAAGTTTGGCCGATCCAGCTGTGCATTTAATTTATTTATCCGAGAAAAGAAAAAGTCCTAAAATACAAAGTAGTATGTAGGACAATATAAAAAGAAATATACGCAAATAAAAAACCCTTGAAAAGAAATATTTTCAACTTTTTTAATATTTGGTCCAGAACACCCAAGATGGCGACAAGGGTATATCTTAAGGGATCTGTAAGCTCTCGAACATGGTACGAGTAAACTTGCTTGGATTAAGCCCCGCAGAGCGCAGACGGTGAAAGTGAAACCAAACTGAAATTTAACAATTCGACTTAAAGCGGTAAAAACCAGTCCGCAGGCACTCGAACTTGGTTTCTCAAGCACGAAGTCCCGGCCTCGAACAATAAATAAAATGCACTACTGGATCGCATGTAGTTGCTCTAATCACATCGTATGCACACGATTCTTAGTAGAAACGGTTAAATATATTTTTAAAGTCGTTTTTTACTTAATTTTTTATATACAAAATTTATTTAATTAAAAAAAAAAGTATTGCAATTTTAAATAATTAATTATATAAATTTAAAAACAAAACTTAAAAAAAATCATCCACCCGTTTCCGAAATATTGAATTTTCAAAAAAATAAAATATTTTTTTTTTCAAAAATGCGAAAAAAAATATTTTTGAGAAAAATTTGGTATCCTACATACAAATTTTGATCAAAATCCTTAGTGCCGTTTATGAGAAAGTCGAAAATAAAAAAAAATGGTCGTGTGTCAGGTACCGTTAATTACAAAATATCTAAAAAAAATGTTGACCAAAATGTAGAATATAATTTTTGGTCAGAAGACAGGCTCTCTTCGACTTGAAAAAAAAATTAAAAAAAAAAGTTAGTGCACACACTCTTTTTTACCAAAATCGTCAGAGCCGTTTTCGAGATAATTAAGATGGTAGAAGAAATTGTATGGCAAGTACCGTTAGTTTTGGGACTAAAAAACCATTCAAAAATATATTTGAGAGAATCATCTAAAACGTACCAATTTTTATGCAAGTTTGAAGAAAATCGCCTCAGCCGTTTTTAGGCTATAGATCGTTCTATAGACAGGCATAATTGCGGGGATTAAAATCTCGAGTTCGATTTTTTTTTCAAATACAAAACTTACCCTATAGCTATAGTTTTGATTTTGGTGAGACCAAATTTTTGGTTTACTCGAACCACGAAATTGGTACTTGGACTAGTCCGCAAACAAGTAAAATCACCTCGAACATAGTGCTCACACCAAGTTTACAAATTCGTCTGATTACTGATATCTTCAATTAACTGCTCAAATGGATTCCTTGATTAAAATTTTAGTGAACAAATGCATTCCATGATTATCAACCGGAATAATATTTTATAAAAGTTGATCAAGTGTGACCAAACTGGCGTTAAGCCCAAGCAATATTATGAATGTTACTATTGTACATTTGTTTTTTCATAATTCAAATATTATGTTGAACTTACCGGCGCGGCGCTGCGAGGCGAGGCTAATCCGACCCTGTTACGACATCAGTCATATTTCGTCTTATTGGAACTGTCAAAACTTTTCCTTGCGGGAACTAAATATATAAGAAAAAAAAAAACAGGCAAATGAACGCAGACTAAAAGATTACGATCCGATAGATTCTTCGCTAAGATATTGCATTTCAGTTTGAATAGAGGAATTTTTGCACATCAACAGGTCTTCATAAGATAACACACAGGTCGTTCCTGGGCTCTGGCTTTGGCTCATAGAAACATACCAATGGCGGAGGTGGCAAGTGACTGCTGATTCTGTCGACGTCGCGTCGTCATCGTCTTCACTTTTGTTTGGCTTAGATTTAGTTGTTTACTTTTTTTTTAGATCATTGCGCCATTGTTGAATTTTGGCTAGGTAGTGCGCTAGTCTAGCTAGCTCTATTACCTGAGTCTCCCAAAATGAAGATCTGAAGAAAACAATTCAAACAATCTATAGGCGTGATGGTATCGCCTACAATTCGCGTCCTTTTCGACGATGACTACGAGACGACGACGTCGCCGTCGTCGTCTTTGCTGATGAAGTCTGTGACGACCACGCTCTGTGGGTTTGCATGAGCAAAATGAATTACAATGCAATTTTCGTATATCTAATTCATTGTGGATTGTGGAATCGGATTGGATATGTTTGTCCATTGGATCTAGGTGAAGGGAGCACTAGAAGATGTTGTTATATAATCGATTTTTTTTGTTTTTGTTTTTTTCTAAGATAAGGCGTACGGATTAAAACAAAGGAGCTTGAAAAAAAAAACAAATTAAAACAATATCTGGGCGCAACTTAGATGTATAGCTAAAAATGAAAGTACGTGGAGGTATTGGCTTTTGACTCACCCCATAGAGCAGGTGATGTGTCGGTGGCAAGTGATCACCGTGGGGAAAAATTCTATTGATTTCTGAAACCACTTTGTTTTTTTTTTTTGTTTTCCATGGGAGAGGTTCCTTCTGGCTGAGAGATGTTTTGCTTTCATAAGATCAATGTAATTTGCCGATTTTATTTCTGTTATTTGGGTGCAGTGATTGTTTGTATTTATTTAAATAATGCATACAATAGTCACTAATTAATATCACTTCTGGTAAAAAACTCAATACCTTCAGAGGTAAATTTCTGACAAATACAACAACTCCATTGGGCCCAGTCGAAGAAGACTGGCTCAGAAGACTCTTTTAGAAGGATTTTGTATGGCAGCTGAATTCAATCAAGGAGATCAACTGTGTGTCCGGTAAAAGAAAGAAAAAAAAATAATAATAGCTTACGTGAGTTGGCTTACTGACACAATTCGAGCAGATGTCATTAAAGATTTTTTGTACTAGGCAGGATGTTGAAAAAGAGATGTTGGAGGATGACCATTTAATGGCAGCTCTCATAACCTCATAGTCGGATACTTGTTATTTTCCTCCGTTTTCTGTCAAAAGGTATTGGTTATACATATATTTATAAGATACATATTTATATAATACAATTTATTTATTTATTTACATCTACAAGCAATTTACAGCTAACAGATTATGGATAAAATTAAAACTAAGGTTATATACATATACATATAATGCTAAAAAATAAATAAAAATAAAAGATTAGCTTTAAAGATATTTCTAGAAAAACTTATATCAATACTCATAAGTCGTCAAACTTCATTGAAATGAGTTATAGCTCTAGAAATAGGCTCATTACTACCATAACTGGTCCTGTGGTACCGTTCGAAAAGCAAATTCCTTGAACGTAGTGATCTAAACGGAGCATAAATTGGCATCGTTAAATCGTTCGTCTTGAATCTAAGGATTTAATTCCAAATAGTAAACATCTAGCTTTATAATCGGGGGCAAAATTCAATTTCATTTTAAAAAATATAAATTTTGTAAATCGCCATTGAACATTTTCAATACGATTTGAAAGATTCTTAAAGGCTGGATTCCATATAACGTCGGCGTATTCAAGTATAGATCTAACAAGTGATATATTTAGTGATATCAACGTATAAGGGTCGGAGAAATCAACACAGTTTCGCTTAATAAATCCAACAAGTGAATTCGCTCTACCAACAATATATTCGATATGAATTTTAAAAGAAAAAGTTGAATCGAGCATTATACCAAGATCTTTGATTTGTTCTACAAGAGATAACAAATTGGATTCAATCAAATAGTTTAAGACAATGCGGTTACTAGAATTATAAAATGAGATAACGTTACATTTCTTTATGTTCAATTTTAATCTATTGTCGTTACACCATTCAACAACTCGGTTTAAATCAGATTGTAAACGATAACAGTCGTCAACGTCTTTTATGTCCAAAAATAATTTAAGATCATCTGCATATAAAAGCCATTGGGAATGTTGAATAGCTAACACAATATCATTGATAAATATGTTAAAAAGGAGAGGACCCAAATGACTCCCCTGTGGAACACCAGAACTACATTTAATAGACCTCGAAAATGAATTATCAATTAAAACTTTTTGAGACCTACCAACAAGGTAAGGCGAAATCCAACTAAGAAATTTAGAGTGAAAACCAAATATTTCAAGTTTCCTTATCAGAATTAGATGGTCAACAGAATCTGTATAAATAGCATCAACCTGACACTTTCCCTCAACGGAGTTAATCACATATGATGAGAAAAGAGCCATGTTAGTAGTGGTAGATCGCCCAGATATAAAATCATGTTGTGATTCCGATATGGATTCTTTGGTTAAAAACTCTACTTTATTTTTGACGATACTCTCAAACAGCTTGGGAATTGCTGAGAGTTTTAAAATACCTCTGTAATTTTCAATTAAGTTCTTAGACCCAGATTTGTAAATAGGAACTAGGTAAGAGATTTTCCTGGTGTTCAGAAAAACTCCTTCAGCTAGAGACTTATTAAATATTTGAAGCAGAGGATAACAAATTGAAGAAGCACAAGATTTGAGAAATATAGCGGTTATACCGCAATATCAACCTTACTTGGAATATTAGGCATGTTTGAACAGTTATTTAAATCAGGGGTTGAGTAAACTGATTGGAAAAAGTTTGCGAACAATTCAAGTATAGAAGTAATATTTGAAGCTTCAATATTCTTAAACGACATATTTTTAGGAAAACCAGTAGATTTTCTTTTCTCATTAACAAATGACCAGAACGAAATACAATTGCCTTTAATATTACTTTCAACATTCATGATGTAACACTTATGAAGGAACTTATTAAGAGTGAAAAATTCTTTACGCAATTTACTAAAGGAAGCATAATCTAACTAATTTTTTGATTTTTTATATTTATTATAAGCTTTACATTTCACGTTCTTAAGATTAGATAACTGCTTATTATACCACGGAAGCTTTGGTAGTTTAGTGTTCAGTTTTTGAGCCAGAGGTATAAATTTTGAAAAACTCTCAAAAATTATCGAAGAAAATCGCGTATACATTTGTTCAAGAGTCAAATTTGAAAATTCATCAGACCAATTAAAATTGAAAAGAAAGTTATTGAGATCAACAAAGTTTGCCTTTTTAAAGTTAAAACATTTTGAAGGTTGATTGGGAACAGTGTCAGAAAAGATATACATTTCAATTTCAATAAATAATTCTTTATGATGAATAGATTCATTTAAAAGTGAAAAAGGAACAGTCGAAACTTTAATAAATCATTACAAACAAAGACTACATCTAATATTTTATATAATGAATTTAAAATATTATTAATTTAAACGAGATTTAATGAATAGATAGAGTTAATAAAAATTGATTCATAATCTTTTAACATATTGGAAGCAATTAGCATACTTTCATTATCGGATAAGTTCCATTCTATATTTGACAAGTTAAAATCGCCAAAAACACAAACATTATCAAATTCAGAGCAAATATTATTAATAAATTCAATATTCATAAAATGTTTTTCATACAATTCAACATTACTATTTGGAGCAATATAACTGATAATGAAGAATAGAGAAACATTATGCGTGGTATAAAGGTTAATAGAAATCAACATTTGCTCAACTTCCAAATAACGCAAAGCTAATTCTTTACATCTAAGTGTTGACCGAACAGCAACCATTATTCCTCCTCCACGCTCAGTTACAGTACTACATCTGTCAAGTCTGTATACGTTGAATAGGCGAGAGTCAAAAAGTTCAGATGAAGATATTCCAGGATGTAACCAAGTTTCGACAATTATAATCACATCGTAATCGAGATGACTTGAGTTGTTGAATAGTTTAGATACATTTGTGCGAATGCCACTAGCATTGTGGAAGTAAACATTAGGTGAGGATTTACTGCAATTTATGGTTTGAACATTATCACGAAATTTCTTTGGGCTTGAGGGCATCACAGAGCCCTCTCTTCTTGCGAGTTTTTTAGCTTAAACAAGAACGGGCGTATGCTGATTCTATATTCTATATAATTCTATATACTACTGAAAATACCCATCGAAGTAGAAGACTTAGCATATATGTACTTAGTTTATACGAGGTTGTATATTCCTACCAGCGTTGCCGGAAACAAAATTTTGTAAGTGCCAATTCTGACAACAGAAAGTGTCATTTTATGCCACTGGGTGCCACCAACAAAAAAATAACAAAATTCCGAAAATTTCATATGTAATTTTTAGTTTTATTTATTGCGCCACAAAACTTAAGGAATAATAAGAATAAATAAACACAAAATTAATACAAAATGAATTAATAGATAAAATAAAATTACTTCATATAACGAAACATACAAAAAATAAATAAAAGCATCAACTAACAATAAGAGTGTTCAGTGACGAAAAAGTTAGAACAGAACAGGACAGATTCGTGAGAAACTTCAGAACAAGATAGAACAACTTAGAACAGTAAGTCATCTGACAAAAAAAAAATATTGTTGTTTACCTACAATTCAAATTCGTTTATTTTTGCAGAAACGTTCTTGAAAATAATCTGAATGGAATTGAATTTATTTAAAAAAATATTGTTCATGAAATTGAGACGATTCCGACACGGAAAATGATTTATCAACTAATTCTAAAGCCGAAATGTTTTTTTTTTTAAACAACAACAATTGGTTTTGATAGTTCTACCTAAAAATCAAGTGCAGAAAATCCTGTTCTAAAGTGTTCCAAACTGTTCCGAACAGCCTCATTGAACACACTAATATATATATAATAATAATTATGTGTCCAATGAGGATGTTCGGAAGACTTTAGAACATGATTTTCTGCACTTACTTTTCAGGTTAGAACAGATTTGTGAGAACTGTCAAAACCAATTGATGTTGTTAAAAAAACATTTTGGTGTTAGATTTAGTTAATAAATCATTTTCCGTGTCGGAATCATCTCAATTTCATGAAAAATATTTTTTAAATAAATTCAACTCCATTTTAATTTATTTTTAAGAATTTTTCTGTAAAAACAAGCAATAAATTTTCTATTCTTCTTGGATCTGCAAATGATAATTTTAAATCTGAAAGCTTTCAATGTAAATTTTTTGCTCTGAGTAGTTGAAATTTTGTTATAATTATATTTATTAAATTTAGATTTAAGTAATTTTTGTAACTTTAACGTTAGCACAATAACGTATTATCTTGTTCTGAAGTTTCTCACGAATCTGTTCTGTTCTAACTTTTTCGTCAAAAAACAATCTTATGTCGTTTTTATTTGGCAATCCGGAAGCCTTCCGGACTCTTCTGCAAGCGTTCACTTAAGAAAAAATACCGGTTCTAATTCTGAAAAGAAGAGAACTTTGCTTCTGGATTTGAAATCAGAATCAGAACCAGAAGCACTCACACATTCATATACGTGAACGTCAAACTCAACTGTTGTCATTTAATGTATCATAATTGTGCAACAAACATTTTTTTTTTGAATTTGAATATTTTCACGTACACAATAATTTTCACACATACAATCTCATTAAAATTCAGAATCACACAAAAGTGTTCAGTTGGGATCCCGGATCGGAGAATGATTCCGGATTGCCAAATAAAAACGCAATTAATATAAATTTTTAGGTGATATGAATTCCTGAAAAGTTTAGCCTTTATTATTTCACGAAACGACAAAAGTGATTTTATTACTTTATAAGAAAGTCGATTTTTAATATGGGTTTTAATGTTATTTAAGCGTGAAACAACCATTTCAGCTCATGCACTACCTGATCTGATCATGTACTTGCATATATTTGAAAACATTTGCTCTTTGATTCCTAGAGTGCCATTTGAAGCGTTTGAGTGCCAGAGTGCCATTTAATTAAAAAGTGCCAAAAGTGCACGATCGGGCCACTTCGGCAAGGTTGATTCCTACTAACTTTTCTTACAGCGTTAAACTTACTAGTAATGTGAGGGGACGTTTAACCTCGTACGGACAGCATGTATCCAACATCTTGGGCGTGCGTATGTTTAGAAGTGCAAATGTCAATATCCTGGTTGCGGCGAAATTCGGAACTCGAATGGAAAGCGAAATAAAATGCAAGACTATGTTCAATCACATCTTAATCACAAGATTCTTAATAAAGGGTCCGCCATCTAACGTTTTTTTTTTCAACTAGTCCTTATTTCGTGAATGGTAACACTTACCTCATGTCTGATTTGACAGATAATTAGTTTTATCCTTCCGCTGAATGAATATGGTTGTGTATACGCTTGAACAACGCTGGGAAATATTGCGACATTACTTTGAAAATCATGATAATGTTGCAGAATGTGTGCGAAAATTGCGTACGGATTTTGGAAGAAGAGAAGCACTCTTCAGCTCCGTATGTTCGTTATCTTGTGAAAAAAGTGAAAGAAACTGGCATCCTCATCGATAAACCAAAGCGTGAAAAGCCAAAAACAGTTCGTTCACCCGAGAATATTGCTGCTGTGGCAGAAAGTGTGCGTGAAGCGCCATCAACATCAATTCACCGTCGTTCTCAACAATTGAACATTTCGGAGACATCATTGAGACGAATTTTGCATAAAGACCTTGGTATGACGCCATACAAAGTCCAATTGGTTCAGGAGTTGAAGCCAACTGACCATCCAATGCGTTTTCGCTTCGCTAAGTGGGCCTGCGGTCGACTTAGAGAAGATGCCGATTTTGCCAAAAAATCATCTTTTCAGGTGAAGCTCATTTTGATCTTGGCGGGTATGTAAGGAAGCAAAAGTGTCGCATTTGGGGCACAGAAAACCCGCACGCATACATTGAAAAGCCGATACACACGAAACGAGTCACTGTTTGGTGCGGATTTTGGTCCAGAGGCATAATGGGGCCATTTTTCTTCGAAAATGAGCAAGGAGTGGCCGTTACAGTCAATGGCGATCGTTATCGGGCCATGATGAACGAATTTTTGTTCACAAAAATTGAAGAGGAGGATATTGGCAATATTTGGTTTCAACAGGACGGCGCTACGTGCCACACAGCCGAAGCTACACTCGATGTTTTGCGCCCTGTTTTTGAAGATCGCATTATCAGCCGCAGAGCTGATGTCGCTTGGCCACCTCGGAGCTGCGATTTGACACCGTTGGACTATTATTTGTGGGGTGCCGTAAAAGATAAGTGTTTTGCCGACAAGCCAGAGACAATTGATTCTTTAAAGGACAATATTCGTGAAGCCAATGGTGAAATACAGCTGCACACAATCGATAATGTGCTTAAAAATTTAACCGATCGTGTAGGTTACTGCATGTCCAGCCGAAGCAGCCATTTGAATGAAATTATTTTCCTTTATTAACCAGAAGGATTGTACTTTCAAATGAAAAGAGAAATTTGAGCAAATATTCAGTAGTTTTTTTTTTATAGCATTTTCGAAAATAAAAAAGTTATTTGGCGGACCCTTTAGAAACAGGTCAATATGTTTTTTTTTTAGTATTTTTTAGTTTTATTAGTTTTCTTAGAGCCAATTTTTTAATCTCCAGATAAAGAGGCAGTTAGTTGCCAGAGGAATAAACTTACTTGTCTGTTCAGCAACCATATAACAACATTGAATTTTTCAATTAAGAAAAAACAATAGGATAATTTAATTTCAACATTATTTTTTTTTCGAGTATCGAACTTTTCATAGAAATTAATTTTGTTTAACGTTTATTTCAAAGAAATAATTTTTCAAAGTGTTTTTGACATCGAAAATAGCTATTTATTTTATCCCTCAAATAACTCCTTATTGCTAGATTGTTGAAAAACTGAAGACTATGACGCCAAGAGAATAGAGGAGAAGGCTCCCATCAATTGAAAAGTTCCGCGATCAAAACGGGAAGTAGAATAGCTGATATATTTTAGCACCATTTCTATCAGTTATACAAGATTCTATATCTAGCATTTTTTTTTAGCGTTTCGTAACACTTCAATTTACAAATAACAGGGTGGCTGTCGGCCTAGCAGATCAACCATAGACCAAATCTTCACATCTGGAAAATATAACGTTCTTCAATTCGAGTCTATATTTTTATGAGTGCTAGGTTTCTGACACGAAACTGATCCAATATGCAATGGTTCCTACTCACTTAAATATTTTGTGCCAGAAATAAAAGGAAGGAGCACAAAAAGAGTATAGAAATCAATAAACCCAAATTTCAAATCACATGACAGATTTTGTCTCATTCATAGTTTCATAAAAAAAACACTATATGGCAACTCTTATCCTATAGTTAGACATAACTGCCCACGTCCTTTCTACGGTCTTGCCTTATTTCATGCATATTCTCAAAAGCCCTTCCCTTGTTTTGACTGTTCCTTTGTTTGTGGTATATCCAGATTTCGTCCACGGTTACAAAGCGATTAAAAAATTCAGCCAAATTTTCTGGAACAACGCAAAACACACCTATGACGTTGTCAAACGAATGCGATTTTTGTCGATTGTTAGCGGCGGAACCATGTTCAAATATTTATGTTAAATCGAAATCACTAAGCCATGTGATAAGCATCTGACCTATTCTAGCTCGCGCACTTTCACTCGCCGATAATCCACTTCTCACTTGTGCTTGAACGTTCTCACCGAAATTGAGTAAACGAATGGTTCCAGTTGATAGTAAAGTGTACAAATAATATTTGTCAATTCAAGTTTTTCTATTTCAACGAAAATGCTCGTTTGCGTCTATATAAAATGGCTGCCACAGCAATTAACTACTTGACAGATCTGTCTGAAAATTTGGGTGCGTTCTTAAAGATGATATACAACATATGCATATGTATTTCAATTTCATGGAAACTTGGTCAAGGACAACAAAATTGACTTTTTTGGATACCAGCCCCGTACTTGCATAAATACCTCCCCCCCCCCCCCCTTCAAGCAAAAACACGGACCCGAATTTCTCGGTTCACTTGGGAATCACTTTGGAATCCAAAAAAACTGAGCGTCTCACACATATTAACAAATTTTCTGTGTACGCATGTAAAAAGAAGAACGAGAATCGATATTATTTTTGTATGGGCCGGAAAATGGAGAGAGTAGTCGATATTCGAGTGGGGGTATTTTTTATGGACTAAAAATGAAGACAAACGGAGAGAAACAGTAATTGCTTTTTTTTCAATTTTGCAGAATAAGCAATCAACAAGGAAATTTGTATCTCAAGGAAACCTTAAAATACATAACAAGTGTAAACAATTATAAAATAATATTTTAAAATAAAAAAACGGGATTATTGCAACAAAAAGGGATTATTGCAACAAAGAAGTGTGAGTATGGTGAAGTAGAAAACTCTCTCTCTTACAATACATTCACATAATGGCTCCATGGTGATTCTAATTTCCATACTAATTTGATTCGATTTGGAATCGTTTCCGATCCGATTTTGGGTCCGTTTATGAAGTGGTTTCGGATCTAAAACGGAGTCGCTTGCTTGAAGTGAATGTACCTACAAACGTCACCGTCGCGTCGTTTGAACTTTGATTCATGGTTCAGCAATTTTACATTACATTAATACAACACAATTATACACTAAAGTATGAGCATCAACCAAACGAACCAACAAAAAAAATTCCTCGTCGAATACCCAGAATGAGTATACCTTCTATGTACATTAATCTATGCGAATCCAAAACGAACCTACAACAAAAAAAAATTTAATCAAAAAAAAAAAACAAAGCAATACAAAAGAAAATAATTTCTCGTTTACACATAATTTAAGTAGGTACCTACAGAATGAGAATCCACAACACATACCTACCAACAAAAAAAAAACCTCAGCGAATAGTCACAATGCAGATACATACATATCTTAACTCATCTATGAAAATCCACAAAACGAACAAAAAGAATTCCAAATATCTGAAAATAATGCTTCGAACAATAACATATCGTATGGTCATGTCGATTGTGATATTGTATGATCATATCGTATATCATATTCCTGCTCCATTTGACAGCTCCATAGAAATTTTTTTTACCCCCAAACAAGGCAAAAGAAGTTTAACTTCAAAAATGCTTATTCCACATCTAATCCATTAGTTTACTGAGGGCCAGTTGTACAAACGTGGTTTAAATAATATTTGAACCATGATTCAGCAATTTTAACTCACCATATCGGCGGACTAAGTGGAGTTCAACGATAATTTAAGTTGCAAGTATATAATAGAAGTCTCATACATTGTTAACCCATTGTTGAACCTTAGTTAATCTGCCAAAATCCGGATTAAATTTACTGAACCACGGATCAAATATATAAACCCAATTATGTGGGACATACGTCCCAACTTTTTTGACGTTGATGGGACATAACTCCCAAGTTTTCTGAGATATAATATTTAATACAATTTTTTTGAATCTTTACCCGTTTTACACCCGTTTTTTTTTCAAATACGTATGTATAATGTATGAACAATCAACAAAATTATTATAAATATTTATTTATTATATCTTATACATAAATAGTAACAACTGAAAAAAATATAAAATATTTCAATGTAACCAAAAGAAAAAGTTCTTAAAAAAGTATGTTCAACAAAAATAAAACAAAACAATCTTAATAGATAATCGCCGGAATGTGCAATGAAGTTAACGGTGGACAAAAATCTCGGCGCGTATGGAATTGTTTTTTTAGATTTAAAGATTTCTTTTCAAAAAAGTTCAAAAAAAAATTTGCATATACCCAAACGTGTACCCACTTCAAATCCTATATTGGGCCAAGCAGGGGGGTTGCAGAAGGTCAACATGCCCCCCATATGCGCTTTTTGTCCACCGTTGACTTAATTGCAAGCAACACTTCATACAAGTCCAAAAACTTTTATAGAATTTTTATAAAATTAGAAAATAATACACGTAAGACATAAGTCCCGAAATTTTTTTCGGGACTTACGAGGGGCGTTCAATATATTCTCGGTATCGATATGAAGGAAAATGCGAATTCAATTTAAATTGTTTTTATTTTTCAATACAATCTCCCCTAACATTAATGCATTTGTTACATCTTGAGATAAGCTTTTTTAAACCCTCAAACAAATAAATTTCCTTTTTCTCTGCAAAATACCCATTGCCGATTGAGTTTTTCATCATCCGAAAATCTTTTTCCACGAAGAAATTTTTTCAAATCCGGAAACAGGAAATTATCACTAGGGGCAAGGTGTGGACTATAGGGTGGGTGTTGAATTTCTTCGAAACCACAATCTCGCGCAGCAGCCTTGGAAACTCGCGCCGTGTGAACAGGAGCGTTGTCATGAAGAAGCAACACACCCGCTGCGAGCTTACCCCGTCTTTTCTTTTTAAATTCCTCCCGCAAATTATGCAAAGTGAAAGCGTAGGATATGGCGTTGATGGTTTCACCTTTTCTTTTTGTACTCAATGAGCAAGAATCCCTTTGAGTCCCAAAAAACTGTGGCCATGAGCTTCCCGGCAGACGGATGACTTTGAACTTCTTCGGGGGTCTGTTCTTTTTTTATGCCACTGCATGGACTCTTGTTTGCTTTCAGGGTCATAGTGGTGAACCCATGTTTCGTCCCCAGTAACAGTTCGATCCATAACACCGTCCGCGTTCTTACTACACATCTCCTAAAGCTCTATAGAGCATGCGATTCTCACTTTTTTCTGAGGCGCTGTGAGCATTCGTGGCACCCATCTTGCACTGACCTTCGAAAGGTTAAGATGGTCATGAAGAATGGTGTGAATGGTACCAGTTGAAATCTTGGTGATCTCTGCCATCATTTTCACCTTTATTCGGCTATCCTCAAGAACAAGTTTTTCGACTTCTTTGATGCTTTCTCCCGTACAAGCAGTAGCCGGGGCGCCGGAGCGGGGGTCGTCTTCAATGCTCTCTCTGCCTCTCTTGAACTCACTTGACCACTTTTGCGCAGTTGATAATGAAGGTGCGGAACCCTGCTAAACTGCCACCATCTCTTCATGAATAGATTTTTGACTTTTTCCTTGCTTAGTGAGAAATTTAATTATAGCGCGATGCTCAATTTTCACCATCATTGTCACAATTGCCATTATGATTCTGTTTAACTAGAGATAAAACGCAAATTGATAATCACATTTACAAAAATTTGACATGAATGCACTAAAATAATAGTATTACTTGATAAATAAGTCAATTTATATATAGAACTACAGCTTAACCCCGATACCGAGAATATATTGAACGCCCCTCGTATGTCTTAGTATGGTGGGACATAAGTCCCAAATCGAAATTTTTTTTGCGGGACTTATGTCCTTGCGCCATACATTATGTGGTTTGATATTTTAACTCACATAGAATATTTCGCAAAAAAAAAACGTGTGAATATTATAAAAAAATTGAACATTAGTAGGTACTAAAAAAATAATTGAATAAAAAAATTTCTTCCAGCGAAAATCTGAACCAAACCACCGAGACCTCAGAGACAAGCGAGACTCTCGGCAAATTTCGATACTAAAAATATGGTATCGTCTCGGTCTCGTCTTGGTCTCGTCTCGGGTGCTTTTAAAGAAGTCTCGTCTCAACGAGACCGAGACCGAGACGAGACCAAAACTAGTCTCGGTCTCGTTGCCAGCCCTATCATTGACCGATATTCCTTTCACTTGTTAATATTGACAGCTATGACAGTTCGTTGTTTTTATTTATGATTTGTTGATTGTTTACTAAAGTCAACAATAATTTATTATTAATATAGTATGGATATAGTACAAATATACGTAAATTATGCCAAAAAAGAAAGTGTTCTGCCGGTTAAATATTGTGGGTACTTTTTTAGAGAGCTTGTCGTGTATGGTCACGTCAGATTGCGGGCGGTTTTGACAGCTACATAAAAAAAAGTTACCCCCAACCCTTTTAAAAATGATAAATTTAAAGAACGACAACATTTTTTAAATTTTCAGGGTCTTATTGACCATCCATCCTTAAGATTAAGGGGATCGGATTGGATTCTTGATAGGAGTAAAATTATCAGACTACGCAAGCTATCAGAGAGGATATCGTTGATTTTCGTTTTAGACAAGAAGCGCTATGACAGAAACATACATCCACTTTCAGAATAAGCCACAAAATTAATGCCAACTAATGGGTAGTACGAGCTGATGCGTAAATTTCTTTTTGTGCAACAAGATTCGTGTAGCCACTTCGTGTCTACTAATTATGTACGTCCTTTTATCAAAATGTTTGGGGAAACCTCTCTTCGTCTATCAAATGAAGAGGAGGGACAAAATTATACAATTTATCAACAAAAAAAAAATGAATTCTTGTCTTAAAAACTTTACGGCTAACACAAAAGTGATTCGAATGAAAAAAATAAATTTTTTCTCAAATAGGTATTGTGCGATTACGAATTGACCATGTAAATGGGTCAGAAAACCAAATAAATAAATGAAACGTTGTTCCTATTTTGAGTGTTTGAATACGAATCTCTTTTATTTTTAGAAAAATTATTATTATCATAGTTACGACATAACAACGAAAAAACAGAGTACTTAGTACTAAATAAAACTAAACAGAACAAGTGATTTCTTATTTGTCGTAAACAGGTATATTTTCAAGAAGTCAACAACAACTACTTTTTTTAAAATTTATTTAGTTTTTCGGAATGTAGAAAGTCATCACAAATATCAGAATTAAAGTTGCCCCGCCAACAACTACCCCAAAAATATCCATATACTAAATTTCACAGTATTTCAAGTTTTTTTTTTAAATGAGGGAGATATGAATTTTCGCCGGCATAAAACCCACATACACATAATTGTGCACATACACATTTAATGCAAAAAATATCAACAGTACAAAATTCAGCCACGGTGAAATGACTCGCAACGAACCAGACCTTAGCTAGTTAAACAAAATCAATAATCCGCCTTTAACTCCAAAAACTGTAATCAAAATCCATAATAATTTCTGTGCACCTGATGTTTTATGTAAGTTTCCATATAACTTTCCAAACAAAATACAAAACAACCACAAAACAAGAAAGATAAACGTAGGTTGGTATATCACACAAGGAAATAGACCCTTACGCTTACATTTTCCTTCCGTCGTTGTCGTCGTCGTCGTCAAGTCTATTTCGAACAACCCCAAAACTTCAAGCAACGAGGCTACAGTTTCGTGTAGGAGTAGCTACTCCCATATATAGCAAACCAATAAAACAAAGAAATGTTGTCATATATCGACAAAAATATTTCCCTTACAAGCAACCAAAAAAAAAAAAAGTAAACAAATAAAATGTTTCACGGCCGTTTCTGTCACATCATTGAAATATGGTAACACATGGCCTCCACTGAATCATATGCATTCATTTGAAGGGTGACATAGGAACATGCTTATATTTATCCCCACATCTTCTTCAAAATTAGACTAACATGAACCCAACACACGCAATGTCCCTATTGTGACAGTAATAAATATACAAAACGTCTTTGTTTCGAAACAAAAAACCATCTGAGTTATGATGTCACTAGTGCTATAGTTTCGCGCCCCCACATAAAACTACCCCAAAATATGAGGGGAATACAACTTTTCAAATACCATCTCAAACGGAATTTAGATATTTCTGGCTCCTCTTTGTATGACGTCATAGATGCAATTCACTTTAACATTGTAGCTCTGGACTTTAATTGACGTCAGCGGCACGTGCTATTCTCGGACTCGGATAAAAAAACAACCCTTCACAACTGGAAGCACACACAAGTTTTCCCACCCCTTCCACTACGATAACTCTTCAAATAGATACATACATATACATATTACTCATTCATTCATTAATACTCTTCCATTCATTACTTTTTCCGGCCGTATAGTATTTCGAGAACATGTGTTTGGTTTGAGGAGGGCAAAAGACAGAAAGAAGTAGACCAGACCAAAATTACGACGCGTGCGTAGAAGTGCGGCTGGTTGTTGCGATGCGAGGCGTTGCACAATTATTTGTGTCGCTCGAAATAGGAAGAAAGCTTTCAACGGCAATTATGACCGCACGAGCTTGTTCGCTTGTGCCTACGCTTTGGAACCATATTAATGACGTCACTGATATCTACAATGCCACAGAGGGATGATTAATACTCGATGGTTGGTAGGGTATATTTAATCGAAATAATCAATGATACGACGTCATTGATTCTTTCTACATAGGCTCCTTCTTCATTTTATTATATCCGCATATTTCTGTATAGATACTTCTAGACCCAAGAGGAAGTGCAGGGGAAACAAAAATGTTTTCTCTAAGAGATTGCTATTTAAGTCGAGTTGTAGATAGTTAATTATAGGATCAATAAACCTCTCACTTGGTGATATACATCGTTGTTACTAGAATTACGAAGTAAGAGATTCGATAGAAAATTTGGCACATTTTCCAAGTTTTTGTTTTAAGACTATAATTCATATTTTGAATTATATTTAAGAAAATGTTATACAGCAGTTATTTGCCATCAAAGGATAAAGAAAGACAAATAGTGCAGAAATTTGAACATTTTATGAGTCGTGGTAATAATTTTGCAATAATTGTGGCAACATTCCGTTTTCAAAATTCTGCATTTCAAAAGAAATTGTAAATCCGAAAATTCGCATTCCTGATTTCTGGAATTGTGAGACCCATTTTTCCGTCTTTTCGAATATTGTTGGCAGTTTTCGACAACGTCGTTTATTAAATGTTTTTGATTAGTTTCCTTGTGATAATTAATTTTTCATGCCATCTGATTGCCATATGACACACAAAGTGAAACAAACCATTCCAGTGATGTTGGTTCCAATTTCACTCGTTCCACTGATAGAATTGTGGATAAACAACATTCCGTGTGTGTTTCAATCAGGAAATCTTGATGGCAGCCTGCTAGTGATGACAACTGACATAATTTTCCTGTTTGCAATAAATGACCATCAGGAAAAATATAATTATTTTTAAACTGTTTCAACTTTTCCTTATACGTTTTCCTGATCGCTACAACTGATCGCTTACACGATCGTAAAAATGAATCAGTTTTGTGGGCACACACAGAAAACAAACTTAGTGCAAGGGAATTTGACAATAGACAATGTGTCCAGTATTTTACAAATAAAACGAAATGGAAATGGTACGAGGAAAACCAACCGATAGTGTAGTACCTTCTCTTTCAGCGGCAAAATAAAAATGAAAATATCTGATAAAGGGAGAACGTTTTAAAATTAAATATGATTTTTAACGCAATACTCCCAACTGAAAATGATGACTCTTGGCATTTTTGGCTATCCCTTTCTTTCATTCTAAAAATCATCTGCTTTATTTATTAAATTCATCATTTTTCTCGTGTAACCATCATTTACGTAAGCTGCAAAAGTGAACTGTTCAAAAACGCAAACACAAATTTTGTCTACTAAGCATTATGTTCGTTCATACAATTTGCAAAATTCACATGTTCGAAAACATAATATGCAGCGCAGCTTTACAGCAAAAACAGTTCGACATGAAATCAAAGACAGAAAATAAGAGAAGGAAAATTGGCTGCCCCTTTTTCCCTTACAAAACATTATTAGAAGTGTTTCATATCTAATGTGGTTTTTACTTTTGGTGACAAATAATTATTTTTTTCCCCTTCAGGGTCCATTTTCTGTAACATTTAACGCCTCTGAAAAAAATGGGTTTCTTGAGGCGATACCTTTCAAAACACAGATTTTTAAATGGGTTTTTCGTTGGGTAAATTTACATTGTAATCTATAAATTGAGCGAATAGAATACGTTTTCAGATTGATTTTTATTAGTATGGATTTATATTTGTGTCTGTGAAACAGCTAACGGTACAAGCTGTATTGTCAAACTGATGGCTGTTAATTATAATGCACAGTGGTGTTAGTAAAAGAGGGGTAGACCTGCAAAATTGATTTAAAATCATAAAATATATCTGTTTTTTTGGCCAAACGAAGGCAAAAATTGTCAAAATCAGTTTTTTGACAGATCTAAATCAAAAATAAATTGATTTTTATCACCAAACGAAAACCACAATAAGCAACGCATTCCAATGGGTAAAAAAATCAATTTATTTTGTGATCGGAAATCAAGCTTACAGATCTGGATTTTTCGGCAGATTTACCCTTTTTTCATCAGAACAATTGACAGCAGTCATTTTGGAAAGATTTAGTTTTAATTAATTATGTGAATAGTGAAATAAGGTTTTGAAAACACACCTACATTTCTAAAAAAATAATAGCAATTGCTTATATAAACAATTATGTAATCCTCCAAATTTATTTCGGCATTCATTTTTTAAACATTGAAATCGCTTCGTGTTATAAAGGAAAAGAAAAATTTGAATCATAAAACAATTTTGGGGTCATTTGCCATCCGATACCTTTACTGGTTCCGAAGACACGAATATTCCCCAATGCACTGATAAAAAAAATCAATCTGAAATCGTATACCATTTGCACCGAAAAAATCAAATTTCCGATCAAAATCTGAAATTACCAAAAGAAAAAGCCATAAGTGTCCGTATGTTAATGTGAATTGTTTGACATTTTTTTCCTAAAATTTCTTCTTTCAACAAAATAATTTTTTTTCACACAATTTTGTTTGGCTCCCGGAAATTACTCCAGAGGAAATTGCGCCAGAATTTTTTTTAGAAAAAACGCCAGAATTTTTTTCTGGCTCAAAATTTGAAAAAGGAGCAAACTTTTATTTGGAACATAAGCCAGAAATATTGGAAATTATGCCAGATGGGTGTGGAAAGAGATGGAAATGCAAATTAAGCCAGAAAATTTGTATATTCTGGCCTAATTTCCAAATAACGTTTTGGAAAAATGGCCATACAAGGCAACCACCCCGGTCGGGGTGGGGCAAAATGACAAACAATGATTTCAAATGTAAGCAATAAATTAAAAAAAACTCGGTGCGAAAGGCGGGGGGGCATACTGTCCCACTTCAACTCACCTGCTTAACCCAATATAGGATTTGGGGTGCGTCCAAGTTTGGGTACATATAATTTTTTTGTAACTTTTTAAAAATAAATATTCAAATCCAAACAAAAATTGCATTTTCCTAAACTTATACCCGTCCCAAATCATATATTAGGCGTTGAGCCAAGAAGGGGTATTTTAGGGGGCAGAACTTAATAACACTTGGTACAAGCCCGAATATTTTTTCTGGCTTTTTTCCAATTTTTTTTTTTGAGTTTTTTCCATTTTAGGAAACGGAAAAAAACGCCAGAATTTTTTTTACAAACAAGACCAGAAATTTGATTATCAGAAGAATTTTGTGTTTTGAATTTTTTCTTTTCTTCCGATAAAAATTCTGGCGTAATTTCCGAGAGCCTTTTTTTTATACTGTTGTTAAGAAAGATTTTCGTTTAAAATTTTTGCGAAAAAAAAACGTTTTAGGATCCATTTTGTTTTGTAGTTTGGTCTTGTTCGAAAACGTCAAATCTACAGTAAAATCATTTACGTTTATCAAAAAATAGTTTGTACATGTAGAACGAATGCATATTTGACGATAAGGAAATTTGCAGAGTTAGCATACTCTTTCCTCTTTGGGATTTCCGTTATCGTACGTGTTCACTTTTAATAATTGAAGTAAAGAGTGCGAGAAACAGTTTAAAAAGGCACCAGCAACGTCGTTAGGTCAAATTTCTAAAATTGTTGTTACTGGTACATTACTGAGATTTTTTCACTACGATATTCAGGTGGCAACATACTGCAAAAAGAATTAAAAAAGAAAAAAACTAGCTGTGTTTGTTTTGATATGAAATGTCAAATTGTTCGATATGCGGTGCTGGTTTCAATGTGCTTGAACATTTTCAATAGCTCAGCGCTTAGAATAATGATCTTAGCGAAATAAACCTAAAAGAGAAACAAAAATTAAAAATCGCTCTCGTGTAAAAACTGTTTAAGATGTACCATTTTAAAATAGCCTAGCGAGTAGGTGTACTTAAACGCAAGCAATGTCCAAAAAGATATTCGTGGGGGGTTTTCACTTCCTAGCAATTAACAATAACCTTGAACAATCATTTCCAAAAAAACAGACTTGAATTCAAATCCATACCTTCGTCGTAAAGTCATATGCTAACTCATTAACCATTACATCAAGGATATAAATTAAGACAAGGGTATACATTTAATTTGTGAAATAAGTGACGTACCTATGTGTATCATGCATTGGTAGGAAAGTGAGGCAAAAATTCGTTTAGTCATTAATGAAGCAATTAGTTTCAACTCAAGAACACGCAACACAATAGAAAATTTTAAATTATCGAAAATCTATTTACATATGTACACACTTTTTTACGCACATGTGAAAATCAAAATCAATATCAAATCATATCTAATAAGTTTTGTTATAAATACTAAGGGTCAATGATACCTATACATATTTTGAATAAAAAAAAATAATACTATACCTATTGAAAAGGATAGTGAATCAAAGAAGGCTATAGTAATTTTTTGACTTGTCAATCCAATATATGACCTCGATAGACATTTTTTTTTATTCTGTTTTCATGAATAATAACTTAATGGAATTTTTTGTACGAATGACATTGTTGAGTACAATATGTAATCGATATAGTTATAATTGATAGAAGCCATTTTCGATATTATAATAAATCAAACTTTTATGTAGTGTTTCTTTAATCCAAGTACATAATTATCTATATTACGGCTTTTGTATTTATTTTTATAATCGATTCAAGAGTCACTGCTGTGATACCTTATCAGTTAGTTCACGTTCACGCATTCATAATCTAGGTTAAGAGCCTTTCCAGACTTGCGAGAACGCATCCTGTAATTCCTCACAGTGTATTGATACTGAAATTTGAATTACTAAGTCAAATATAGAAAAAAAATTAACACATAAATAATGCGTATACGCCCCCATGTTTCGAAAACCACAGATGGCGCAAAGGTTGCATTTGAACGCAATTATTTTTATGAATGAAAAATGTGGCCTCGGCTTTTATATTATATTTATTTAATGTCTCAGTTTTTCCAATAAGTCGATAAAATCATACCGGTTAAGTGGGCGTCGCCGCCGGGTGCCAGAATTGATGACCATTTTTTTTTTTTTTTTTTTATAATCTACACGCGTTCAAGGATTTATGAATACCCTTTAAATGTTTCAACACAGCGCGGGCGTGAAGGTGAGGTTAAGGAAGAGAGAGAATGATAGGAAAGATATGTGGCGCGATATTCGGAGACTGTAGGTGGTTGTTGTCTCAGATTTTATCTCCAGGGATGGCGGCTGATCTAATGCGAAAAAATTTCCGTGTCTTATTTATCTATGTCCCTTATAATTCGCATTAATTTTTTTATTCTTTGTCATATTTTATCGGTATACTACTTTTACTCAATCACATGTTGTTAGTTCTAAGATCAGCAAAAAAATTGAGAGGTAGCGGTATTTCCCTCCATAAAGATTATCCCGCTGCGACATGAGTAAGAAGACGAAAACTATTCGAAATGAAAACAAAAGTAACATCTAAAATTAGAAATATAAAAACATTTATTCGAGGAGAAACACTACAAATCGAGGATAAAATATTTTATTATAACCTAAACCATGTTTTGACATGTGACGAAGACGGAGGAATGACGTTTCTGGAGCAGCTGTTAGATGAGATGTCAATAAACGAAAATCATACCAGAGCTTCTCAAACTGCAAAACAAGAAGTGCTGCCAGAGCGTTTTTAACGTAAATGCCGTCAGCCACATTCACATTAATAGTCTTTTTAATGAAATAAAAAATAAAAGTATTCCTTTTAAAATTATTTCAGATAATATATCAGGTTTAGGTCGTAAACTAGTTTTTAAGAATTTTGTTGATAAAATAAGAGAAGGCGACATTTTTCTACTATTTGAAACTTTCATTTATGGTGACACAACACAATATGAAAACTATTTCCCAGAATTTATATTGAAATGGACCCCAGCCACGAGAACTCATGTATACGGAAGAGCAAGTGGAGGATGTCTATTTGGAATCAAAAAATCATTTAAGGAATGTACTAGATGCCGATTTGTCACGGAGATGAACAGGATTGTCATTGAAATGACCATTACACATGAGCAATTTTACATCGTTCCGGCTTATATTAACTGTTATAAATGGATGGATGACTTCGCAGGATTGTACGACTTCCTAATGGAACTAGGCAAAGAAAATATTATGCAGATCGGAGACTGCAACGCTTGGGTAGGAATTTCTCCGATGTTGCAGATGGAACCAGACTTTACACCAGCGTCAATTAGTATAATTAGATCTGCTCGAGACGAGAAAATAGACGGAAATGGGAGAAGATTTATAGAAATGTGTGAATCGATTGGTCTGACAATGTTGAACGGGAGAACTGAAAGTGATCGAGAAGGTCATTTTACTTTTATAAGAGGAACATCATGTTGCACAATAGATTACTGTTTCATACGTGGAAAATGGTTCGAGTATTTAGATGATTTAAAAGTGGATGAGCTGGTGTATTCTGACCATTTACCACTGAATGTTAAATGTCGATTTAATGGAGAACCGGGTTACACCAACGAAAACATGAAGCTGTTAACTTCAATGGAAGAATTCTTTTTTGGAACTGTATCAAATAATTCTTAACCAATGTCTTGATTCTGCAATTGAATCGGTCCATGGTATTGAGACATTAGTTACATGCGTATCTTAGGCCGCACAATCATTTCAAACAGTCCGTTTGCAAAGCTGGAAAGATCCATGGTTTGATACAAATTGTGAGAGAGCAAGAAAAAAGTCGTTTTGGTTTTTTGCGACTCCTCAGGGCAACAAAATCGAATTTCGCAAAAAGGATGTATCAAGAGGCGAATAAAGCTTTCAAACACCTTTGCAAAGAAAAACAAAAGCAATGCTCCCAATACCTCATGCTAAGATTGTCGGAAGTAAGAGACAGTCGATCCTTTTGGAAGCTGGCACGTGCACTCAACGGTATACCTTTTGCAAGAAAAACAATAATAAGTACGAGTATACTTGCTCACCATTTCGAACAACTTCAATGTGCACCACCAAGACCAAGTCAAATATTATATGCTAGTCCCTTAGAAGAAAATGAAGATCTCGACCGTGCTTTCTCAGTTCAAGAAGTAATGAGAGTCCTACACAGATGCAATCTTAACAAGGCTCCAGGGGATGACCGTGTTCCATACGAATTTTACAAATACGCTACAGAAACTTTTTTGATTCAGCTTACTGAACGCTAAGATTATATTTTCAATTCTGGTGAAATTCCAGAAAGCTTTAGGAGGAATATTATCGTCCCACTGTTTAAAAAAGACGATGTAAACCACCCTACCAATTACATTATGAAAATTTTTACTGGTGTCATTCAAGACAGACTGTTAAACTGGATACAACAAAATAATCTTCTAAGCGAGTTTCAAGCCGGCTTCAGGAAAGAATATGCAACAGTCGATAACATATTTTCACTAACTTGCATTGCTAGATCATACCTAGACAAGGCGAAAAACTTATGTGCTTTCTTTGTTGACTTCAAGGCTGCCTTCGACTCAATCGACAGAAATGCCCTTTTCTACAAACTTTGTTGTCTAGGCTTATCGTCGAAAAACATTAGGAGGGCTATATGAGCAAAACCTCACAATAGTATGGGATGGAAATGAAGGATCTTCCTGGTTTCATACTTTTTCCGAGGTCAAACAGGGCTGTCTTTTGAGTCCACTTCTGTTGTCGCTTTTCTTGGATGACCTTACATCGTTTTTGCTGGAGGTATTAGTTTTGCTGGTACAGTAATAAATACTTTGATGTATGCGGACGACATTGTCATTTTTGCGGATACTCCAAATATGATGCAAATAATGATTAATAAATTGCAATTGTACTGCCGTAATTGGGTTCTTACAGTTAACACTAACAAATCCAAAGTAATGATACTCGTTTTTCGAAATGGCACGGGGCGATATGCAAGGGAGGAGAAATGGATATGGGAAAATGTGGAGCTTGACTTGGTGAGGGAATATAAATATCTTGGAGTCATCATAACGCCTCAGATTTCGTTCAAAAAGCATCTGCAGGAAAAGCTTATAGAAGCAAAAAAGCCATCAACTGCAACTGGAGGGGGATCCTTGGGAAAAAACAGATAACCCCGAGTGCTAAATATAAACTTTTCGAAGCAGTTATGAGGTCAGTGATGTGCTATGCTGGTCAAGTATGGGGGTTTATTCAATATGAGGAAGTAGAAAACTTACTGAGGTATTTTTTGAAAAAGATCTTTTGGCTCCCCGAAAGCACACCTACATTTATGCTACATTTGGAGACCGGGGTGTCTCCGCTCCATGTCTTTTCGCTCAAGTTGCATTTGTTCTACATTGCAAAGGTTATGGCTCTCCCAAAACACCGCCTGCCAAATATTATCGCAAAATATCTGTTATCACAAAAATCACAGTTCTTCGAAGAATGGTCACGACTTGAAGTTCAGCACGACATCCAGTTGGTAGAAATAAATACTGGTGATTAGAAAGACATTTTTCCAGAATTGTTACTAAGGATTGAAGATTCTTTCCTTGTTAAATTAAAGGAGTCAGCCCAGCGGAGTTGTACCCGAAACATTTATAAACTCCTGAGATACGACCTTGGACCTAACAATTACTTCAACGACCGGTATACAATAGAAACAATCTCTTTAATTTTCAAAACCAGAGGAGAATTACTAAGACTGAACTACATAACATACGGACCTGATGGAAGTACGGAATGCAGTTTATGCAATCTACGTACGACAGAAAATGTTCTCCATTTTATAGGAACATGTCCGATCCTGGAAACCATTACTATTGCCAGAACTTTTGGTGGTATGTTAATTTTTGACAGATAATCTTCGAAAGTTCTTTACTTAAAAAAAAAACACAAAAAGAAGACTGGAGCGATTAAATCGGGCGATCTTGCCAGCCAATCCACAACGCTAAAACGAGAGATTAGGGGATTCTGAAATGCAGCACTCTGAATTTTGGTTGTCGTTCAAGCGGTATGAGTCGTTGCTTCATTCTGCTGAAACCATCGTTGAACGTACAGGTAGCAGCCATACACATGAAATCATTTTAAGTGTTTCATTTTTGAAAATATAAGAGCCGAGTAAGTCTTCTGTATAAGAAAGTACACCATGCAGTAACTTTGAAAGAAATGAAATAATATACAAATAAATTGTATTGATTGCGTAAATTGAAATTATATAAACTAAATATACATATTTGAAACATAATTCGTGGCCATTTTTTTTTTTTGAGTATGGCTATAACGCGAGGAATGTTGTTTTCCAAGTCGTTAATTGTCACTGGCTTATCGGTGTAGTATAACGACTTCACATACTCCCACAGAAAATAGTCTAGCGGTATTAAATCGCACAATATTTGAGGAAAAACCATCTAACAACTCGTTTAACAAATTAATTGTGATACCCGCTGTGTGACTTGTTTAGGAACCTTAAAGCCATTGATCATTGCTTTATAACGGCCTCCACAGACTGTCGCCCTTTGACCAACAATGATTCCATCAGCCCGTTAAGCACACCAAACTGTCAGTTTTTCTGGATCTAAGGGCCGTCGTGCCGGTAACTATGGAGAAGTCGAAAATTTTAATTCTAAGAGGAACCCTGTTTTTTTCGACGGTTAATTTTTACCCCTGTATTTTTAGCCCCGAACTCCACTTCACACGGATAGAACTCACTTTCACACATAACGATTTTTCTCAAGAGCCAGGTAAGGTGTTCCACATTTACGTTGTACAGCTAAATATAGAAAATCTGTACTTATATTTAACAGTTTTTTCCGAAGTTGGGCTCAAGGGGAAACTGATGAGCATTCCTAGAAGCGCGAGTATTGCTGTTGAATATACATACATATATAGCATTCCGACGGTATTCTAGAGCCATAAGTGTTTCCAGTATAGTTATATCCCCAATAATTCTTATGCCGAATTTACACGACTGCCAAATTGGCATTATTACTGTCAAAATCTTGGCATTGTTTTGTTTGTCGTCTAAATGGTCGAAAATATGGCAGTATATTTGTCATTAAAAAACGTCAAGTTGTGGCATTATACTGACATCGTGTAAATTTAGTACTGACAACAATTTCCAAGTAATGACAATTTGCAGTAAGGAATGAACTTGCTCATTCTTTACTGCCAGTTGGCAGTATTTTTATCTTTCATTATTTTAGCTTCTTGTAAACGAATGTCGTTAATTAAATTAATGACAGCAGTATTTTGGCAGTAAATACTGCGAATTTGGCAGTCGTGTAAATCCGGCATTAGAACTCTGTTTTAAATTCTATCTAAAAGATTCTAATAAGTTTTGGGAGCTCCCGCCCAAATGTGAGAGTTATACTCCAGCCAGCGTTGAACGAATGAAGTCCTTATAGAATATATACAAATTAGATGGTAAGAAGAATTTCTTGCATCTTCGAAGAAATTGTGGTAATTCCACAAGAGATGGTCTTTAATGGGTATGTCAAGAACTTAAAGCTGATCGGTTTCTTCAATACAAGTGCCGCTCATGAATAGTGGCATAGGGGATGGGCTTGCGTTAACGACAGAAGACAACACTAAGTTTATGAGGCATTAAATTCAACGCGGTTTTTTATTCCCCCTTGCACAATTCTGTCAAGATTTCAATTTAATGAGCTTTTCATATGCTGCCGTTGCAGTTCCACATCCGAAGAACAAGGAGGTGAATCTGGAAACGAATATGAAAACAATTAAACGGATAATAGGTTCTAGATAAGAGATCATTAATTAAAATGCGAAAAAAGGTCGGACACAAAACAGAGCCCTGGTGCACACCAGCATTTATTATAGGGATATCAGACTTGAAACCGTCCAATACAACTTGTATTAAGCGGCCCGAAAGGTAATTTCTAATCCAGCAAAGAAGAGATTCATCGATACCAAATACACGTATTTTCGATAAAAGAGCTTGATGCAAAACTCTATCAATTGCTTTTGAAATATCAAGCGCAATAATCTTTACATTTAATAATTGGTTATTTGCATGACCTTTAGTTTAATGGAAGAAAACCATAATTACATCGACTTAGCAACTAATTTAATTCCAATATATATTTGCAGAAAAGGGAAAACACTGGACGCATTGGAGGAATTTGCCATATTAAAGCATGTAAAACAGAACAAGACAAAATTTTCAACGACAAGCTAACAATTAAAAATAGCACACTATTAGCGTTTTTCTTTTTTAGCTTCCAGTAAAAAACTCACCTGTCAAGAAAAGATCTGTGTTTCTTTTTTAGCTCAGACACATTTAATCTCTCAACTCGTGTTTCTTTTTTAAATCAGAGCTCAGAATAAAATGACCGATCAAACGGAGCAAAGCGCTGGACGCGGCTAACTTTACTCATAATTTTAACAATAATCACTAAAGTAAAACCAATTAAAAACAAAAATGAATTCGTAAAACGAAAGCTTTGAATTTGCTTGTAAATAAGTTTTAATAAAAACAATTATAATAATATATGACAGTTCTGCGCTTAAGTTTGTTTCAAAATTAAATCGGAGATATCTGACCATGCTCTACTCAGATGTAACTCGGTTTATCCAGGCTCTACTCAGAGATCTGCTCGGAGTTAAAAAACGCCATATATGACACAGCAATAATACACCAAGTAACACAAAGCAGATAAAAAGAGACAATATAACAACAGCTTACAACCAGGAAAAGAAAACTCACAACAAAAAACAACAAAATAGTTAGAAAAAAAATTGCAAGACATACTTATTGGCAGTTTAAAGTTCAAATTAAAGCCCGATGATGGACATATAGTCCGAAACACTATCTAAGCGTTAAATAATTTTTGTTGTAACAATTTTAAAATTTTTATAAGTAAAAAATAAAAACCAATTAAATTAAATTTTGTTTTTTATATTTTATTTTAGTATTTGATTCATCTACACAACATGGAGAGAAAAACAACACAAAAAAGAATGTTGCTGGAGATGCAGCACATAAATAATAACAAGAATGATATCAACCAATGATCTGATTGTGAAGGGCTTAGCAACATTTAAAGCCAACTCGTAAAAAGACCGATTGTTGGTGGCAAATAAGATATAGAATTTTGTGTGTAAAGTATTAATATACGATGCAATTAATTGCCAGTAATTTTAAATTCAAAAACTTTTTTACGTTTTCAATTATTTTCTTTTCATCTTTTCATATATGTGTAAAAGTGTAAGCCTTTTGGGATATTAATCTTATTTTAAAAATGTTTGTATGTAAGTTTTGTTGAAGACACTTTGAAAATAGTGTTAACTAATTGTTTTGACGTATTGTACTTATTTATTTTTGTGAAAAAGTCTGATGATGAGTGTTACCATGTTTGAAACGTTTAAAAATTAAAACAGTATGACATCTTGTATGTATAACATATTATTTTGACCTATAGCCGACTAAAGGACTTCTTAAACTTTACATTCTCCAAAACGATGTAAGGATTTGTGCCACTGTGAGATATACCATCAGCGCCATACTGCCGGTCATTAGCTTTCGTTCTTCAAGATATTTCTTAAGCTCACAATTGATCAGCATTTCCATGAATTTGGAAAGAAGGTATGTAAGTCCAATTGGAGGGAAATAAGCTGGTGAAAAAGATTCGCCCTCTTTAGGAACAGGCTGGATAAATGCATCCACTCCGAAAGAGGCCAGTATAGTAGGACAGATGGAAAAACTTACGCAATTGCTTTGCGTGCGTTGAAGAACACCTCTTCAGAGCGGTGGGAGGGGTACTATCCAGGCCAGCGGATTTGCTTATATCAAGGTATTTAAGAACTTTATTAACTGCACTAGTACGAAAGAATATTCGTCCCATAAAATCGTTTATGCTCTCAAGTACTGGAGGCATCATAACACTTTCCGGCAGCGTCGAATTAACAGCGCACTGCGCTGCAAGTAAATTGGCTTTTTTCACGACAGCTGACAAAATGTGTGTCATTTAAGAGGAGCATTGGAACCAAAGACGAAGTTAATTTTCGAATATTCTATTCGAGAGTGCTGGCGGCTTAACCTGCAACTAATTAAGTTAGTTGTTTCTTTGTTTCATATTCTTATGTGCCCTACATTCCATCAATGTTTATTGTCAATTTTCATTGAAAGAATTTTTTGTCAATAAACATAGAAGAAAAATCGTCACCACACCTATCAATGAATATTGACAATGTTTTGACATTTCACAAGCCTCAACAATGATAGTTACATTCTTCTTGCGCGCACTAAAGGGGTTTTGACTACCCTTAATATGAACAAGCACAGTGCGAGCGTTAGGAGGTTAGGGAAGGATGCAAGAGGAGATACTGATGCACATTGGTTTTGAATTTCTGAATATCAAAATGGGAGGGAAAAATAGAGCCGGGTAAATTATTCCACATTCGCGTTGTACGGCTAAAGAAAGAATCTCTGTACTTGACAGTACGTCCGAAGTTGGGCTCAAGGGTAAACTGATGAGCATTCCTAGAAGCGCGAGTATTACGGTTGAAAAATTTAAGGGGAGGAATGCAACTGGCTATTTCGCTGGAACAGTGTTTATAAAAATAGCGATAAAATAATGACAGACATGTAACATTTCGACGGTGTTCTAGAGATGTAAATGTCTCTACTATATTTCTATCGCCTATCATTCTTAGAGCTCTATTCTGAATTCTATTTAAAAGAATTAAAATGTGTTTTGGGAGCTCCTGCAGAAATGTGTGAGTTATACTCCAGCTTTGGACGAATGAAGGCCTTATAGATTACAGCTAGATCAGACGGGGAGATGAATTTTCTTGCACCTTCGAAGAAAGCCCAGACACTTTGCAGCATTTTTGGCGACATAGAATATGTGGTCGTTCCACAAGAGGTGGTCTGTGATGCACATACCAAGAACTGAAAGCTGATTGGTTTCTTCAATACAAGTGGCGCTCATGGATAGCGGCATGGGGGGTGGGTTCTGCTTTAACGATAGAAGACAGCACTGAGTTTTTGAAGCATTCAATTCTACGCGGTTTTTTATTCTCCATTGGACAATGCTGTCGAGATCAGAATTTAACGAGCTTATCATACGCTGCCGTTGCAGTTGCACATCCGAAGAACAAGGAGGCGCATCTGAAAACGAATATGAAAAACTGAGAGTACTATCGTCAGCAAAACAATTTAGTGGATTAGAAGTTCCAGATAAGAGATCATTAATTATCATATATCACAAATGCTCCATAATTAAAAAAATTAAAAATGTGGGTGGGGCGACCCTTAAACATTTTCAAAATTTAAGTGTTATTATTCACATTAAAACAAAATTAGTTCATAAGCAAATAGAGATAAATCTTATTTAAGCCCATATTTAAAAAATAGCAAAAAAAATTCAAGTAGCTAGGTATTACAAATAATAAAGTCTTTATTACACCATAATATTATTCAAAAGCGATCAAATACTTAAAAAATCAAAACTGAACAATCATTCATTTACCCATTTTACAAACATTTATATTATAACAGTATATTTATTTTTCTTATTACTTTTTTCTTTTAAGCCTATTATACAGTTTCTTGACGAAAAAAAACTAAGTGTACCTATTTCTTATGTGAGTGATTTTTGGGCATAAATTTGTTTATTGAATTGTGAATAAGCCCGAAGAAAAAAATTGGTTTCTTCAAAACAAATGTCAGTGACATGTGGGAAAAGAAGAAAATAACGGGTTATCCATTTTGCGGTTTCAAAAGTAAACGTAAATAAAACACATTTAAAATATTTTTTTCATGATATTTCTTTTTTATAATGGTCAAGTGGGGTAATTGTGAACAGGGGTAATTGTAAACACACTTTATTCTATAAAAACCGTTTATATTTCCCAGCATGCAATTACTTTATTTGCAAACACATTATATTTCCAATATACTGACACATGGAAGGTGATATCTATCAAAGATTTTTTGCGTTTTGTTCATTTGCGAGGTTGATTTATTATTCCCTGTTTTAGAGTTTTTCGCTGTTTATTTAAGTTGCTTAAAAACAAATAAAGATGATCAAAGTAAGTTAAATTTTATGTTTAAAGCAGTCAAAAACAACTGTTAATGCATGCCATATGTTTTTATTCTTTTTAGTAACAATATTTTAATGTTATTAGCTGTTTACAATTACCCCATTTTTTTCATAACATGGGTAAATGTAAACACCAAAATGGGGTAAAAGTGAACATTTTGTGGTAATTATAAACATACATTTTTAAATGTCTTTGGCATTGACTTAACTTTATTTTATATCAAAAATATATACAATACGTACTCGTATCAACGAAAAACCACGGCTCTATCATACACATCAGATTACAAATACAAAACATGTCGACAAGCCGCAGAAGCATATACGGTGTTCCGATATCGGTTATTTATTAGCGAATCGATGGCAGGAAAAATCTTACTGCCAATATATCTCGAGGCAGAAAACTTGCACTATCATCAAACGTGGAAGGCACTATATCAAGATAAGATGTCTTATTTCGCCATGGCGCGATAGTTGTGTGCTCGCCTGTCAACCTAATGGTTGCGGGTTCGATTCCTGCCGTTGTCTATGTCTTCTTATATTCCATTAAAAACCAATTCTAAAAAATTGTCATAAACTAAGTTGCTGCTTTGCTCATTACATGCTGTTTAGGCATAACACTAACAACATGTGATTGAGTAAACTAGCATACCCAAAAAATATGACAACGAAATAAATAAAATAATGCGAATTATAAGGGACATAGATATAAGACACGTTAATTCTCTCCGCATTTATTTCAACCGCCATCCCTGGAGATAAATCTGAAACAACAACCATTTCTAGTCTCAGAACATCGCGCCACACATCTTTCCTATCCTTCTTTCTCTTCTTCCACCGGATGCCCGCTGCTGTGTTAAGAAAAACATATAAAGGGTATTCATAATCCCTTGAGCGCGTGCAAAGTTATAAAAAAAAAAAAAAAAAAAAAAATTCAAGAGCTCGTGCTGGTTAACCGTCTAATAAGAATGATCTCGTTGATTAAGTTGGTTTCTTCATAACGAAAATTAACATGGTTACTTCTTTGCACAATGGAAGGCCAAGAGATGACAGGGAGGGGAGTTTCATGTCACGGCATCAAGCACCCTCATTAAGAAAACCAGATCACTTACCAAATGTTTTTATTCTGCCTGCTAAAGATACTGAGATCCTTGTTTTCATTTACCCCGTTTTTCTAGTTTTTCGAAAAAAAGACGGTGGTGAATGTAATTATCAAATTTTATTAAAAAAAATAAGCCAACACGTTTAAAATTATTACTTTTAAATAGATTAGAGAATGTAAACGTAAGCTACATCAACAAAAATATTCAATTTGGCATAGTTTAGCTCTTCTGAACACTATACGTTGAAAAAAAAAAGAAATTGGAAAATCGTTTACAATTACCCCCCTTGATCCTATAAAGTTTGAACATTGACATTATGTGTGAAACACTACATCATTTAAATGACCACCACGCGAATTTTTGCAAGCATCGATTCTTTTGAGGTAATTTTCGACCACTTTTTGGCACATATTGGGCGGTATCTCAGCCATAACTTGACGAATGTTGGTTTTCAAGTGCTCAAGAGTTTAAGGTTTATCTGCATAAGCGCGGTCTACGTGAAAGACCCCACAAAAAAAAATTCAAGCGGTGTCAAATCGCATTATCTAGGTGGCGAGTTGATATCGCCATGACGACAAATTACGCGGCCAGGAAATATCTCTGGCAACAAAGCCATATTCGCTCTAGTTGTGTGGCATGTGGCACCGTTTTGTTGAAACCACATATTCTTCAAGTCGTATTCTTCAATAGCATGCAAAAAAAGTCGGTTATCATATGACCTTAACGCTCCGAATTGACAGTGACAGTCGTTCCATCGTCGTTTTCGAAAAAGTAAGGTCCAATCACACCTCCGGACCAAAGAGCTCCCCAAACAGTGACTTTTTGTGAATGTAATGGCCTCTCTTCAATTACTTGAGGATTCTCAGAACCCCAAATACGACAATTTTGTTTATTAACATACCCACCGAGTGAGAAATGTGCTTCGTCGCTATAGAAAATTTTGTTCGAAAAATCGCCGTCCACCGCCTGTTGTTCAAGCACCTATTCGACGTATCTACGACGTTGTGAATGGTCAACTGGCTTCAGTTGTTGTGTGAGCTGGACTTTATATGGATCTGGGTGTAGATCCAAATGCAAAATACGCCATGTGTGGTAAGACCGTCCTAATTTCTGAGAACGACGAGGAATCGACACATTCGGGTCTTCGGCAACACTCACTTACAGCAGCGATATTTTCAGTGGTACGAGCGAAACATTGATGCACAGGCCTTACAATATCTGTAACGAATCCAGTCTCTTCAAATTTCTTCACAATTTTGCCAAATGCTTGCGTAGTTGGACGATTATGTAAACCATAATCTCCTTTTAAAGAACGATATGTGGCTGTGTCAGAATAACCATTTTTGTAGTAGGTTTCATCAATTTTATGCGTTGTGCGATAGTTAAGCGATCCATTTTCGTAAATATCAGACCTTCAACTAAAAAAAAAATTGGTTTAACAACTTAGTTTGACAGATGTCGAATTCCAGCCCTATACTTTTGAAACCGCAAAATGGATAACCTTTTACTTTGTTGATACATTTTCATTTTAACCACTGATGCTTTTTTCTTGGATTTTTGACTTCTTTCTGTCAATTTTTTTTTATTCAAAAGAACTAAAATAAATAAAATTAAAATCAAGATTCGCTTTTGATTTATTTGTTTGACCTATCATGTAAAACAAAATGGCCGCCCTGAACTGTCAAAATCTTTCCATTAGCAATTCGTTAAGTTAATATCGATTGGTTATATGTTGTATTGGTTTAGATTGTGAGCATCTATATAAGGATGGACAGCTGACTACCGTCAAAACACATATGATTACCTAACATCACTTTTATTTTATTTTTAATAAGATTACCCAATTAACTGACGGATTTAATTTAATTTTTTTTTCATTCCAAAGCTTCATAATTTTTTGTACCTATTATGAGTTTTTATAAAAATAAAACAAGCACAACAAAATCAACCTCATCACCTATATCGAACAGATGAGCAAAAACGAACAGGATATGAATAGTAAGGAAGATATTGTCATATCCCGCTGAGCAATGTTCGTAAAAGCACACCTGACCTAAATGTCTAGAACAACCTAACGTCGTAGTGAATACGTAAAACCGACTATATGTGTACGCAGTATGCATCAATACAATATTTACTTACATAATTGTTTTATTTTGAAAACTCTAAGAAGCTTTATCTGGTTCCCCGGAGATTATTTATTTTTTGAATGAAATATTGATACTCATATCACAACCATTTCAGGAGATCATGACGTATCTGCCCCACAGGCAGGTCAAAGACATACACTCGTTGGTTGTAGGCACGTCGTCGTTGTACGGTGTACACCTGTCGTACAAGCTGGTCCGGATTTAGATTCTGATGATAAATCGGTGACGTTATTTACTTTTACCCAATTCCGTTGCCTGCCCACATTGATTCCGAAAACCTAATTGAGTACGAGTGTGGTGTGTAATCGATCGGAATTTCAAAATGACATATACATTTATAAAACTGTGAAGACGTTTCTTTTTACGTGTGTTGTTTGTGAACATTGGTAAGAGTGTGTGCTAGTGAATGTCCTTGATAGGTAAAATGCCGACATCATTACACGCAAAGCAAAAGCACTACGTACATTATACCCCTATGGCGGATATGGGGAATGAATAAAAAAACGAATTGGAGCGACCTTAACCCTCACCGTTATAGTACTGGCTCTATATCGAAGGATACACATACACACCAAGGATTTTTATATCCTTAAACCTTAACTAAGGGAAATGGTTAGAGGACCCCATTATTTTATCACTCCGCCATACAAGTAAATTCCTTTCTTTGAGCTAAAATTCTGTGTTGTTTCGGCAGTAGTGGTGAAGTTTTTAAATATAGCCCATACGTTTAAGCTCACACTTTTGAACGAGTAAGTAATAGAATAAAGGGTTTAGGAGGAAAACAAAAACATTGTTAGTACAATGCTAGGAAGCCTGGAAGTACCTAATTTTGGATTTAATTGTCCAACACGCGGTGTTTAATTTTAAATTATTGAAAGCGAACTAAAAATATATTCCGACTGCATTCTTTAGTGCACGACAGTCCGAGAGGATGATGAAATTATCCTTTTTTGGGGTGACTTACCATTTTTAAATGGTTATAGTTTATTTTTGAATACACAAATTATTATACTTATAATCCAGTGGAAAGTTTAGAGATACCTTACTTACGAGATTCCATAACAAAAAGGATTTCCATGTTCACGGATTTAATATGGTTATTATCAAATATTTGGTAGTGATGTGCTCGTTCTCGTTTTTCAAATTATAAATCTATTTGAAAATCATTAAATATTTTTAAAAAAATTGTATATGTAAAACTAAGAAGGGCATGCAATTATTAGTGCTTAATTCTAAACAATACTCGCTTAAGGAAAAACACGACTCTAGTTACAGAATTATTATCCCTTATCTAGCTTTATGGTAATTTCAAACACTTTAAACAACTCTTAATATTAATATAGGGTCTTAACGCGATCTTAAGAAGTTTCAGTTGAACGCAGGGCCGGTCCGAGCTAAATGAGCGCCCTGTGCAAGCTTTACGTTTAGCGGCCCATTATTTAATTTACATATTCAAATTAATAACACTTTTCACAACACACACTTTTTATTTTCCACATTTCACTTCAGTTTCCTAAAAAATAAACCGCGACTTTGAAAACCTAAAGTGGATGTACCTATATGTATTAAAAAACACAATTAATTAATTAAAAAGTGTATTCTCTATTAAACAGCAACTGAACTTCGAATTATATAGACGAACTCAAAAACAAAAACAATTGCAGAATGCACCGACTCTACGCAGAGTTATTTCTTCTTTTTACTTGCGATTATAAGTACTGTAAGGCACGTTATGTATTCGTAAAAATTTTTTTTTTCTAACAATCAGACATGACATTACGGTCATAGGGAATACCTAAAAGTGGGTCCCGCAATTCCGTCTGTCTGTCTGCCTGTTTGTCTTTAGAACGATCTACAGCCTAAATGACTAAACCGATTTTGTTCAAACTTGGTGCTTAGGCGTTTTAGGTGATTGTCCAAAATAGATTTTTGAATCATTGTTTTAGCCCCAAAAATAACGGTACTTGCCATACAAATTTTTCTACCATCTTAATTAGACTTAAGTATGGTCTACATTTGTGCAAAAAAAAAATTTTAAATATTTTGTTATTAATTTTTCATAAACGGCTCCACGGATTTCGATCAAAATTTGTGTACAGGATTTCCTTCAAATTCTAAATAATACTGCATTTCAAAATTTTTGAAAAATAGTTTTTTTTTAACTTTTGAAAAAAAAATATATTTTTTTTTTTGAAAATTCAATATTTTGAAAACGGGTGGGCGATTTTTTCTGAGATTTAAAATTTATATTATTACATATTTAAAATGTTCATACCAATTTTTTTATAAAAAATTAAGTGAAAAACGACTTTAAGATACTTTTAGCCGTTTCCATTAAGAATCTTTTGCATATAATGTGATCGAACATAGGAGCAAGTACGTGCGATCCAGTCGTGCATTTTATTTTTTGTTATTTTTACTCGTGATTATAGGTACTATAAGGCAAGTTATACTCCTCGAGTCGCAGCCTAAACGGATCGATGAATTATCTTCAAACTTGGTACATATTATTGGTTTTTCGGTAATATGTACACACGTTCTTTTCTTTTTTTTAAGACGACAAATAACACTAGTTCCCATAAATTTTTTTTTGGGCCACAATCAAAAACCTTATTTATCTCAAAAACGGCTCCAACGATTTTTATAAAAAAAAAATCAGTTCATTAATGAAGGAAAAGGGTACCTTGTGATAATTTTTTTTTTGACAAAAATTGTTATTTTTGGTACCTGTAGTAGAACCATTTTTGTGGTTTTCGATTTTCTGGGAAACAGTTAATTTAATTTTTTTTAAATTTTTTATGCAGAGGCTTCTACACTTTTGTAAATCAAATTTTTCCAAGAAAACATTTTTCTTTGTAAACAAAATTTCGACTCAATAGATTTTTTCGAAACTTCGTATTTAGTAGTTTTTTTTCGACATTATCTTAAATAGTTTAGAAAATTTTTTTCGTAAAATATAAAACAACGGTACTTCCCACACAAATGTTAAAACCCCGTTAATAAAAAAATTATTTCTCAAAAACGGCTCCAAGAATTTTTATAAAAAAATGAATTTGTTCCACTTTGACGTATAAAAATATTTTATTTTGCGTATTTATTAACGGTACTTCCCATTGAACCACTTTTCATATGTTCGCCTTTCTCACTATTGGATGAACCGATTCAAATAATTTGTTTACGCAAATTCTCCCTTAAAGTATTAATAAAACTATATAATCAAGTTTACAAAAAAAAAATCGATTTTTAAAAAATAAATACAAATTTTGTTTTAAAAGACCAGTCACTGAATTGTTTTGAAATTTGAATTTTACATGGCATTTTTAATGGCGTTGCAATTTTTTAAAAATGTTTTTAAAATTTTATACATATGAGCCATGAAGAAGTTAATCTCGAGGAAATAAACCGTAACCTAGTAGGTGCCTCGCCTAGTGATAACTGTTCTCCTTTAATATCACAATATGAAAATATGTCTGAGGATGCTTTTTCTTTGTCCGGTATTGATGTTCTAACAACATGTAAATCGTTTCTTTCAATCAAGTCAAAATCAATGGGCGCCGATCAAATACATCCTGACTTTATCAAAATTCTCCTCCCGTGGCTATGCACATATATAACTCACATTTTTAACACAATTATTACATTCTCGGTATATCCGCTTCTGTGGAAACAGGCAAGAAAAATACCTATTCCTATACCTATATTTTTATCGAAAGCCTTTGAATCAATTGTATGTAACCAAATAAAGATTTACCTAAAACGAAGAAAACTTTTGACGCCTCTACAATCTGGTTTCTGACCTCAGCACTCCTGTACTACAGCTTAGCTAAAAGTAACAAGAGACATAAGAAAGTCCATCAATATGAACCAAGTAACACTCTTATCATTATTAGACTTCTGTAAAGATTTCGATTCAGTTGACCCAATTTTATTATGCAATAAACTAAATAATTTTTTCAATATGTCTAATTCAACCAACAAACTTATATTATCTTACATTTCCAAAAGTTCCCAAGCCGTTTCTTGCAATAGTAAACTGTCGCCATTTTTTAAATGTTAAAAAAGGTATTCCTCAAGGTTCATTATAAGGCCCTTTACTATTTTCTATATTTATCAATGATTTACCCATGGTTGTATTACAGTGCAAATATCACATTTATGCAGATGACGTCCAGCTATACATAAGTTTCGATAAAAGTCGAGCTGTCAATGCCGTAAATAAAATGAATACTGATTTAGCAGCCATCGTCAAATGGTCTTTTGAAAATAAACTTCTAATCAACCCATCAAAATCCGAAGTAATACCAATTTTCAAACGACAACCAGTCTTCGATGATTTTATATCTATCGTTATAAACGACACTCCTATAGAAATGGTAAATAACATTAAAAACCTTGGCATTATATTTAATATATTGCAATGTCTTGGAATGAGCATATTAACTATATTGTTGCAAACATATACCGCTCTTACGAAGTCTTTCTGTCAGTAGGGAGTTTTTACCAACCGAAATTAAATTGAAGATAGTAAAGGCGCGGATAGTGCCAATTATTACTTATGGATGTGAAATATATGCCAACTCAGATGCTGAGTCCCAACGGAAACTTAAAGTTGCATTTAACTCTATAATGCGTTTTGTCTTTAATCTTCGCAGGTATGACCATGTCTCAGCTTAGGCTAGTAGCATACTTGGATGTACGCTTGAAGTGTTTTTGAAGTTTCGAACGTTAACTCTTCTCGTCAGGCTTATTCTTACGAGAAACCCAGACTATTTATATGAAAACAATTTTGCCTAATATCTCCACCAGCTTAACCTCCTCCAGACAGTTTTTCGTTTACTCTTTATCCCTGTGGAATAATATTCCACTCTTTATTAGAACAAAGTTTGATCATAGGGACTTTTTAAAATACTTACTCTCTTATCTTAAAAACAATAATTGAAAATTCTTCTTAAAGTTATTTAGTTTTTAAGCTATATAACTATTTGTATTTGTAATCACTTAAGCACTTTTAAAATACCATTAAAACCTGTACTTAATTTAAGAGAAATCTTGCTGTTATTAAATAATAAATTTTGTTGTTAAATAATAAATAAAATAAATAAATAAAAATAAATAAATAAATAAAATAAAAAAATATTTTCTTAAGAAACCGCTCCAAAGATTTTTGAATGGTTTTTTTTTTTGAAATATTCTTATTTATCTAGGAACTCAAATAGAATCTTTCTTTTCCCTCAAACTATAAAATCTAATATATATAAAAACATTTTATTATGTGTATTATCCATTAATTTCTACCTTTATTCTTATTCCCTTTTTACGAATGTTTGCGTACGTCACTGAATACTACATATATACTATATACAATATGCCCTTATAAATCTATATATACATATGACGTGTCTTCAAAAATTACATGAACCTTATGTTTGCATATTGCACCTTAATTACAAAGTTATTTGCATCTAGCTACCTACTCCCCTACATATATCATTATTATATGTACAAGTTTACATACTTAGGTTCCATCTACATGTATATGCACGTACATACATATTACCCTCCTAACTTACATAATTAAAATCTGGATTTAAATATGCATTTGTAGGTAGGTACCTATATAACTATTCCTTGAATCATCCATTCGACAATTATTCATTATACTAAGAATCAAGGTAATATTTATTATCTACTTCGGCTTTAAGCCTGCATAGGATAACCAAATTACCTACCTACTAAACGTCAATGTTTAACTACATTAAAATTGTTAGATACAAGATCAAGTTCGTACGATCCAGTCGTGAACTTTATTTCCCCGTTCGTCTAAACATCATCTACAAAGAATTATTTTTCTTGTGCTTTTATTCTTCTCTGGCATCGAACATATATTAAGCTCACAATATTCCATTCAAACAAATTCTGAGTCGAATATCCCATATGTGCAGAATTAAAATCTGCATATTTCACAGAAATGATTCCAAAGGAATTAGAGATTGAGTTTATTATTTTGAGATTTTATCCTATAAACATTTTTGAGTGCTTGTGCAAGAAATTAATCTTGCACGGTCTTGGTACGATTGGCTATACCGGCATATATAGGTAGCTGGTTAGACGAACATTAATTTGAAAAATGTAAATATGTGTATATATAATTGTTTTTTGTAATATGGTTTGACAATGCTCCCCCAAAGTTTGGCGCCCCGTGCATTTGCACATCCTGCACATATGGTGGGTCCGGCACTGGTTGAACGTACCTATTTTTGACAGATATAGCAATCAAACAGAACCAGAATTAAACACAATCACATAAAATTCGAATTCAAATTATACTACATTTTCACATAAAGATAATCCGGTTTCCACCGAACTTTAATCTCTGTAGATTTACTAATCTCAAAAACTGTTTCCACCTCTCCAAAAGTAGATTAATTTTGACAGCACTATTCAAAATGCATATATCGTTTCATTTTGTCTTATGATGTAGGAGTGAGACAGGCATCATCTGTGTCAACCGAAGAGAAAAATTCACTTTCAAGATGAATGTGTTCATTTCGATATGGAAATAGGGTAGTTCGATTCAAGATTTAAATGAGATTTATTTAAATCTGCATGTGAAAAGATTGAAATTTGTGTGGTCAATCCTCAAGATTTGTAGGAGATTTAGCTAAATGTACTTAAATGTCGGTTTAGTTGTCGGTGGAAACGTAGAATTAAATTGAGTATAGATTAAAAATTAACCCTGAAGTGTTTTCACCAGATAAAAAAAGATTAGTTTGACGTTTTCACTTTGAATTGGCATTGAATATGACAAGAGTAAAACAAACAAACAAAAATCCTGGTGCAATAGAATTATCCTCCGAAGAAGAAATGCACTGCGTTTGTGGATTCTCTAAGGCAATTGACAACAAAATGGAACGTCATGTAGCACTATGTTGTCACATTTCGGCATGTTTGAGTATTGAAAATGCATTAGATAACACAGTTAAGCATCATTATGGTTGATATTTTGGGATAGGTAAATGACCGACAGAGAGGCGGCTGTTGATGCAGAAGTGCCTGCTAGCAAAGAAGAGGTTGCTCCAGCTCATGAACCATCTGACGATCCATCACCGGCTGATGAATCTCGACACAGGGAAAAATAATACTATTAAAGGGATTTTGTCGTTTTTGTTCTTTCTTTTTTTAAATCTATACAGTTGCTTGTAAAATACCTACATACATATAAATAAAAACAAATAGTTAATAAAGTAAGAACGATTTTTCTAATACTCGAAGTCTTTTCACTCCAACCAATTTTAGATTGTTGCAATACAGAAAGTAGCAGCGCTCTGTCTAATTCTTTATGTGAACCTTTTTCACTGCCCAAATAGATTTCACACGCACTTTCATGAAATCTGTGCAAGGATAAGAGATCGGTAATCTAAAAGGAAAATGAAAAACCAACTTGCTGAATGAACAATATTTGCAGCTTTATCTTACCAAGACTTGGATTCCCTGTCAGCCTGAGTGCCTTAAGCACTGGAAGACAAACCACAATATCCACCTCGTCCAAATCGCTTTATGTAATTGCAACTAAAATCTAAATTCACCAAAAAATAAAGCTTCTTTAAGCCTGAAAGATATGTCAGATTATTCTGGTCTAAATTCAAAGTAACCAAATTGCCGATTGGCAATTTTAGCGTTTGCAAACTGGGCAATCTATTGAGATTCTTGATGCAGGCAATGCGATTCATCTATATTCTAGCTAGGTGCAAATATTGCGCAGTTTTATGACTATCCATAATTGTGAGAAGATTTCCTGATAAAGTTTAATTCTTGGACGCTGTGCCAGGTTCTTTGGGGGATTTGTTTGTATTTGGAAAGTCGTCGAGATCGATTTTATGAAGATTATCACACATTATTAATTGATTGATTAAGTTTTAGTCGTATTGTGAACTTAAGCGTGTTCTCGACTCGGCTTAAGAAAAGCTGAAATAGCTTCCGTTCGAGGCACCATTTTGGTCTTTGTACATTTATTGTATTTTTTATTTTTATACATTTTTATAAAAAAAACAAGATTCGAAAGCAATGAAATGACAAAGTATACAAGAGAAAAACAAATTTATGTAATTGTTTGACAGTTTTTTTTTTATTGATTGTCAATGGAGAAAATGACATTTGGTTAGGTGCGTTCAATGAAATATAAGGTCTGATCCAGAAATTGGCAGATTGTCAAGACTTAAAGAGTGGGGATAAAATTCCCTCGTTGAGAAATAAAGTCCGAAAAAGTCTGGAACAGCTTGAGCACAATTTTCTGCAAATTTTTAAATGTCAACACATTTGTTTTTTTTTTTTTACTTATTTATTTGCTGTAAATTCACATTTTTTTCTCTTTAAACTAATTATTTTGTATTGTAGTGTTTCTAAATTAATTTACTTGTTCAACAAATATTTTGCCACAACAACTACGAAATGTTTTTTTTTTGTTGTTTATGACAAACATCAGCCTGACAATTGTAAATTTTCTGCCCACAAATTGCTGCCTACAAAAATTTATTGGGCAGGAATTGGCAAGAAATTGTCAGGGAGGGGAAATATTTGACTCTCTCAAGAGTGCTCTCTTCTGCCAAAAACTACAAAATTTGTAAGTCTGGAACAGGTTTTGGCAGAAATTGGTGCCAATTTGTGCCAATTGGCAGAGTGTGGATCAAATCTAAAGTTTGTTTGTTTTGTCAATCTTCTACTTCGAAGAAGATTTCAATGAGATTAATTTCTAATCTTATTTGAGGAGATTAAAATTTGTATGGGAAATCTTCAAGATTTCAAAGATGATTTATAGTTAGTCCACTTAAATCTGGATTAAGTGGTAGGTGAAAACGTAGTATTAAATGCCTTTCTTTCGTGTTTACTTTCAGAATTAAAAAAAAAAACAAGATTCAGCTAGTGTCCGTGTTCAAATTATAAAATTGTGAAGAAAAGCAAATCCGTGCCCCTTAGCTCATATTGAAGACCAATTTCTATATGCATGTCTCTTGGCGAAATCATTGTGTGTAGTGTGTTGACCATAATATTTCTGGTTCCTTAAATAAAAAATAAAAACAGTTTTTCGGCTTGTGTTGGCTTGTGTTGAAACGAATGTAGGTACTTTCCTACATAGGTTTTGGGCACATGTATCCATGAGAATGCAAGGTCACAAAGGACTTGCAGTTCTGGCAAAATATAATGACCTGGTAGGTTTTCAATTAAAAATAGAACTGTTGTTTTGTCAAATTGGTATCTTGAATAGAATTTAAGGTCGAACAGATTTGCTCGAAATTTATATATTTTTTTTTTTTGGATTTCAAAAAAGTTCAAAATCTCCAAAAATATAAAAATCTTCTTCTTCCGAAAACATGTTTTATTTATTTTTTGTTATGAAATGTCAAAAAATAACTGGATAAAATAAACTTAAAAACAAAATAGGGCGTTTTTTTGTTTTTAATGTTAGACGACACTTATAAAAAAAGTCGAATCTCCTCTTGCAACTCATTTCTAACGCTGATTGTCAGTTATTTTGTGGAATTCTCACTTAATCATCAATTTTTGTGGAGAAAAATGAAAATTGAATGAGCAAAATCAATTTTATTCCGTCGAAATAAAGTTTGCATTTGCTTTACGTAAACTAGCAGGATTTGACATTTTTCTAACGTCAAATCCTAATTTTCCATTATATATTTATGAAATTCAAACTTTATGAGTTTCATTTTAATATTTTACAGTAGTGTATTTAATAAACTATAAATAATAAGCCGCATTTTATTATCACATGATCTAATTCGGATTAATTTTTTTAACAACCAATACGTAAATAAAAAACAACACCAAATCTTGCTTTCTAATAGGGCACCAAATTTCGAAGTCTTAATGACAAAGTAAAAAACAAGCACAAAATAGAACAATTACAATAATTAAATGTTTTTATATTGCTTAGTCGTTATAGTTTGAGGAAAAACAAAGCTGCAATTTGCATTCATGGATAAATAAGAATATATCAAAAAAAAAATCAAAAATCGTTAGAGCGATTTTTTAATAAATTAATTTTTTATGTATAAAATTTTGAAAACATTAAAAAAAAAAAATTGAAACGCCATTTTGAAGATATTATTAATATACATATAAAATTCAAATTTAAAAAAAATTCTATGACTGGTTTTTGAAAAATCGATTTTTCAAAAAAAAAAAAATTTGTTCGAACCAGTTCGAACAGTTTTGCATAAAAAAAATATTTTAATCGGTTCATCCAATGTTGAGAAAGTCGCAAATATGAAAAGTGGTTCTATAGGAAGTACAGTTAATAAGTACAAAAAAAAATATTTTTATACTTGAAAGTGGACTGTACTAATTAAGGAACACACACATTTTTTCTTATAAAAATTCTTGGAGCCGTTTTCGAGAAATAATTTTTTTTCTTAACGGTTTTATTCACTTTTATATGGGAGGTACCGTTGCTTTTTATCTTAGGAATATAGTTTTTTTTAACTTTTCTAGATAATGTCAAAAAACTACCAGAGCTTCTTCGACAAAATCCAATGAGTTGTTTTCGAAATTTTGAGTTTAAAAAAAGTTTTTTTTTAATTTCCAAAAAATTTTTTTTTTTTGAAAAATTTTGTCTTACAGTAGTGTTTAAGATTTTTAGGAGCTTCTGTGCAAAAAATCCAAAAATATTTAATTAACCGTTTCCCATAAAATCGAAAAACAATAAAAATGGTACTACTAGAGGTACCAAAAATTAAAATTACGAAAATGTTCATTTTCCCTTTATTAATGCACTTATTTTTACTTGCCACCTTTAGCTTTAACATTTAAGGCATTAACTAACAAGCTAACGGTATTAGTCTTAACTTATTTTCATGATCTCTTGCTCCAAAATACTTTTGATCATTTTGTTTGATGTTAAATAAGTTAAGACTAATGCCGTTTGCTTGTAAGTCTATGCCTTAAATGTTAAAGCTAAAGGTGGCAACACTAAATATTAATTTTTTTTTAATTAGGAAAATGTAGAAGATTACTGCATACCAACATGTTTTCAGTTTTATTTTACTTGGTTACATACATTTTGCAAGGGATATATGTATTTTCTTATAAATCCTCCCACAAAAATGTTTACTGCCGCAGTGTTTCATTTTCATGTTTGACTAGCTAGATATTGGTTTTAAAGTTTGAAATATCTAAATTCATACAATACTTTATGTTCTTTGTCAAAAATTGTCATAAATTGTATACAAAAAAATATACCATGCTTATTGAACATATCCCGTGGGAAGATTAATCGATCATTCAAATGGCAAAATGAAAAAAAAAAGACTCAAGATTCTCTCAACTGAAACTCATAAAATAGATACTAAAACACATTCATATATGCCACAGAAATTCATCGTTCTTCCGGAAAACAAATACCTAATACAAACGATTTTTTTTTTTACTAAAAGAAAAAAACCATCATCCACCCACTTAAATGCATAAGCACACATTTCCATTCCACACCCACAACATTCACTCTGTAAAATCGATGATCTCTACAAGTTATGTATATTGTGGTAGGAACCTGTGTTGTGCCCGATTTACGCCAAAAAAGAAAAAAAAGACCAACAAACAATATAAAACCAACATGCTCGAAACAAAGCTTTTCTATGCCATCCACCGCACATTACCATCGTCATCGTGTGTTTCTCACCTGTAGGCTAACACGAGGCGCTTAATCCACCAGACGACTTAAAGGTACCAAAACCCAGAGCTCTAAAATGTTCATCTCTCAGCAAAAAAAAACCTGGCCTCCTCACCCCAATTCTTGGCTTCAAAAAATTACAAAAAAAAAAAAACAGCACAACTACGAGTAAATGCATGCTAAAGAAAATTTTTATTTTAACTTTTTTTTTTTGCAAACAGAAACGGCGATGCCTAGAAAAGGTGCCGCCACACCGCTCCGTTAGATACGAAAATATCCACTAAACTGCATTCAAAAAGGAGGTAGAGTCTGAGTAAAAAACCGTAAAATAGAAGTAATAAAAAAATCGCACGACGACAACGAAGCTAGAAGAATATAGGAGTGCCTCTCGTATAATGCTGCTCGCTGCCGCTGCTATGCCGTGGGGAGGTCAAGTCGCTCAATTGTTTTTCAAAAAAAAAAAAAAATACCAAAAACAACACTAAACAACAACAAATAATCGAAGAAGAAGAAATAGCATTGTGGGAAAAACTATCGAAAGGAAGAGTCAATTCTATCTAACACACCACAACCACACACACCGCAAGTTTCAACTTCAAAGATACAATACACTAAACGCGAATATATACGGAACTGTATACCTCGCCTGCGATGAGAATAAGCAAAGCAGCGGAAATACTTGGACTTAGTGTTTACCGGTTTTGATTCTCTCGATTTTTCTCTCGATATCGACGACGTATTTGTTTGGTGCTGCCCTGCCGTCCCGTCGTCTTCGCCAGAGTCACTGCACCAATTGGAGAGAAACCACGAGCTTTTCTATGACGCAAACGAATTGGTTAACGTGGTGCCTTATGGGAGATGGTATAAACAAAAAAATTACAGCAACAGCCGCTGCCTCCACCGCAACCTCCAAAACCATCGGACACCGACAAAATACTAATACATCGGAATCTCAAGAATTGGCCCACAAAATGTACTGCGCCGACTCTTAATCGAAGACGTCATTGATTTTCTCCTCTCTGTTACTCGTTCTATCTACCAGCACCCACTTACAGTACAATATTGGATATGGCTATGCCTTAACTGTAATGTTAGTGTGTCAAACGAGAGTGAAGCCAATGACGTAACCACCATTCGGTAAAGCACACCTATACACATAGAGTCCCGTTAGAGGGGTTGTTCGCTAACTGGCTACAGAATGCAGCCCCCTATCAACGGAACCATCAGCTATACCGTCATTATCGTCGTTGTGCTCTACAGTACAGTTAGCATCTCGCTTCTTCGTCTTCTTCAACTACAAAATAAGATACATTTATATGTATTCAAGTGAGCAACGGGATAAATACAAAACCACACATAAGAAAAAAAAACAACGGTAAGGCAAACACAATATAGTCGCGTGAAACCGTAAAGATAAGTTCAGTCGCGTCACAGACGCCGCATTGTTAACGAGTAAAAATTATTCGCATAATAATCATTGATGATTAAATAAAAATCTTAAGGATACAATTAAACCGTTTAAGAAAATTCTCAAAATTACTCAGCGAATTCAATGTGAGAATCTAGAAAAAAAATTCTTTACCGGAAATTTTCAAATAAATAATAAAATCAAATCTTCTTCATTCGAGTACGAGTACACTGTGGCGTATGAGTGATTTGTTTTGTTTGTTTTTTTTTTGTAGGTAGTTCTTTCATGTAAAAGAGTTTATACGCGTGTGTTTCAAGTGGAGTGGCGATAAAAATAATCAATTCTTCTATAAATATTTTAATGGCAAATAACGTGTATCAAAGTTTTTGCAATAATATTAATAATCCTTCAATCGTTCGTTCAAAAAGAAAGGACTTTTCAAAAAAGTGAACTATATATTCTTGGTGAATTTTTTTTTAACAACAAAAAATATACATACATACAATATATTCCACTAAAAGGATTATATGTATCTACATCCAAGGAAAAGAAAAGTATATTCCAAGTGAAAATCAAAGCCGTTCTGGAGCATCAACCAAACCCGCACCAGAGGGTTTCAGAACCTTCCACAGGTGTTTATTAGGTGTTTTTTCTTCTTTTTTTTTTGTTCAATACTCACATTTTTTCGTAAACAATTTATTTGAGTTTGTTTATTATTTTTGTTTTTAATTAAATTTGTTTGATTTTGCTTGTGATTGTGCAGAAAATAGAATACATTTTAATTTTCATAAACAAACAAAAAATGAAAGTGTCACCTAAATTTGAATGGTACATCTCTTTTGTATAACCGGGAGCTGTACGAGTACAATAATTATTATGTAACTGTCTTTTCCTTGATATCCTTTTTTTTCTCTTATGCATATGTATGCTCGCATACATTTACATGCATATTATATTAAATGAATAAGTACATACATCTATAGTAATTATTATTATTAATGCAAAAAAGGATCTGTCTGTGTGCGAAATGCGAAATCGTCTTGCCTCGTTAATTATTGTTAAGCAAGAAACGCAGCAAACAAGTAACAATAGTTGTAGTAGTAGTACGGATGGACTTTGTAGATTATTAACAAATCTACCGCCATCTATTGTTGATCAACAACAACCTCAACAACAACAACAACTAAATTCAACCCAACAGGAGGATAATAATAATAACAATAGAATAGATAGCAGTAATCTAACCGTTAGTTCTAGTTTGTTGTTGTTAGATGATACTCGTGAACATTTTGAAAAGACTAACAGTAGTTGTTTTAATGTGATTGCCAATGTTGGATTGTATTCAGTAAGAGCAACATCAGCACAAACAACACCAAAAACTGACAATATATCAAATATAACTATAAACAATAATAACAATTATAACTATGAACATTTTATACCGTTGGAATATAAGGCAAGTGATAATGTTGGATGTGGTAATTACCTAAATAGTTACAATGATGATGGAATTAATCAGAACCGGCTTTTTAAGTGCGAAATAGATGATGAATTTGATGTAAATGATGACGATGATATTCGTAATGATAATAATAATGATGATGGTGATGATGATGATGATGATGATAAATTAAATCAACAGGATATTAAGTGTATGTATTTTTTTTTTTTTGATTCGTTTTATATCATTATGGCTTTGGGGGATGGTAGTGGTATTTTATGAATACATGCATCCTGTATAGATTGGTAATGGCTTTTTTGGTAAAGGAAACATTTTAAGATAGGATTAATGGTGTTGGGAGTGCATACATTATATTATTTATGTATGTTTTTTAGACTATTACTTTAAGATTTCAAGTTCTTAGGTATTTTTTAGAAATATGAATTATTTTTAAATCCATATCCTTAATACTTTGGAAAGCGCCATTATAGTTTGATTTATTGTTTTTACTTGAAATATAGTTATAGTGTAAATATAGTTTATATGAACATAGCTGCGAGGATTATTTACTCAAAAGTTTTGCATATGTACAACGATTAACAGCCTAAACGGCTGAAGTGATTTTTTTTTCAAACTTGTTATTTAAGTGTTTTGGGTGATTGTCTCAAATAGATTTTTGAATCGTCTTTTCAGCCCCAAAACTAACGGTACCTCTGGCACACAATTTTTCTACTAACTTATTTATCTGTGCACTAGTATAGGTATATTCTAAATGTTGGTTACAAAATTTGTTTACATATTTTGTTACTAACGGTACCTACGATACAACCATTTTTTTAAATTTTGGACTTTCTTATAAATGGCTCGATGGATTTCGATTAAAAAAACTTTCATATGAGGTCATTCAAATTATAAATAATACTGAAAACAAAATTTTCGAAAAATAGTTTTCTGGATTAAAAAATATTTTTTTTTTGTTTTTGAAAATTTCAATACATATTTCGAAAACGGATTACGGTTTTTTTTTCGAAATTATATGTGTGAGCTTGGATTTATTTATTTACATTATAAATTTTATAAGAACATAAAATATATTTTTTTTTTTTTCAAAATCTGCCGATTATGATTTTTAAATAAATTTTGTAATAAATAAAAAACACAAATTAAAACTGATAATAAACATTTAATAATAATTTTCCTTTTTCCATTTAAAAGTAACCGTTACCGATTCTTTCTCCATAATTTACCGCTGTTTTGCAAAATTGAAATAAAGCTGGGACATTCATTTCGTTCAGGAAGCTTATAACTTGTTCGTCTGAAAGGATAGCGCTGCCAAGAAAATATTTTCTTGTTTCTCGCAGTAAACAATATATATACATAATATTATGTTATATAGAATATTTTTTCTAAATACATAAAATTGCCATATACCTACTAAATTTTGTTTTGAAAAAAATTTAAAAAAAATTGTATATACAAAATTAAGAAAGAAACGACTTTAAAAATATATTTAGCAGATGTGATCAAACATAAGAGCAAGTACGTGCAAAGTACAATAGAGTTGTGCATTTAATTTTTTTGACTAATCATAAAATGAGCTAGCACAGGGCGAATGTTACGAAAGTAGAAAGTTAATTTTGTTTCTAAAATTTGAAATGTTTCAAAACCCTTAATGTAAGTATTGGAACAATTTCTGTCAATAAATAATTTTACATCATTTTATTGAAAACACTATAATTTTGTATATAGTACTTCTCAAGAAATCGCTTTTTTTATTATATTTGTGAAAATATAAGCTGATTTTCTTCAAGCTTTGTACTTTGTAAATGCCTAAATTCTTTTCTTAAATAATTTTTGTGTACCCCCAAAAATAACGGTATATTCCATAACTACCACAGCACATTTTTTTTATTTTCGACGCTCCCATTAACGACTCAACGGATTTCGATCAAAATTTTTACATAGGAGATGCTTTGCATTGCAAAAACTACTGTAACTGTACTATATACATATTTGTTTTGGGTGTTTGAGAAATATTATTAATCTTTTTGATAATTAAATATTTCGAAATCGGGTGGATGATTTTTTAATTTATATTATTAAATACTGAAAAATGCCATACTAAAACATTAAACCAAAAGAAAATAACTTTTATATATAAAAAATTAAGTAAAAAAGGCTTTAAAAATATATTTAGTTAATTCTACTAAGAATTTTGTTCTTGTGCATACGATGTGATCGAACATAAGAGCAACAAGTACATACAATCCAGTCGTACATTTTCTTTTTTTTTTAAATTTTATTGCTTCTCAGGAATGTGTTTTAAACCAACAATTATAGGTGCGCCATAAATGTATTTTGCTATTTTTCTTACAATCCCTCCGAATATTAGAAGTGTTACATGTTAAATATGACAACAACTTATTCACTTTGGACTCAGCTAAGTGCTGATAATTCTCCATAGACAACTGGATTACCGGCTAGCTGATCGATTTATATGTTTGTTATCGATAATTTGTATGGAAATGTCAATTTTTTCTGTAATGGCGGCACTTTTCATTAAGTTTTACCCGCGATCAAAAGAAACAATTTATATAACTATTATTAACTGTTAAAGTGTGTACTTAAAAGTACTCATTTATTAAGGTTACATTCGACTCCCCGATATTTCCACGTTTCAAAAGTCCAATTTGTTTAAGATAATATCCTTGAACCCTATATTTAAAATCTGACAAACTATAATATGGATTTTCACGCTGAAAAATTTATTTTGTGAGTTGTGAGGACACTTTCTTAATATTCATAAAATTTGCCAAACGAATAACAACTCGCAGTAAGATTGTTATTTAGCTTGTGCACTAATAAACGAGTTCAATTTTAAAATAGTGTTGAGTTATAGTTAGAAAAAGTGCCAACAATTTTGTGAAAATTTAACTACTGCAATTTGTTGTTGTATTGTAATACAATGCCGCACTTTTACAATGATGCGACACCTCCAGCAAAACCTATGGAGAGGTCTCCTGCTCGGAGAAAAAACATCGAAAAACACAACAATGAAACAAACAAAAACCCTAAAAAAGGACAGTTGTATGACAAAAAATACCCCATAGGGAAAATTTATATTTAATGTGGGAAAACACAGAACTGTACATATTTCAAAGCCCAATGTAAAACGGTATTTGAAAGTGCTTTTTGTACAAAAATTAATGTTTTAAGTTTAAATGTTTGTATCGAACTATGAATTTGCACCCAAAAAGAAAATTATATTCACCGCGAATATTCATCCTCCACAAGAATGTCAGCGAAAAAACGGGGTTACATATTCTTGATTTCCTTTCGGAAAAAAAATATTTTTTTCACCACTAACTTTTTTCGTTGTGAAGATCTGTATACTTATGGCCTTTTCGATTGGTCGTCCGGAACACGTTCCCCCAATAAAACACTCGGAAACAATTTGACTGACTTTGTATGTTTCACTGTATTTGTGAAAATTAAATAAAAAAAATCACATCGGCTAAAAAGAATTTCCAAAACACTTGTTTTCAATTTCGATACACATTTTCTTTTATTAATAATAATTATAATTTCCATCTTTTTATGTTATTTCACATCGAAATTACACAACAAATTAACCTGATGATTTTGACATTTTAATTATGTGAGTGTATTAGTGATTCTGTTTTCGATTCTGAAATAAATCCAGAATCGTTTTCTGTTCTGCTTAGAGTAACAACTGTCATTTTGTTGGGGTCAAACGAAAAGGCCATTATACTAAGCTTTACTGATAAAATATTCGTGGTGACTGGTGAGTATATATTTTTTTTTCGTGTGTGATTAGTGTCCGGCTGGATAAAACAAAATTAAACGTCAAACTTTTTTATTTGTGTAAAAATCACTCCCCAAAGGAATATATATATTTTTTTTGTCGAAAACCTGTATATACTGAGCTTTATGTAAAATGGCGACCACTTTCGTTCACCAACTAGGCTTACCAGATTGAAAGTGACGAAAAGTGGGACATCGCGACTCGCGAGTGTTCCAGATTAAAAAAAGTGAAGCAAAACAGTTTCGTTCGGTTTTTTATTTAAAAAAAATAAATTACTGAGAAACAAAAATATTTTTTCCTTAAAAAACGATATGACAATTCGGCTTGTAGGCTTAATTAGCGCTGCGTTAATAAATTACATAAAATTTACTTAGAGAGGTAGGTATACATTTTTTGCAATACCAAACATTTTGCTGTCATTTTAAATTTTCATAAACGAAAAAAAAAAACACAAATTAAAATTAACCACATCATTTCTGCTTTAAGCTTGTCATAGCTAATTGCCGCAAACATGCAAAATTCCAACATATAAAACCTTATAGAAAAAAACACTCACCCGAAAAATAATAATAGACAAAGAAATAAAATCCTAAAATTATAACAAAACAACGCCAAGACTTTGACGTAAAACAAGATGTTGTCGTTGTATGGCTATACCCCATTAGGAAGGGGCGAAGCTCAAAAATAAGGATAAATACACAATGAAACTAAGTTGGCAGAGCAGAGCAAAACGTAAAGGGGAATCGATTATGTATGGAAAAAAAGAAAACACAGAAAAACCAGAAACAAAACAAAACACCAACCCCGACCGCTAGTCATATGAACTTGAACGTAATAACTCGGGCAAAGTGTCTGGCGAGTGCCAAAGATGACGAAAGCCCGAGCGCGCGTATTCAAGTCCCCTTGTCTCCTTGGCTGTCGTTTATTTCCTGTCCCCTATACTTTGCAAAGCAAACAAATCTAAATAGAAGCACGCTGCAGCAGCAGCAGTAGCCGACGTTGTCGTGGTCGTCGTCGATTCGGTGTGTCTGCTTGCATCAATCTGGCTGCATCTGTCATAATTTGCAAATTTTGCACTTGCCAAGGAAAGAGGTGGAGAGGTGAAAATGTTGAGTTGGCGGTTGCGATGGCAATAAAGACGTCAGAATGCAGAATTTAAAAATAGTATAATAAAAACCATCCATCATGGTGATGATTCTTCTTTCTTTCTCCATTGATCTCTTTCTCTTGTTGCTGCTAATGGTGTTGGTGTTGGATTTGTTTAATTTTATTTATATCACGTTGGTAGCTGGTATCGCCATCAGCGTCACGTCACACCGGCTTTCCTTACAGTGGCGCCTTTGGGAATTTTTTTTTTTAAAGAATTAAACTAAAAATAAGAGTTTTCATTTGAAAACAATGTTTGACACATTTCAGATATATAATTTCCACCAAATTAAAATATAGAGGATGCAATATTATTAAACATATATAGTATATTTCCAAGAAATGGGCGTGGTAATGGGCGTTTAAAATAGAAATCGAAACATTCCCAGTGGCAATGGCGCAGTAGATAAAGTGCTTGATTGTTAACTAGGCCGTGTGGGTTCGATCGCCACGCTAGGCGCATTCTTTTCTATACCTCCAATTTTAATTGGATGCCGCCCATGGGTTAAAAATGAGATAGTCAATACCTGGTTCTCAAATCCAATGTGCCAAACTAGTGCCGTGCAATTCAGGTTGCATTTAAAAGACCTTAGGTCTTACAGGCATATACATAGTTAAATTTAAAAAAGAAAACAGTCATATAATTTAATTTTATTGAAAGTTGCAGTTTTATTCATAAACGCGTATTATCTAAAAGAGGAAATGTTATTCATAAAAGTAATGTAACGCTAAATAGATGTAATTTAAGCTAAACGTCTTTGGAGGGGAAAAAGTGATTATTTTTATTAAAATTATTAAAAGTAGGTATGTCATTATGTTGTTACAAACAAACTATAGCTAAGCTTATCCCCTAACTCTCAATTCACAATTCGTATAATTTTAATTTTAGTTTTGGATTCAATATTTTATAAATAATAGATTCAACAACCATACCATTCGATTTCTTTTGGTAAGTAGGGCTGCTTCATTATATCGAAACGTAATAGATTTCTGTGTTGGTACTTTATTTGACACATTGGCACTGTTATTAATATGGGTGGTAATATTTTTTATGAATACAAATTGAATTGAAAAATATCATCCATCTCTTTCTTTTATTCTTATTTATTCAAATGTCAGTTGAACTTAAGTTTGATACTTTCGGTGAACATCCTACGATATATTATATTGCATTCGTATCATCACTTTGGTGCCCCTTCAGATTATTCGTGTGGGTGAATCCCAAAAGACAATAATATGATTTTCGTTTGGATGTTCGGAGTTAATTTTTGTTTACTCCTATTACTCCAAAAACATCGAATTGGCTGGATCGAGTAAGATTTTCGTGCATTTTTTCTGTTCTCGATTTCATGAGGGAGTAAGAATAGAACACAAAGCGCTTATTCCGGATCTAACCCACAACTGTTCTTAACCATAGAATAGAAGTTAATCCGGGAGTTAAAATGTTCGTTTAATAAAAATAAAGAGAGAAAATCTACTACAAAATGTATGATAATTATCTTTTCTTATGTTCTATGTCAATCAGGTTTATTATATCGACAAATGTCAATTCTTATGCGTCACTAAGCCACCTTCTTGCACTTAATGCAACAGTTAAGTACTTACCGCCACTAAATCACGGCCTTTTAATAAGGCAGTCAAAATTTTTGACAAATTATTTCTGAAAAGTGATAAATGATTGAAAACACCAATTTGATCGGAACGACATACCGACATATGAAACACAACAAGAGTAGATATGTGTGTTATTTTGTGAATTCGTAACATTTTGTACACATTTTTACAAACTGCTGTTTGTTAAGTCGAAAAAATCACTACAAAAACTGTCAAAGTGGATGAGAAAAACTTCCCTTATATCGAAAAAGTTTTGAGTTCTTACTATATGAATTTGTCTGAGCAACTGGTCTAAGAACTGTCAAAACAGAAACCTATGAAATGTTTTCAACTGTTTTCTTACGTTAGTAAAGGAAACTTTGAAAGAAATGAGAACTCGGACGAGAAGTGTACTAGAATGAAATATTTATTTTGGGAACTAAATATAAACAGAAATAAAGAAACGGAAATAATCGAAAAATTTCAATCTATCTTCACTGGAATTCTCGAGTGTTCTCTCATTTTATTTTATAGAATATTTTTATTTTGTACACTTTTCTTTGTGTTGCGTGCTGATTTTCACTTTTTCTTTTATTTTCTTTTTAGTTTAGTTTTGATGTGTTTTAAATGATATTCAATTAGGCCCATCACTACATTCTGTTATTGTGTCAATTGGCGTTTGCTTACTTTGTTGCAAGACTTACAAAATTCCCCCACTTCTGAAATTTGACAGTTATTGCACTTCTTACTACAAAAATAACTAAACAGACCTATTGTTATTCCATTCCAAATAGAGGTGAATATTTTGATTGTTTCAATAAATGAAATAAAATAAAAAGAATTTTTTATATTTTATTATTTTAAATAAATAAATTGTCAAAACGTTTTATATACTGTATATAACATTTTTCACGTCTATTTATGACTTTTTTTGAAAAACGTTATGTATAAATGCACCTTGCTTTTGGACTAATGTCGATTCTAATCAAACCCATTTCAACTTGACGAAGATATACAATGGGCGTGCAAGCACGAGACTATTTCCACCGGACTAAAACCGGTTTTGTGGACAAAGGAAGCCAAGTGTGCTATATGCAACGAACAGAAATTTCAACCCTAAATTTCGTGGATGAACGAAGACTAAAACTAACACATACACAACAGTTTAAACGGTCAAATACGATAGAAATAATAATTCATATAAAAAAGGTTCATGTATACAATTCTTCGCTCAGCTGAAATCATCTCCCTTGTGCTTAGACTAAAGACGAAAACTGATTTTCATCCCGTGTGTGCAGGCCCAATAGGATGAATGACGCTTCAACTCGGCTTAAAAAAAAATTATGTGTTAGGTCACAATAGGCGTTTTTCTTTTATAGTTCGGAGTAGAGACTGAGTTGTCAAAAAATTCTTTTGATTCTTTTTCACTCAGAGTACTCAGAAATCCGAATGTGTGAACATGTACACAGCGTGCTCGATGTGCTAGAACATAATCGTCTGAGCATGAAGAGTAAATTGCTGAGCACACGAAATGTCATAACTGCCGAGAAGCATAACGTGAATAAAAAATAATCAGATACAAAATGGTGAAATAAGTTGGTCGCTTGTGGAATTTAAAAAAAATATGGTTAGTTTTGTGTTTTTATGATTAAAATGAAAATATGTTCTGGTTTGTGTATCAGTGTATTCAGAGCTTGCTCAGTTCAGAACAAGTCCACAGCATACTCTATATGCATTCAAACTCTGAGTTGAAAAATTGTATTTTATAAAAACGGAATTGTAAAAGCAGGTTTTTAGGTACATTTAATAAAAATCGGAACCAGGAGAGACTTTACATTCTACGTGTATGTAAATGGTGAGTCTTGTAGTAGTTACGGTTGTGGGACTATTTCTGACACTTCTGTTTAAACACGGTGTCAAGGAAATCCAAATCATCATTTGAATTTTTGTGTGACATGTGAAAATATTTCATCGAAAAGGTGAATCATCTCGACACAAAAGCTTCCAGCTCGCTTCATTCATCGATTTAATGTCAATTTTAAAACTGTACTGGACTACTGTTAATATAACCGCCATGCAAGCGCAGCGCCAGCTAGGAGACCTTGCTCTTTTTATCCTTTTGATGTTCCTAGTTTTATTTATACTCACACATAATATTCGATTTGATTAATAAATCGTATTTATAGATTTACATTGTGCATAAAGAACATCGAAGATAATTAGGTGAATTATTTGGTGTTCACCTCTTTTTGGCAGACAAAGTGGTGATTATGTAATTTTGACAGAGCAAAATAAAATGTCTTAAAAATCAGCATAAATATGTATGTTAATGAGAAAGCAAGCGCTAGTGCAGCTTGAAAGATTATTATTATTACCTCAGTGAGGTGTGTGCATAAAGTAGGGGATATTATTTTGTATGGGCCAAGTAATCGTACACAATGGCGCAATGAAACATTCAATTAATCACACAAGAGATTTTTTTCTTGTTTTTATTTTTAATTTATTGATTTTGATTTATTGGCATATTTGAGGTTGGGATGGAATCTTTTTAAATTTATCATCATTATGGTGGTAGTAGTGGTGGTGGTGATGTGGTAAAATTGAAATATTGTCTTGCATTCATGGTGTGTTAGATTCAAGTTCTATTTATGATGCAATTAAAGGAATCAGGTTATTTATGAGATATCGCAACATCCATACATATTATGCAGATCAGAGTCAAGATCATCTATACAAAAATGTTAAGATATGAGTAGATATAAATTGAAGCAAAGATTGGGAAGATAAAGAAATAAAATTACTTCTTTTCAATGAGAATAATTGAATATTGTTTGAACTATGTGTATAATAAAATGAATTAATCGTTGGAATAACAAAGTACTTCGAATTCAATTTGAAAGCTTGTTCGGAAAAATACGAGTTCGATTCTAAAAATTTGGCGGAGTTTTAATTTGAAATCCTTCAAATAGTTTGGAATAACAAGTTTCAATGATATTTAACTTATTGATAGTGTTCTGGTGAAATTGGCTGGTCACGAAACAACTCAGCTGTCTTACAAAATCGAACGTTTAGGATTTTAAATTACCTTTACGTTGAACTTCTAATTAGTTCAGAATTCTCCACTTAATTGTACTGACCATTTTGTCATAATGGGTTATCCATTTTGCGGTTTCAAAAGTAAACTTAAATAAAACACATATAAAATTTTTTTTTTCATGACATTTCTTTTTTATTATAAAGTTTGAACGTTGACATTATGTGTGAAACACTACATCATTTAATTGACCACCACGCTAATTGTTCCAAGCATCGATTCTTTTGAGGTAATTTTCGACCACGTTTTGACACATATTGGGTAGTATCTCAGCCATAACTTTACGAATGTTGGTTTTCAAGTGCTCAAGAGTTAAAGTTTTATCTGCATAAACACGGTCTTTCGCGTAGCCCCACAAAAAAAAGTCCATCGGTGTCAAATCGCATGATCTTAGTGGCCAGTTGATATCGCCACGACGAGAAATTACGCGGCCAGGAAATGTATCTTGCAATAAAGCCATATTCGCTCGAGTTGTGCGGCATATGGCACCGTCTTGTTGAAACCACATATTCTCCAAGTCGTATTCTTCAATAGCAGGCAAAAAAAAGTCGGTTATCATATGACCATAACGCTCTGAATTGACGGTGACAGTGGTTCCATCGTCGTTTTGAAAGAAGTAAGGTCTAATCACACTTCCCGACCAAAGAGCGCCCCAAACAGTTACTTTTTGTGGATGTAATGGACTACCTTCAATTACTTGAGGATCCTCAGAACCTCAAATGCGACAATTTTGTTTATTAACATATCCACCGACTGAGAAATGTGCTTCGTCGCTGAAGAAAATTTTGTGCGAAAAATCGACGTCCACCGCCTGTTGCTTAAGCACCCATTCGACGTATGTACGACTTTGTGAATGGTCAGCTGGCTTCAGTTGTTGTGTTAGCCAGACTTTATATGGATGTAGGTATAGATCCAAATGCAAAATACGCCATATAATGTGCCGTAGAACAGTCCTAATTCCTGAGAACGACGAGGAATCGACACATTCGGGTCTTCGGCAACACTTTCACTTACAGCAGCGATAATTTCAGTGGTACGAGCGAAACGATGATGCACAGGCCTTACAATATCTGTGACCAATCCAGTCTCTTCAAATTTCTTCACAATTTTGCCAAATGCTTGCGTAGTTGGACGATTATGTAAACCATAATCTCCTCTTAAAGCACGATATGTGGCTTTGGCAGAATCACCATTTTTGTAGTAGGCCCTATACTTTTGAAACCGCAAAATTGATAACCCTTTATTTTTCAATGAATTTTAAGCCAAAAATGGTTAAATACACGAATCGGTCAATTAAAAGATATCAGAATATAAAAATTGCCCCGATGACGAAACGCGTTGGCCTTTAAAAAAGTTTTTTAATTATATTAATAAAAACCAAATTTTAAATTGTGGAAAAACAAGTGTTTAATTACTTCTTTATACATTTAGATCACTGAGAAGAGCCTTTGTGAACAGAGTAAGCTCTCAGCATATTATGATCAGAGTGACAGCACACTGTCACATGACTAGAAATAACATGAAAAACTATAATGTTCCATTTCTGAGCTCATGGAGCGTGCAATGAGCTACCTCTGATTGACAAAAACAACATAAGCTGAACGACGAGATATTTCTGAGCTAAAAATGAAACATATACAACTTTGACAGTTCACTATCCTGCACTGTTTCAGTTTCAGAGTCAACTTAGGAGGGGCCAGTTATAGCTTTCAGTGAAACGAATGATTGAATACTTGGCCTATCAATTCTGAAACACTTAAGCAAATAAAACTGATATCGTTTTCATACCAAAATGAAGCTGATAAAATATATAATTTTTTTTTTGGCAAAACAATATTTTATTTGGGTTTTGTAAAATCATTCACCCCTATTGCTATTGTCAATTGCAAATTGATAGTTGATAAATACTGAAATTTAATATTAATGCAACCAATTATTAAGAGTTTTGGTAAAATGATGCAGACTGTTGAGATATACAAGGAAATCGATAATAAATAAATCAATAATTGTGCATTTTGTTAATAAATTGAGGTTTTAAAACCAAATTTCCGTATTTATCGATGAACAAATTGATAATTGACAATCACAATAGGGCCCATTGTCAATTATGGAAAGCATTTCCAATGGAGAACTGAAATTTTATTTCCAGAAGTGGAACACTCCACTTTGTGTTCCTTCCAATGATGTGTGTTCCTTCCTTTTCCTGTTCCCATTTGTCTGTTTTTCTTTCAATTGTCAGATCTAACCTCAAAATTAAATTTGGCTATGAAAGTATCAACCAAGTTTGAATGATAGCTATAACTAACTTGCCAACAAAAAATTTGTATTGTGTATAACAATAAGGATCCAGTTATAGCGATCAGGAAAATGCATCAGTAAAATTTGAAACAGTATGAAAGTGAATATTTATTGTTATGGTATTTTATGGCAAAAAAGGAAAATTATGTCAGTTAGCAAGTCTCACTATCAGTCTGCCATGATAGAAATATACAGGAAAGAGATTTTCGTCCACAATTCTGTCAGTCAGTGGAACAAGAGGAATTGGAACTCAAATCATTGGAATTATTTGTTCCACTTTGTATCAAATGACAATCATCTAGCACGAAAAAATAATTTTTATTAGGAAAATCATTAAAAACATTAAAAAAAACTGTTTTATTACAAATATTTTTTGCAAAAAAAAATTCTCTGAGTTATTTGTCATCTGTTAGTGTAGCATTTGCATTTTAAAACGCGTGAAAATATCATAAATTACCCTTTAGAACTTTATTCCTGATTCATTTTCCTGCTCGCTATAACTGGCGGCTTAGATAAACTTAAAAAAAACTGAAAAATAGCTATACATAGATTGCACATGATAGCCGAAGAGCGTAGTTAACGCATACTTTTGCAAAAATGTGAGTAGTTTTTTTTCGAAATTGTAGGTGAATATACATTTCAGAAGAGGCGTTTTCTATCTTTATAATTGAGTATCTTTGACTGTCATTTGTTAGTCCCCTTTCACACAGGAAAACCAGTTGCTGGAGATTTTTTTGACGTTTTCCTTTAATTGCCTTGTAGCTTTCACACGAAGAAACTGGCACCAAGAAACTGAGGATGAAACTGGGAAGATTTTGTTAAGCTAATTGGAATGCAAAACAAAACGTGAAAAAAATCTCTTCAAATCGTTGACTGGGGAATTTTTTTCATTCCCTTTACTTCTTGCCCCTCTCGCCATCAAACTCCAAGTTGCCGGCAACTCAGTTTCTTTGTGTGAAAGGGGACTTGTATATTGTGCAGTGCTGTCAACTTCAGTGCTTCCAAATTATTTTCATTTATTAAGGTTTTACGAAATTAAAACTTTTGAATTCAGAAATTGTTTTTTGTAAGTAAATTATTTTGTGACACTTTTAAAAAAAAAAAACTTAGTCTTAACGATTTTTGAAATTTTTTAATTTTCAAAAGAGAAATGTATTGGGACGGTCTTGGATTTTAAGGAGAAAAAAAAACACTGAAAAATTTTAAATATTTAACCATTCCTGTCAACACAATGTAGAAAAATCCAATTTGCGGAAAAACGTCCTTACTTTATTTCAGACTCCCGCCCAAGAATTCGGCTTGCTGTTGTTTGTTGTGTGCAAACAATTACATACCTCATCAGGGTACTTGTTTATCCGAATTGGACTTTCGTGTTTCGTATTCTATTTATAGAAAATGAAAAAAATCTAGAATATAGAATCAAACAAAATCTGTGCAGTTATAGTAAGCAGTAGGCCGCCGCTGCCGTCACTGCATCATTTGAAATATTCCATCCCATCGAATTGAAAAATCTAATTAAAAGCTCAAAAGAATCTAGCGACGCGACTGCGACTGTGGCAGCAACAACATTGGCAGCAGTGGCGGGCGGTTGTCAGAGTGTGGTGGGGTCAAACTCTTAACCCAACTCAGCATAATATTTATTTGCAAAAAATCTATGTTATGCGGAATCAATTGATGAAAATAATTGCAAGCGCATCGACTTCGAAATCAAAACTAAAATTGGCGACACAACAACCAAACACCATGCATGCCGGTGGCTCGCACACTCGGTTGAGGGTTTAAAATTAGCCTAAAGTGCTTGAAGATTATAATTCACTCTGATCGAATTGTTTGGTGGTGCGCGTTGCTGCATCAATGCAATTAAAATTAGACAGCGACGCGGTCATAGATTCACGAGAAAAAATTAGAACTATTGACTAAAAACGGATCTCACATGATTATGTCTGAGTCGCGTCCGTTGTTGCGGCAGCAGCTCGTGATGGTACCAAAAATGATGATGCTCATGACGGAGCTTCGAGAGCACATTGCACTTGTTAATTAAAATCTGAATTGTTTATAATTTTAGTCTCTGCTATATAATGTAGATATAGGTGTAATATTTGAGGATATAAATTGGGTTTTCTATTTTGAAGAGCAAAATTCCTTTCTGACGTAAATCTTTTACAAACCTATGACAACGGTGACGTAAAATATAGGCATTTATATCTAAATCGAAATTCGCACGTAGTGGGGTCAGTATGTTGCTAAAAATAGATTATCATTAATGGCAACCATGAGTCAATCAATCATTCTTAAAATAAACTCTGGTTTCTACACAGAACCTCAGCAAATAATATTATGTGGTAAAATTAGAATTTACCAAAAATATTGCAAGGATTTTTTTTTTTGGATTCAAGCAATCAACAAAGTAGTAGTTAATAACATACGTCTTTGGTTTGATATGAGTATGGGTACATATAGGATTACTGGAGGTCATTTTTAATGAAAGTGTGTCTTAGAGTTTTGATAGTAAGAATATTGGAGAATATTTTGAAGTAAATGTAAGTTTGAACGAAAAATAACTCTTGCCAATCGCAGCTTCCTAGGGCTTGGAAGGCAAATGCAATCTCTAATCAACCCGGTCTTAGTGTACGGTGCAGGGTCATGGATCTTCGTGAAAGTTCCTTGAACAAAATTCTCTGGGTTATTGTATGTCTTGGCCACTCCTTCATAGATGGTGAGTGGATAAAACAATGAACTCGACAGGTACAACTAAACTAACTTAGAAAAAAATAAAAGAACCTTTGGGAAATATGATAAAGGTAAGTCTGAGCTTTAAAACGCATATCTTAATGTCTTACAATTGCATTATCAACTAACATTTTGGATTCGAAATTGCGAAGATAAATTAACTTAATGAAGTCTTATGAAAGCTTCCGGGTGAAATATATATGTATGTTAATAATTAAGAGTAAGACTATGATATATCAAAGATAAACGTTAAAAGTTTATCAATTGTACTAAAAAATTGTACAACTTTTTACTTAAGCCAAGTTTTGCATTTGGAAAAAAATCGAACTCGAGATTTTATTCAAACTTGACATTACGATGATGGAGAACACAAAAAAAGTGGTTCCCGCAATTCCGTCTACATCTCTGTAGATCGATCTACAGCCCAAACGGCTGAAGCGCATTTTCTTCAAACTCGGTACTTAAGCCTTTTAGATGCGATTGTGTCAAATACATTTTTGAATAGTTTTTTTAGCCCCGAAAATAACGCTACTTGCCATACTTGCGGAGAAATTACCTTATCTTATTTATCTATGTCCCTTATAATATGTTGTTAGTTCTATGCCTAAACAGCATGTAATGAGTAAGCCATCAACGAATTGTATGACATTTTATTTTAGAATTGTTTTTTTAATTGAAAAATAAGAGGACATATACTATGGCAGGGATCGAACCGGTGACCATGAGGTTGACAGGCGAACACTCAACTATTGCGCCACAGGTCTCTCCTAACGACGAAATTTCGACTTTAGCATAAAATATTTACGTAGGAGATCCTTTGAATTATAAGTAATACTCCATACTAAAATTTTCGGAAAACGTTTCCTGAAGTGATAACTTTTTATGGGAGGGTAAACTGATTCGTTACGTAACGTATAACGCACTATCAACTAAACGAATTTTATCTTTTTAAGGAGTGTACCTAAAAATCTGTAATTTTCAGGAATGATAGAGTATATTGCGATGAATGTTTGGTAAAAAAAAATTCGATACCTAGAATGTCAAAAAAAATCGAACTCGATATTTTATTCAAACTTGATAGATAGATAGATAGATAGATAGATTCTTTATTCTTTCTTTAAAATTTTTACAAATACAGTGTTAAAATTCTTGAATAATTTTGTAAAGACATGACATGAGATGTCGTCTGCCTGAGGGGCATTTTTGTTTTTAAATTATGAAGAAGTAATTTCAATTTTTTTTTTGTTTGTCTTATAAAGTAACGATAAGATACGAATTATAACGAATTTTTTCTTTCATTATTTTTTTTTTTTTTTTACAATATAGGCAAGAGATAAATTTTTTTTTTTTTTTTTTTTTTTTTTTTTTTTTTTTTAATTTAAAAGACTTTTAGTTTAGTTAAAACAAATTGTAAGGACTTTTAGATTAGTTAAATCAAAATATAAATTAAAGTGATTTTATGTTTAGTTAGAACAAAATTTCTGGCTTTCAGTTTATTTAAAACACATTTTAAGGACTTTTAGATTAGTTAAATCAGAATATAAAATTTTTTAAATAATTTAGCAAAATGACTTTTAGTTTAGTTAAAACAAAATAATAAAGCTTCTTAGTTCGATAAACAGCTTCTAATGTGACTTGGATCAAAAACTTCCTTCCATTATTCGAGCTCTATAAGTTATTGCTTCTTTGTAGAACTCATAAAGATGCATCCAGTTTGCACCATTCAAATAGCTTGTTACCTCGCCTACATCCAGATAATTTTTTTGGAAATGAACAAGTCTGATTTCCGTCAGCATTGGGCAAACACCAAAGAAGTGGATTACATCCTCTCTTTCATGCAGGTTACAGAGAGTGCAGCTATCGATGATTTCATTCCGGTGGGGCCTAAAGTTAAGTCTAATCAGCTCTCCTCTTATTTTAAATATGGTACCAATGATGGAATTGCTATATGCTCTGGTAAAATAGTTTCTGTCGTTGAGATTAAAGATGCATTTTGAATAATAATGTCTTTCCGTGGATGAGCGTGCTTTTTCAATAAAGGAGTACCTTTCATTCTCATCCGTTACTGCTATTACCTCGTAAAGGGATTTCTTACATTGAGCAGCGCTCAAACTCCAATTCAAAGTGAACCCACAATTGGCGGCTAACAAGTTCCAGTCTCTTACAAGTAGGGTAGTTCGATGAATCGCATAATCCAGTATTATTCTCGGTAACCTCTGCTCCTCCATAAGTAGGACTCTCACTACGTAGTCTGCATTCAGTTTTAGAGTTGAAATAAACAGTGTCGGTAGACCAGTTTCCAAATAATACATATATTTTGGCGTGTTTATCGGCAAAAAGAATATTTTTCTTAAGAAAAAGCGCAATAGGCATTCAACTAGCTCATACCTCTGTAATCCCCATATACCTCATTTTCTTTTCTTTACATGTATTCTTGTATAGTTTGTTTATTTCCAAATAATCTGCCCTTACACTTGGAATTTCATATTTTCGGAGGAGATTGAGTAGGGCTAATGATCTTTTCCGTAGCTTTTCGCATGAAAAATCATACCACTGGTTTTTTTTTCTTAAATTGTTTGTATTTTTCATTAAATTTGCTGCTTCCCATATAATTCGTTCTAATTCGCAGATTGGAACAAACTTAAGTGAAGACCTATTTTCTAAATGACTAAGCATGTTATTCAAAGTATTTTGATATTTTGTTTTTGCCGATTCCTTCCATCTGAGCATAATATTGTCAGCGGGATTGCTTTTAGCTGATTCAAACTGTGAATTATTACATGTTATGTTCATGAATATTGGAAAGTGATCCGAATATGTAATACCTCCTACCGCAAAGTCCTTTACCAAAGCGCACCAATCGCCACCCACTAGACCGTAATCAATTACAGAGCATCCCTGCTTTGAAACAAACGTGAATTCACCTTTTTTATCACCTTCTGTGCTGCCGTTTAAAATACACAATCCAAACTCGTTACAGAGATCAACCAATTGTTTTCCTTCGTTATTCGTTTTTACATCTTTGCTTACACGTTTTTGCCATCCATACGTGTTTTCTGCTTCCATGTCTCCGGTTCTCGCATTTATGTCACCAACTATCATTATATTGTGAGATTTAAGCGAACATAAAAAGTCATAAAATGCTTCATATTCTTGATGCCAGTTATTGCAATTTATATAAATTGGTATTAAATAGAGTTTCTTGTTTAAATTATTATTCATTATTATGTAGCCAATATTTTCCTCAATTTTAACTTCACATTTTGAGATAATGTTGTTTTTAATTGCCATCAGTGTACCCCCGCTAGCTCTTCCTTTAATTGCTGTTTTTTTGGCTGATATCCAGACACAAGTAAATGATGGGAAATATTTTTCATAGTTTTTGTCTCGACCTTCCAATAGATGAGTTTCGAATAAAAAAACTAAATCAAACTGTAATATATATTTAAAAAATTCTGGGTAAAAAATTTTGTTATTAAGACCGCCAACATTATATGCTAAAATTCTTAAGTATTCTAAATCATAAGTATCTCGTTCCTCCATGCCATTCCTGCGCTATTGACCATTGCGACTTGGCAGCACTAATTGATTCTGAACATTGTTGACATTTGTTCTGAACCTTGAATCTGTCATAGATGTGTCATCATTTGCTTCCCTGCATTTTGGTAAACACGTTCGGAAGTAATCGTCTGGTAGATGTAAAGATTCACAAAGTTTGGAGAATCCACAATTTGCTCCACTTTTTAGGCCGACTGAATCGTCCCAAGTGTATGAGCTTCCATTCACCCACAGTGTATCCTCTTTTACGGCCACCTTAGCATTACTTTTCACGCGCTTAATCATTTGTCGTACGTGCAGTAGATGACCTCTTCGAGCTCTCATGTTTCGCGGAAAATCTTTTTGGACAGATATCTTTGTGTTTTTAAGTTTTCTCGTGTTTTTTAATATGGTGTACAATGTTTTCTTTGTTTTAAGTTTAACAATAAAGTTTTTATATTTTGAATTCCACGATTTAACTTCTTTTATTTCGTCTATAATATTATCTGCCTGATCATTTGACAGTTGAGTACAAACTTCCTCTACTTCGACTTTTTGATCAACTTGCTCTCTGGCTTCTAGACGGAAAATCAAATTTTTTTCGTTAGATTGCATTTGCATTCGTTCGATTTCTTTTTCCAAGACACCCAATTTTGTCTGGAGAGACTGAACAACACCTCTTAGTGCATCATTTTCACATTTTAATGCGTTTATGTCATCTCGCACTTCTTCTATATCTGACTTTGTAGCTAGATGTTGTTGCTTAAAGTCAAATAAATCTTCAAGATCTTTCTGTGTCATGTTCATTAAGAGTCCTGAAGTGTTTTTTCCCTTTTTGCTGTCGTTGGATCCCATTTTTTCGGGTGAAGTAGCAGAAATTGTACGTTTGTTTTGGTTCATAATTTTTTGGCAATATATATATTTATAATTGGACAACTGTTGTTCTTTGTCAATCAGTGAGCTTTTTGTGATTTCTTTTTACTTGATTTTATCGGTATAAATAATATAGCAAGACAATTTGAATAATCAAAAAATGCTCACCGGTTATTATTTGAATCACGAGATTATACTTTTCGTATTTTATAATTGACTTTTTACTTGAAAAATTATTTATTTTATAGAGACCACAGAAATTTCAATCACTTCGTTTTAGCACCAGTGTTGCCACTCAATCAGCGATTTATTTAGCGTTGGATAAAGAACAAATTCTCTTCATGGCTTGTCAAAGCGAGCTGGGTAAATGTTTCATCATTGATAGTTCGATGATGGAAAACACCAGCAAAGTGTTTACCGCAATTCCGTCTGCCTGTGGATCGTCTGCAGTCTAAGCCACTGAAGAGATTTTCTCAAACTTAGTTCTTAGTCCCACAAAATAACAGTAATTGCCGTACAATTGATTCTTCTATCTTAATTATCTCAAAAACCGCTTTAACCATTTTGATTTAAAAAAATCTGTGTACCATTGTAGACATATTCTACATTTTGGTATACAAATTTGTTTATATATTTTTTTATTAACGGTACTTGCCATACAACCATTTACATCTCTTTTATTTTCAAATTTCTCATAAACGGCTCAACACATTTCGATCACCATTTTTATGTAGGAGGTCCTTCAAATTCTACATAATACTGCATTCCAAAATATTTGAAAAAAGTTTTTTGGAAAAAAAATATTTTTTGAAGTGCGCCACTTGGCTTCATTTATTTTGAAAAGGGTGGGGCGGCCTTCATTCGAAAGAAAGCTATCTAATGTTTTATGTCATAAAGGCTTAGTACCAATCATTACGTGGACTAGGAGGAGCGCGCGTTCGCTGTGGAGTCGTACTTTTCAAGAGGGTTTTCAATCATAACCATGCAGCGTGCATTCAGAAATCACTTTAATACCGCCCTCGCAGGTCATGTTCCTGATCGCAAATCGATTCTCTAATGGGTGGGCACCTCTAGAGAAACCGGAGATGTCCATTGCACAGAATATGCATCGTTGGTTTTTTGAAGAAAATGGTCAGACAGTTAAAATCAATTCTTTTCGTTATTTCCACATGACGAGAGCTTTTTTTACCGAAACTTGAAGAAATGGATGTGGGAGATGTCTGGTTTCCGCAGGATGGCGCTGAATATTTTGCGAGAACATTTCCCTGGAGACCTCATCTCTCTCTGGGAAATCTGCAGTGGCCAGCGTCTCCGATTGATTTAACACCATATGATTAATTTTTGTGCGTCAATGACCCTGGTTCAACTCAAAAGCAATATTCAATCTGCTATCGATAACATACCCGACGATTTGCTGGTAAGAGTGGACAGAAACTTCAAAGCCCGACTATCTCAATGCATTGACCAGAACGGAGGCCACATTAATGATATAGTTTTAAAAAACTTACTAAGAAATAAAACTTCATGGTCTCTTTATAACTTGGAAAAAAATTATACTGATAGCTCTTATACTATTTATGTTAATTATTTTTAAATTAATGTAGTTTCCCTGTGACCTGTATTTTGCAGAAAAGGAAATATATGAGATGGCACTTCACACAATTGAAACTATTGATTTTTTAAAAAATAACGCAATTTTTAGGTTTTTTTTTTAAATCGAAACAGCATTCAACGAGTTCCGAACGACCTAATAACCTGGAAAACTTACAAAATTCTCTCGAAACTGATATTCAGTCAATTGAATAAAAATCATATTCAAAAACCACATTCAATAGGAATCCTCAAACGAGCAGTTATGTTAACAATTGTTTTATCAATTATACTACCGTATTTAACTGTAACTATGTACATCCAATTATGTATATAGCTTCTACAAATGACAGCAAATTATTTAAAAACTTGCGTCTACAGAAACTGATCATAAATATGTGCATATCTTTTTAGCAAACAATAGGGGTATTCACGATCCGATGTAACAAGTCTTGTATAATTGTAAAATTTTATTTTTTACAACAGACTGTGAACACACCGTTACTAATCTGTAGCAACACTGAAGCAAATGTCAAAATCTGTTTCACATTTGTTCTGAAGAAGGCTTAGTTAGTGTTAAAAAAATTTTACACCCTTGTATTTTTCTATTACAATAGAGTTTGAGTATATTTTGTTGTTGTAGTGCAAAAAAATGCTACACTTTTACACTTTCATAATGATACAAGACCAGATACATCGAATCGTGAATACCCCTAATGTATTGGTAGCTAGCTGCTAGCTGATCACCGTAGTTAAAATAGCTGTCAAAAAATGTCATACGTGCTATATTTTACTTAACCAAATAGCAGCTGTATAGCTTTCTCACATTTGAAGCCAGCTGTAATTTGTTAACTAGATTGAAAAGAGCTTGAAGCTATTTCAATCCCATGTAAGCGATTGATTCAACTGAATCGTGTACGTGATTTTAAAATGTCAAAATTCGCTCACCAAAAGTAAAAAGATAGCCAACTCTTGCTTAATAAAGCTGCGTCTGCAGCTGCGTTGATTTTGTTTTGTTTGTTTGTGTATATTCAATATTTTGACAATCTCCATTGTGTTCAGACAGTTAATGTCCCCTGAACCAATAGGTCCAAGCTTAGATGAACGCAAGTATTTTTTTATTAACAAAAATTGAGTTGAAAATTTAATATGCTTACCAATTAATATTCATTGAGAAGCATTAAGCAATTGGCCAGTTCCTTCATCAAAAAGTGATCAGTCAAGTCCAATTTAAATGAATTTTCTGAGATAGCTTGAACAGGCCTATTGAACCAATTTTCCCCTAGTTTATGTTTTCATCACCTCAGAAGTTTTCCTTGACAACAAAATTTGTCTGCAACTATTTCAAAGTTCTCTCTATATATTTTGTTTTTTTTAAATGAATTGAATGTGACAATAAAATAATTTATGAATGTTTTTTTGTAATAATACAAATTCTATATACTAATACTATCAACCAAGTAGAAGACTTAGCAGTATTATATTTGGGCTTGTTGAATTATTGATTCAAAATAGTTTTTAACGGCCTTTAGTCCTACAAAAATTGGCGTTTCGTCCCGGCGATCTCACTTATAGTGAGGACCGTTGTCAATAGGAAATTTTTGCCAAGATCATTTCATCTTGCATAGATTTCGTGAAGAATATCTAGTGTGAACTATATCCAACAAGACTAGAATTCTATTTTTTTCCCGTGGCCTGGCAGTGTCTATATAAAGTTTTTTTAGCCAGTGAATCCAAAAAATGTCATTCCAAAACAGTAAAGAGTGAGAAGTTGCGTTAACAGTTCTTTTTTTTTGTTTTATAATTAATAATCTCTCGTTTTGACGTTAGTAGTGCGCGAAACAATTTATTTTTTCACATGTGGATGGTATGTGGAACACGAATAAAATTTGACAGTTCGCATAAAAATCCGATTGCAAATACGCGACGACCAGAAATTCATATTAAAACTAAAATCTATAAGGCCTTTACATTGGTCCAAGAATAAATTCTCTGAATCTGTTGACTTTCACAATGATACATGTCTTTCAATGTGTTATCTATTTTCTACAGAAAGGTTTATAGTGAAATAGCCAGTTGCATTCCCCCTTAAGTGCATAGTCGATTTAAATAAGTCCCAAATTAGGTCGTCCTGTCAAGTAAAGAGAAACCTTGTAAAAAAAGTGGACTGCTTTATACCTAGCCCATTCCGATATTCAGACACAACCAATGTAACGTCGGTATCCCATTTGCCTAATCGCTCCCACATGTGCTCAGAACATTTTAAAAGTATAGAAAAAAAATTAAATTACTTTTGAACTTTTCCTAACTTGTCAAATCTCTATTGACAGTTAGGCTGAGTTGGTTTTCAAAATTCGTCAAAGGCGTTGCCATATTTGTATTTTTGTTTAATTAAAATCAAGAAACTAAACAATTTAATCTCGGCGTAGGAGTGGAATTACTAAAACATCAAGGTGAACCCCAAAATAGAACAAAAGAGGAATTTCTGGACCATCCAAAACTCTTTAAAAATAACCTTAGCAATTTACAGGCAAAAAAAATTATTCTGTCTATGTACCTAAACTGACGAATTTTTCTAACAAATTAATTTTAACGAGATTAAATGCTGTACCAAAAAATCATCGCTTTTAGTATATGAGTCCCAAGTCTTTTTTATTTTTCCAATCAGTTTTAATCCTTTTTCTATCTCTTGAAACATATATGTAATTACATTAAGGCTCCAAGCAACATATGTAATTAATTATTACACCTCATCAATGACTAAACTTATTCAAGTAGACGTACAAATACATTATGTAGATACATAGTTATGTGGTATCATCAGATAAACTCAAACAATTGGGCTTACTGATAAATTAAAAGTAATGACGGCATCATCTAGCTTTTGTGGCAAATGTGAGAGCGAAAATGGAAGAAAATAAAAATAAACCTTCATATATTCACCTGACGAAGGACGTTTTTGATTGACACATAACAAAATAGAAAAGGAAGCACGAACAAAAAAAATAAGCAAAAACAAAAGAAAAAATCTTATTTTTCGTCCCTTAATTGATGGCATTATAGCCACACAGAACAATCCATAAAATATATGTAGATAGTCCTACTGAAAATGAAAGAACAAATAAAAAAAAAATAGATACTCCCACAAGCTTGGGTAAACGATTTTACAACCATGACGTCCTTGTTCCTTTATAATCCTTCATTGCCTGCCTGCCACATCAACAATATAATGCTTGCGTGTTTGGCTGTGTAATGGTTGGAGTTTATTTGTGTGTTCATTTCTGGATCGATCGATAATACATTCTCACAACCTATGATATAAATGACGTCAAGGACTGCCAATCGATAAAAGGAACAGATGTGTACAGGAAGATGCGTGTGGCTGATGGTGCGGGTTCATTTCATATATTCCGTGTGGGTATGAAGTAAATATAAAACCTTGTATTTCGTCCATGACAGTTAACGCAATTGGGGGATGGGTCTGTAGCTGCCTTTTTTATTTGTGGGTATTTCATTCTACTGGGGGCCGGAATCACTCATACTCGTATGTGTATAATAGAAGGCACGACGAGTGTGGGAATTTTTGTTGGCTCTTTATATCAATTACGAAATGTTTTGTCGGTGGTAAGTTATTTATTTTTGATGACGTTGCCAGGTGAATAGATGAAAACACAGAAGCACGTTGATTATACCCTTTATATAATTTGGTACGCATGTGGTTGTTCTGGTTCGTCTAGAATGGGTATAGTTTCCACACATCAATAGTTTATTTTAATTCAAATTTTATTGAAAATGGCTCTAACGATTTTTATTAAACATTTATCTACATAGTATATTTATTTGTTGCATTTATAATATATTTGTTTGTTGTTGTGGAACTTAAATTGTTAAATTGATGATGGTGGGCCCACGGTGCTCAGCGGGAAATATTGTTATTTTCAGCAGTAATATGTGTTTCGTCAGCAATTTTCTTAGTATGTATTATAAAATGGACTCCGTATAGGTCCCCACAGTTAATATTGAGCTGGTGTGACCACTAGGATTCCCATAACAAATTAAGTATCTACTGAAAACGCAAGCAATATGTTAAATATTATTTTTGTTTTGTTTTTGTGGACTGTGTGTATTTAAGCCAAATTGAAATATTTTTATGACGTTTATTCTAAAATGCGTTTCGTCCGGGCACGATAGTTGGGCTCATCAGTTAGATGCTATAGTACCCTTCTAAGACGTAATATTTGGTGGTCGATGTTGACTGCTTCTAATAAAATTTACAGCATTATACACACTGCAAGTTATATATATATATTTTTTCTTTTTGTAACAAATAAATTACAAATTAATAGGTTTTTTTTAGTCTAGAGGTGAGCAAAAGAACCCGGGACCCCTCAAGGAGTGGAACAAAAACATTTGTTAAGCTTTATTTTCTATTGACAGAGGCAGTATACTCCTATTAAGCTTTCGATAGGTCCCACATTAAATTTTGAAGTGTGTTGGGCTCAAGAATACCTCTAGGAGCCCCAAATTAAACATAAAGCTGTACCTAAGTACTCTAAGAGAGTATTTATTTACCTTTAATTAATAAAAAATAATTTGTAATTAGGAGCATTTTATTTTGAAGTCCCAAGGCCTTAAATCGCCAATGAGGTCCTGTGCATAGCCACACAAATTAAATCCACGCGCGCTCAAATCAACATTGGTCCCCAGTTCCGTTCAACAGAATCTCAGATAGGACGTAGAATTTTGTCTTAAAATGAAGAAAAAACTGGCCGTGTTTTGTAAAATGTGACAGTGTTTTGTTGAAACCCCAAGCATATATATTTGTATTACGTACAAAATAGTTTTCTTATTTATTAAGCCAAGTATATAGGTAGTTTATCGATGAAAAAAAAATATACCTACATGTATTTCTTATGGGTGTGATTTGTTGTGAAAAAAATGACTGAACTAACCTTTTTTTTATCGAAATGTAAGTCTACAATTCACCTTTAAACATATTCGCTGTTGTTTGAGTCTAGTCCTACAAATTAATAATGACAGTCCACAATTCGGTTGGGGATTAACTATATAAAGCTAAGCATTCAACCTTCGTATATAAGAACCCATTGCTCAAGTCATTTTGAGGGATGAGAGTGGCGACATCTACAGTCGTTGCGTTAAACAATATATAAAGTCGAGCGGCGATACTAGCACCTCTACAGGCTTATCTGATGATAGTACTATGATTTTTATATACAAAGCTTTATTTTAACATATACTAGCAGATTGAATGACAGTTCGGTATGACAACAAAAAAAAAAAAAAACAATAAAAAAACTGTATGATATCCCTAACTAAGTTCACTACTTAGGACAATTCGAACAGTTTCTAATAAATTTTATGATTGTCACAGTCACAAGAGTAACTGCCCCTTAATTTGTAACATCAGTTACTATACGGCCAATCACCTTTCAAAATAAACAAAACAACAATTTTATTTTGAAAACCCGAAATATTCCCGCCAGCATAATGTACATAAAACAATTTACTAAGCTTACATATGCATGTAGAGTTTACTCTCAGTTCCACACTGGTGCTCAAATTTATAAAATTATCTGCTACCAAGTTTTATTTTTCTTTCCTTTTTCCTTTCCGCCTCCATTACACTGTCAATCATGTATGCGTTATTAACAAAAACAATAAGACAAAATCTTCATTAAATACCCTAAATGGATACCAAAAGCAAAAACAACACTTAAGGGCTTTTCACATGAGAGCGACCAATGACCGACGAATAAACGAATAAATTCCATTTAAATCAATTTACGAACCTAAATTCTTCACAAATTCTAAGCAAAATTGTAGAAATATAATTTATATTAATGCTTAGACACAAAAATTTACTTTTTAATCGCCAAAATAAGATACATTTGGAAAAACAATATTGGTAGTCGCGAATTGCATCTATGATTGTTACGAACAGTTCACGTTCCACATACCATCCACCCTACAACGAATAATTTAATCAGACTTTCAATTTATATTCGTGACGAATTAAATTAAAGCCATGTGAACGAATATGTCAAAATGGCCGAATATTCGTTAATTCGTTGGTCGCTCTCATCTGCATAGTGCTTTAAAGTCACTAGCGGCCGGTATTCCATTGCATCGAAACTGAGTTCATTCTGTCAATTTTTTTTCAGCCCTTTAAAAAAAATCAGTAATTTCGAATTGAAAAAAAAACGCCTGGCAATGCCTATGAAACTGTGAAACATAACCTACCACACACGGATATGACGAGCTGTATCTACTATTTCTTCTATATGTAACGGAATGCATACATACATATATAAATTAATCAATTTAACCATAACTACTCCCAGCAAACGAAAGAAGGATATATAGGCACATTTTCGGGGGCAGTAGATTATGATTTGCCCCAAGTTCCAACTAACAAATTTTTCGATTAAAGAATCTGGTTTGGGGCGGTGGTGGTGGTGAAATGATTATGCATGTGTGCACTCTCTCTTATTTTCTCTAACTCGGTGTCTCTGCATGATGTGTGGCAGTATAGCGTCAGAACGACCTTGGACAGCTGTACTGGTATGGAAGAGGAAATAACAAAATAAAAGGAGAAAACTAAGTTTGACTGGATGGGAAAAGAGGAGAAAAACAAGAACAAAAAGAAATTACCGTAACAAGGCATGGCAAACCCATGAATTTGTCCATGACGTCATTTGGGAAAAAAAACTATTGATTGCCTCATCATACGTTCATATTTTATAAGAGAACTTTTGGGTAGGTATGTTGTAGTTGTGTTATGCACCCCTTTTTCTTGCCCTTGTAGATTTCTAACTGGATGTGGGTGTATTCATGTAGGTATGAATATAGCTATCTACTGTGTGCAGTATTAATATTTTAAGGCAATTAAGTGAATCAGTGACGATGGCAGACACACACGGTCTGAAGAAAAAAAACATATCCAATTGAAAGGAAATATTGATTTACTCAATTATTGACAGTTTGATGAGTGGGGTGCGGCCAGCGGTGCCGATGGCGAGGGCGGCGCGGTGGTGCACTTTGGTTTATGGGGTTGGCTTTGGTGTTGAGTGAACATTGAACATATCATCCCCTGAACACGCCAATGTGGATGATTAAAGTGAAATTGATTTCATATTTTCCGCCATTACATTACCTCCATCTAACAATTATTATTATGATGGGGTTGCAACTTCATTGAACGTCGCACGCGGTAACTTATCATCATCGTAGGTAGATTGGAGCGGAATAAATATTCGAGTTTATTAGGTGGGTGGCCAAATGTGGACGAGCGAAGAAGAAAATAAATGATGACGACTGACGGCACTATGTCGATAAATTAATTTGTTTTGTTTGGTGGATAATTGAAAATTGATTTATTTTATGCGATGATGTGGGCTCTTTGTTGGGATTTTGTTACCTATATGGGGGCAAGGGACAATGATGACTCTTACCTACATTCTGTACCCAGAGTTTGATAAAATATTGAATGGCCTTGTTTATTTTTATGTCTTTGAAATGAAAGTTCCCACAGGGAGTGGTGCATGAGCTGGGATTGATCTAAATGACGGGTGTCTATTGAATTGTGACAGTTTTTATTTGCTAGTGCAATATAATTCCAGGTGTTATATAAATATTTATAACTTCATTAAAAAAAAAACTAATTTCTAGGCTTAATCAAACCTAAGAGTATTGAGTGAACGAGAAGGTAGTTCTTTAAATAGGTAGGTACCTACCTATGGTTAATATTTTTCATATTGTGTACAGTTGATATGTACAGTTGTTAGAAAGGCATATTATGTACATATGTACCTAACTATTGGTATCTATTAATATAAAAGAAGAAAACCTTTTACAGAGTTGAGGTTCGTACCTCCTAAATATAATCTTTTCGATTCACTTGACTTCAATTGAAATTCAGTTTTTAAGCTAAGAAATTGCACACATTTTTCCACAAAGGTAGGGCACATGAGAAGCTCAATAAAATGCTGACCCTATTTAAATCTTTAGGTGTTTTTTTTTTAATGTACCTACACTTAGACTTAAGATTCTACTGAAGCACTCGGACGTAGAGCTTAACCAGCCTTAAGTCAAACTTTTTATATACAAGTTGAAATTAATCAAATTACAAAAAAACGTGTTTTTGGTGTTTTTCGGTTAACTTGTAAAAATAAGTAGCTGTGATTTAACCTTAAGATAAAATATTGTAAATCGAAAATGTAATTAAATTGAATTCCATCTTAGATATATTTTTATTTGCGATATTCATACATAATGTCAAGTTTTGCATTTGGACAAAAAATTGAACCCGAGATTTTAATTAAATTTAATATTTGATAGATGTATGATAGAGAACCCCAAAAAAATGATACTTAGGTTGGTTACTTATGTATTATAATACGAATTTAAAGTCTTACTTAAAAAAAGTAGTGGGAGTCTTCTGAAAAGTTAAAAAACACACAAAATAAAAAGTGTAAAGAAACTGACGTAGATATTAACAGTGCAGTGAGAAGTTTTTACTAAAAGTAAAGCTAACGTGGATATATCGCTAAATTTAGTAATATGTTAAATCATTTTTAGTATGATACTAGGTTAAAAAGAGGATTTTGCTAATTTTAATCTTATTAACATTTTACTAAAGTTAGAATCACCCAATGGCTACTTTAATTTTTTAGTATCGTACTAAATCCATAATATCATCTGATAGTATATCAGCCTTGCACGCGGAGACCCGGGTTAGAATCCTGCTGGTATACATTTTTTTTTGTCAAAAATGAAGTTAAATGGTTAAAATATAAACATCGAATACTTATTTAGAGCACACGTTGGATTTCCATCAACATATAGTTAATTTATTTGGACTTTGGAGAATTTTAAAAAATTAAAAAAATAAAACGTAGACGAATCTTCAAATGTGAAGTGTTCAAAATCTGTATTTAATCTGTTTTTTTTTTATATGTCTTAAACAAATTATTGTTCAGTAATTTAAAAAAGTAAAAATCTTAAAATTTAACGGTATACACCCCTGAAGAAGACGGCAACCATCGACGAAACGTTGGGAAAATAAAATGAAAAGTGCCTTCATTTAATCATCATTACGACCAATAAAGCCGATGAGAATCACTTTTTAAAAATTCTCCAAAGTCCAAATAAGAAACCAACTTGGTCAAGAACTTCTAAAATATTATATAATTAATTTACAACGCAGAACCACAATAATTGTGTTCTTCAAAATTCAAGCCCTACAAATGCTTTGCTATCTGCTTAATAAGCATTTTACTAGTTAACAAAATGTTTAAAATTCATGAAAAGTTAGTAGACTTCTATGTATATAGTAAATTGCTAACTAGTATCGTGTTTAGGCTTTAATAATAGATTTTGAGGAGCGTGTAGACAAATTTAATTTAATTTCAAACGCTACTCAAATTTATGTATAAAATATTTCACTTTATTAAATATTTAATTTGATGATATTTATTATAAAAGAAAGAACTTGACTTGACCGGCTGAAGGCAAAAAGACGAATAGAATTATATAAACCAAAATATGTAAAATGATAGGTTGATTGTAGATGGGTTAGTGTCGCACTCTTGCGGTTGGTCTGTGATGCTCTGGATTATTTATTTGGATTTTAAATTTCAATATTTGAGATAACAGGCGGTTGGATTGTAGACTCCTACAGATTGTTTAAAATTTTGCGCCATTATCATTTGAAGATAAATTTAGATTAATAACGGTGGTGAAGAGTGATGAATTTTAGTGTATAAAAAAATTAATTAATCTTATCTAAGAATCTTCTGCATACGAAGTGATCTAACATAAGAGCAAGTACGTCCTATCCAGTCGTGCATTCGATCTTATGTTCGATTACATCGTATGCAGAAGCTAAATATATTCTTAAATTCATTTTTTACTAAATGTTGTACATATATAGAAAATTATTTTATTTTTTCTAAAAATTAACTGTACGGATACTGTTATATTCGATCACATCTTAAGCACAAGATTTTTAGTAATAACACAATGTGGTCTTACTTAATTTTTTGTATACAAAATTTACTAAATTTTCTTAGTTTGACAATTTTATGTTTAATGTTAAAACTTTCAAACTTAATATTTAAAAGTAGTGAACCGATGTTGCAGTCGAGGCTTACAAAATCTTCTAGAAAATAAACACTTCCTTTATTGACTTCAAAATTTAAAAAATGTACAATAAAAACACGAAATTTAAATTTTAAAACGTAACGTATTTTTATTTGCAAATTTTAAAAATCGAATTCATTTCGAACTGGCATGCAGCTCATCATCAGCGAAACTCGACGAGTGTCGTTAAAACAATTTAATGTAATAATATAAATTTTAAAACTGAATTTCAAAAGAAATTTTCAAAACATTGACTTTTAAAAATAATATTTTAAAAGTCTATGTATTCAAAAATCCAAAAAAATATTTTTCGAAAAATTTTGGAATGCAGTATTATTTAAAAATTGAAGTTCCACCTATAAAAACATTTTGACCGAAATCCGCCGAGCCGATTACGATAAAGTTCAAAATCGAAAAATTGTTAATAACAAAAAATGTAAAATAAAATTTTAACCAAAATTTAGAATTAAGATGCATACATATATTAGTGCAAATATTATTTTTATCAAAATTGTTAGACCTGTTCTGAAATAAATAAGATGGTAGAAGAAATTGTATAGCAGGTACCGCTAGTTTTAGGGCTAAAACGCTTAAGTACCAAGTTTAAAGAAAACTGCTTCAGCCACTTACGACATAGACCGTTGTAAAAATAGACAGGCAGACAGACATACGGAAAAGAAGTGAGATCTGACCAAAAATATTAATGTTAAAAAAAGAGTCAAGTTCTTCTAATCAAAATGGGGTGGCCGTGGCGCGATAGTTGTGTGTTCGCCTGTCAACCTTATGGTCACAGGTTCGATTCCTGCCGTAGTCTATATCTTCTTATTTTTCCATTAAAAACCAATTCTAAAAATAAATGTCATACAATGAGTTGCTGGTTTACTCATTACATGCTGTTTAGGCATAGAACTAACAACATGTGATTGAGTAAAAACTAGTATACAGATAAAATATGACAAAAAGAATTAAAAAATTAATGCGAATTATAAGGGACATCTATAAATAAGACACGGAAATTTCTCCGCATTAGTTCAGCCGCCATCCCTGGAGATAAAATCTGAGACAACAACCACCTACAGTCTCCGAATATCGCGCCACACATCTTCCCTCTCATTCTTTCTCTTCCTTAACCTCACCCCCACGCCCGCGCTGTGTTGAAACATTTAAAGGGTATTCATACTCCCTTGAGCGCGCGTAGATTATAAAAAAAAAAAAAAAAAAACTTCTATGTAACAAGTCAGTCGTGAAAAGCAGTTAGACTAAAAGTATGTCAAGTTCTTACTTCATGAAGTTTTAATACCAAATATTTAAAGTAGAATAATATTAAAACAACTACAAATTAAGAGATACTTTTTATTATTTAATGAATTCTGACTAAGTAAATGTTGGTGGGCTTACTTGACAAGTTTTCTTTTTATTATGTCCATCAATTCGATAGGCTTTTTACCACCAAATTTAGTCAGTATTCATTAAATTACAGAATTTATCTCCATATTTGGTACTCAATTGATGTCGATTCTTTGAACTTTCGCCCGAATATTTGCATATAATAGAGCCTGAAGTGACAATTGAATGCAAGGTCTCGTCAAACGTTGATAAAATGGTTATTGATTGCATTGTGTCTAATTATACAATATTACACAATTTTTAAATATCAAAAAAAATATGAAGTTACACGAGGTATGCACATTACACATCTGAGGGCAATATTGGTCAGGTGGGATGTCACTTCGTTTTTAAATTATTTACGAACTTATCGAGCAACTTTATTCAGAGAGTCTTGTAATCTTTAACTTCTCAAAATATCTTCAAAACGGTACTAGATTCGCATCCAGTACATGAAATCAAAATTCAAGTTCTTGCAAAATGCAACTACAAAGTGTAGTGTGCCGATGAGTTTCGTAAAATCAACTTATTTGCTCATCAATTAAACATTAAAATAAAAATTAAAATACAAACACATACACATTTGCACATATAGGACCACAATTTCCTATCAACTATGTATCTAAAGATTATTGTACAAAAATAAAATTAACAGAAGAAAAAACACAAAAATTTATTCTCAAACACAAACATATACATAGCTGTATAATCATTAAAAGCAACAGTCTTCACTTAATAAATAAAAAAAAAATCAAGTAATTTACCGTAACTAGTTGAAGGATGTATTTGCATACGCCAGCTCCTCTTTAACGTGTATACCTAGTTTGAATAAATTGCGTCAGTGAATGTTGCAGACGATGAGTTAGATGTCCCCCCCTTAAGTTGATTTACCTGTTAACTAGCACCATTTTGCGTGTCAAGCTAAATAACATATAAAATATTTTATCCCTCTTATGTGTGTAGGTACTGCAATAAAATAAATTGTTAAGAAAAAAAAAAAAAAATAGTTCTTATTTCCCCAAGAACACTTCAAATAAATTGCACTCTCATACCTAAATTCAATATAGGAACTTAGGAAACAAGAAGACTGTTATGTATTGTATTTTTTTGTTTGCTTAGAAACATGTTGCTAAATAAAGGCATATTAAACTACAAATCGATTCGAAAAATTATTTCGATTCATTTCCTACCATAATAACTCTTTCGCCCAAGGTTGGTCGAGATTTTAATGACAAAATGTGCGCGTGAAAACATCGATGTGATGTATATGCATTCGCATTTTGATTAAAAATCTTGCACTAAAATAGATATTTAATTCAGGTTTTTTTTTTGCTGCTTTAATTGCATCCCATTGAGCCGGGCCGGGGCTATTGACAACCCAATGAATTAGCGAAGCAAAAAAAAAAAACTAAATTATGTGAGGAAGAGAAACAAGGTGAATTAGTAGATATAGAAGCCGCATTTATCAGATTTTGTTATAGACGGATTTATATAAAGAAATCAAAAAAAAAATATATGCATATACTGGTAGTCGATAAGATGAGATGATGGGAGATGAGATGAGTTGAGATGAACCACACATCATCATGATCGCTGCTCTAGGTGATTTCGAAACATCATTTAATGGGGTTTTTGAATATAAATTAATTTGGGAAGCAATCCGCAAGGTAATAATATAGTAATTTGAAAAAAATGATAAGCAAACAGGTTTCATTAAAACGTGATATTTGTCTGTTGTTGTTTTTTTTCTCTTTTTTTTTGCAACATCGATAGTCATTGCTTTCTTGAATATTTAGTGGAGTTTAATTTTTTAACTAAAAGACATAAAATTAAGCCTGTTGAACTCTACACCAATCTGATTACGTCGCCAAATTAACTTCTCTGGACTGAGACAAGCAAAGCAATATAGGTTAGGTTTATTTCTTTTAAAAAAAAAAAAAAAAACATAAACACGCAAATCTAGAGCAACTGCTAGCAATCGAACTTTAATCGAAAATTTTGAATGAAAAAACATACAAACCATGTGCGCTACTGAACCTGGAGCTGCGCATAGTTTTGACGATGATAGGATTTCATTCAAAATGTTAATCTTTAGCTAATGATTCAAAATAGCTTTTAACGGCTTCAACTCGAATAATGTGTTTGCGTAGTTTATACATTTATATTATAAGAAAAAATATTAAGCTAACCTAGAACCAGCAACATACAGATATGAAAGAAATAAAAGTCAATCAATGTTGGTGTGCCGTAAGGCTCCGTTCTATGTCCCACTATCTTTTTTATTTTCCTTTTCATCAACAACCTCTTATCTGAAACTTCTAATCCAATACATTATTTTGCTGGGGATGGTATTCTGTCAGCATTTTATGTATATATATTTTTTTTAATGATGCGCGCACTAAAGGGGTTTTGACTACCCTTAAAATGTCCAAGCACAGTGCGAGCGTTAGGAAAGTTGGGAAGGTTGAAACAGGAGATACCGATGTACATTGGTTTTAAGTTTCGGGTTATCCATTTTGCAGTTTCAAAAGTAAACGTAAATAAAACACACATAAAATATTTTTTTTTCATGATATTTCTTTTTTATTATAAAGTTTGTACGTTGACATTATGTGTGAAAGTCATTTAAATGACCACCACGCGAATTGTTGAAAGCATCGATTCTTTTGAGGTAATATTCGACCACGTTTTGACACGTATTGGGCGGTATCACAGACATAACTTGACGATTGTTGGGTTTCAAGTGCTCAAGAGTTAAAGGTTTATCTGCATAAAAACGGTCTTTCGCGTAGCCTTACAAAAATAAGTCCAGCGGTGTCAAATCGCATGATCTTGGTGGCAAGTTGATATCGCCACGACGAGAAATTACGCGGCCAGGAAATGTCTATCACAATAAAACCATATTCGCTCGAGTAGTGTGGCATTGGTTCCACCGCCTTGTTTAAACCACATATTCTCCAAGTCGTATTCTTCAATAGAAGGCAAAAACGCTCCGAATTGACGTTGAGTCGTCCCATCGTCGTTTTCGAAGAAGTGAGGTCCAATCACACCTCCGGACCAAAGAGCGATCCAAACAGTGACTTTTTGTGGATCTAATGGCCTCTCTTCAATTACTTTACAATTCTCAGAACCCCAAATACGACAATTTTGTTTATTAACATACCCACCGAGTGAGAAATGAGCTTCGTCGCTGAAGAAAATTTTGTTCGAAAAATCGCCGTCCACCGCCTTTTGTTCAAGCACCCATTCGACGTATCTACGACGATGTGAATGGTCAGCTAGCTTCAGATGTTGTGTGAGCTGATCTTTATATATATGTAGGTGTAGATCCAAATGCAAAATACGCCATAATGTGCCGTAAAACAGTCCTAATTCCTGAGAACGACGAGGAATCGACACATTCGAGTCTTCGGCAACACTTTCACTTACAGCAGCGATATTTTCAGTGGTACGAGCGAAACGATGATGCACAGGCTTTATAATATCTGTAACGAATCCAGTCTCTTCAAATTTCTTCACAATTTTGCCAATTGCTTCGTAGTTGGACGATTATGTAAACCATAATCTCCTCTTAAAGCACGATATGTGGCTGTGGCAGAATCAACATTTTTGTAGTAGGTTTTAACAATTTTATGCGCTGTGCGATAGTTAAGTGATCCATTTTCGTAAATGTCATACTTTCAGCTGGAAAAAAAATTGTTTTAACAACTTAGCTTGACAGATGTCGAATTCCAACCCTATACTTTTGAAACCACAAAATGGATAACCCTTTATTTTAAAATGGGAGGGCAAAACAGAACTGTGTATTTTATTCCACATTCGCGTTGTACGGCTTAAGAAAGAATCTCTGTTTTTAACAGTACGTCCTAAATTGGACTCAAGGGTAAGCTGATGAGCATTCCTAGAAGCGCGAGTATTACGATTGAATAGTTTAAAGGGAGGAATACAACTGGATATTGTTTCTAAACATTATCAGCTGTGTCTTTCGAATGTGGAACTTTAACGGCAGCTTACGATAAGCTCATTAAATTCTAATACAGACACCATTGTCTGTTTGGGATTCAAGAACCGCGTATTGTAAAACTCAATGTTATATTCTGTCATTAAAGCGGGACGGACCCAATTCCAATGTCTCTATTCATGAGCGGCAGTCATCGAGGAAACCGAAGAAAATTTAGTTCTCGATAAGTGCATCACTGACCACCCTTTCAGGGATAGCCATAAATTTGATGTGATGATGATGAGCGGTGTTGGGTTTTGTAAAATGATTCAAAAAATATTTCTCTCCTTCTGATGTGGATGTAAATGTAATCTATAAAGCCAACATTTGTCCCTCAGGTGATTCCATAACTCACTTAAGCCTCTTGAAAATAATCTAAAAAAGAGCTTTAGAAATGATAAGAGCATGGAAGAATAACGCAAGCAATTGTTTCATGTCTCACATTGTTTTATTGTTATTTTTATCGACAGTGCTCTAGTGAAATAGCCAGTAGCGAGGGCTGGCAACGAGACGAGACCAGGCGATACTTTTTTAATCTCGGTCCCATCAAAATCGAAAAATTTCAGTCTCGCCTGGGTAACGGTTTCGCCTACCCAAGTCTCGTCTCGGTCATGGTCTTATCTTCAGTCTTAATTTCTTTCGTCTTTTTTGGTAGTAACAAGATGTAAGATAAGATGCGTGTTTAGATTCAAAAAACATATGTTTTGTAGAGGTTTTAAATCCATTTAAATCGGAGCCATCCCGCAATTGATTTTGACAGTTCATAACTTGACAGGTAGCCAACAAAATATATTTTGCCCTTTCGATAGTATTTTTTTCCAAATGTCACCCAAAAGTCTTAAAGTCACCTTTTTCCGGAGGGGGAAAATAAAGTCTGAAAAATGATCGATTTCTATTCCACAAATATGCATGAATAAATCGTACGCATTCTTCTCTGGATTTTCACCGTTCGACTATCTGAGTATAACTATGCATCTAATATTATACAAATTAAACATGAGTAGGCACTAAAAAATAATTAAATAAAAAAAGATTTCTTCAAGCGAAAACCGAAACCAAACCTCCGAGGCCACCGTATCGTTTCGGGTGCTTTTAAAGTAGTCTCGTCTCCAGAATGAGACGAGACCGAGACTAGTCGTTGGCAGCTCTACCACTAGCATTCACACCTTAAAACTATTCAACTGTCATATATACGATTCTAGTAATGCTCATTGGTTTTCGCTTGAGTCCTTCTTCAACGTGCTGTGGGTCGTGGATATAGTACTTGACTGCTAACTTAGACATGTAGGTTCAATCCCCACACTAGGCAGCATTCATTCCGGTCATTCATTCCGACCGTGGCTATGGTATAGTAAATATCTAAGTGTCAAATCCGCTGTGGCAACACAAAATTCTTTCCTATATTTCTATTCCTTCTAATTAGAGTCAGGTTGCATTTAAAAGACTTTATTCTTATATGCATATAGTTAAAATTAGTATTATTATTAGTATTACTCTCAAATATAGAGACTTCTTCTTTAGCCGCACTATACACGAATAGGGAAAGCTTTACTTGTTCGAATTTTTCCCTCCAATTTCGTTATTTTGACATTTAAAATCAACGTGCAGCTGAATCTCCTACCAAGTCCTTTACTAATTGGCCGTAATACGCTTAACAAATTCAAGGAAAGTCATTTACAGGGTTGGCCGAACTGTCACTTTTTGTATAAACTGCATTAACTACGTCTGCTGACTACGTAGCTGTAGTTAAATGTAGTAAATGAAACAAATTGTAGCAGATGTAGTTTCAAATGTCAAATCGTCTGAAATGTCATTTCATTTTCAAGTTTGAAATCATTTTAATTTATCATGTCTTTTGTTTTTGACGAATTGTGAACAAATTGAAGTTTTTATCATAATAAAAGGAATTAAAATACGAGACTATAACAGTTTTTTGATTGTTTTTGAGTTTTTATCGCACTGGTCTTTTGTGCACACATAAGAAACAGACTTGGGCAATAAAAATCAAACAAAATTGTTCACATTCACTATTCTATACGCTGAAAATTAATGATACAAATTAATGCGTTGATTACTGAATGTATTTGGATTTGGAAATAAGGCAAATTAAATATGGGACAAGAAAAAAATTCGGGATACCCCTATGTCCCTACCTATGACTATATATTTCTATTGGTCGGAATTGGGTTTCATGGAACTTGGATCATTGCGTGAGATATTGTTTTATTCAAAATTTTGGAATTTGTTTCTATCCTGTTGAAATTCTATTGATTTTCTAAATTTACTACGTTAATGTAGCAGACGTAGCAAATTGTAGTACATCAGATGCGTAGTATATTCCATTTACTACGCGTAGTTTTTGACGTAGAAAATAGAATGTAGTTGATTCGGCCAGCCAACTCTTATGACTAATAACCCTTTGAGTGCCACAATTAATTTTTATTAATTGACTTCACTTTGAGATTTCAACTTCAGTTGCCAAGAGAATGCAGTCATTTTAGCGCATTCATTTCACACCAAACGGAAATCTCTGTCTTTAATAGAGCGCTCGATGTTGCCCAGACTATCTAGTCAACTTATTTTTGGACGTTTTGGACTACATCCACATATTATTACCTAACAATGTTGTTGGCGGTTGTATTTTCTTCTCCATTCGCCCTTCTTGAACAAACGATCAAATATCCGTCAATTTATTATTTCCCGAAGGGAGTTTTGAATCCATTCGTTTCGCCAAATCGAAGAAGGAAGTAGGGTAATATTTACTCCGAGGTAGATGAAATCCTTAACTACCTCGAAATCGTTACTATAGTGATGTCTTATCCTAAGCAGTGAGCAGATGCTTGTTTGCACCTATTTGCAGGTATTTAGCCTTCTCCTAATTTACTTTGACTCAATCACCGAAAAGGCCTTTTAGCTGCCAATATCGTCTGCACATCAAAGTAGCTGCGGACGGATTTGATAGATTCAACAGTGCCTTTTGTGCTTATGCCTGCTCTTCAGAATGCCTAGAAAGTATTCATATTAATATGGCCTTAAGTGTTCTAGAAAAATCTAAAACATTTAAATATGAAACCAATGCGGATGTTCATCAAAGTGCATAGCTAGGTACGATAAAACAAAGCAACCATACCACAATAAAAAAAAAATAAAACAGAATAAAGACCAGTCTCAATACAACAAAAATAAAATGGTAATTCCATGATGTGTTCGATCATAAAAATAAATCAATTGATCTTTTAATGCCCCCTCTTGATATGACCCATCATAACATCGCACATCGCACTTAACCAATATTCCTCGATAACCTTGCAGGTGAAAAGAAAATAACACTACCACCGAGCACAACCGACACAGCTACCACCGTCACCGCTTCGACCGCCCGCTGTGATGTGGCGCTGATCGGCTGTGATGAGCACACACCAAAGATTCACGTTACCGGCATAGCTGACCGAGTGGTCATTTTCGCGCCAGATATCCAAAGCATTCAGGTCCACACCATATATTAACCACTTACACCATATTCGCAATAAAAAGAAGAAAAAATAAAGAAAACAACATTCAAGCCCGCGCACAAGCTCAAGCTTAAAAAGAAGAATATATCAATTTAAATCGCACAGACAAAAAAAAATAAGCTGCTCCCGCTGCTGAATCAAGATGAGATGCGATGAGCTAAGCCGATGTAGTTACCCGGACTACACTTGTTACAATCTATGTAGATAGTAAAAGTGAAATAACCGGTCCACGCTTTATTCTGAGAAGCCCGATGAGAATCTTTATATAGAATCCCAATCCCCAGAACTTGTGAATGTGAATACATTAAAATGGCTCTATAGAAGCTTTCCTCTCCATCCCCCCTACTTCGTATTGACCATACCTGGCCAAGGTATTGGATTAGCTAATCAAGATAGTACTCTCACTCTTTAAGAATACGGTCCATTATAAGAAGATGTATCTTTTAAACCGATATGAGAACGTTTTCATAAATTAATATACCTACATATGAGTATGTATATAGATGCAAATAAAACAAGATAGAAAAACATCTAGATACAATATAGCAATTTAGAAGAAGAAAAAAAAACTCATAAAGTCCGATAATTTATACAATATTTTTTTTTATATCTGGCATCGATTTGCATTTATGTCCGCTTGACATAATTATACACAGATACGTACACAAAGTCACACATCCAACGTTTGCGCGAATCAGAGTTGCCCAAGGTCACAGCAGCAACGGTGCTTTAATTTCACGCTTACAAGATGTCTGACGACGCGATGCCGCAGCTCCCGTTGCATCTTCTCTGCTTTTTCAAACGACACAATGACCGACAGACCCATCTAGTGGACGTGTGGTATCGGTCTTAATCTCAATCTCAATCTCAAACAACGGCCGACAACGATGCTGCATGAGTATAAACTATAAAGTTGTTGACCACACACTCTCACTTTGAATTCAGAGTTGCCATAAGGGGCTTTTTTTATTTTAAAATTGCCATTTGCGGTTTGTCTCAATTTGGGCTAATTGGTCTCAATTCGAAGAGATTACCATCTGTCATTTTTTTTATAGAAATTATTTAAATGGAACGGTGAGAATGAAGGGTGAATATTTTAAAGCTAAGTATTTAGTTTCTTGTGCAAATGTTACAGACCAAACCATATCGTAAGAGACGAGCAAAAAATAAACTGTCAAACTAAAAGTGACAGTTCACAGAAGCTTAGCTATGTCTATTTTATATAGAATTTTACTGACATTCTATAAAATATTGTTAGTGGTTGCACCGTGTTAGATATCTATTCTTAAAAAATTATGGTTATGATTAATTATTTATAATTTTCCATAATTTTTTAAATTTATTTTGAATGAAAATTAAATTTCCTTTTTCAAATTAAACCATTTTCGCAATTATTCATTTCTCGGCTTATAAATAATTTTTTATTGTTTTCGATTGGCCATCCGGAAGGCTTCCGAATTCTTCTAACAGTGCTTGATTGGTATCAAATGACAGTTATGCTCCTAGAAATAATAGAAATTTAATTAAGGTCTTGAGGTCAGAATCGATACCAGAAGCCCTCACACACTCACACTCATTAAATGTCAAACTCGAATTCAATATTTCGTCGGCCATGTTTGCAAAATAAAATAATCACAAATGTGTACTTGGAATTGAGAAAGTGTAATCCAGTCACATTTAACTTTAGAATAGATAATCTAGTGTTAACTTGTTCAATTAGTGTCTCGGATCGGAGAGTTCTTCCGGATTACCAATCGAAAACTACATTAGAAATATTATACAAGTAAAGTGAATGTATGCCACAATTGCTTACAAATGCCTATTGGTTAATTGTATTTTGAAATTAATACTACTGAACTGACAGACTTCAGATTATCTGACGAGCAAAAAATCAGCATATTTGCATGTTCAGCATTGAGAATGTTTTATCATTGATATACTCTGATTTTGACGTAGGTCGTAAACGAACAATTTATTCCGTTAAAGTGTGGAACGCGAATATATTTTGACAGTTCGTAACAATCAGATTGCAAATTTCCCTTTAAGCATTTAAGAAGCAAATTTTAGTGTTTAAAGATTAATCAAAATTATATTTTATGGTCAGTGCCTCATTTTCTTCGTTTAATTTCTGTGTGATTTAAAAATAAATACATATATTAAAACTAACCTTATGTGTGCTCCTTTCCAATAAAGTTTTTTTACTATTGGAAAGCAGTAGAGTTCCTGAGTAATTGTTTTAGACTTTTGTATTGTTTTCTAAATCTCTTACAATAAAATCTTTAAAACACATGAAATAAAATAAAATGATTTGATGTCAATTTTTTGAATATCAGGCAACACTGGTGTCAGCAGTGATGTTAACTGAAATCGAAACGCCATCTTCAGAGATTGGTTGTTAGTTCTGGTTTTATATTTCTTCATTTTAACTTTCCAGGCCCGGAACAATTGACTCATATCTTGTGATTTGTGCTTATTAAATCCTGGGCACAAGCAGACCTTTTTGTTATTTTCACGACAAGTAAACATTTTTAAACAGAAAATTGTATAATTCTGTATCGGTATAATAACGCACACAAAACGTTCATATGCATAGAAAAATTAAAATGCTAGTATTTTCCCATACAAAATTCATGTTTTGTTTTTCATGAGAATTTTATAACCTAAAACAAATGCTCAATACCTACAGTTTGTATTTTTACCAGTTTGGAAAATAAATGTCAGTTGGGATCAACTTCATTTTCAATTCTCACTGCAGTTTTTTGGACGTTTAAGTCAAGTAAAGCTGTAAGTCTAAAACATTAAAATAAAATGCACGACTGGATCGCACGAACTTGCTCTTATGTTCTATCACATTGTATGCAAAAGATTTGTATTAAAAATCTAAATATATTTTTAAAGTCGTTTCTAAAAAAAATGGTATGAGAATCTTAAATATTTATTAATATAAACTTCAAAACCAAATATTAATCGACTTAGTTCTTTTAAAAAGCAAAAATAATTCAAAATTCTGAAATAAATACTAAACTAATTTGAGCTCAAAAAAAGTACGCCATTTTATTTCTTGTATAAATTTGAATTTATGAGAAAAAAATTTTTCTTTTTCAAAAACTTTTTGGAAACATTTTTAAAAAAATTCAAAAACTCCAACTCATAGGTATTCAGCAAATACATGTAACTATAATTTTTGAAAAAAATTTAAGAGCAGTTTTCAAAATATAATTTTTGTATTTTTTTTAAAAATGCTTTTAAAAATAGAACAAAACATTAATTAAAAATATTGGTATGCAGTATAAATTGGGCAACCTAAACCTACATATGCGTGAAATTTCGAAAGAATCGGTTAAGACATTCACGAGATAGTCGAAAGGGTGGCCGTGGAGCGATAGTTGTGTGTTCGCCTGTCAACCTCATAGTCACAGGTTCGATCCCTGCCGTAGTCTATGTCTTCTTATTTTTAAATTAAAAACCAATTCTAGAAATAAATGTCATACAATAAGTTGCTGGCTTACTCATTACATGTTGTTTATGCATAGAACTAACAACATTTGATTGAGTAAAACTAGTATACCGATAAAATATGACAAAGAATACAAAAATGAATGCGATGAATTATAAGGGACATAGATAAATAAGACACGGAAATTTCTCGGCATTAGTTCAGCCGCCATCCCTGGAGATAAAATCTGAGACAACAAACACCTACAGTATCTGAATATCGCGCCACACATCTTTCCTATCATTCTTTCTCTTCCTTAACCTCACCCTCACGCCCGCGCTGTGTTGAAACATTTAAAGGGTATTCATAATCCCTTGAGCGCGGGTCCAATGGAAAGTACCATTTTTACACATTTTTAAAATTTTTTTTCAACCTGTAATCGGCCGTACCTAAAAAGCCTCACTGATTTTTTTAAAAATCAAAATCATTAGAGCAGTTTCCGAGAAAAATAGGCTTTAACGTAACGGTTATATGGCAGGTAACGTTATTTTTTGAGCTAAAAAAAAATCAATTTCCCCTCGGTACAATACCTAAAAAACTCTATATACCAAGTTTGAAGCAATTCGGCCTACCCGTTTGGGCTGTAATACATACATACAGACAGACTGACAGACCTATAGAATTTTTGACCATCTTTTTTCGTCTTCGCTATCATCGTAACGTCATGTTTGATTGTTATCTCAAAGCCTTTTTTTTTCGTCGAATGCATAACTTGCCTTAAGGTACCTATAATCGCAAGTAAAAATGTAATATCCTGAATTCAGCTCCCCCCCTTTTTATCACATTCAAGATACGCATCTGTCTATCAACAATGATCAGTTAAAGTGATTAGCGCTGATGATGATGCCCACGTTACTACCTTACTTGCTACTATCCATGCTACCACCATAATCATCAATCGGCACAGAACTGAAGTGAATTAATTTCATGCGAATTAATTATTGACGGCGAACTAATTAGCACATCGTGATGTTTTTGGTTGAAACTGAGAACACCTATAGAAACTCGTGTAGCTGTCGCGTCGCTCGTCGTTGTTATAATAATTGCTCCAACTGGATTTTGTGTTCTGCAAAAAAAAAAAAAAATAATCAGAAAACTGGATATTGAGATATTTTTGTTTATTTTATTTTGTTATTAATTTGTATTTATATTCAAATCTTTGTTTTAAGAATTCATTTATAAAATATGGGGTTTTTTAACAATTTATAATTAAAATCATAAATCTAAATATTATATACTTGCTTTTGTTAAGTATTTTCAATGTTTCCATAAATTAATTGTGTAGTTCTTTAATTTTAATAAATTGTTAACTAAATAAATAGAAAATAATGATTGAGGATACTTTGGAATAATACTTATTGAGGAACTTATACACCTTGTAGTATTATTTGCCGAGTAGATGCAAGTAGAACATTCCACATTCGTGTTGAACGCCTTAAGACATAATCTGCTATTGACAGTGCATCCGAAGATGGCATCAAGGTTATGCTGAGGAACAAACCAATAAGGGATAGTAAAATGGTTCAATAGTTTAAGGAAAGAAGTTCAGATGTGAAAATTATACACAAGTTTTGATGAATGAAGCCTTTATTATTAGATTATATCCACAGCTCAAAAAGCGAGAAAAATTTCTTGAGTCTTCGACACAAGCATTTTTGGTAACATCAAATATATGAACTAAACGATGATCGGTTTCCATAATGCAAACTTCGTACATGAATAGCGGCATGAGGCTCGGTTCTGCTTTATAGATAGATGAAAGTAGCATTGAGTTCAGGAAATATCAAGCATTTGAAATCCTGAGCTTTAACTAGCTTTACAGAAGAGCCTAGACGAGAGAAAATAACTATACTTCAAAACGTACGCAGAGGTTAATTTGTTTTCATTTTAACGTTACTGCTTCATACGTTACGATTGTTTATGTAGCTGCTATAATAAACGTCAAATCGTAACATTAATGGCGGATTTCAAATGGTGTGTTTACGTTAAATACGCGTACGTTACAAGCCAGTAAGGACTAGGTGACATCACAAATGGCTTTAATCAAATCAGCTGAATAAGAAGACATTTTATTACCTCTTGAAAACAATTGCAAATTTTTATGAACACCACGATAAATAATAATGAACATAATTGTAAAGTGGAATTAGATATTTCCACGATACGTCAGTGACAAGGTTATTATAGAAAATTTTAGGTGGCTGCATCTGATCACTGTCAGCTCAGAGACAAAATTTTCGACCACTTTTTTAAATTCAATTTTCGAAATTATTTATTAAGTATCTTTGTTCGAAATAGGAGAATTTGGCTTATTGACAAATCGATTGAGCAAGAAATGTGCCTCCCCATTTTTGTTGGATGCATTCACCGAAATTTCGATGCAAAAAATATGGATTTGATTCAACACTCAATTGAACGGATGCAAGTACGCGCTCTTCCTATGATGCGTATATTCGCCATTGCTTCATGGCTAATGATTTGATTTTTTTGCGAATAGGGTCAAAGGGAATTTCGATTATGTCGGGTTGAAATGCTCTATTTATTTCGCACACAAGACTTTTTGGAAACAAACTTCTAAAGTTTGATAAAGTTGAAAAGTGTATACATATTTTTTAATCAGTGTTCTAATAATATAATCAATTGCATTAATTCCCTGAAATAATTAATCCGATAATACCCGCTCCGACAAGATTGACGATCGATTACACTTGAGAAATATTTCAGACGTACCATTAAATACTGAGATTATTTAACTATTATTGATTTTTGAAGTAAATCTTCTTCAGCGGCGCGCGTTGCGTTGGGTAAATATTTGCTATGGAGCTGTAGCTGCCAGTGACATTTCAAACTGGCAGAATTTTGGTGACAGATTTTGCATTCTAAACAAAATTTTACCCACCAATAAATATTTGCGAAAACATCTCCTTATACCCAAGAAAAGTGTTTTTGCAAGTGAATCAAAAAAGAAAAGAAAGAAATACACATGAAAGTATTTGTTTTAATATTAAATTCGACGAAGAAGGACCACCAGAACCAAAAATCATTGTCATTCCCAAAAAAAAAATCTACAAACAAGATCGATTTTTATATTTTTTTAATTTAAGCTCACACACTTTATTCTAAATAACACTCTTAACTTTTTTTTATAATGTTCTTAAGATCTATAAATACTTAAAACTAACAAATAAAAAAATAAAAAAATACATTAAATAAAAAAAAATATAAAATTGTTTGGTTCACAAGCATTAACCCAGCATTGCCATACGAGAAATACTAAGTCCGTTGACAAATTCAAAATAGCATTGCCATGTATTTGGAAGAATTCTTTATTCTTGAACAGAATGGATAATAAAACATTTAAAACAAATTTTTTTTGAATTAGAAATGGTTCCGAAAAAATCTTAGACTATTTAATTTAAAAATCACAGACGCTTCAGTCAACAACATAACGTAAATGGCTTTCAAATTTCAGCATTTTGTGTATAACAGTAACAAAAAATTTCAAACGAAATTCATACGAATTTTTGTAAGTGTTATAATAACTTGTGTTTTTTTAGACGTGTGGTTTTCAATCTGGCAATACTTTTTAAGGAGTTGGAGTTTTTGACAGCTGTCACTTGATTTTTGCTCAGGTTGGTTTGCCATTTGATAATTAATAGACTTAATCTAGTATTTGCAGTGATCATAATCCACAAGCCATTATTGAGACGTCGTTATATCCTCAAAAAGACACTGTTTGTTGTGCTCTATGGGCAAGGGGAACCATTGGTCCGTATTTCTTCGAAAATGAAGCCGGCCACAATGTTACAGTGAATGGGGAACGCTATAGAGCCCTGAATAATGACTTTTTCGTGTCTGAATTGGAGCATGTTGATGTTAACGACCTTTGGTTCCTACAAGACGGCGCTACATGCCATACAGCCAACGAAACAATCAATCGATTGTAGGAAACTTTTGGCGAGCGCATTATCTCGCGTTGTGGGTCTGTGGCGTGGCCTTCAAGATCGTGCGATTTAACGCCGCTAGACTGTTTTTTGTGGGGTTATGTGAAGTCGCTTATCTACACAGATAAGCCCGAGACGATTGACGCCTTGGAAGAGAATATTCGGCCCGTTATTGCTGACATTTGGCCCCAATTGCTGCAAAACGTGGTCGAATATTGGGCCTATCGGCTGGAATTTATTCGAGCCATCGGCGTAGGTCACTTGCCCTATATCATTTTAAAAACATAATGGCATACCTTATATTTATAATGAAGCTAAATTATTGGCCATAACATTAAATTATATGTGTTTTATTTCTTCTTAAGAACCACACGTCAAAAAAGAAAACACCCGTAAGACGCTGTCATTTCAAGACTACGGACTTGATTTGGATTATTTAAACGGTTTTGAGTTTCAAATTAAGTTCTCTAAGTGGTAGGACCCAAAAAATAAAAAGTGCGTACATGAGTGCACACACTGTTTTTGTTTATATTTTTCACAAATCCATTTATATACAAACTTAAGATAATCGATCAAGGTGTATGTGTTTGATTCTTATTGGGGGATTGTCATCCGGACTAACAATTGAAAATATCATGATATTTTAGTAATTACAGCTCGTAAGTGCTTATTTTAAGACAATTCAATTCTTCTCTACTTAATTAACTTTGCAATAAACTAAGCGTTTCTATAATAAAATTTGTATATAGGTACCCATTAACAATTTAGCAATATTTCTTGCAATATCCATACCTTGCAATTAATGCCCAATTTTTAACTCAAATAATTTTAATTATTAATATTTTTCACTTTCGAAGCTTGTCCGGCACAAATAATATAACGTGGGTGATGAGGAAACCGCTCGCATGCACCTACCATCAACTTAGCAGCTTGTATCCACACCATATCAGCCAGTCAGCGTCATGTTGCATGATTAACTTTCCCCCCTTCTTTTGCCACCACCACTCGGACCACTCTCATGCTCGAGCAGGCTACATTTATTTTCTATTTAAACAAAAAAAAATTAAATTGTGCAAGAAAAATTTGTCTGTTAAAATGTGTTGGATTTACCCTCCCATTTGTTGTTATTTACTTTTTTTTTCTGTTTTGCCAAAGATACAAGATTGTTGATTAACAAAAAAAATGCTGGTTAGGCTACTGACCAGCGACCAAGAGTCTGTATATTTTCTAACGCAAGGTGTTGAGTTAAACATAAATCACTTTTGCAGCATCTTCAAATTCCGAAGCTTAATTGTATTTAAAATGACTTAGTGTCTGAGCGGTGGCGCGGCGCGGCGTCATATTTATAATAAAATGTAAAAATATAAAATGAAGAAAAATAATAAGTCTTTTTGTTTTTTAATGAATCCATTGGATTCTTGCAGTCAGGCTCAAGTCCGTTGCCGTTCAACAAATCAATTGGCAACATGTATCCATATTTTGATTTGTAACCCATTTGTCTAAGCTGTCCACACAAGTTGCATCCACAAAGAACATCTCCTACCCGGGGGCGAGTCGTGCTAACAAGTTTTATGACTGTTGAAAGAGGTTTTTTTCATATTTTTTTTTTTTCATTTTCGGTATTATTATATTATTTATTTTTTTTTAATTCATCGTTCACACACATGGTGTTTATTTTAACTTGCTCAGGGCGAATATTGGTTTCGTGTGAGAAAAAATTTGGGGTTTTAATCAAAACTGACATTGCGATTATGGAGAATTCCGAAAAAGTGGTTTTCTCTTAAGCGGATGGACGGATTTGCTTCAAATTTAATTTTTTTGGGCCCATTGTCTATTTTGAATTATTCATGCCTTTATCGCATTTTTGTAAGTCAATCGATTCAATTTCTACTACTTTAAAGTTCTGTTTATTAAATTGTAGTTTGAGTTGGAGCATTCAATATTATTTAGAGTAATCCGAAAGAATTCCGAAAAACACAGCGGCCAATTTTATTACCGAATGCAAAATATTCAAACAAATCTATACATCAAACTCAGATGTCGCCAACTTCATCCTCTAAATTGGTTCAGCAATGCTCTGATGAGCTCGCAAGCTTGAATATTAATCTCAGCATTACTTTTATCTGTGTCCCAGCTTTCAGATCATTTTGAAACTGGGCGAAATTAGTTGGCAAACGAGCTAACAACCATGCTAGAATCAGCCCTTCATACCTCACTTGTGGAAAGTGTCAATTATGTCGTTACAACATGTCTTAGGTTGTAACTCCAGATATGCTAATGTACAACAGTTCTGTTTATAAAAGTTAAGTTTATGTAGTCCCGCAGAGTCAAAAGGGCAATCGATTCCGGAACATAGTTGTTTGATGCAGTAGCACTTTAACACTTTTAATCACTAACAACTCTTAAAAAACTGTTATAACTATTATAAATTGAAATTTTTCTAGTCTCATCCGTTTTGGATATTCAATTCAATTCAATATTTTAAATTTTGTCTTTTGGATACTGTCAAATGTGTGAGATTAGCAGAAGAAGGAAACAGTCTCGCGTTTCTTCTGTAAACGTCCCTGCTCTTCCCAATGGCATTTTTGCTTGATGAGAACGAGACTCAGGACATGCCAACAGGGTGACAGAAAAGTAGAGTTTATGTGACCCAGTAGGGTTAAAAGAACATTAGACTTCCAATATTTGTATTCAGTACCCCCCAACCGTGGGGAATATTTAACACTTTTAAGGGCGAACCACTCTTATAAAATAGTTATAACTATTATGAATTTGCATTTCTCTAGTCCCGTGCACCGATTAAGCCTTTAGCATCTTTCTTTGATACTTTGATTCGTCCTATGTCGAAATGGGGTATCTAATTTCCTGGTGAAGTGGAAAAGTTCTTTTCCTCCACACTGTTATAGTTTCCAGTTGGTAAGTCCCCTTTCACACAAGGAAACTGAGTTGCCGGCAACTGGGAGTTGGTTGGCGAGAAGGGCAAGAAGTAAGGGGAATGAGAAAAATCTCCTCGGTCAACGATTTGAAGAGATTTTTTTGACGTTTTGCTTTGCATTCCAATTAGCCCAACAAAATCTTCCCAGTTTCCTCCTCAGTTTCTTGGTGCCAGTTTCTTCGTGTGAAAGGTATGAGACAATTAAAGGAAAACGTCAAAAAAATCTCCAGCAACTGGTTTCCCTGTGTGAAAGGGGACTAAGAGATTGTTTAGTCTGGTGTTGCACTTTGCATGCATCTAGATTCAACGTGTAATACCAGACTTAAATCCTTCTGAAACTGTTGTTTCGAGATATTAAAAATAGAATACTTTTCTTTTGCAAAACACTGTCTTGCTCTTTTCGACAAACAGAAAATAAAGTAACGAGACTAGAATACTTCCATCATTGGCCTCGTTCGGTGGCGCAACCTAACCGATCCGGATTGTTTGGTGTTGTTGTAACGCCTAAGGAAAAAACGGCTGATGAACTAAACATATGTTGTCAAACACAAATCTCAAGCTACCCAAAAATTATTGGATTCGTTGAGATTCGCTTGGAAATGTGAGGGACAGCTGATTCAAAACATCAGATGTGTATGCAATACAACTGACATAACGAGAAAGCTACCCGAATCGTTCGAAAATAAATCCGCTACAAAGGTATCTTGGATAGCCTATCGGCCGCGCACCGAACGAGGCCATTATGTTGTCCTATGAACGGCGCATTTCAAAATTTTTAAATTTCGTCTTCAAGCACAGCATGTGAATTTATAGCAAAATCTAGACACAAGCGAATATATTGGCAGAAAATCAACCGAAGCTTGCAAAATATTAAACTAGCAACGTGTTTAGCAACAACGGCCGCCACTATTTCCGAGGCAATTTATGCTCTTGCTGGTGTATTGCTGTGCTGACAACTTTCCCACTACGGTATTCAGAGGCACCGTACTGCAAAAAATAAACAATCTATGGAACTTATGGAAGTGCTTGTTTCGATAGTTCGAAATGTCAAAATGTTTGAAAAAACGGCGTCGCTGATAATGTATTTGACAAATGTTTGGGCTGCTTCCTGAGGACGATGTTGGATTTGTTTCAATCCTTAACAATTAACAGATAGATAAAGTAAAACCCATATCTTAGGCGTCAGTTGCAACTATCAGTGAAAATTATTAATTGATAATGTTTATTTTATAAATTTTGAGACATTTAGAAAGTGAAATTTCTAGTTTTTTAGGTTTTTTTACGCCAACCTTAAAGCTTTATTTTTGGTTGAACAGAAGACAGAGCTGCAACTGGAGCTAGCTAGAATCGCTGTTAAAATATTAAATACATTCAAGTTATATGTTATGAAGGTATGGCAACGCCGGCCGATGCGCACGGAATACAGAAGTGCATTCGGTAATTTTGATTCCTAAATGTCTAAAGCTTGTTTCACGGGTATCTCTAACTGGCGCCGTAGTCCTTGAGCTTACCCTGCGCCTCCACAAGTAATTTTAATTTTTGTTTTTATTTCAGCAATTATTGCAGAAATTTTTATTACTTCGTTCAGTGGGCAAATCATTTAATGAAATCTTATTGACAATCAGAGTGCTAAGAAAGACAAAGATGGGACACTTTCGTATATCCCCCCGCTCCCCCCAAAACACATTTGTTTACATTGTTGTATTTGTAAATTTAACTTCAAATCTATGGAATTGCAACTCAACCCAGCTAAAAAAAGCACAAATGTCAGTCGAACTGACATTAGACGTCAAATTATTTCTTCATTTTTTTCCACAGAGATGGTAAAAAATAAATGCTGAAATCGATTTCGTAAAATAATTCATTTCATGAAATTTGTGGTCTGCAATGGAAATTTCCATTGCATGTTCGATTTTATGAAAAGAATTATTGCTTGTGGAGGCGCAGGGTAAATATGTACAAACTGCAGTATTTTGTCAATGAACGGAAACCTCATCGATGGTTTCAATAACAACAAATAGCCACTAGTCATACATTAAGCAATTTCATGCGACCCAATCATGCATTTTATTTTTTTAATAATTTTATTCGCTCAACAAACAGAAAAAAAACGGAACTGGTATTGTCGCTCGGTGACGATGATGCTGCGCTGAATGCTGATGATGAGATGATATTGCTGCGTTGTTTGCGACTGACTGCGGGAATTGCTGTTCTCGCCAAAGATGGCCTTCGCAATAGAGGGAACAAGATCTTACGTTATTTCTTTTGGTATAGCTTTGTTTTTGGCTAACATGGCAAAATTTTGTCATTATTTTCAAAAGATGTAGATACATTTTTTTAATTTTATTTTTTGTATACATATATTTGCATTTATTTTATGCATATTAAATTATATCTGATGTGTTTTGGATGAATTGTGAGCGTGGGCATAGATTATGTATCTTAATTTAAATGATAAGAGAAGCAAAGTATTACTTTTAGGAATACATTAATCATGTAATACAATTAAATACATACGATTTATATGTGAATTCAAATTTATGTTCTCATTTTCTTTCTAAATTATGTACATAATGTGGAAATGTACATACATATATACGTATATGTATATAAAAAATTAATGATAGTATTGTGTTAACTTATAGATTCGAATATCAATGCATTGATTGGGCTCAAATTAATGGATGGTTATATTCGACACGTTTTTCGAACGTTTAAGAAATGTTCAACAGGTCTTGTTGCGAAGCATGATTGATTTTAAATATGAAGATATATGGTGACAGCGGGAAATTTGGTTCATACCTTAAATAAAGCACTTAAGACTTATTAATTTGCAATCCATTTTTCACAGACTAAATTATTGTCTTTTTTCTACTTTGCAAAATATCTAGCAAATTTTCATGTCGAATCGATTAGTTTGAAGTTTAAATCAATAACTGCTCATTAAAGTCACAGGTACTGACAGTTAAGAAACCTAAAATCTGGCCTGGCAAATGTTGCTCCGTCAAAATTTAGGAGGTGAATCCGAAATTTATATACTTAGTATTTGACAGCAAGACTAAAATATACCTTTTATTGATTTTATAGTCTGGGACTCGATTCCAACACTTCGTCATAATCCAATGTACTAACTATTACGCCATGGGCTAATAGTGACAGATCGTTGGACATTTGAAAATTGACATCTCGTCCAGACAGTTAAACAAATTTTAACTTACCAATATTTCAATCCAATTACCGAATCCGGCGGAGGGAGCCGGACTGTTTTTAATTGTAATTAATATTTTATTCTAGGATTCCAGTTATAGCCATTACGAGAACGAATCAATCAAAAAATTCTAATAGATAATGTATGACGTTTTCGTGCGTTTTAAAATACAAATGCTACACTAGTCGATGACAAATAACTCAGAGAATTTTGTTGCAATATAAAAATAGAACATTACACAATTTGCAATATGAACATTTATTTTTCGTGTCAGTTGATTTCCATTTGACACAAAGTGAATTAATCATTCCAGTGATGTGGATTCCAATTTCTCTCGTTCCACTCACAGAATTGTGGACGAAACACTTTTTTATGTATGTTTCAATCATGAAAACTTCATGGGCGACTGGTAGTGAGGCTGCCAGCTGACATAATTTTCCTGTTTACTATAAACGACCATTAGAAAAAAATATTCAGTTTCATACTGTTTCAACTTTTCCTGATCCGTTTTCCTGATCGCTATAATTTAACTGGCCTATTAAACATTCTCCTTTTGACAGATATTTAAAATTTTATTTTTCCGGCGGAGGAGAATGTCACAATCGCTTTGTTTTCCACGTATCATTTCCATTTCGGTTTATTTGTAACAGACCTTGTATACTGTATACTGTCAAATTCCCTTGCTTGCATACTCATTTTGTTTTCTGTGTGCATCCACAAAACTGTTTTTTTCCGCTCGAGCAATCACCCAGGACATTTACCGAAACAATTCACGATTCAACTTAGTTGTCAACTCAGTCGGCTTATGATCAAATCAATGTGCTTGTGGACATGTCAAGTTGTCAGTTTGACAGTTGATGATTGCGTTGAACAAAATCAAACACACCGATTACAGAATCCAATGAGTGCACTGCAAAGTGAATAGACTCAATTTTGATATTTTAACTACTGTTTAAAGAAGCTTTTGATTTTGTTCGAATTGACTTGCAAGTCTTCCAACTAACTTGAATTGTGTCTAGCCAAGTTATTTGGCTGAACTGTCAAACGAAACCCATTAACCCATTAACTCGACGATAAATTTACAAAAGAGTCAATGTATAGTTCAACCGCTCTTAAAACCAGATTCAAAGTTCGGAAGTTATTTGTTATTCACACCGATTACAGAATACTACCTTGTGTAATGAAACAGAAGCAATTTTTTTACATTTCTACGTCTGTAGAAAACACTACTAATAATTATGTGTTTTGACAGTTGAAGCAGTCTTTAAATTGACTTCATGTAGTGTGTATTCAGGCACCAATTGAGTTGACAACCAAATTGAAATGTGTATGGGTTACCTAACAAGCAAGTGTTCGAACCGAGAAAGATTAAAAAATTTCGAAATTTATGGTGTGGGCGTAGTCACTAGAAGAAAAAAATTATTTATTTGCAAAAACCAGTCTCACCATTTAAGATTTAAACAATATAGTTTATTGGAACTAATCAATGTTCAATTTGACATTTTTAAGATTTATACTTTAATAATTTTTTAAATTTACCTTCCATCTACCAATAAGTTTAAACAAAAAATTTATCATACAAATTTCCAACTAATATTAGAATGCTTTTAAAAAAAATCTATAAAATGAATTGCCAGACTGTCAAAATATTTTAATAAAAAATCATGCTCACCCATCTTACTCAAAGCAAATCCGCACCGAAAACGTATTTAAAATTTATTATGTAAATAAAATCTGCCCCCATCGAACGAAGATTTTAATTTTTCTTTCTAAAAGACCGTCAATTTTGGTAAGAACCACTTAATAATCAAGAAGGTATGTTATTGCTTATTTCCCAACTTTGTGCGCTTTGCGCACTCCAAATGCAAATCACAAATATACGTAGTTTAGTGCATGTCAAGCAGTTTGCATCTATTAGGTTAATAATCATCGAATTAAAATACCTGGCTAATTACAAATTTGCAACCGGCTCTTTACAATTGCAACGCCTGCGGCCGCCATGGCGGAGTTATCCCATTTGATTTGGTTGCTTTCAGAATTAAAAAAAAAACCTCACATATAGGTGCTGACCAGACCAAGCTTAGGTATCTCACAACTTAAAGTACACAAAACACACGATCCGGTCGTAGTATCTTCTTTTCCCATCTGATAACCTGAACGGGCAACTTTTATTTTCATTTTAATTTTAATTTTGTTTGCGGTCGCTAAACATTACCGTTATATTATGGGATTATTGTCCAAGCTGCACGACACCTTCATATGTAAAGAATAAAAACTAAACATTCACCAATGGGTCGTTCGTACTTGCTCTTATAGCTCTTAGACCTTCTTTCTTATGACGCTGGGTTTAGAAACTTCATTTTAATGTTACATTGCATGTCACCTTCACTGGACATAAATGATGGCTTGAATGAAAACATGTCGATAGTAAAAAACTCAAGGGAGTAGTCGCAAACATTAATGTCCTCCCAGCAAATGACACTTTGGGAGAAAATTGATTGATACTGAAAAATATATAAAGTTTCGGAAAATAAAAAGAAAAACGATGAAAAGATAATGCAGTACTTTTTGCATAGAAACTCAGAAAATGTCGAATCTCAAAGAGTGAGCATGAAATTCTCTATAAAAGTATACACACAAACAGGGTTGTCAGGTTTAAAAAAGCGAAATCGCCAAACTTAAAATAAAAACCGCCAAAAAATCGCCAAATTAAAATATTTTCCACCCATACATCACCAAACTCAAAAATCGTAAATTAAAATAAATAAAAGCAACTTGCAATTTTGGAGTAAAAAAACTTATTTAAAAAACAAAACACAACAATTACATATCACACTTATGTACGTATAATAATCATATGAAAAAGAAACTTCACACAACAGTTAGAATTTGAGTATCTACATATTGCATTGCACAGATTTTTGGTTTGACGTTCGACGTACGTCATTTATTTTAGTGAGGAGAAAGAAATCGATCTTTAGTGGCTGCGTTCAGAATCACTATTTCGATGACTTCATTCAGCATGCAGGAATTGAAAAGATATAAAGTTAAAGTGCAAATTAGAAAAATGAAAAAAGTATTAGGATTTCGATTAAAAAAATTAAAATCGCCAAAGACGAAAAATATCGCTGTTTCTAGGGTACATCGCCAAACAAGTTTTTGTGTCGGCAAAATAAATTTAAAATCGCCAGTTTGGCGATAAATCGCCACATCTGACAAGCCTGCACACAAGTATGAGAACGCTTTAATTTGCATAGAAAGTAAGAATCTAGTGACAGCCGTCCTCATCGGCAGTACCTTATTTTTTCTGTGCTTTCACGGGTAGAGGAATTTTTTTTATTCTCTCGTGAGCATACTCTTATGTCAAGAACTGTTCAATTTTTGAGTACAGGAACGACTTTGGACTGAAAATCACACAAATGTACATTAAATTAAAGTACGGGATCAGACCTAAAGATTATTTCATTTATTGTTGTTCTTGTTTAAGAGAGCGACATTGAAATTTTCCGAAGTTTCTATATATAGCAGAATAAACCCCCATGAAACATGTGATTGATGGTTCATTTAAAGGAAATTAATACATTGTCAGAGTTTGCATCAATCAAATATTCAGCAGAGAAGATAATAGAAACCCTATCGAGTAGCCTTTTAACATTCGCCTACGATCCTGACAATGATGTCACTTTTAGAAAATTGAACATATAACCGACACGAGGATTATTTCCTAGAAGATGGAAACAAATTCGATTATGCTTCTCAGGTAAGATTACTTCTTAAAAGTTTTATGGACCATACGTAAAATTTTCCTTGAGTTAACCTCCCATTGCCAAATATGTCACGTGAATTTTTATTTCAAAAAGACGCAGTGGAAAACTTCTAAACATACTTGACAAAAAAAAGTTCCTCATAACTGCCTTCAAATTAAAAATAATAAGTATAACACGATTGGCTAACGTATTCAGGTGTAATAAATAGATATTACGAGTATTCATGCAAAGGCGGGAAACCCAGATAAAATATCAGAGACTGTCAAAGTTTACATGGGAAAAATATTCTACAAAACAGTTAAATTTATCTCACGAATTTGATGTAGAAAGGGTTAGCTAACGAACAGCAAAGTATTTTTATACTTCTATACTCTGTTCAATTTATATTTTCAGTACAGCGCATAGATAGGATATTTGCCTTTCACTCTGACTCTAATAGATGCGAATAAGGTTGCCGTAGTAAGCATATCAAATTACCACAAATGTAGCAGTGGTAACTCTGATTCAATGTGTTTATTTTAAAAGCACGAAACGAGGGTTGAGTGCATGGTCAAGGCACACAATCAGCAGTGTGTAGTGTACTTAGATGTGCAGTAGTTGCGGGTCATGGTGGCATATACGCTGGTATTAACAATATTGCAAACACAATTTCTCAGTGGTTATTTTCAGTGGGAATTTCAGTGATAGGCACCAGTGTGCTTAAGATAGCTATCCCATAAGGCCTGTACTGAATATATAAATTTAGTTAAATGGCGCAGTGGATACAGTACTTGACTGCAAACTAACACGTGTGCGTTTGATCCTCACGTTAGGCAGCATTCTTTATTCTTTTCTATAACTCCAATATGAATTGGATACCTCTCGTAGGTTAAAGTGAAATAGTAAAGACCTAAGTCTCAAATCCATTGTGCCAATAAAAATTCTTTCCTATCCTTCTATTCCTTCTAACTCATGTCGTGCAATTCAGATTGCATTTAAAAGACCTTAAGTCTTACAGGCATACAGCCAAATTTATTATCCTACAAATCGGCTAATGAAAAAATCGTTCTAATTGAATTTTTAGCAGTTATTTAACTTGTTTATTATTTACACATGACAACATTTATACCTTCGAAAAAAAATTGCTTATATTGTGGATGAAATGTCAAAATTCGCGACCATTCTATCTTTGGAATTCGTAGGTAGTTTGTCATAGGTTATGGACTATTCACATGAGAGCGACCAACGAACAACCAGTTTTAGTACAACTTTGACATTTCGTTTAAAAAATAATGTGTGTTGCACAATTTTGATACGAAAAACGACAACAGTCGAGTTTGACGTTTAATTATATACATATATGAATGTGTGAGTGCTTCAGGTTTCGATTCTGATTTTAAATCCAGAAACAAAATTCGCTTCTTTTCAGAAAAAAATAAATTTAGAAATAATTTCTTGGCATAATGTTCGAACTAAATATGTCTAATAGAGAATCGGCCTTAATTCATAGTTCATTCTTATGTAAATAGACATTTTTCTCACAAATCCTTGTGTTACCCTTATAAAATTACCAATACATTTTAACACAAATATCAAATAAGGAAAAAGCATTAAAGAACTTAAAGAAAAAAAAATTCACAAAATGAAAAATTAATGCCATTTTTCTATGCCAACAACTTCATTGCTGCAATTTACTTGAAATGCTAGAAGAATAAGAAGGTGCAGAATGACAGCAGCCGTGCATATGTTGAAGAAGCTACGCTAATACCCAGAGCAGAGACCTGGTCAAGCCAGAAGAAAGATTAACAATAAAATAGCTTTGTTTGCGGTCTCAGATCAAAATCGAGAGATAAAATACATTATTTAACTATTTACACTTAATCACCCGACGACAACATTGTTGCTGATCGCTGATGGGATGTGCATTTGTAAGTTGTGTGTGGTGAAATTAAACAGAAGGAGGATTCATTATGGCCTCGCATTTACATAATTTCAATCAATTTGCAATCAATACTCCTAACTTACTGTAGTTAGTGAGTAGGTTGCGAAAGATCAACGCGTGGACCGGGGAAGACTTTAAACCAACCACACATGTGTACATACCTACATTACCTCTTCCTTCAGATAGTGATGTATTTTTTAAGCTCATTAATTAAGTAGGTGCATATGTACATTACATATTTTAAATATTAAACAAAAAACATGAAATAATTTTCGGTCATATTTTTTAAGCAATTTGTTCTTCAATTCGTCCAAGTTAAAAAATAAATGTATAAAAACGTTTCGTGTGGAATTGATTACTGAAACATTTTGCAAACTTAAGGGGTGATAACACTTTTGCGATTTTACTTTTAATTAAAAAAGTATGGCCAGTAGTTAAATAATTAGAAACTGTTTTAAGCAACTTGTCAATTTTTTCGCGGCAGGCATAATAATTATTTAGTTGCAGTGGAGCAATAAATGTATTTTCGTACTTTCTGAAGACTGTCATTTTTGCAAAGTATGGGAGAGAAAACTCTCAGAGAGCAACAAATTTTAGCCTACATTTTTTAAACGTCAACACAAAAGTATATTTTTGAAATGACACACTTGACACCTGGCAACTGACAGCTTTTGTACCTATTTATTATTTTATTTTCATTTTTCCTTCATTTGACATCTTAATGATATTGTGTCCAAATAAATTTTTGGAATTTGGAAATTTGAAATTCGCAGCCTGTGATACATTCTACTCTCTCGCGTTATATTCTGTGAAAAACTACGAACATTTGATGTACAGAACAGTATTTGACTGTTTTTAGGAGAAATTCGTAACTTTTCGTAATTTTAAAGTGTACGGGAACACACCTATTAATTCGCAACAGATATCAAGCCTTAAACTTTAACTCGATACAGGTTTCTAAACAAGTTTCGAAACAAGATTCAAGCTTACTTCAATACATCATATAACAGTAGCTGGTTTTAACTGTAATCATCAAAACTCTCACAATAGCTAGTGTGACATCAACGGATTTTCCCGGAATAAGTTCTTTGCTGTTTTATTGTCCGGTATTACATAGCGCGTTTTCCCCTGCGTGAATGAAGTGCAAAAGGAAAAGAAAGAACGAAAAGTTGAAACAGAAATAAATCTATTTGAACATGAGCGTAGGATTTTCCTTGCGTGTTTTTAACGTTTCTCTTTCTACTCTTTCTTTCTTTTTTGGATTTGCTTTATTTCATTTTCGCTGTTGGTGAACGAACAGCAATCCAAATGGGCTGACGAATTTAAATGGAGCAAATAAATAATTTCTGAGCTTATTTTGAATTACCAAATGCACCTCATTCTCTATAATCCTTGTCATCCGGAATAAATAAATAATCTTGCCTTCCATTGTTCCTTTAACAAATATTTTTTGTTCAATATCTTCACTGGACAAGAAAGATAAAATGAAAGATATCTGTCAAATTAACGCGCAGTATTAAAAATGAGAAAAAGGCTTCGTGTAATAACACGCGCGTTACCCAATAGAAGTTCAAAAGAAAATGACCATGACTTGCGCATTTTAATACCTGACATTGGAAACGTCAACACACCAAATGTACCTCACTTCACTTAGATTGGGCACGTTCGCTCAGTTATACTTAGCAATACAGAATAACTTTCTGTTGTTGTAATGCGTGCAAAAGCACATATGATAAAAAAAAAACTGTCAGCAATCTTGAGTTATCCCAAAAAATTTGGAATAACTAGCTATATTCTGAGAACACATGTATAGAACAACTTCCTGCAAAATTCATTTGATATGCGTTTTGTTCTGATTTTTTGACAGCTTTCATCTAACCTATCTGATTCATCCACAGATATACTCCGATAGCTTGGTATCCGAGATAACATATCTAATAAATCAGTGAACAAGGAATTAGTTTCTCGGTAGAGGTTTAAGTAAAAGCTTTAACTGTCTAAAGTCTATTAGGATTGATTAATGAGATTTTAATCGAATTTTAGCTATCGAAATCGAGGTAACACAATGAAAATTCGATAGTTTTTGACAAGCATATGTCAGAGCCACACGAGCACGTACACGTCATAGAATTTCCAATACCAGTTCTCTTTGCTTTGCTTTGTTCCAGAAGCAGTTACGCCGAATGCAAACTCACCTTAACCCTCATGATGATTGTGGTTTTATTTTTGATTTAAAAAAAAAAAAGTTATTCAGTTACCATTGTTTAATGTATAAATTTCTTTCATTGACAAACAATAAATTGAAAACATTAAATTTCTTGATGTCAAAAAACCCATGTTGCAACATGATTTGGGGTCATGTTTACCTGTCAAAATAACTTCAAACTAGACACCATCATTCAACGAGTCATCCATCTTTAGCTTAAGCCGCACAAGAACCCAAACCATAATTCCACTATATCCACATTAACATCATACGCATTAATTAAGAGACCCAAGAGATACAAATCGTCGCAGAGAAAAAAAAACACTTCTTCATCTTTATTTGGCGAGTAATTATCTCGTTTGTCTCAATTCACTAAATGAGCGCCACAAAAAGAAAACTAAAAACTTCTTCAATAAAATAATTAAAGCAAAAAAGTTGTTCCGTACAAAATGCATTAGCTAAAACGCCATAATTATTATATTCTACACCATAAACGAATTCAATCGATGCGATGCGCAGCACTGCACAAGCCTGGCTGGTGCATCAGATGAATGATTGACTGATTTATAGGAAGATCATTGGCATACAATTGATGATGGGTCTGACCTGATGGTCGATTTTTTTACTATTTCAAAAGACGAAAGGGATAAGGGGATTCTTACTGCGAGTGCACCATCATGGACCATCTTTGATAGTTTCTCGTATGATACTGAAAAAAAATTGTTGATTCTCGCTTTCAAGGATGATTTGGGTTGGGCTTCAACTTCAATCGTCAAACTCTTTGAAACTTCTGGTATCTTTAGATATCTCTTTTTTACTTGTTCACGGTTTTCGCAAGTAAAATAACTTGAGAAGATCAATCAATGCCGTCAGCATTTTTGATGGCCATTCGTTAAACAAAAAAAATATAGTGACAGCAATCAGTCAAGTGCGGGACCAAATTGGAAGGCATGATGGCCCAATCCAAGTTAACTAGTATTTATTTTTACTAATCTGATGTCAAATTATTTTTGTACAGAATTTTCTTAAGATAACTCTTCTGTAAACCTCAGTGGAAGATTCTAATCAACCGAATAATGATGTTCAAGCAGCGCCCAATCATAAAATTAGTTGTTATCATTTTTTGACCACTGAACCATTGTTTACCCGGCAGAAACAGTGGGTTAAAGTTGAACCGGGGCTGAACCTTTATTAATTTTCCTGAAAATAAGCGCAGTACAAGTTTTGTGACTATTAGAATATTTTCCTCTTTTTTACTGAAAATCCTGAAACTCAATGGAATAAAACTGTTCGAATAACATTTGACAATTTAAGCAATGAAAGCACTTGCGAGCCATCATCATTTAGAGTTTGAAAGACCTCCTACCTAATGAGTTAGTCAAAAATCAAAAAAAAAATATACATAACATTTTTATTACAAACATTTATTGACCAAAATATGGAATACACCTACATATAGTAGTGCACTGATTTGTTTAATCAAAATCTTTTGAGCGGTTTTCAAAATAATTAAGATTTTCCATTTTTGCTCCAAGAAATTCTATGGCAGTTACGGTTAGTCTTTAATCTAAAAAAAAAATTATAAAAAAGAATCGATCCAATAACCTTAGGCTGTAGATCGACCTACAGCCAGAAAGACAAGCAGACAGACGGAATTGAAGGACCCAATTGTTTCGTGTTCTCTGTCATCGTAATGTCAAGTCTGATTAAATTCTCGAGTTCAATTTTTTTTCCAAATGCAAAACTTGCCCTAACATATGGCTCAAGTAAAACAATTATTAATATGGAAGAAATACAATGAGTACGGTCAAATGTCGGTACGGTAGCATATCTAAGATAGGTTAGTATCCACTTAAGTTCCTGAACAACCAACATCGGATAGATTAAATTTGTAAGGGCTTGTGAATAATTATGTTTTTCATATTTCTCATGGGATACAAAAGTATATACCAGTTTTTTTAGATATCATGATATTTTTTTTTGCAGCAGCTGTTGTGTCATTAGCATTGTTCTTATATAGGATTATAACAACAAAAACCTATCCGGATAGCTTACTTACTTACTTAGGTGGCGCTACTGTTCGGGACGAACCTGGGCCTCAACCAACATGCCTCTCCAGCTTGCTCGGTCTTTGGCTAGCTGCCTCCAGTTACGCACTCCAAGTTGACTGAGGTCATCTTCCACTTGAGCGCGCCACATTAGGCGAGGTCTTCCTTGAGTGCGTCTTCCCTCTTGGTTGGAATCGAAGATCCTGCGAGCCGGAGCATTGTTGTCCATACGCTCTACATGACCTAGCCATCTTAAACGTGATATACGTATTTCTTGTACCAGGTCAATGTCGCTGTACAGCTCGTATAGTTCGTGGTTGAACATTCTCCTGCAAAGCCCGTTAACGCAGATAGGGCCGAAAATCTTGCGAAGAACCTTACGCTCGAAACGACTAAGGATATCTTCATCCGCTTTCGATAGAGTCCTTGTTTTCGAGCCATAGAGCAGGACTGGGATGATCAGAGTCTTAGAAAGAGTCTTCTTTGTTTTTCGAGAGAGGGCTTTACTACTCAATTGCCTCCCTAGCTCATAGGAACAGCGATTGGCAAGAGTTATTCTTCGCTTTATTTCTAACGAGATGTTGTGGTTAGATGTTATAGCGGATACGAGAGAGACAAAGTCCCTAACTACCTCAAACTTGTACCTGTCTATTGTGACGTTCTGTTCAATCCTCCAGTGTTGTGTGTCCCTTTTTGTGGACAGCAGGTTCTTCGTTTTAGCCTCATTGACTGCTAGTCCCATCTTAGCCGCTTCAACTTTAATGTAAACAAACGCTCCAGTGACACCTCGCTGGGTTCTGCCAATGATGTCTATTTCATCAGCGTATGCTAACAATTGCACAGACTTGAAAAAAATAGTGCCAGTAGAGTTAACTTGGGAATTTCCTACAATTTTTTCAAGTATTAAGTTGAAGAAATCGCACGATAGCGCATCAACTTCTCGGAATCCTTTTTCGACATCAAAAGCTTCTGTAAGTTCAGTACCAACCTTGACGGAGCAGCGAGAGTTCGTACGCGGCCTTAAAATCGATAAGGAGATGGTGTGTATCGATTTGGAGTTCTTGGGTAGTTTCCAGTATCTGCTGTAGCCTGAACATTTGATCGATTGTGGACTTTCCTGGCCTGAAACCGCACTGATAGGGCCAATCAGGTTGCTGACAAATGGTTTCAGATGTTCACATAATACAGCAGAAAGGATCTTGTACGCGATATGCAGGAGGAGATAGTGGGCGCAGTTTAGAGGGTCTCATTTTAGTGGATCGGACAAACGATGCTGAGGTTCCGTTAATCAGGCATACTTTCTTCTGACCAAACCAGGTCATCTTCGACTGCTTTAAAGATTTCGGTGGGTAGTCCGTCGGGGCCAGCAGTTTTGTTGTTTTTTAGTTTGGATATTGCTATCCTCACTTCATTTTGGTCAGGTGGACCGAAGTTTTGTGTGTCATCGTCCACGTTGAATGGTTCATTCTGCCTGACAGCGTGATTTTGGTCTTCATCGCCGTTTAACAGTCTGCAGAAATGGTCCTCCATATACTCAGCACCGGCTGTGACTCTACTACGAGGTTTCCATTCCTATCTCTACATGCTACTGTGCGGTTTTTTTGCCTTGACACGTTCCTTTTACCTGTTGGTAAAACTTCCGCACGTTGTTCCTGGAGTAGCATCTCTCAATACCTTCGATCGCGCGCTTCTCATGCTCTCTCTTTTTTCTGAAGAAGCCGGTGTTCTACTCGTATTTTCTGCTCGTAGAGCTCGCGAGCAGCTCTCGTCCTTCTTTGTAGCGCCGCTTTATATGCCACTTGCTTAGTTGCATGTGCCTACCGTCTGATGGCTTGTTGGCAACGTTGCCACTGGTCTTCGGCACTTGATGCTGGCGGCAATGGATTTCTTAAGAGGTTACGTGATATCTATGGTTCAATTTTTGAATGACGCCAATTATAGTTAAATAGTTTTCTTATTTTATTTACATCAATAAACACTCAGCAGAAAAAAAAAACCTCAATCAGCCATAGAATTGTTTTAAAATGAAATACACTGACCAAACACTTTATATACTTGTATGGGAAATATCTACTTTTATGCCTATTATTCAATTTTTCATACTAAGTTGGGTATTTATGGTGTAGTACAATCTGTGGTCGGAACATAATAGGTCAGCTTGTTATGCCGGATTTACACGAGCGACAAATTGACATTAATTAATTTCATTCAACGGGCAAAATAATGGTAAATTCAAATTATTAATGATATGCATCTACACGGGGGAAAATACTGACTGTTTCATTGATAATGGCAATCTGCCACTAAAGAATGAGCAAGTTCATTCTTCCTCGCGGTGTGCCATTATTTTGAAAATGATGTCATTGGGCATTTACGTGACGCTATTTTAATGGCAATATTTAAGGAGACTTTTCCCTTCCATTTTTTTAATGACAAATTTTCAAACCATTTACACGATTTTGTCATTACGGTCAATAAAATGGAAGCAATAATGCAAATTTGTCACTCGTATAAATCCGGCGTTATCTTTTCGTACAAATTCGTAATAATTTGTAAGAATTTTCACAACATGTTGTTTGTTAACTCAAAAAAAATTACTACAAAAATTGTCAAATTGCTGGAGAAAAACTTCCCCCCTATCGAAAAAAGTTGTGAATTCATATTACATGCATGTCTGTGGGTAACTGGTGTAAAAACTGTCAAAATGCCAAGCTGTTAAATTTTTTGCAGATATTTTCTTGCGTTGGTGATAGGCAATTTGAAAGAAATGAGAACTCGGGAAGTTCATTATTTCTGTACGAGAATGGAAGAAACACATAAAAGAAAACAGAAAAAATCGATAAGTGGAAAATTTCAGTATTACTTCTGAAATTCTCGAGTGTTTTCTCTTACTATTTTATAGAATTTTTTTGTTTTGTGCACTGTTCTTTGTATTGCGTGTTGCTTTTCACTATACATTTTAATTTTTTTTCGGTATGTCTATAATGATCACTCAATTATGCCCATCACTACGGTCTGCCATTGTATCCGGATTGTCACCGTTGACGTTTTGCACACAAATGTGTGCAATTGGCGATTCTTTACTTTGTTGGAAGATTTAGAAAATTTCTCCAACTCTTGAATTTTGACAGTTGTTGCACTTCTTAATACAAAAAAGATATTAAACTGATTTTATCATAGGAAACATTCTTGTACATGCAAATATTACGCAAAATATGCTATGAAATTCGTCCCTTAACGCAAACTTAATCATTTTTATAATGCAGACAGTCCCAAAACGTTTTATTCTTTTGCCTTGCACAAAATCCATTACATTTCTGCAAAAAAAAAATGTTATGTTATGTTATTTTGAGCACTTACTTTCTTTTCAATTTTAATCGGGTTCGTGTATTTACTTAGCATGAGACCTGCTTTGCAAATCTTGAGCTTAGGAATTTGGCCACACCTTTAACGGCGATATTTGGTCCCGCACCGGTACTGAAAGTGCTTATAGCATAATATTGGCATGGCTTTTAAAATAACTCATAACTATTAATTTTTGTTTTTATTCATCAAACTTTTTTTTATTATATCATTTTATGTACATATGTATGCATACTTAACGCGTTAATTATGTTAATTTAATTTATTTGTTTGTTTTTTAATAAAGACGTTTTAGTTTATTTCAAGTTCAACTAGGTATTGTTTCAAAATTAAAAATCGCATTTTTTATGTAAAGCTGATATTGCGATTCATTTTTATAGCATATCTTATTCGCATTCGTATTTAAATTTGAATTTTTTTTTTGCTTATGACTATCTACCTACATTGCTTATGCAAAAATGCACGAGCGGAAATTTAAAATAATATAAAATAAGAAATATCTCTTAGGCATGATGAACAAAGAGCCGTAAAAACCACATTAACTCAAAAATTACAATCGAAAATAAACCTTCAAAATCAAAGGCAGTAGTATATTCCATTGGTAAAAGATATATCTTTCAAATATTTATGTGTAACTTGGAAATCAAATAGATTTAATTTAAATTTAAAAAAAGGCCACCCAATTTCACGGAAAAAATAATGAAGAGCGTAATTTTGCAAACAAAATAGGAAAATATTAGGCCAATTTAACTTGCTAACATCAGAGGTCTCTGCATTTTTAGAGATTGATCAAACAAAAAAAAATTTCATATTTAGAACTTCATAATATAAAGTCATTTGCATTCATTAAGCGCAAATATTTTTAAGGAAACTGGATTATTCTTCACATGTCATAAATGGCAAACTTGAAAATTTACTTAAATTTTTATCTTTAGTTAGCAGTTGTACAAAATAACTATAAGATTTTTTGTGCTTAAAAAATCTCTATTTTGTTAAAGTACACAAATTTCTTACAAGTCGATACGGAGAGATTTTATAAAAATCCTGAAAAATATTTGATTTCGGTAAATTTGCTTGAACAAATAATTCTGACATAAATGCACTCAACTTACAATGATATAGTGTCTCAACGAGCAAGATTTTCTAGTAAGCTAGATAGCATTCTATGAAAATTGCTCTTGGAGGCCACAAATAACATACCTTAGCATTTTATCCATATTATACTATTTGGGTGCCATTTTCATTTTGACGTTTCGCTATTTTTATAATTCCTTGTTTCTTTGTTTAATTCCTTTTGTTGAACATTTTTTAATTCTTGTAAAGCACCATTTGTGCAATTGAAATAGTATGCATTCCATGAAAATGACAGATAGTATACTATAAAATATAGAACGTGGAGACACCGTGTGGAGAAATATATTTCTTGACTAGGTGTTTCCAATGAGAGATTAGAAACTTGCTTTACAGGCCGTCTCAACAGGTTATAACCGATGGCAACACTATGAACATGATTAAAAAATCCAATGGATTCCAAAAACTCCATGTCGAAAACCATTACATTTTGTTCAAGACATAAGAATGCTGTCAGCTTCTCCCAGATATTATCGATGTCTGCGTTCATTTATTTATTCTGAGAAATTGGGAATAACTTTCTGTTGTTGTAACGCGTGCAAAAGCACATCTGATGAAAAATCAGCAGTTCTCTTGAAAGTTATCTTGAGTTATCCCTAAAATATTGGAATAACTAGTACCCAAGGAAAAATGTATAGAACAGCTGATTGCAAATTTCATTTTGGTATGAGTTTTGTTCTGTTTTTTTGACAGTTTTCAGTTCATCTTGGTTCACAACTATACTCGGATAGTTTGGTATCCGAGATGACACAAGTAAGTGAACGCCCCCAATTATAAAGATACCAATCCTCAATCCTAGGCTGTCAAACGAGTTTGAGAGTGAAACGTACGAAAATTTCCGATCTTATATGGTTTTAACTTCAAGGCGGTAATTGAAATTCCATCGACTGCTCGAGGACGATACGCTCGGTGTTGATATGGTCGATACACGATCGACCACTGCGGAAGCCAGCTTGATGCCTCTTGAGTGTAGACTCGATTCTATCCTTTATCCGCTCGAGAATGATGGTTGCCATTAGTTTTGGGAAAACGGACAAAACAGTGATACCGCGCCAGTTGTGGCATTCTTAAGGTCACCTTTCTTTGGCAGCTTAACAATCACACCATCCTTCCAGTCCTTGGGATGGGTTTCATTTTCCAAAATGATTTATATCAACGGAGGTAAAATACTAGCCGCTGTTACGGGGTCGGCTTTCAGGAATTCAGCTGGTATTCCGCCAAGTCCAGCTGCTTTGTTGTTTTTGAGGAGCTTTATTGATGTTTGGATTTCGTTACTGACGGGGGTTCGATGTCAATACCCTTAGGACCTACGCATCTCGTTTATTTGGGGCACTTCAGCACTTTGCTAAGCTGAATCCTCATTTAGCAGGGCACAAAAATGGCCAATTGATACCAAAAGTGTACCATCCACATCCATTAATGAATGATAGGTGTTGCTTTTTTCCCAATGACATATTTGGCTATCTGGTACAATTCCCTGATATTCCCGGATATTCCTTTTCTTGCATAGTTTTCCGCATTATCTGCGAGTCCATCTAACCTCGCCCTCTTTTCACGTCTCACATAGCCATAGACCACCTTATGTGCAATGCGATATTCGCTTCGTAGTTCAGACCATAAACTAATAACTTAAAGACCAGAAACCTCTGCTTTCATTTGACATTTGCCTACAAGCTGAAACACGCACACAAGTAACATTTCTGTTCCTCACATTGATAAAAACGCACACAAGAATCTTTTCTGTTCCTCTTTCTATAGACACATAGACAACACAGTCCTAGTAATTGGTTTTTGTTTTGCTTTTCGATTTCCCATCTATTCATGGATAGGGTTTCAAAGCTACAAATACAACAATGTAAACAAAAGGGTTTTGGGGGGTGAAACGTACGAAGGTTTCCGATCTTTATTATGCCTTATTTGTGGTTCAGGCTTTCGTTGATTATCTGCTTCGGAATTTATTTGCATTTTCAATGATTTGCGAAGTTCAATTTTATCCCAGGTGTCTTGCGATATCCAAGAGTCTCTAACTCTGGTCCGGTTGGTACAGTTTGGACCCTGTCTCCATAAAAACACTTTTTATTTCACCCCACATCTCATCAATTGTTGAATGTTGGATTTCGTTTTATGACGAAGATCTGTCGTTAAGGGTGGTGACATAGTTATGACATATGTTGGGGTCAATTAAAGCATTCGTATTGAATTTTGAGCTCCTTGCTGCATCCTGCGCTGATTTTTGTACGGCAGCGGTTCCCACATCAGCATTTCTTATGCTTCGAACATCACACATTAATTGCCTCCATCGCTGCTGAATCATGAATGATCAATTTGGTTTTCGGTTTGACCATCCGGATGTACCCAGGTGATTTTGTTGCAAGTCTTATGCTTAAATACAGTCCAACTATCACAAGGCCATTCGCGTTACAAAAGTCGACTAGCAAGTCGCCATTTTCGTTCCGTGACCCTAAGCCATTTTTTTCCCATCAAGCGTTCCAGACCTCAATTGTCTGAACCGTCTTGAGCATTGAGGTCTCCCATGACGACTATGATATCGGCTCTCAGAACACTCCTATAAACCGAGTTAAGATGAGTGTAGAATGCGGTTTTGTCTTCCTCGGTCGCTTCATTTGTGGGGGCGTAGCACTGAATTATTGTGACATTGCGAATATTTGACCGAAACCTTGCTGTCATTAATCTCGCAGAAATGGGCGCCCAGGAATTCCGACACCATGCAGTCAAAATCGGTGAATACCTTACATAAAATAAATGATGTTGTCTCCCCGTGTTCCGGCTTACATCCAACCATCTTTATCACTCTGGAACATTTAATCTACAAAATTTTTAGATTTTCATCGAATTTGGAATTGTAGCGTCAGCAAATGATGAACTGGTCAAATTTTTTTTGACATCATTGTTTTGGTAATTTAGTTCTGTTTATCTTCAATTCTTCGCGTTATTAAAGCTATCCTTCAACGGAATTTGGCAGTTTTTAACTTAAGAGATGACAGACGAATTATAGTTTGACAGACATAGACTATTTAGTTGCCAAATTGTCTAAAATTATCACAATTTTTTTTTTTTAATTTAAATGCAGAAGATGATTTTTTGTTTGTCGTGTTTCAAAATATTTACTTGGCGATCATAAACTTTTTTTCAACTGGAATCAAACGTCGTAAAAACTTTAGTTACAAATGTGAAAATTCATGACATCTAGATTGGTTTTGCTATACCTACAGCTAAAAAAAATTCAATAGCATTCCTAGCATCTCCAATACCAATTGGTGGACATATACAAAACAAGATGCTCAATGACCATATAAGGAGCTTCTCTAACACAAAATACCACACGTTTCGTGTCACTTTTTATGTATAGCATACTACAAAAATTGGCAAAGTAAGTCTTGAAGAAATATTAAACCCTGAACACGACTGCAGTCTTAAGCCTCATGGCAAATGAATGTTGTTTGTGACCAATTTTGGTTCAGACTGCAAGTGTCTTCTTAATCCGCCAGGATCTTTCACCTCAAAAAAAAAAAACTCTCCGAGACATTATGTAATAAGAAAAAACATTCAAATCCAATCATTTTTATTGGCGATGGGGGAGATGAGGGGATTATAAACAACCACCATTAACTTATGCAAATCCCTTTTAATATCATTAATTCAAAAATCCAATTAAATGGGCAAACCTCGCGTTCGTTTAGAAAAAAAAAACTTTTTTGCCCTCGACATGATAGATGCATTTAGTATCACTTAGCAACACGACTAAGTAACATAGTTTCACTTTTAGCAACATGCACTTGTGCCAAAATGAATTATGAATTCATAATACAAATTCTGCACGTCTTTCATTTGCTGCTGCATTCAAGCTCTTTGCCATATAACTTGGACATCATTTGTTTTCAAATAACCATCTCTAGCTTATGGTTGAAGCTTGAAGTGGCGGCATTGGTGTCAGTTTCAAAAATTGACTCCAATGCACCAGCTTCTGCAAGGAGAAGACAACCAGACGCAGACGATGAAGAAGAAAAATTACCAGAACCCACCTCATTATGTGGCAAGCAGCAAAGACAGCATATTACAGGTGACCCTTGTATGCTGTGTGTCGCTTCGCCGATGTCGCTGCTCCCACAATGGAAGACCCAAATTCACTCCGAAAGAATTCGAAGTAAACAAAGCTTGCAACAATGCTAATTCAAGTCACATACCTATCCTAGAGAATGGGGCATGCCTTATTCTTCTTGTTTAATTTTTTTTTTGCTTAAGTCGGAGCTTAGAGCAAACTGCAAATGTTGTTAGAGTGTCATTGTGTCGTGTGGAGGAATACCTCACCCTCGTTTACTTGATGTACCTGACTGCCTGCATCTAAATCCCCTTTTTGCATCTTTAACTAATCAATATCTATGCCTCGACTGGCAGTGCCAAAGTGGGAATTCAAGCCTCCAAAAGGTAATCCATGTTACAATCAAAGACTCCGACCTGACTTCTTCGACTTTATTACTATTATTTGTGTCTTTTTTATTATTGTTGTTTGTGTAGTGACTTAGCTTGAAATCAAGCAGTTACATTGTAGACAAGACACATATCGAGGTGGTGCATGCGGCATCCGAAATGTAACCATCTCTTGAGCCAAAATCGACACTCAGATGGAGATGCCAATGCATACAGCGATACTATAGAAACTTGAGAAGAAGACGATTCTTGATTTGGAGCTTTTGGAGCGGGACGAGGCGTCACCATAGCCATCGCCGTCGACGTCGTTGTTGCTAAGAAAAATCGGCAATTGGATGCATGCCGAGCTAATAATAATCGTGGGGTTCACCGAACGCACCCATAAGCCAATAAATAGATACACCATACTCCTACCACCACACCGTCTTCCCAGCCTTTGCTTGGTCTCATAGAGGTATGCTCTCGCTCGAGCCTTCGTCGTGTTGCCTCACTTCGTTTCGGGTGTTATGAGAGCTTACATGTTGTACAACCCATAGATATAGAGATTGCCATGCGATTCCCTACAGTTTTAGTCAGGCTAAAAGTAAAAAATACGTTGCTGATGTAGAATTCCATTTTAAGGCTTTTAACTTTTTTTCATATATTTTTTTTTTTTTTTGAGAAAATATGGGTGAACTAGGTGCGATAGTTTCATCTTGGGGTCTTTTTGAAAATTCGAAAAATATGCACTTCTCAGTTGGACATTGATGCGGTATTGTTAATGGCAATTTGCAACCTGAAGGTGTTTCGTTTGACGTTTTGTATGTGGGATTGGTTTTGAAGTATTGTTTTCCTTAGGCAATGGTTGCTTATAATTTAACGGAACATACCTATTTAATGTTTCTTGAGGGCGTTAACAAATCGAATAAGGTTGGTTTTCTTAAATAACTTTTAACAGTATATAATAATAAAATATGAATTTTGCTTTCGAAACGATTATGAATTTATGAATTGGTCTCCAAATTTGAAATTGTTTTTTTAGTGCCGAACTCAGAGTTAATATTCGCATTGGTTTTGGTGCGTTGAATTTATATGACTTAAAAATGCAATACAAAATACCAAGATTTTTCGAAATATTCAGAAGTGTTTTGTTTTTCAATCGTGACATAAATTGGGGGAAAAAACGACTTTGGGAATTAGGGACGCCATTCCATACACCAAATTTAATTTTCATATAAAGTATCGATAACAAGGAGGTTATTCGCGCCGGAAATACAGTGTTGTTTGAAACAAGAGTTGAGTACCGAAAATTCTACGAGCTTCACTATGCTTAAGAGGAATTAATTGTGTTGCATTTAACATGGAAGTTAATACCGTTTTTTCGTTGATTTTTACTGGATCGTTAAAAACATGTCCAATAAAATTCTCACAAGTGGCTGGATCTGTCAGTTTTGTTTTTTATAAACATGACGTATAAAGATGCAGGGTATACAATTTCCAAAGATATTAATACTATACATTATATGAAATGTGAATTTCTGCGCAGATTTTCCGGCCATTCTACTCCAACTGTTCAAATACTAACACCCATTAAAAAACACGATTTAGTGACGGTTTATCTTTAATATGTGAATTAAGTGCAATATGTCATTAATAAAACAAAATGTCTGCTAAATGACATTTACAAATGAATTCTATCGCTAACCCATCGAAGAAGGTGGCTTTGTCAAGAAATAAAAATTGACATTTGACACACAATAAATTTACAGAACCATAGACCAAAAATGAGACATACTTTATAGAATAGTAGATTTTCTTCATGGATTTTCGGACGGAACCGTTATTTTTATTAATCGAAAACTTTAACTCACTTATTAACTTCTATTTTATATTTTAATAAAGTCAAGACATGAAATATGCATTTTTATATTAATAGGAATGTAAAGGATTATTTTTGACATGAGAGCAACCAACGATATTTTTATGTTTTGATCAGTTTAGCAATTTATTCGTTCAACATTGGATTGTATGTGGATCGCGAATAGAGTTTGACAATGTGTAGCAATCATAATGCAAATCGTGGCGACCAATTTATTTTCTCAAATTTATTTAATTTTTACAGTCAAACAGGAAATTTTAGTGCCTTAACATTACTATAAATTGGGCCGGTGAAAAAATATTTGATCTCACAAATTTCCTAAATTTTGCTGAGTATTTGACAGCAAAACCGAGAATTTTTCCTGAGGAATACTGTTTATGTGAAAGAGATTACTGAAATATCGTTTTTCTCAACAAGTCTATTTTATTTCTACCATTTTATTTGAAATTTGTCAAGAATTTAGGTATTTAAATGGATAAATGTGACTTTAATAAAATATATAAATAGTCTGTTCAAAAGTTGGCAGAAGAGGCAGAAAGGTCTCGTAGTAATCATTCCAACGATTAAAGTTCTTTAGAGTTCTTTGACCACCACCGAGAAGCCATAATCTTTATCGGGTAAATATTTCATACAAAAACCAAAACCAAACGGCAAATCGTTCAATTTGTCGATTATAGATTAAGTTTTGTCTCGGTATTAACTGGGGTTAATGCTAACTCCTGAGTTATTGGTGTGATAATTAAGGGCCAATTTCACAGTTTCCAATCCACAAACAGTTGAACTCAACTTGAGGATTTTTATTCTTAACTTGTGATTTTGTTTTTCTTCACTCACAGTTGACAGTTTCAACTTTCGATTCTCCACTCTCAAGCGATTCAACTTCTGGTTTTCCCAACTTTCAAAAATATTAGAAGTTGAGAGAGAAAACTTGAGAGTCTTCTGTCAAATTCAAATTTGTATTATATTTTGTTGGAACTTCTGTCAAAAATTATTCTCGGTTTCGGTTTGAATAAAAATAATTTTAAAATAAAATGTTTTCAGAGAGATTAGAGTAATATCGTTAAAAAATCCAAGTTAGGATTTAAGAGAAATTAGTTATTTAATAATTAATGACTAAAATTTTGTCGGTTTACTTAAAACATTTTTTATTACTAATCAATTACTAATTAAAAAAAAAACTTCACTGGTGAAGCTATTAAATTTTAATTATTTATAATTAAGTGAAGAGGTACTTTCGCAAACACGGCTACTTATATAAGTTTGATAGGATATTTATCAACAAAATATCATCAAAAAAATTCTTCTAATACAGCTCACATGCACCAAACCTGTCGTCTAGCAAATTATAATTGGGCGTTAACTGTCGTCACAAGAACTCATCCGAGAAACGGTTGACTATATGCAGGCTATCTTCCAAAATAGCCATTCGAATAAAGCTTACCAATGGTTTTAAGACCTCACTAAAATTAGTGGAGCTTGTGTTTTTGTTTTAACTTGCATTGCACGCGAGCTTACATACATTACGAAATTGAATTTTAGTTTAAAAAAATGATAGTCAAATTTTCTTACACACTTTTTTATCAAAGGAATTTTAATGCAAGTTTTATTTTTAAAGATAAGGTTGTCTAAATACCGATCTTCCCATCTTTGACGCATATTTCAATATCCCCACACGTCCGCGTAGATCCTTAGAATTTTTCGTTTAGTTGCGCTAGCGTTGCTGCTCGTTTTTGAAAGAAGACGGCTTTTAAAGGTGGTCACATAGTAATCTTGCTGCAGAGAGTTAGATGCACAGATAATTTTTTCATAGAATAATAATAATTGCCTTACAACATATAATGGATGCTTCTGCAGTATACGCAAACAATGGAGCAAAATTTTAAACAATCCTCGCTTAGAGAATACTCCCAGCTCTAGTTAAAGCAGTATTTACTTGCCAGCTCTTGTCTAAGTTTATCTTAATCTTAAACACACTAAACAACTGTTCTAATTAAAGTAGATCTTTAGGGCTACGTTAGTCGAACTTAAGTTGAACATACCTTATTTTTACAGATAGTGTAATGAAACGGAACGAAAATTTACAACAAGCACAAAAAATACATTCATATATTTATAAAAAAAGACTCGCTATACATTTGGAGGTATTATTTAACAATTTTTCATATCGATTAGAATCGAACTTTTGTTTCTTCAAATCGATATCTTGAATTAATTTCAAGCTCCTCGAACTTTATATATTTTCCACTTTCTTAAAATCAAAATCTTCAACACTATTATATATTCTTTTTGAGGAAATGTTTTTCTTTCATTTTTTGTTATGAAATGTCAAGCGCCAACTGGAAAAAAGTAGGATTTAGGATTTAAGAAAGATAAAGAAGCGTTTTGCTCTGTTTAAAGTTAGACTACCTCTTTAACGTTAAAGTATAAAATTATCAAAAAGCGACCCCACTTTAAAACTCATTTTTAGAGTCGACTCCCATTTTAAAACTCATTTAGAGTAGGGCTTAAATGTTTAAAATTTTGCACTAATGTGTTTATTTATTATTCAAATAATCACACAAAACAAATTAAATCTCACAGAATAAATTCAAATCTAAAGTTGAAACAAACGTATCTGTCAAAAATTTCCCAGGGAAATTTTTAGAAACGTGAGTTTGCTAATTTTTAAATATCAACTCTCGAGTTGATATTTAAAATAGTGAAGACAAACAAATTGCAACTTGTCAGCCAACTGTCAAGTTTGTGTCATCTCTAGAGATGAGGTCTTGTCATGAGTATAGAGGCAACAAATGTCATGTTGACGTTTGTCGTAAAAGAAAAAATGTTTCTGTCTCGTTTTCGCTGTCTGGGGCAAATGTGAGTTTTCTCTTTGTTCTGCCCAAAAAAAAGTATAGAGCTATTAATAATAAATACTCAAGTCACAGAGATTGTAGCCACGATGACGTTAAACATGAGTTTCTTCGCAAACGAAATTTAAATTTGTATATTTAAATATATATCCATCTGTCAATTTGAGAATTATTGTGTCAGGACAGGAGTGTGGAAGTCTGGTATCTACATTCAATAGTCTACAGAATTTAACTTTTTTCCATCAGATGAACATGCAGGCTTTCCTTTTCAAACTATTTTAATGAACCAATTCAAAAGTTTACACTATAATGTACTCTTTATACCTACCTACATAACAAGGTAGCTACGCTCTAAAACTGAACAAAAGAAGTAAGAATATTTCAAACAGCCTTGAGCTTCCTCACTATATTGAACTGACCCACATTTATACCCTGATTTTTCGTTTATACACAAAAACCATCCATATCCGAAGATCCTCGATTGGAATGTTTGATTTCAAACCACACACCCACATTTAATCAATTAAAGTTCAGCTCGAGACTAACTCTCCCAAGGCACTATTTTGTTTGGTGAAGGCTTCGCCCTCAACGTGACTACTTATATTGTGTGTTGTCTCTCCCCATTAATGTATCTAAAAAGTGTGCAATTTAATCGTCACAATTTCGATTTTCGTGTTTTGTTGTTGTTAGAGTTGTTGGTTTAATTTTTGTTTTTGCTTTTCCTCTTAAATATTTATATATATATTTTGGGCTCCTTGGCAATATCATCGCTGAGCCAACTGCACATTGATTTATAGAATTTTACACTGCACATTCTTCACGCTATAATTTTGGCGGTTCTTCACAGTGGGACATGCTCGTATGTATACTGAATCGAATACATTACTGCATTTTCGCGCATAGTTTTTTTAGAATTGATAAAATATTTTATGTGTTTTAACACAGTTTGTTTTACATAAGACTCCTTGGCTCTTTTTGTTTGCTTGTTTTTTTAGTTTTAAATTGTATGTGATTTTTTTGACGTTTTCCTTTAATTGCATTGTAGCTTTTACACGAAGAATCTGGCACCAAGAAACTGAGGAGGAAACTGGGAAGATTTTGTTGGGCTAATTGAAATGCAAAGCAAAACGTCAAAAAAAATCTCTTCAAATCGTTGACCGGGGAGATTTTTTTCATTCACCTTACTTCTTGCCCTTCTCGCCTTCAAACTCGAAGTTGCCGGCAACTCAGTTTCCTTGTGTGAAAGGGGACATATTGGAATTTCCAAAATCTTTCATTCCAAATTTCCTATAAACGTCACAACGTACTTATTACAGTTTATTGTACATTTAGTGAATTCAAAATAACCTACAATTATTCACAACTTTTCACAAAATTGGTGAAAAAAAAATATGGAAGCTGTGAAAATTAGATCTAGAACCATTTTTTGATGAAAAATAAATAGGGTCCATTTTCCCCCATATTTTAAGTTTTTTTTTCCTAAAACCATTAAAGAAAAATATAAAACAGTGTGAAAAAGTTGTACATTTTTGTGAATAAATTTATGAAATGAAAGTTTCATTATTTTCACGTCTTAAGTAAATACAATTAATATGACAGCGACCAACGACCTACGAATTATCGAATATTCGTCCATTTTGACATTTCATTCACTTCATATGCCTTTTTTTTATTCGCCATCGTTAAGCTACAATTACACGGCCAACGTAATCGGTCATCGCATTAAGTCTCTGACGTCACCACAAAACTAATATTGACTCTGCCACTATAGCTTCAATGTTTACAGTGTCAATGCTTCATACGTTGATGATCACACGAATGACACAACTCGGTCAATGATGTCCCAAAATGCGATGACGTGCCTTTTATGTCAATTCGTCACTGACAATGTGTTGATTTTCAAAACTTTGACGATCATACGATTTGACCAAATTCAAACGCGTTGACCATATGACAGAAGAAAATGCCGGTCATTTTTCACGTTTTGTTTGAGCAGACATCAGGTTGAGTTGTCGAACAAAATCTCTTTTAAAATTAATTTTTAATATTACAAAAAAAAACAGAAATACATACAATTAATAAAAATAAACTTGGATTTGGAAAAGGCTGTTTTAGCCGCTTACACAAATGAAAGCAGCCCAGATAAGGACGAAGACAATATTAGCAGCGCAAGGCTGTACGGAAACAGTCGTTTCGTTTAAGCAAAAAGTTGATGCTGCGTGGAAAAGAAGGATTCAGTGTGAAATTACTCCGCGAATTGCGAAATTACACAATATAACCAAAAAAAAACATTAATTGAAGAAAACGCAAACAATATGTTTATATTATTTTTGTTTTTGTTTTAGTGGACTGTATGGATTTAAAGCCAATTGAATGAATTTGTGACCTTTAGTCTAAGACTAAAGGTCACAAATTCATATTCAATTGGCTTAAAAAAAAAACAGCTTACCTAGAGCTAGTAAATAAGGGGATGTGTATGTACATTATTTGTTTTTATTTTATAAAGCAAAACCGGTTGTGTCAATTAAAATCTCAAAGCTACGTTGACCGGGTATAAAATTGTGCCGTGTCAATGTTATGATACAGTCAAAGCGATGACGAACAGTTTTAAAAACTTTGTTAACGCGTCCCAATTACGTTGACACAGTCATTACACGGTCATCGAAATGGGTCAATGCGCTGACCCACACATTCGAGTCAACGTAGGTGTCAACGTTCCCGTCAACGCATTGATAACAACGACGTGACATAATTAGGACATATTTTGAAGTCATTTTTACGTCAGAGAGTTAACGCGATGACTCATTACGTTGGCCGTCTAATTGTAGCTTTACGAACGTTAGTTGATAGTCTGATTTTGAGGTTAGTCGGGAAAAATGTATATTGTTTAATTAAAGTGTGGAATGTATGTGGATCGCGAATAGAGCTGGGCAGTACGTACCAATAATGTTTTCTCAAATTTACCTTGTTTTGGCAATCAAAAACTAAATTTGAATGTCGTAACATTAATATAAAATATATTTCTACCATTTTTTAAATTTTTGTGAAGAATTCGTTTATTCGTCGGTCGTTGGCCACTCGCATGTGAATAGTCCTTTAATTTTCGTCTGAGAATGTAATTTTAGCTAAGATTGTATAAGATTTGTTTAACTAAAATATCATAACCCAAGTACTCAGTCAGCTCTCGTGAAGCTAAAAATTACAAATCTGTTGGCAAGAATTAATATGAATTATTGAGCTTTTGACTACAAGGAAAAAGGGACGTTTGCAAATAAATACATTTTGTATCGAGATAAAAGCTATGAAGCGTAATTTTAAATACATCACGCAGACTATTTTTTTGTGAGTATTTCATTTTCACTTAAGCGAGACCGTTTCTTGTAAGCTATAGTCGATTTTTTCACTCCACTTTCGTGAATATATTTGTAAAAACAATATTTGTCATGCGGGAAAGTGATGCACTGCCGGCAATTTCTTGTATGCCAAATTTCAATATAAGTATTTTGGATAAGTTTTTGAGTTTATTTAATTTTTTTTTTTTGAATTTGAAAACTTTTTGAACAATTGTCAGTTGGTTTTATGTTACTGGGGAAAATGTTTCTTAAATAAAATTAAAATTATATATTGTAATAGAAATGTATGACCAAATATATGATCAAAATGGAAGACATACAGTCGTATTCATTAAAATAATTATCTAAAACACATATCAGAAATTGAGATGCTTTTAATCAAGGTTCTATTCAACGTTGAGTAAACTCTTGTTCAAAAACATTTACCAAACCATTTTGTTTACAATTCTCTTGTGTCAATTAAGTGTCTAAGAGATAAATCTATAAACATATTATGAAGCAACCTTGTTTGTCAGAATAAAATAAAAACATTGTGGTTGTTGATTGTGAATTGAAAATATCTTCAAGTAAATAGTAATTATTCAGCCTCTAAGCGGGCTTAATTTACAGCGGGTTTCATTCAGGAATAGGTCTGCTCTTTCCTAAAAAAGATTTTATCTTTTTGAATTTTGAGAGTTTCATTCCAACAAAAAGAGCAAATCTAGATCAAATCTTAACGCGAAAGATTGGATATCTAATGGGTAAATGTAAAAAATCTTTTCTGTCAAGGGTCAAATGGAAAATATTTTGTAATTAATTTGTTGTGAATTTGTGCACTAGTGCCAATCTAACTAATTATTAAATAGAAGTTAATAATTCTTATATTATAAATTCATTCACCAATACTACAATTAAATTTGGGAAAAATTTTCATTGAAAAGATCAAATTTCGATTTTGAGATGAGATCTTTGAAATTTGATTGAAACTCGGTATTAAAATGCCTCTATTTAACGTTACAAAACTCTTATGAATAATATTTCCACGTTTAAAGGTATTTTAACTCTACACATTCTCTAAAATGCGCGTATGTATTTGTCTGTAAGCTTATAGTTTTTTTTATTTTACATACACCATTAAAAAAACTGACGAACTATTGATAAACTTGTATGTTTTCCTTTTAAAAGATGGCGACTGAAGGCTTGGCTTTTATGTGCGCAGTTGGACAACTGTGGATTTTTTTCAATTTCAAATCTAATTTGGTCCACTATTCGTTGACTGGATAAAGCGGGAGTGATCTAACCCTGTCTCTCTATTGCAACTCTACAAATCTTGGCAAAAGATTAATCAAGGAGAGTAACAGTTCGATGCAAGCTTTTGGAAAATTTTGATTTTTTTTTTCTTTACCGTGTGGCAAGAGAGTGAATTATGTAAAAAATAATTTGATTCTCATTCGATTGGAGCGCGAAGATGATTCTGCTGGGGCCGGCTTATTGGTATTGTACACCATCCCGATTCCATTATCCTAGGCAGAGTTAACCCTTGGCTGGGGGCTGGGGCTGGGGGCTGAGAGACACAACAGCAGCCACAAAAAAAAAAACACAATGTGTCCGAATCCGAATTTGAATTTGAATCCGATTTCGAATATGAATCTGAATCGTGTGGGAACTGGGATTATTTACTAATTTATTGTAATTTTTCACACATCCAACGTGGATGAAGGTGTGCGCCTGTGCATGAGCTGGTGCGCACGTAGAAACCGATTGCCAATCCACCGCAAAGCCGCTTGTTATTATGGTGATCGAAATTTTTTGATGAGATTGAGGTGCACATTGTGGTTGGTGGTACGGTGGTATGTTATGCTGCGCTGCGCTGCGCTCTGGGTGTTGGAGCAGTTGAAGGAGTTGAAGTTTTGCTTTAGTTAATTGCGAGGGAATTTATGGTGTCGTGCATCCATTAGACGTGTATTTATTGTCATCTCTATGAGAGATAATGAGCACTATGGGCATATTGACGGTTTGGGAGAGCAATTTCTCGGTAATCACGGTGAATTAGGAAGATGTTGAAAATGTTTTTTCTTGTTTTTTTTTTTGGTTTGTTTTGTTTCCGATTTTTAAGGAGGGGATTCTTAGAAATGTGTTCAATTAATAGTGTATCTTAAAGCAGTCTAATGAGACTTAGGTATTCTTAAAGAGATAAATTTTGTGTGGGAACGAACGTGTCGTTATATTTATTTCGAGCGAAAGGAATTTTTAAATGAGAAAACTAAACGTTATGTGGAAATGTATGAGTATACGTATGTACCTACATACATGTGTAATGTGCACGGAATTTTGGAAGGTGAGATGTTTGGCGTTTATCGATTTTGACTTTCTCGCTGATGGGAAAATAATGAGAAACTAATGGTGATCCGTAATAAAAATCAGTGTATTTTTTTGTATAAATATAAAATATACGTACATATACGTAATATACCTAAAATTATTCCTATTTCCTTAAATTGAAAAGCTTAATCTTACATGCTGGCGCACTTCTATAGTTTAGCTCTTTCGAGAATCGCTTCACTGAAATCCATGAAATTTCAATCAACGTTACAATGAATTCATATATCTTACAAATTCAAATAAATACCGTTAGAGTCTTCAAAATGCAGCTTCCTAGAATAATTTTAAATTTAAATGTTTAGTTTAAGTTATAAGAGCTTTCTTTTGGAATAGTTCCATAGAAAATTTTTCACTTTGCGAGAACCGAAAACTGAAAATATGGAGCGCGAAGAAATTAGAAATCGTCATTTCATATAAATACTTTAGAATAATCTGGAGTCATGATCTGTTTCTGAAAAAAAAACATCCTTTACTAAACTCGCAAAGCTATAAAAGGTAAGGCTATCCAAAAGTAGAAATACCATCGAAAATTATCTAGAGTTTTTGAAGCTGTTATGAGGTCTAAAATGTGCTATGAGGCACAAGTGTTGAAAGGGAAACCCTATAAGGAAGTAAAAATTATACTGCTCTTCTTCTTGAAAAAGTTATTCCGACTGCAACAAAAACACTCAATTACTTGCTGCAAATTGAAAGCGGGATACCACCACTATTTGTGTCTACTCTAAAAAAATGGACTTTAACTACAACAGAAAGGTTTTGGCTGAAAAAACACACGATTCACCTAAATTCTAGCTAAAGCTTTAAGATCGAAAACATTCTTTTTGAAGGTCTTGAAGGAAATAAGACGAAACCATTTTGGAACGGACATTCTATGATCACAAACTATAATATGCTTAACGATAGCAACTAATGGAAAACACTTGCCCTATATTGCCTAACTTCACTTAGTTATAGAGCTAGGATATTTGATTAACATTTTTTAAATAGGAATCAGCTAGAAATCCTTTATTGCCAAGTCTATAAATCAAAATTGGTTTCAATAATTGTCAGGTTAGGTTAGCAGAGGCGTGCACAGTTATAAGGCCGTTGCATATATAGGGCCCCCGGTCCATTTTGACCCACTTGCACATTGTACACAGAAATGTCCCTAAACAAATGTTTAATGAAGATTCGTTCATTTTTGAACCAGATCTTACTTTCTAAATATTTTTCATATTTACCATTGGCATCTGTACTAGTTCGTCCAGCTTGTCAGGAAACTTGTTTCCGAAGTGTCACAGGTGATTTTTTTTGTTAATTTGAACAAGAGCAGGTTCGTAATGGTTTCTATTTATCATTTGGTGACAGCCACTTAAACTCAACCTCAACCTAACCTTAGATTTTTTCTTTCAATGTTATGTCTATTTTTCTTTCAATCACGCCAATTGTGACTTCTGAACCCATAACTAATAGGCTGCTACTATCATATATGATTCTGAACCCTTCCTTGCCAGTTTATCTGCAATACCAATACCATCTATATAGATGTGTCCAGGAACCCAGAAGAGTTTGACTTGATTGGTGTTACCGAGGATGTTCAGAACGCCTTGGCTTTTTGTCACAGCCTTGGATCTTATTGTGTCACTAGATAATGCTTTGAATGCTGCTTGGCTGTCATCGAAAATTGGATCTCGGACTATATCAGTTTTCGCCTATGGATCACTTCGGCGTCGTTTTCAAAGCTTAAATCTTAGTCTGAAAGGCGCTACACTAACCTGGGAGCTTATGTAATTCCATAATATGAAGAACATCACAAAACAACCCAGGTCCTGTTGCTTCTTCTATTTTTGACCCATCAGTGTAGATAGGAATACACTGTTCGCTTGATTAGTGAGTTGGGTTCCCATCCATGTCTTTCGGGTATTAGTATAGTGAAATTTTTGTTGAAATTAATTTTCGGTGGTGGGTAGTGACAGTGAGTGGTCACATCTGCAAAACCGCAGGCTTATGCTAATACAAAGGAAAATTTCTTGTAGAAGGATTCAGTAGGGAGAGCAACGGTAGGAGTCTGATTGTAGTCTAGAACTAATCAATGGATATCCAACAAATTTTAATAATCATAGAATTCCTCTTTCAATGATACATAGGTGCATCAGACAAAGAAACTTGGATTAATTTATCAATAGTTAACTGCCAAATATGATCGATGGAATCCTTATTCCTCTCCAATTCCAAATAGAGGTTAGGGTTCACTACGAGCTTCGGCCAGTCCAGTTCGTCGTCATTTCTTAAACCCTTTTATTATATTTATTTGCTGCTCGAACACAGTGTAATTGTAAGCATGACGAATGTGACTCTGCTCTGTGAATCAGCTTTTTAGGGTGAAGAGGTTTCTCCGGGTCTTCAGCTTAACAGCGAGTGACTTTCAAATTGCCAGAAATAATAGGGGAACCGTAGGCTGGCGGTATCGTTTTCGATATCGCAAAGGATAGACACTCTTCACGTAGGCTTTAAAAAATCGATATCTGCAAGAGATATCTACTTTGCGATCTTATGTTTACTTCACGTAACCCTAAAAGCGATAGCGATGTCGATAGCGACTGCACAACAGCTATTGGGCTATCGTTTTGCTGTAAATTAAAAGTTTGAAGTAATTCTTAAATAGAAAAATACGCCGAAAAATGATCCACCGCAATATTTTATTAATTTAAATCAGAGGTGATTCAGAAAAAAATTAAATAAATAAGAAGAAGACGGGAATTGGAGATGCATCTATTAGTATAAACTATAAACTTGCCTATCTGCTGTCGACTCACTTATATTCCAGTTATACTATGGTTCCCAACTTGAAGTTAGCGAGAGCGAAAGACGATACGAGAGCGATATTCATGAAGCAAGCTTATGGCGAAATCGTTCAATGTTATCGCATAAGCGAGTATCGTTACGTGATGACGAGGGCCCTGTTAAACTGCTAGCTTATATATTTTTTGGAAAATGCTTATTTAAAATTCGTACAACAATTAAAAAAGCTAGCAGGATCATTAGTTTTAGGTTTACTTTATCCGAAATCGCATTTTAGATCGGTCAATTTTTGTCAATTCTATTTTAAAAATAAAAATCTTTTTTCTTTGTTGAAATATTTATTCATCACTAACCAAAGTGCCTACATTAAATAACAAGCACCTGGAATAAGTTTTTAAACCGGGCAAACAATGAATATATATCTCTTCCCCCAACTTCCCCTATTAGTAAATATCGCCGTTCTTAATATGAATCTTTGTATAGAAGTCCATAACATTTAATGCCTAATTGGATGTGAATCTTAGCTTGGTTACCTTTGTTCAATGGCTTACTATTGTGCTGCTGCCATAGTATGCCAATCGTTTTTTGGTGTAATTGGTCACGGTAATATCCCTTCTGCCTTTTGCCAAAATCACAACTCACCTAGTTCCATAGCCATTAGCAATTTAAACTGATTTCTTAGTTTTATTATTCCACGATTTAAGAACCAATTCATGCGTAACCAACAACAACAGCAATGTGTTGCCAAACATACCTAAATTGCGAGCCAAATTGTGTCGTGTTGGATAAATGATGATTCATTTTTGTTTTGTTGCAAAACCGATTTATTTCGTTGGGCTATATTTTCATAAGAATGCATCCATAAATTGTACATCCCTATACTATATCCAGTCGACAAAACAAATGCAAAACATTCCGGCAATTTGTACAATTGAAATAAATGTCCCGTGATCATCATAAACAGTAGAAAAACACAAAACATGCAGCCCGAATTTTTGCTAAAGGAATTCTTTGATATATTCCGACCTCACTCTGCGCCAAGAGCTAACTCTACACAATCAGACTTTGGCTTTGACTAAGCCCATGAAGAATAGTGTGAGGTGCGACGTGGAGACGACACATCGAAGCAAGCACTGTGCTTCCTATTTCGGATGCCTCTGTGTTTCGTTCAAATGTTTCGAAACAAAATTTCCATTTCTCCTTCTCGCGCCTAAACTATCGAAACATCCAAACTATATTGCATACAATATCAAAGAATTAAATTTATGAGTTTTTTTTTGTTTGCTCAGGCATACCGTCGTAGCTGATTCCGCAAAGAGCTTCCATTTGGAATAACCATAGTATAAGCCGAAGTTTGAATAGGCACATCTTGGAGATGATGCATGTCCATCGCTAATGTTGCCACAATGCGCTCGTATAATTAAACATAAATCATAAAAATAACATCGAGCAACATATCAGTTAAATGGAAATTCCACTACCTTGTAAACTAAAAGTCTACTGAAGCTCTGCTGGCCTGAAATCCAGGGAGCAGTCAAAAGACCAAAAGTCTGTGATATGGCTTCACCAGTTCAGTGCAGCCAGCGTATACCCTTTTGGCCTTTGTTCTTCAGCCATGTTGCTGATTAAAATGATGCATATATAAAATATAACATTACACAGTATTCCGTGGATGCATTATAGAAGTGCATGATGTTATCGTAATGATTATTTGATCTGATGATGGTAGTTAAAAAGACAACTTTGAATAGAAGACGACCTGAGTCGATGCAGATGCTGGTTGTGATTGTGAGCTATAGCGAGTAAGTGCTCTTCGTTCCTCGAACTGATCTGCACTGCAAGGCAGTTCAAGCTTCCTTGTATAATATATTTATTCGTATTGAATACTAATTTTAGATAAGCCTTTTTGATGGAGGATTTGATTGGCGGGAAATGATTACTTTTTGAGTTTAAGAGACGTTATGCTGAATATATATACATAAATATCATGTAATATCGAATCTGACAACTGAAGAGGAAAAAAGTTAAATGTTGTGTATGTTTCACATCGATAAGGATTTTGTTATGTATATAAATTTCATTTATTTATTTTTTAAATACAGCCAAATAATGATTACTGAGTAATTGGCGCCCAACGCGAGACACCACTACATTAATTTATTTCAGTGTATTCAGCAATTAATTTAATTTTAAATCTCTAATGAAAACATATTAATGTATTTGAACTAAATGTTGTGCATTATTCCGTATGTTGATCTTAACCTGATGGTAGGATGGGATTTGCTTTAAATTTGGAAGAGAGCATTTATATGTTATTTCTCTTTTTACCTAAAAATAACTTTAGACAATAGACTCATTTTAAAACTATGGTGCTTTTCAAATGTCTGGTTCCGGCTACCAAAAGTACCATGATCGTCGTATATTTTTTTGTAATAAAAGTATGTCTGCTTTTCGTTTGACATGATCTTTTGAGCGCTGGGAGACATTTTATATTTACAGAAACCCAACTTAATTTTTTTATTTTGCGAAGAATTACTTCAGGGAAGAATGCAAATATTTAATAGATTTTTTTTCTAAATTGAATTTTGTGATTCATAATATGGGTTTGAGAATGGCGCCCAACAATTCAAGCGAAGGGTTTTCGAAAACTGTTTGAATGTTTTCTTTAAAATAACTTCGCCTTTTCATTAGGTATCATACGCAAGAAAAATACACAATATGTCTGCATTACAAAAGGGTGCATTTAAATTGACATCATTTCTGGGGTCTAAAAAAGCATAGCATAGCTAACAACGATCACACCTATTACCAATTTCAGGAGACGAATTCTGACAAATTTTTGTAATATTCCCGATTACCGAATTTGTAATACAAATATATTGCTTTCGCTGTCCCATAGAAAGTGCAATGCGTATAAAACAATGCACCTTTGCACCGAAAAGTCATAAAAAGCTTTATGGATAAAATTCGACGAATATTCATTTATTTGAAGTGACTTTAGGCACGGTAATTTAGAACAGAACTCCTTATAGGGGTCCTCAGGATCAAAAGAACTGTCGACTTTTTACAGCTCTGTGGGAAGTTTAATTATTTTAATTGGCGCCCAACAAGAGTATACAGCATTGGCACATTTTTATTGTTCAAACGATTGATTATTTATTTTTCAGTAGAAAATAATAAGAATTGAATAATATTTGTAACTAAATGCCTGTAACACCTTAGATCTTCTAAATGCAACCTGAATAGCACGGAATTTTTTGTTGGCTCAGTGGATTGAAAATAAGAAGTTTACTATTTCATTATAACCCACTGGTGGTATCCACTTAAGACTATATTTAATGAAAGGAATGCTGCCTAGAATGGGGATCCCACCCACACATATAAGTTACCACTCAAGCACTTTATCCACTGCCACATTGTTTCAGTCAAGCTTTAATATTTGATTGATATTTTAATGAAGCTCAAATTAATTCTTAAAGAAAATTTACAAGAAACCAAATTTGTGTTCAAAATAAATCTTATACTGGCTAAATTCGGCCGCAACAGCCATGATCTAGGTTTTCTTCTAAAATTGTATAAATTATTTTCGTCAAATTCAAATTGAGTTCCCCTTCAACTGTTAGATCAGTTACCGTCAGTGAAAATTTTATGTAGCCCAACATTGATTCAACTTAACTTCTTCCCTGCTAAATTTCATTTGTGTCAATAGGCATTTTTCTTTCATCATTCCAAACAGAGCGAGCACTGAACACTGATATGTTTTTTTAACACACTTGAACCACACAAATCAGAACACATTTTCATTTTAATCATAAAAAGCAATAGAACACAAAACCTACCCTGTTTTGTATATCCAGATACAAAAAATCAACTAGCGATCACCTTCTTTTGCCAACTTAAGTAACTAACTATTTTTTTTCTTCCTATTTTCCTTCTTGACACACATGGCATTTGGTGCGTTCAGTAATTTATACTCACATGCTCATTAATTATCTTCGAACACGTCTAGTGCGATCTACACATGTTCAGATCAAAAAAAGAAACACACATTTGGAGCTCTGCATGCTCTGAGTTAAAAATAAAACCACAAACAACTTTTTTGACAACTCAGACTCTGCTCTGAACTAAAAAAGAAAAACGCCTAATAAAATCATACACAATTTATTTGTCAATGAATAAGGTCATCATTCTAGTCGTACTGGTTAGTTATATCTAAATTTAACCAGATTAATTTCGATTCTACTACATTAGTTTATTAATTTTAAAATTTGTCGTATTAATAATCACACCTATTAGAACCAGCTTACATTTTCAATCCGTTAAACAATCAACGATATAATTCTGAATTATTATATCCTACAAAAATTCGTATAGTCACAAACAAAATACTTAATTGGAGGGCAATCTCTTCCTCGTGGGTCTTCATTGTGTTGGACGATGAGCTGAGTAAGTTGATCTCGTAGGTACTACGTACTTCTTCCATTGATCTGAGTGAAAAATCAATTCTAATAAAACAAATTTTGAATTTATTATAATGAATCGAAAATTATGTATACGATGCATACTCGTAGAATTGTGATCATCTCTTGTCCTGTTTTGTCTTCCTCTTTTTAGAGTTTATTTTCTTCGTAAATCAAATTACATAAGATCATCGCCAATAAGGTGGGTCTTATTTTTATTTTATTTTATTCCTTCATGAATAGAGATGAGGAGCCTCAAGCTCTCTGCTTCAAGTTATTGCCGCTTCTGCTAAGCTGCTCAGTGCTCAGTGCTCACAGCACTATTATCGATCGTTGTTTCGGCTATAAGCCAAATTTGTACATATAGATGGGCAACTTAAGGCATCTATTTGCATCATTTCGTGTGAACCTATGCCTCGACTAGCAGAGTATAATCAAACTTGTCGGCAAAAAGAAAAAATAAAAACCAAAAATTCAGCGCCCAGACGATGTCAAAGGAGTTTGGGTCGACTCAGGTCGGCCTTTGGGTAGAGATCTGAGGGATATGTATTATATACGTTCAGGCATGCGCCTGCCCACGTTTAAGTTTGCATCTAATTTGAGGAAGAAGAAGCCTTTTTGTTCGTAGATGACGGCGAACGTCGTACATCTTTCGAACTTTCACTCTTTCTAGAGGAGTCCCCAAATGGAGAGCCAACGAGCACCAGCGATGAGGTATTACTTCATTCGGGGCTATCTCTGGGAATCATCTCAACTCAAAGTCATTTTAATTTTGTTTTCATTTCTTGGACGAACTTGTTTATCATGCCCGATGATGTGTGGTTGTCTGTTGGCTGTCTATCATAGTTGAAGAAGACTCATTGGCAGCTTTATTCCAATAAGTGTTGAATATATACGAATATTATGTCTTCAATTGCAAATGAGTTGAATTATCTAGTGAATTTAATTGCATATTTGCTAAAGGTTCGTATAAGTGCTTGCTAACCCATATTGATTGTTTGTTCTGATGTGGGTTATAAGATAGTCTGTGGGAATTACCCAACAGAAAGGGCTTGTTTCATTATTGTTAGATCATTTATGAAAAGTTATGATTTTATATCTACAATGTAGTTCACCTAAAAAAATGCAGTTTGGCAAGATGCTTTTCTAAATGGCGCCCAATGCAGACCCCTTAAAGTATTTGGATTCCAATTTTTTTTATTTTGCGTCCCTAGAAACATTTTGTATTTCAAAGCATAATTTACATCAATTTAAACTATTCGATATGCCAGACAGGTGGGCAAACAAAAACATGACATCTACATACATACATGTTAAATGCCGCCCAACAACAGATGGATGTTTGTTTTTAAAATGATGCGCGCATTAAAGGGATTTTGACTACCCTTAAAATGATCAAGCACAGTGCGAGTATTAGGAAAGTAGGGATCCATATTAGTTTTAGTTTTCTGAATATCAAAACGTAATAGGAAAAAAGAGCCGCCTAAGGCAATACACATTCGCGTTGTACGGCTAAAGAAAGAATCTCTGTATATGACAGTAAGTCCTAAATTGGGATCCCGGGTAAACTGATGAGCATCCTCAGTAGCGCGAGTATTATGGTAGTATAGTTTAAGGAGAGGAATATATCGAGCTATTTCGCTAGGAAAGTGTTTGTAAAAATAGGGATAAAATAGTGGAAAATATATATCATTTCGACGGTGTTCCAGAGATGTAAGAGTTTCCATTATAGTTCTATCACCTATCATTCTTAGAGCAATACTTTGAATTCTATCTAAAATATTCAAGTGAGTCTTGGGATCTCCTGCCTAGATTTGAGAGTTATACTTCGAACAACGAATGAAGGCCTCATAGATTAGAGCTAGATCAGACGGGAGAAAAATGTCTTGCATTAAAAAACAGTTTGCAGGGTTCTTGGCGACGACATCGAATATGTGGCACTCCACAAGTTATGGTATGTGAAGCGCATACCAAGGAGTGAAAGCTGGTCGGTTTCCTCAATGCAAGTGCCGCTCATGGGTAGCAGCAGAAGATATGGCACTGAGTTCTTGAAGTATTTAGTTCTACACCATTGGTCAATACTGTCGAGATCAGAATTTAATGTACACTATTGTTGTAGTTACACATCTGAAGAACAATGAGTTGAATTTGAAAACAAATACGAAAAAGTTGTACTGTACTGTCATAAGCAAAATAATATATTGGATTAGAAGTTCCAGAAAAAAATATTATTGAGGGATATAGTAAGAGTCGGGAGCAGAACCGAGCCCTGGAACACACCAGCATTTATTTTATGAATATCAGACTTGGAAACGTCCGATACAACTTGTATTAAGATGTTCTAAAGTTAATTTCTAATCCAAAGAAGAAGAGATTAATCGATACCAAATGCACGCATTTTCGATAAGAGACCTTGATGCCAAACTCTTTCAGATGCTTTTAAAATATCAAGCGCAATATTATTACATTCTTCAAAACGATGGAACGATGCAAACTATGTTCGGCGAGTTATTTTTTTAGATAACCCAGTGGACATATTGCTACGATAGCCATACTGGCGGTCATAAAGGAACTTTCCATTAATCTCCATTTAGCAAACACTGTTAAACCTTCTCTTAATACATTTTTGACTAAACCTGAACCTTACTTACTAGACTTATTGTCCGGTAAACTTACAACAACTCCTTTGTGACCATTAAATCGTAACTTCCATCAATATAAGGTTTCCCACGAAAATAACATTTAACATGAAAAATTTACTTAAGATAAAAAAACATATTCTTAAATGACTCCCAACATGCTTTGTTCTAGTATTAAGAAATTAAAAACAGATACCTTCCTTGTGCTTTCTTTCTTTTTAATTTATAATAATTAGAATATAATATTACAAATATACTGATTAATTATTAAGTGGCGCCCAACATAAGTAATCAAAAAAAAACTACAAGAAATTTCGAAATGCATTTCTATTTATAAACGAAATAACTTGAACCGGTTAAAACTATAACTTTTGATAAATTACTATATTATAGCTTTTAGACCTTAACATAATTAATTAATTAAATTTCTTTTTTAGTATTTAAATTTTGATGACTATGCGTATTTCATATTATCAACGGAAACAAAATCCTATCATAAATCTTTGACCGTTAAACTCAATTATGCTTAAAGTCAACGCACTGTCATATTGCGATATAATCTATTCAATACTACAGCCGCAGGTCATTGCATTTAACCTCAATGCACTAGACATATAAAACTCTACTCAAAGCACAGCGCTTCGTTTGTAAATTTTCGTCAATTTTATTATTATTGCTACTACTTCATGCTATAGGTGGTGTAAGAGAGTTAGTTAGTGGTAAGATATTATTCTTAATTGCGATGAAGATTTAAACATGTATGTTTGTATGTATCTAGCATATAACTTAATTTGTATTAAGACAAGCAACGGCACTTAAGTAAGATGTCAAATTTAGGTCATTAACTCTATGCTGCTTTCATAGATTCGTCTATCTACAAACATAAATGTACGTACCTACAATAAACCGCAAAATCAAAAATCCAATGAAACATACTGATGCATGGCAGACATGTGTCATCATGACCAACGAACTCTGCAACACCAAAAGACCTCAACTTATTCACTTAATCATAGATAAACACACAAGCTTGTACATATTTCATATTTCTTTAAGACGTCTGTATACAATGTCCACACATAACGTATGACACACGAGCAACGCGTGCGTATCCATTAAGATACAACACATCAAAGCAACACTCTTCATTTATAACTAATGTATCTACGTTGCCAGGAACGTATGTACATACCTACCTGTTGGGCTTATGATCAACTAACCTCCTCGAAAATAAACATAGAATTTGACGAACAAAACGTTCATTTACACTCTATGCACTGCACATTGCACATTGCACCACACCAGATATACAAGAAAACCGTTAATATCTGCAAAGTTTTATTATAAATTTAAAAAAAATGGCTTACTATTTTGCTTTTTCTTACCTCGCCTCCTTCGAGGTAATAATTTTGAAACAAATAATTTATAAAGGTGTGTAATGATGATGGGGAGTCTTGGTTATGTAAGAGAATCTCATTCCATTGCTTATAGTTAGTTTATTTAGTTGCACACCTCTAGAGTACTAGAGATGGCATACATACCTCTATGCGGCTTTGGTCTTAGAAATGAGTTAAACACGCGCTCATCTTGTTTCCTTTTTTTTTTTAAAAAAAATTGATTGTCAAGTAACGATCGTTGGACTTGGACGGACGAAACCTACAAACACACAAAATATTTTCTACTTGCACAGGCTATGATGTCGCCATAAGCGTTATGGAGTGTTTGGGCCCTGAAGGACTTAAATTTGTGGAATTCTCGGAGGTCTTTTTTGTTTGAAGAAAAATAATTCAAGAAATTTTGGAATTCATGTGTGAATAAGTTTTTTTTAATTTTTTTCTAAAAAAAATTGGTACGAAAATTTTAAGTATGTATTTAAAAACATAACCTTAAAACATAATAGAATAAAAATCTGCTGTTTGTTATCGAAATATTGACATTTTTTTATTTTTTTTTCAAAAATTTAATTTTCTTTCGAAAATTGTGGTATAGGTATGCAGTAATTTGATCGAAATCCGTTGAGCCGTTCATGAGATAGTCGGTTATTTAGCAGGTACCTACCGTAAATAGCACTTTAATTAAACATTTTGATTGACCAAAATGTATACTCCACCTACAGTAGGGCACTCATTCTTATTTATCAAAATCGCTAGGGCCGTTTTTGAGATAATTAAGATTTCCCATTTTTGGCCCAAAAATGTATAAGTATAGGTACCGTTATTTTTGGAGAAAAAAGATATTTAAAAAAGAATTGCTATAGTGAAATAGCCAGTTGAATTCCTCTCGTTGAACAATTCGGCGTTGCAAATCAGTATACTGCAGAGCCCGATTTTAATTCCTTCTTTAACCGAAATTTACGAATATGGGATAATTTACCCAAATGTGTATTTTCCTATCATATCTATATTCAAGAATTCTATACTAATATGACTTAACACATCTTGCCAAGTCAACTCCATCCTTCTTTTGTGCATATAGTTGTAATATTTTCAAAAATGGCGCCCAACACTTTGTTTTGTTTAAAGTTTCTTTACCATTTACACACATCAATTGCATATAATACTTGCCAGCTTAAACAACAGCGCCTGAGAAAGTTATCTACATATGTCCGGGCCTGTCCACTTAGCAGTCACCAGGGACAACAGGAGACTAGGCCAGCTAGCCAACGACTCCCAAGATTGAACCTTTAACCACATGCAACATGATCTAGCTGCATTATAAGTGCATACGAAACAACTGTCCCGCTTTTCCTCTTAGACCTCAATGTGAGCTTGTGTGTGTTTTGAATTTAACCGATTTGCGTTATTATGCAATAGTAAAGCTATAAAAATAAAATTAAATAAACGAACATAAACAAAACTAGCGAAGAACCGTCCATATGGAAGGAAGTACATAGGTACAAGCTTTGAGTAGGTCTGGAGTCTATTGGGTGAAGTCATGTTGTTTCTCAAGACGGACAAAATATTTGTCTTTTACTATAGGGAATTCGTTAAAAAAAAAAACTTAAAACAATCGCGTGAAGCTCAAGAGTCCAAGAAACAAGACACGTTAGCAGCTAAGTTAACATACCGAGAGGGAATCTCCACATGTTGTCTTGTTTGTTGATTCATCAACACCAGCAACTGCGCGCGCACCACCAAAGCTCACCAGAGTTCCAAATTGATACCTTCGCACAAAAAAGCAATTTATTTCGATTATTCGCCTAATTTGCCCGAAGAGCTCAATGATGATAGCTGATGTGGCATGGCGGCCGTAGTGCTGATGCACAGTAGGTATATAGACGAGACGAGATGCAAGGCTATCTAATTAAGACATTCGATACACCACACAGTGAATTGATTATGTGGTTGGGATAGTCTTAGAGGTCTTGAAATGAAATAGTTGTAGGTGGATGATGGTTTTATAAGGTTACGGACCCACCATAAACTTTTTTTTTATTTATTAAAGATTTTGTAATAGTCGCAGACTCACTGCCGACCTATCAGAATAGTGTAATTTGAGCTTTGTCAAAATTGACATATAACTACCATTTGTCACATGGATACGTAAGAAGTCGAAGTGGCCGTTTTAAGTGTGGCCAATTTATCAGGTGGATATTGGATTTATCTGTTGGAAGTCTTAAATGCTAAGTGGAAACTGCTTAAGGGCAAATATAATGCCAACATTTGATTTGATATAATGATCGACGTTGGGTGCTTTTTTGATTGCTTAGTTATTTTGCTAAACCACATTTTTTCTGCGAATATTCACTCATCCAATAGAGTAGAAGTAGTTCTACATTTTTTTTTATTTCATAGCGTGTGTCTAACATAAAAATATACATTTTCAATAGGATGGTTCTATTTGGAATGAAACACCATTAAAAACTCTTGCGATAAAAAATTTGTAAAAAAATGTGTTGCCTACCTATTTAGTTGAGAAATAACAAGACTTCGAATTTCTACTCAAAGCCACCCCAACTGTGCGTTTGAAATTTCCCATCTCACACATATATGCACACATTTAAATTCGGAACAGAGAATCTAGCGTAAGTGTGATCAATTGTGATCCCGGATCGGTGAGTTTTTTTGGATTACCAATCGAAAACTCCATCATTTTGCGAACAATCATCAAACAAATATTTTTGCGAAAGACATTCATATATACCTAGATACCCAACCTCGCATCAGAAAGTGAATCACAAACGGTTATGTTTTCATTAGTTGTCTCCTATGCAGGAGTAAAGAGTAGAGAAAGAACTCTGCATTGAGCTCTCCCATATACTCTTATATACCGCAATTACTATGAAAACATGGCCGCTTGCCTCATTTCGTTTTCTGGGCATAGTATATGAGTTAAGTATCAAGGAATATATGAATGTCTATGAATTTTGCTTTATGTTCTGTCATAAACTAACGAAAAATAATTTTGTGAAGCGACAAAAAGATAATTCGGTTATAATTCACTTAAAGGAAACATATTTCTCTTTTTTACGAAATATAAAAGTGAAGGAAAATAAATTAGATGAGCCCTTTGTATGACAGAGCTGCAGCTGGAATAGCTGTCAAATTATTGAATACACACAAATTCAATGGCCGCATTCAGAAATTGATCTATAACTATTCAGGTAGGTTGGTGTTGTTCTCATATCGCGTGTAAATATAATACTTGCTTACTTATCCGGGTCCTGATCCGGTCCTTATCTCTGCCTGAGATAAGACTGGCTTCCATCCTCTGCGATTCAGGTCACGCTATTTCTAGACCAAGTGCTCTTGCGACCGCGACGAGATACTTAAAGAAGCAGTGGCACAATAATGGTGTTATAAAACGTACACTTTGTCTTCCACGTGAGTAGTTTTAAACAATATGTATAAAGGAAATCCTTCTTCCGATTTCCACTAATTTTTATTTAAATTTCTGGCGTTTTTTTCAATTTAGGAAATTGGTTTTTGGGTAGGTACATGTTTGGGTATATGCAATTTTTTTTTTGGATTTGAAGAATTTTTTTTAAAAGTTCCAAAAAAAATTTGCATATACCCAAACTTGTACCCACCCCAAATCCTATATTGGGCCAAGCAGGAGGGTTGTAGGGGCAACATGCCCCCCCCCCTTATACCCCGAGTTATTTTTACGCCGTGGACCTAATTGCAAAAAAACACTTCACAAAAAAACGACAATTTTTCCAGCTTTTTAAAAATGATTGTTCACATTTAAAATCTATTTTATATTTTGAATAATGTTTCACAATATGTCTTGTAGCCCCGCCCCCACCGAACCCCTTCGTCTTGTTTTAAGGTATCTTAAAACATTTTATGGCCTTTCGTCAACAACGTTATTTGGAAATTAGGCCAGAATATAAAAATTTTCTGGCTTTAATTTTAAGCTAAAAAAATTCAGACATTTTTGAAAAAAAGAAATTCTGACTGATTCTGAAAGAAAAAGGCTTCTACAATGGCATGTTGTAAGCTGCCGATGATGTCAATATCGTCCACTTACCCCAGCATTTGGACAGTTTTATAGTATATAATGCCATCAGTGTTTACGCCGTTCTTACGTGTAAAAACACTACTGATGCCAAAAAAATAAATCTCAACTTATCCGAAAAACATTTGTTTCCATGAGAAATGTCAAAATCATGCACAAACCAATACAAATTTAACCTTGCCGATTTTTGCTGTTCAGGAACTTAAAGGGATACTAATGCATGTTATCTTAGATATACTATCTTACCGACATCTGAATGCGTCCATTGTTACCACAACACACCTGCATTCGGCACAGCAAGAGTATTTTTTTAGCTTTTGCATTCAGCAGTTTTGACGTTTCACAAGCGAACGAGTCAAACCATATTGATAAAGGTTTACATAGGGTTGGAGTGGAGTTGAATCTATCTTAATTTCGATATATTAATGATCAGTTTCGTTTGTGACAATTACATTAAGCTAAAGCAAGAGAAATAGCTTATGATGTACCCAAATTTGACAGTTGTCAATTTTTACGAAAAGAAAGAAAACCACGTAAGTTATTAGAAGCCATGATTAAATTTCTGGTAACTTTTCGTTAGATTTTCACAACAACTTTAAGCTTGGGAATACTGATTATGGTTGGCCATTTATACGTCATCCTCTTCTTTACCATTCGACCGATTTTGCACAAGAGCAATCCTTAATCCCTGTTTTTGCTTTGATTAGCTCTCGTTTAAAAAATTGCATCTGAACACTGCAATATTGTACTCCGATTAATTTAAAAAAAAAGTTAATTTGAACCATAACTAAAATCACGGAGGTGAGGGCTATATACTCTGTAATTTTGTATACACCCCTCATCACATATCTACGCCACTGCTTAAACATCGGAAGTTCAAATTACATGGTCTAAAAGCAGTCTTATTTTTTTTATGTATAATAATGTCAAACAGGATCAAGGTATATGTAGAGATGCTTACCATGTCCTCACAATAATTTTTAAGCAGCTTATCACATTGAATAATTTTTTTGACAAGAACACATTTTAAAGGTACTTTCTTCATTTCGCATCTATCGTTGAAGCTAGAAGCGGTTAAAATTTATATCTGTGTAATCAATAAATCAACAGCGACATCTTCAAAGTATGATATCAAAAACCCTTGAGAAAAAATTATAATGTAATAAAACTAATTTGTTCAAAATTACTAATTAATTAAAAACACATAATTTAATTATATTTACCTCACCTCATAGCCATAAGCGCCATTTAATTTAATTCAGTTTATAGCTAATATATTTATGTGTATGTATATAAACACATATTTTTTATTTATATGTCAAACCCCATTAGATGCAGTTAACATAAAAAACATTTAATATAAATAATGCAAATTAAATACAAAAGATACTGCAATTGCACCTACTTTACCGATCTCTGCTTGCGCGATGCACGCTAAGATCAATAGATATCAAGTAATTAAACTGTCTCTTGCACAATTAAGATAGATGTCCCGCCAAACCACCATCAGCTATGTTGTATCTTACATAGTGGGCTTGTATGAGCTTCGAATGGACCAACGATCGAAAAAAAAGAATAAAATTCGCGTGATTTTTCACATGAGTGCAATAAATTAAACGATTTACGATGCGCATATCGAAAACGGATATAACTATACTTTTATTATTAGACGAAGACGACATTAACAAAAAAAAATCAAAACAAGTTCTGTTTCTTTTGGCCATCTTAATGGGTCGCGGAGAGCTTTATGTTTGCTTATATGTTGCAAACAAGAAAACCAATTTCAATAAATCTGCAATAGATAAACATAAGAGGTAGCATCCCCGCAAGTAGAGAGATGCTTGTCAGTTTAGGTTTCAGCTTGATCTCATCCTCATCTACACTGAGAAGAAATTCACATGTTTTCAAAATTTAGTACATTAATTAAGTGAATTTTCTGATAAACAGATTAATACAAATTTAAAATATTACTTAAAAAAGATGTTTAGGAGAAAGAAGATCCTACAACTTTTTAGCTTGGAATGCCATAATTCAGCTCAATTTTTTTTTTCGTCAAAAAGCGTGTTTTTTTTCATAATAATGATAATGTCAATTTTTTTTTGCTGTGGCATGCTGATTCTCGAAGCCGTGTTTTCTTCTAACACATATTATAATAAAAAGTATAACTTCGCGAAATAGGAAGATATGTAAACATAACATGACTATAACCAAAATGTCAAAAAAGCACACTTAAATCAATAAACTGGTAAGATCCATTTTTGTTTAGCCAGTTCACTTTCCTGGCATAAAGAAGAAGTTATTTTGGTTCGGTTCAGTTCAGTTCATTCTCTTATTCTTTTTAACTGATAAGTGAAATATTAGAAATTTAGTACCAAATTATGTATGTACTCGTATCTTTAAGTCTGTATCTGTAGGTTAATGATTTAAATATAAGATAATTAATAAAACCAATATGGCCGCCAGAAATTAGCGCTAAACGGCAACACCATCAGTAAAAAGAATTTCCACATAAATTGGTTGTGTTTTACACACTTTCAATAAAATTTTTCTTGTTTCTGGTATTCCTCTTTTCGCTGCTCATATTCTGCTATTAAATCCTTTATAAGACATTTGCCTACAAAATATCATATTTTGTAGACAAATGTATTTTTGTCTAAAAGGCCAGTTATAGCGGAACGAATCAGGAAAAAAGTTCTAATGGATAGTTTATTTTGTTTTAAAATACATATACTACACTAATCGATGACAAACAACTCATCGAATTTTTTTTGCAAGAAATTAAATGAATCTTTTCCATTCTAGATGTAATTTCCATTCTAGATGTAGAACTAAAAAGTACTTCGCAGGCCGAAGAACACGCCACTTTTTATAAATACAGACATCTGATCTCTATAATACACTGGATAGTGTATTCTCTATAAGTATAACAGTTTTTCTTAGGCAATTTGAAGATGACATAAGGTGCGCTGGTACCATTCTTGGCGTTTATCAGAGTAGAAAAAAAGTAAGTTCACATTGTGTTGTGTACATCAAAGTAAGAAATATCTTTGTATTTTATTGTTTTTTACAAATAAATAATACATGCGTTTGAAATATCGCTAAATATGACAACGAAGTGTTTTATAAAGTAATACATGCATTGTACCAGCGCACTTATAACACTCTTCAAGTTGCCTCGTCTAATTTGTATGAGTGTTTTATAGAGATCATTGATACAGGTATTAAAATCAAATTACTGAAAAGCAACATTGTTTTTTTTTTATACGGATACGTGCACTAAATGGGTTTTGCTTACCCTTAAAATAATCAAGCGCAGTGCGAGCGTAAGGAAAGTACTGTAGGAAGTAAGAGGACATTGGTTTTGAATTTCTGAAAATAGAGCCGGGTAAAGCATTCCACATTCGCGTTGTACGACTAAATAAAGATTCTCTGTACTTGACAGTACGTCCGAAGTTGGGCTCAAGGGTAAACTGATTAGCATTCCTGGAAGAGCGAGTATTATGGTTGAATAGATTTTGAGGAGTAATGCAACTGGTTATTTCGTAAGAACATTGTTTATAGAAATAGAGATAAAATAATGAGACACATATAACATTTCGACGGTGTTCTAGAGATGTATGATTGTCGTTGCACAACAGGCAGTGTTGTTCCTCTACGTGTCGACTTTAATTGTCTACAATTCAACGTAGACAATCGATCGACAATGTAGACAATATGTCGACAATGTAGACAATATGTCGAAAATGTAGACAATATGTCGACAATGTAGACAATATGTCGAGGATGTAAGCTACCTTCACATCTAAGCCTCACAAATAAAATCATTTCAAAAAAGGGTTAAAACTATTGAGAAGATTATGACTTAGGCGTTTTTCCTAATATTTGGGCGTTATTTCGTAATATTTGGAGGTCATTCCCTTATTTGGGGGATATTTCCAAGTTTTGGGTTCTTTTCATTTGAATTTTCATTTATTTCCTTAAAAAAAATAGAAAGATTAGAAATAACGCCCAAAAGGAGGAAAAAATACAACAACAACAATTTGGTCAGAATTTTTTTGGGTGATATTTCCAAATCGATTTGGGCGATATTGCTTAACGCCATTTCTGTTAAAAATGTTTTGTTCTTTCTTTCTTTGGTAATAATGGATAATATTTGGAAACTTTGAGACTTATTGCCTTCTTCCAACTGTTGGTTCAATTTAAAAGAGCCCGTCAGACTGCTGTAGGATCTTAAAATACGGTAGAACGGTAGATCTTTACTTAAAGTGAATTATATCTACAAAAGAAAAATCGAAAGGTACAGGTCTTCCGTTTCAGGGCGTCGAATTTACCCACTCTCTTAAAATCGATATCAATTATAAAGCACTTCGGATTGCTTTAGAAAAAGGAAAATTGGTTAAGTGATCTGATTTGAAGTTCATTGAAAGGAAAAAATGAAAACGGGAGATTTTCGATTCTCAGATTTTTGTATGAATAATGATAAGGAGTACTTTCACGTAGAATGATTATCTTTAGACTTCAGAGGTGTTCCTGTATATAGGGAAACGAAATATTAAATATTTAATATTTAAAGGCCATGCCATTCAGCCATTTTATCAGAAAAATAACAATATCTCTGCAAAAAGAATTGAAATCGGACAAAAAAATATAATATAATAAACAACTCCAAATTATGTGAGTAATTTGTCAGTTATTGATTTTATTACTGAACTAAATTTGCAAGGTTTACTGGCATTTTTTAATTTTATTACTAAATTCCTCAAATTTTAAAAAGGTTTTTAAAACTTGACTAGTAGTAAACCAGTGAAGTGATTAAGTGAACCTATCAAATTTTAGTGAGTAGGTTTATCATAACAGATTTCTCCCATAATTTAAAGTTTATCGATATCTCCAATTTTAATATTTCGAACTAAAACTTTTATAAACATAGAACTAGGTCTATGTTTAGACTTAGATCAAATGAATTTTTCACTACTATCTTGTCCTTACACACATGTTTTTGTATTATAAAAAAACTTGGTTCTTTTTTTAACATTTATGTTTTGTGGTTTCATAAATTTTAAATAAACAAATTATGAAATATAATGGTTTTAGGAATTGTCTACATTGTCGACATATTTATGTCGACAATTGTGAATTGTCTACATCGAATTGTCTACATGTAGACTATCATGTAGTCCACATTTATAGTCTACATGGCACAACAGTGACAACAGGTGGTCTGTTTCGGTTTCTTCAATGCAAGTACTGTATATCTCTTTGCTTTTTCTTTGGTTTACAAGGGAATTCAAAAATTTTTAGTTATTTTGTTATATTGCTTTCTCTCAGTGTACATACCAAAATTATAGATAATAATTATAAAGAAGTAGGAAATACAAAAATATAGCAATCATTGATAGAACATTTTATCGATTTAAGCTTTTTATTCATAAAGTGTTAAAAAAAGTTTATGATAATGTGTGTCCTAGAAGTGGACATATTTTTTGTTTTGAATATCTAATTGGTGCATAATAATTAACTGTCACTTTCTCAAGGCGATCGAGACCATGCGCTCAAGTAAATTCTTTCATATTTTAAAATTAAAAAATAAAAAACAATAAAATCAAACGACCACTAGAATAAGGTGTTAATAATTGTTTATTAAGATGTTCTCCACAGAACCGTTATTCATAAAATATACAAACCAAAAATTAAAAAATATTTTTTTTTTAAATCTCACGACCATATTTTGACAGCTATGTATATTGCTAAGATGTGGATATGGCAGTGGCAGTGTTCAGTGCGGCACACAAATGAGAGCCTTTATAACGTAACGCGATGTAAATTCGTTAAATTCGTCACGTAAACGGCTCGCGGAATGCTGCTGCAATTGGGAACTTCAGTGTCTGACTTTTGGCCCCGTTATTGGTGTGTTTAGATATACATATATAGTAGGTACAAGTTTAGACAAAACGTTCATCCATCGCAGACTTCAGATACGAAATAAAAACAGATACTATATATGAACCTACCTAACCCAGCTAGTCGGTGCTTGTTAGCATCATCATCACAGGAGGGAATAAGCCAAGTAGCTTATATTATAATTGCAGGAGAGTCCTCTTTGGGCACTGCTCGTATACCTACCTACTTTGATGTTTGTCCGTATGCTGTAAACTGCAATAGCTAAAGGAAGCCATTGGAAACTTTAACGGTGGCATATGGATACGGTTAATGATGCAAATACCACAAATGAAGAAGATGATATTTAGTGCGCTCTTTTAATGGGGTTTACTTAATTGGCAGGCTAAATTGAAAGCATTATGCGTTGTAGTTGTTTTTGGGTTTGAATGCTATCATCATATCGGTGGGAACTACATTTTACATAGGTACAAAGGATTGGAATATGTAGATAAATGCTAGGAGGGTTTAATTTATAAGAAATTATAAAACATTCAAGACTAGTTTAACTATTATTATGTCGATGGAGCTGATTTTTAGGAGATTTTGTTTTTGACAGACAAACACAAAGTCGTATTAGAAAAAAGTTTTACTTATAATTAAGTCATGTGTTATTTTAATAAATTTCATAATAAGAATTTTGACATCTTAAGGTCACTTTTGTCATCTAAAATATATCCAACAAGCTTATAGAAATGTCATAGGGCATACAAATGAAGGTAGTGTATATAAATGTTTACTTAATTTAGCTTAATATTTCTAGTAAATTAAAGCAAATTTTTATGAACTACATAATACAATCAATGTTTATTCTATGATGCTTTGTTTAGTCCTTAGTTGTTTCTAAGAAAAACGTCAGCGTAATACAATGTCAACTAAAGCTAAGTATACATTTATGTCAATGTGCTTAAATATCCAATTTCCTCACAAGTCAAAATCCAAAATTGTCACTTCACTCGATTGGTAGATTTTGTCCCAAAGTCTGACAGCTTAATTGTCGGTTGGTTGGTTTTACATTAGGTTTTTTGAATTCATCCTATAGGGTTGCCCTAAAGCATTTTTTGGAAAAAGCATGAAGTCACGCTGGTGAACAAATTATATGTTTTTTAAGACCTGAGGTTGCCCTGAACTCGCTCTGACGTATTTCTAGGTTGTCAGCTGGGGAAAGTTGAGGTAAATGAATAAACTGACAAAGTTACATGAGATCTGACGTAGGGATGAGCGAAACTGAGAAAACATCGATGACTCATCATCGATATTGATAATTATCGAACCAAATTATCGATGTTTTTAATGAATTTCCATAATTCCTTCCTCTAACATCGATGTTGAAGCATCGATTTTTTTTCTTTTAACATCGATGTTTCGTTAACATCGACGAGCATCGCTCATCCTTAATCTGTTTTGTTGCGGATTTGCGTTTTGTAGGCAATTTGTCATTTTTAAAATGGAAATTAAAAGAATTCAGAAATTTATTTGCATTACACAAAAATACAAACTTTTGAGGTTGTGGATTGTACATAGGGGCAAAGCAACTGCACTAAGGAATTAAATTTAAACATATTTTAAGTTTTCATTATTGGATAACATAACTTACTTTTCAACAACAAAACCATTATCGTACTCGGGTGTTTTTTTGAAATGAAAACCCGTCTACCTTTGTAAAGTTCAACGAACTAACCTTTTGACTTTTGTGACAACGTTGGTACGTTGAATATTGTTAAAAAATATTATTTTTAAATAACTTTATTGCAAATACAATTTATAATAAGTTGAACTATAGGATAACTAACAGCTGATAATTCTAACACAAATGAACTAGTGCCAGTGGCGTATTAACCACTAGACTCGTGAGGTTTGAACCTAGGGCGCAACTTGTAGGGGGCGGAAAATTTTGTATGTTATTTTATTTTAATCTAAAAAAAAAAATTAAGCAAAATCGATTCAGATATCAACAGCATGAATTTATTTTTATCGTGCTGTTCGCAGTTGTGAGTTAGTAGTTACTAGTTCAAAATAATCGGAAAGAAGCCATCATAACTAGATTTTAAAGATCGTAGGACACGTTTTTCGCACTTACCTATGGGATAAGATTGCAAAAAAACTGCGTTTGAAACGATCTCGTCGAGCCATTCACAGATAAGTGCTTCCCTATTTTCCTAACACTCGGACTCTGCTTGAACATATTAATGGTAATCAAAATCCCCTTAGCGCGCGCACAATTCTCAAAAAACACGCGTTTTGACTGACCGTGGACTACACTCAGGGGTGATACTCAAAATATTTTTTTGTTTAGTGAAAAAAGTGACTAAAAATGACTTTATACTGAAAAAAGTGAATTTTTCAGAATGTAATATGTTGGTAAATTAATAATTTATACTGAAATGGGTTAAAACGTTAAGTATGTACGTATCGTTTAATTCAAAATAATAAATACTTAAAATTTATATAACAAAATTATTTGTCTGTTTAAATGGAGGGCAATTGTTCGAAAATTTCTTTCCTACACTTACTTTCGAGACAAACTAAAATGGCTTATCTACTGTCACACCAAAGTTTTACACAAAAAGGTCTTGGATTTTTTATAAGAACAGGTATATCAATGCCCTTTTTAATATACTACCAAAAACCTATAACAATTTGTCTTTTCAACAACAAATAAATAAACCACCATGTAACATGCCAGCGCGGATCCAGAGGGGGTCATGGGGTCATGACCCCTCCTCTAGGAAAAAAACATAAAAGGAATTAAGATATACACCATTTAATTTAAGAACAAAAGCAATCAACTTCTTATATATATCTTACTAGGTTATATTTATTATTAAATTAATTGCCAATACCCTTTTGCAGTAAAAAAAATATTTGGCGGATTCCCAGTGTTAAAACTTAATAGGTTCTTCGTTGAAATGTAAGGAAAAATATATTTTCTCCACACTAGTAAACTCTTAGTAATGCAATTTTGTTTACAAAAATTCTATTCAATTTATCAAAAACCAATCACAAATGACCTATGACATATTTCGAAAATACTACCGCGCGCCGCATTTAAATTCCTCACCCCAAAAAGATAATCGTGTCCCTTATTCTTCAATATTAGCCCATTCAAATTATGATCCTTGGATAGTATTAAAAAAAGGGGACGGTTATCACTGAGCGTGCCTCAGGGCGCCCAGAAAGTTATTCCGCCACTGACTAGTGCACTTGGCATGAATGATGGAGTATATTTCTTGACTAGCTTTTCAGTTAAAGTTCTCTGAATTGGAAGGCAGTTTTTTGACATGTCGCATACGTAATTTTAATGTGCGACAAATGTTCTTAACGTTTGACAATAATAATAATAAAATAAAAAAAAATTCTGACAATATTCTAAGTTCAGACAGTTGTAATCCATATCGCGCAAATATAATTATTGATAGATCTGACAACCGTCTAGTCTGTACTTAACTTTAAGCGTAGCCTGCACTGAAACCGTTACCATATTTAATATTCGTGTATCAAAATAGCTGTGGGTACTTTTTGTTTATAATTAGGGAAATTTCTATATTTACCATAGAGTTTAAATAAAATTGATGTCATAAATTTGTAGGGAGGATGTCGTTTTCAATTGGTAATGCGGCTGAACTCTCCGATAAGAGATTCCAATGAAATAGGAAATCACTAGATTCTCGATCGTGAATTATAATGTTATTGTGTAGGGCGGAGAATATCAAACCAATATTTGTGATTATTTTATTTTGCAAACATGACCCAGACAGACTTAGAGGTGATTTTAATAAACTAAAATAAAACCACATTAACGCGACATTGATTTTGACGTTGAAATCGAGTTTGACATTTAATGTCTATTATTTTCAAGAGAAGAACTGTCATTTGCTATTAATCGATCACTTTCAGAGCATTCAGTTTTCGGTATCATTTACACCTAAATGCCTGTTGTTGAATACAAACAAATTAACAAATACCTGACAACAATTTCCTGCAATTTGTAAGAAAAAAATAGATATTACGAATTACACTTGAAAAACACACATAAGGTGCGTTTTTTTGCAATCCCCGGGGGAATTGGTTGAAAAAACGACCAAGGCGCTTAGTGAAAAACTTGGCAGCACTATTAATTTGCAAGATGACATTTGAACAGCTGTGATGCAAGAAAAAACAAACATCACTGTTTTCCTAATCCTCATCCTTCTAAAAATCATCGGGTAGATTTGTTTCGCGTAATTTCGTTGTATTTATTGAATTTAAACTACTTTTCTATTAAAATAACATAAAAAGAACCAAGTTAATTATTATATATACAAGAAAATGTGAATCAAGTAATTTGAAAATTGAAATCAAGTATTTTGGAAATTGTTTTTAGCCGATGTGATTTTCTTTTGTGGCAGTGGCAGTGGTACATAGAATTCAACCTCTTGAAAACCACCCCATTCGTGCTCTCCATTCCTCGGTCACTGATGGTGACATGATATTAGTGGACGCGAGTTGCTTATTCGGACGGGACGCTCAGTTCCTATGTCATTAGGAATATAGGTCTGAGCAAGAGCGGACGACGATCAAGTAGATTGAAGTATGCCAAGGATGTAGCAGAGAATTTGTATTGGGTTGCTCCCGTGTACAACAAAACGCAGCCGAAAACAATTTTCTCAGAGAATCCATTGTTTTGTTGTTCATTCAATTCTTGTTAGTTGAACGAATAACAACTTCAGGAAATGTTTTTTATTTAATAATAATTTCACAGTCAAGTTTTAATATACCTATAATAAAAATAACCATAGAGGCAATACAAATGCGGAAAATGTTAAAATTTATTTGCTGTTGTGTTGCGGAATGTTTATTAAAAGGCAGGTTAGGTTAGGTTGGCATGGTCGTCAGGAAAACAACTGACACACTTATGGCCTTTTCGATTGGCCGTCCAGAACTGTTCTGACCCCCACAAAATGACAGTTGTTACTCTAAACAGAACAGAAAACGATTCTGGATTTCATTTCAGAATCGAAAAAAGATTTCCTAATACACTCACATAATTAAAATGTCAAAATCATCGGGTTGATTTGTTGTGTAATTTCGATGTGTTTATTGAATTTAACTACTTTTCCGGCAAAATAACATAAAAAGAAGAAGCAAGTTATAGTTATTAATGATATGAAGAAAATGTGTACCTACATTGAAATCAAGTGTTTTGGAAATTCTTTTTAGTCGTTGTAGTTTTTTTAATTTAATTTTCACAAATACAGTGATATATACAATTCAGAATCAGTCAAATTGTTTCCAGGTGTTTTATTGAGGGAACTTGTTCCGGACGGCCAATCGAAAAGGCCATTAGACTAAATGCTTAACCAAACCAAACAAAATTGATAATTATCTGACATGTCAAAATGTCAGTTTTGAAGTTTTTATACATTTTATCGATAACTTAGTGAAAAAGTTTTTGGTAGCACAGTTTTTATATTCTCCAATAACTAAGCCCCGAGAATTCTCTGGGTTTAAGCTAAGCACCCCCGCGGATTAGTTGTTGTTGGATTTAACATGCAAATTGTTAATCATACTCATCGTTTTTTTCGTCCAATTTTCCCGGGGCTTAGAAAAACACACGCCTATAAAACAGAATCCAATTTTTGTTTCACCTCTAACAAAATGGCAGCCAATTCGAATAAATACATAAAGGACCCCGTGCAATGTTAATGTCATAATATATGACACGACCATGCGATTAGAACTTATATTTCTATGATAAATTACGATAAATACTTTAGAAGACGAAAAAACCAACATTTTATAAAAGTTTAATTGAAAACGTTTTGTTGGAGAAATAATATCTGATATAAGTTATCTCCTCAACTATCTTAGTACGTACTGCCACTGTTTGCTTCTTTAAAATAAGCAGCCAACTTTAATGTATACCCCAAACTTATTTGAGAAGATTAAGATAAAGCACCTTCATGGACTTAAGACAGTCCTTCAATCAGATAGAGCTACCTACTTCAATATAATACATATTACACAGTGGTTGAAAAGTATTCACTTTTTTGGTCATTTAAATGTCGCCCTTTCGCTGCTGCATCAGGCTTCAATTACTCCTACACCATTTCCATTACCCTCTGCGCTCTGTCTACTCCCGGAAGCATATAAGACATTCCCATTGGACAAACATCTTTGATTCCTCTCAATCAAAAGGGAAAGTCCAATTGATATTCAAATCGAATTTATCGAACTGAAAAAAAAAATTATTTACAGATCATATCATGGGCTAAATAATTAATAGCAATGATCATTACGTCAGGATAACTAAAGTACCAACGTTTTGTTTGGTATGGTACCTTATTCTATATATAAATCAACTAACTCAGTAACGTCGCCGTTTCTATAACTAAGAAGATCACCTCTGTTCGCCTGCTGCTCACACCATTAAGCAGATGAGAGGTGTGCGCATCACCTTACAAAACGCGGACTACATTTAATACAGAAATAAATTAAACACTTTTTTGAATAATATTTAAACACTGCATCCACTGATTAAATGATAAAGTCGGAGTTAAAGTAGATGTAGGTTGGCGTTTAGTGCTATTGTGCAGGGGTGTATTTACTTGTGTGTTGTTTTTTTAAGGCACAAGTTAAAAGTGTCGTACTAAGAATTAGGGCGACTATTCGACTTTTCTGCCAGGATTAAATATCATCGGGGACTAATTTTTGTCGAATTCAATATTTTAAAAGAAATAACTAATGACGTGTCTATTATAGAAGCACAATTTATTAGGGCCCACACGGTTAGAAATGTATTCTATATCCGAAACTTGGTTGCTTGATATTGTGGTTTCCCAACAGAGGAAAGCGCCGGGAAAATTTCAAAAATTTAATGGCGAACAACTGTTATAGACAAGTTATAAATTGGCATTTCTTTTATTGTGTCATATCTTAAAACACATCGACTCGAAATGTTGAACAGCCTGATGTTAAGGGCTTAGCATGACACTAACTACTTAACAGTTTGCTAATATTAAAGCACTTTAATGATATTTTTCTAATTTTAATCACTTTTTAACTAGCACCATACTAAATCTATTTTCTTAATAAACTACAACTAAACAAGACTAAAATAGTGCAAAAAAGTAAGCGAACATAACTTTTTGACGTTTGTAAATGTCAAAGTGGCATATGGATTTAGTACGATACTTAAAAAATAAAGTAGCCATTTTGTGATTTTAATTTTAGTAAAATATCAACCATCTAAATAACTAGAAAAAAGTGTATCTTAGGACCAGTAGTACAAATATTTGATCCTTGCAATGTGAAATTGCATGTCAGCAATGTTAACGCACAGATTTCTGAGGATTAGCCAAGTTCAACGATGGGTTAAACATGTATTTGGCCGTTATTATAAAATTGAACATTGTGTACATAATCGAACCACAGTTAATCCGCCGAAATCAGAATTTAAAATTGTTAAAACCTCTGATCAAATATTTAAACCATGTGGCCCATAGTTGAAGATTAACTTTAACTTTCAATTGTCAAAAATCTATAGAAATCGGTATGCTGCACTATGAAAGTCGCAGTTTTACTTTCGAATGCAGATGGCGACTCTATCGAAATCAGTCTTCCATAGTTTCATACATTGATTACAATAATTTTTGAAAATCATCTTTCAGAAATATTTTTTCAGTTAATCCAGAGTTAAATCTATGAATTTCTTGAGTTAACTCTAAATTCATCGGTATTTTATCGAGTATGTAATAAAAAAAAAATATAAAACGATCCACATCTTGACAATTCCAACCATGACTTCAAACAAAACGGCACAAACCGTCAACATAAGACGATGTGTATTTTTGTGGGAGCGTTTGCGCTAGCAGACGCCAAGCCGAAGACGGCCAAACATAAAGCCACAGCCGAACTAAGCAACAACGACGAGACCGATCTCGATTTGTGATTAAAACCGAAGGTGAAGCCGGGTTCATGGGATAAACATGCAGTTTAAATGCGAGCTTTATGCCACATTAGGTGCTACACCAGATCACCAACACCACCGACATCACCATCATCATTTTCGCTCAGCTACACAGTGACTTCCACTTTGTTTTGTTTTTGTATTTGCTGATGAAGTTTATTATTGAACTCCAAGGAGTTTACTTGTACTAAATACTTCCAGATTCGAGTTCGGAGCGGCAAAAAAAAAACACAAAAACAATCGATTGGAGGATCGTTTAAAAGTACACAAATACACACAAGAAAAACCAATGCTAATTAAATTGATTGTGCGGGATAAAAATATTCTTCATATAACATCCAATTTTTCCTCGGAGGCAAATTAAATCGGTTTGTCTTTATGCGAATTGGTACACGCAAAGCGCGATGTTACGATCGATTTGTTTTTTTTTTCTTCAGTTTTCTTTGCAGAACAATGAAATGTAACAACATCGAATCGTGCTTTATTGTTCCTATGTAAATATGAACCAAAAAAAAAAAAACATGTTGGCAGGATGTGTAGCAAATCTTTTAATTGACATTAGAGATTGTTTAAAATATCAAATTAGTAATAAGTAAAATCTTCCGATTGAATTAAAGGTGTGATGCGCCATGATTGTTTATTAGTGCTTCTGTTAGTTTTTTTTTATAAATAATACGCAACCGCTTTTTTGCGATAGCAAAAGAGGGAAATTAGGTTAGGTACATGTACATGTACATTTTGTTAAAATATCACATATTAGACTCGTGGTTTTTTTTGGTGGGGGGGGCGCACGAGATATTGGACCAAACAAGCGACATGGTTAATTAAAGAAAATAATGACATTTCCGTACAAATTGTCGATAACCAAGAATTAATTTGCGCCACTAACACAGTTTTCTCCAGAATAAGAGCTAAGTAAAGTCAATTCTAACGGCTTAACTTAGCCCGAGGAAAATATGTAGTTAACTGATATTCGCAAGAGAAAATAAAAATACTTACTAAGCTTCGACAAGAACAAGACATCTAACACAACACAAGACGCATATGTAGGGCAAGTAACCGGTATCTTGTTATGAAATGTGTAAAAAAAACTACAAGTCTGTTAACACTTGACAGGTGCCGCCGTTAAAAGTGTGATAAGTGGAAAATTGTTTCTCCAAAAGACCGCTACACGTCTCAAATCGCTAGTATTTATACATTTGTATACTAAATTTTCACCCGAAAGTTCGTATGCAGATTAATTAAAAATTGTTCAGTGACAAAAAAGTTAGAACAGAATAGAACAGAAACGGCAGAACAGAACAGATTCGTGAGAAACTTCAGAGCAAGATAGAACAACTTAAAACAGGGATTATAAAAAAAAATATTGTTGTTTACCTACAATTCAAGTTCGTTTATTTTTGCAGAAACATTCTTAAAAATAAACTGAAATGGAGTTGAATTTATTTAAAAAAATACTTTTCATGTAATTGAGATGATTCCGACACCAAAAATGATTAATCGACTAAATCTAACACCGTAATGTTTTATTTTTTAACAGCAACAATTGGTTTTGACAGTTCGCCCAAATCTGTTCTAACCTGTTCTACCATAATAGCAAGTGCAGAAAATCCTCTTCTTAATTGTTCCAAACTGTTCCAAGCAGACTCATTGAACACCAAACCAGAACAGTTTAGAACAGAAAATTTGTCATTGAACAGCAAAATCGTGTATTTTTCGAACAGCCTCATTGAACACACATTAAATCTAATGGCATTTTCGATTGGCAATTCCGAAGAACTCTCCGATCCAGAACACCAATAAAACAAACAAAATACACATCCAATTTGATTCTGAAAGTTTTGTATCACTGTATGTGTGTAATTTCAGATATTCATACACAGATATCGAAAATTGTTTTTTCACATTTGTAATTTGTAAACATGGCGGAAAAGAAGAAAATAAAAATTCGTCTATTCGATTAAAATTTTTAATTCTTATTACCTAATTTTTTTAAATATTTTCAATTTAAAATTAAAGTTGAAATTACTGTTTGCATTACTTAAATGACGTTCCATACCTTTGAAAACTATTTGTGCTTGAATGTGTGAATATTTCTGATTTCGATCTTGGAAAGAAATCCAGAATCGTTTTCTCTTGTATTCAGGAAAAGAGCTGTCACTCTGGATGTCAATAGAACACTATTAAAAGGGTTTACATTCATTTCGAACGGTTCCGAATTACCAATCGAAAAGGCAATAATATAGTGTGGCCATCACAGTTAAGTTTTAATTATGAGAATACCTTATTCAAAATGCAAATGTTGTTTCTTATATCTTATATCAGAAAGCAAATTCATACCAACGAAAAATTCACATTTTCTAAGAAAAGACATACAAAAATGTACCTTTAAATTGGCTATATTTTGCCCTTAGGAAAAAAATGAAAGCCTAGCCGAAGCCGCCATTTTGGAGTAGATGCAAAGTATATGAGTTATCTCTCTCTCCAAATGGTGTTTTCGCACTCCTAAAGTAGATTAATTTTGACAGCTGTATTTAAAATGCAAATGGTGTTTTATTTTTTCTTAGAATGTAGAAGTGAGACAAGCAGCTTCGTCTATGTCAACTGAAGGAAAAATTCACTTTCCATTTCGGTATGGGAATTGTTTAGTTCGATTTGTACATTTATTGACACCATGAAGATTTTAATGAGATTTATTTGAAATCTTCATTTGAGGAAATTTAATTTTTATGGTAAATCCTAAAGATTTATAGCAGATTTAGGATTAATCTACTTAAATCTTGGTTAAGTGGTCGGTAATGACGTAGTATCCTAATAGTTATTTGTACTTAATATGGGTGAGTTTACCAACGTAAAATATTTGCGCAGGCTTTCAGAATCACTGGTGCATTTTCCCGGATTATTCCAGTAACGTATTTGGAAATTTTACCTCTGATTTAGTTAGTAAATCGCTTAACTTACTGTTCAAATCTTAATTAACTTACTAAGCAACACAGCGGGCGAAATATTTAACGTACGTAACTAACAACCAAATTCTGATAAATTGGTGTTATATCAGCACTAGGGTTTTCTATAGCTAAAACCTTTAAAGTCTTCTTCAACATTTTTTAGTAGAAATTACATACCAATAGCATTTTTAGATATATTTTATTTTTATTTACCTACACATAATTTTAAAAAATAAAGCAACCTGTCTATATCCTCTTTGTATGAGCCTTAAAAAAAAGCATAAGGAAATTTGAAAACCCTACATAAAACTACAAAATCAAATTTGACAGCACAGTGAAAATCGTATGAACAAAACCTCAGTGGTTTTGGTGAGTCGCCACAGAATAGGGGTGAATAAGAATTTCCATATCAAATTGATAAATAGAAACATCCCTTCTACTCTTATATTCACTTTGTATTATTTTTGCGAAATACAAAAAGTATTTTCAAGAAACTGTTAAATGCCCTTTAAAATTTCATACGAGTATCTATACATTAATGGCTCCTTGACTTAGATAATGTAGAAAGTGTTAACGCACATTAACAATCAAATTATGATTCCTAATAAAACATATGTCCCGTAACGTAAAAAATGTTAATGTCATGGCGCAGTATTACAAATGTCATAATAATATTATTTTTAAATGCCAATGAATTTTATGAGCCCCGAAGGACTTTTCTACTTTTTATTTTTAATTTTCGTTAATTTGATTTTGCATGTTTATTTTTTTATTTTTAAGAATACCTGTTCTAAAGGATATTCATTGTTCATGTTAATGTCTTCTAAATGTCAAAATGTATAAAGAAAATAAGAACATGAATTATTATAGAGACATTTTTTCATAAACGTTAATATTCATTTAAAAAAAATCGATTATTTACTAATGCATTTGTTTTATTTGGTTTAATCTTTACAGGTGCTTCCAGCTTAATCAACACTAACTTATTACCAAGCTTTCCTTCGACAGGAAATACTGAAAAAGTGCTACCAAATAAAATTAAAATCGAATCGCCTCTCAGCGATAAAATCAGTTCAACAGTTTTAGCCTCATCAAGCATGTTACTTTTGCAACCAAATGTAAGCAAAACAATTTGTTTTAATATTTCTGATAATATTATCTGTATGTTAGAAAAATAGAAATTCATATGTAAGAAACTTAAACAGAAAGTTAGATTTAAAATATCTAAACAGACACAGAACCTTGTGATACACTCAGCTTAGATAACAACACGAAGTCACGCTTAACCAATCGGCACTTTTTTGCTACATTAATGAATAAGTCTGTGAACATCCATTATTGACATATTTAGTTCTAATAACTAAAAAATATACAGGTTTTAACTAAATCCCAAGAAAATTTACAATAGAATAGGCGCGAATTGGTCGACGAATCCTAAGCGAACTTCTTATTCCATCCACACTCTAATTATTTTTTTTTTTTTCAAATCAATAGAGCTAAGTCAGGCGAACACGATGGCCACTGAAGATCGCCCGGGAAGGAGATGAGGCGTCCAGGAAATTGTTCATTCTGCTGAAACCAGACATCCCCCACATCCATTTCTTCAAGTTTTGGTAAAGATAGCAAAATTGACGGCCAAACTTCTCTCGATTTTTTCGAGTGTCTTGATGGTTCTTGAACCTTCGTGTGTTTTTTTCATAATAGAATCGATCAGGTACACGACCTGTTGAGGCGATATTAAAGTGATTTTTAATGCACGTTGCGTGGTGATGATTGAACGGCTGCCTGAAAAATAAGACTCTGCGGCGAGCCCGCGCTCCTCCGTGCTCCCTCGTCCACATCATGATCTTTACTAAGACTATATTAGATAAGACATTAGATAGTGCTCTTTCGAATGATTGCCACTCCACCCATCTCGGAATAAATCTCGCGTTTCAAATAAGTAAGTTCCACTGCTGCACCCTGTACCATCAACTATGCAACCGAAAGTTTTTATTCTCCGATATTATAGCAAAATGACGAAGAAATACGACTAAGGGTTTTGCAAATGTTTGGATGGACTTTAGATATCGACTAATGGGGGGTTCACATACGCAAACATGCTGGAGAAGCATTGAAGCCATTTTGCGTTCAAATTGATCAAACAGACTGTCAAACATTAGTTTTCTTTAGAATTTTCTTCTTTTCCTGACCCAAATATTTCACTGTCTTTTTTTTAGTTCTTTGAGAAAACAATGTTCTAATGGAATTAATGTTCTTTTTTAATGACTTCACATTGGCTTTTCGCTCTATTTCTTTAAATTTGTCCAAAAGAATTTCATAAGCTTCCTGTTTTTTAGTTTTGTTTTTTATATAAGCTTCCCATGGCTCTGGTAAACCCCGATATAATTCAAAAAAAATTCTCCAAAATTTGCAATTTCCGCTTGCCGCCATTTTTCTCTTTTTCTTCTGTTTGATGCACACAGGTTGACAACTTTTCTTAGAATGAAATTTCCTACTGCGTTCATATTCTCCAACATGTGTGTCAAGCAAGCAAAATATCAAAATATTTTGATATCCATCCAACATGCTGGACAAGCCGTTTGATGGAGCGTTCACATTTTCAAATTCGAGTCAATTAAGCCATGCTTGCCCAGGATGTTTGATAATGTGAACCCCCTAATGTTCATCAGTTTTTCAATACAGTCTATTGAACCTTCCTTAGCCAAAAAGAACATGGAAATACAAGGTGGGGCAAAAAAATAATAGGTGTACCTATTTTTTGTGCACTTCATGGTGGCTTAAAAATATAATTTATGTAAAATACAACAACAATTCCGCTTAATTTGCGGAGATAAACAGCTCCGTTTATAAAGTAACTGATACAAATATTATTACTGTTAATCTAGAATTACACGGTCAATGTAATCGGTTATAGTGTTTCTTTTAATTAGATAAAGTTTGTTGGTTTTTTTCTTTTCAATGTTCTCCATTCTTTTAGAGTTTCGCATTTCTTAACAAAATAAATGTAGCGATACTATTTAGCAACTTTTATTAACTTAATCGGAAGAAATTGAATATGAATTTAAAAATTAATAACAAATGTATTGATGTATTGAAAATAAAATTGTTCAAAATCAGCTGTTTATGTGGATCGACAACGATTGTTGTAATCTTTATGCCAACACTAAAACGCCTAACAAGTAACTCGACACAAAAATTGAGCATTGTCGTTCAAGATATCGTAATAATGGTGCGATTATGTCGTTTATCCCTCAGTTCCACGTTTCGACCCTCTTGATATTGACAATCAATTGAAATCGTTTGCAATGGAGGACGCCAATGCTGTGGTTTTTTTTCTATATATTGCACTTTGTCAGTCTTTTTGTTTTCCGTTATGTCCTTTTTCATCGCTAATTCCATCACACAATCAATGTCTGTTCTTGTTGCTAAATTTATCTAGCTAAGTTACAGATTTGTTTCGTGCCACAAACAGTAAAACACATGGTAGGTAAGAAATAACTTTGAAATAAGCAAAACTTCCCAGATTGTCCACAACAGAAAATATGTGTTATTCTTTCGCGTGTTCTTTAATTCAGAGAAAAAGAGAAGACAATAATAGATTTGATAAATTCCAATATAACACCACGCTGCTTACATTACGTCACATGACGTTAGTTAAGCTACGTTCAATTAAACTGAAGTTCAAATTAATCTACGAAACTAAACAAGCAAGTTAAGCTTCAAATTTAAACAGAAGTTCAGGTTAAGCTGAACATTATGATGTTACCTTTGACCCATCTTGTGCCTCAATCATCTGCAAAATTTTAGTTTTGAAACTCATTAAAAAATCTTACTAAAAACACTTGGTTCGTCTTTGACATAACATTATACTGAAACAACAGTAGTGAATAATTGTCATAAAATTCCTATAAACATAACTTGTCATTAATATTTACACGCTTCCAATAATAAAATCCTTTTTTAAAAAATTTCTTATAGTCCACGTGACTAGATAATATGTACAAATAGATGCATCATTCCAAATGCCAAATTGATGTCCCACATCAAATACATTCTGGTAATATAAGTCTATGAATAAAAACCGCCCTTTTTACTGTCAAGAATTTCATAAGAAAACCAAAGCTACCACCTGATTAAGTTTTACACATATGGTGCTCCATATGGTCCCCACTCAATAAAATCTACCAACAAATACCTCAAATCTACGTCAGACTTATCTGACGTCACTAAAAGGTAGACTCACACATTGTCAAACCATATCATCCGAAAATATCCTTAAATAGCACCCATCCGCTTTTTAGTCTGCTTCTCTTTACACAAGACAATATCCTCTTTAAAAATCTTCACCCCTTGTCCCAATCCATATACAGGATATCGATATAATCTACAATAGTCTATTTATACGTAATTACTGACTTCCTATAAAAAAAAAAAAAGTTAACTTTGTTTTCAATAATACAGAAAAAAAACGCACATTACTTGCATTAACATAAAAACAAACAAATGTTATTGATTCGACACGCCAAATCAACTCGATAGAGCATCTGCCTCCTCGATTTACGAATATGTATATCCCTACGTCATTACCACCGCACCGCATCGTTAGAAATCCAATGAAGTACCATGACTAACATCTTGAATTCAGATTTCCTAGAACTCACCGTACGAGTATAAACATTAGAACGTATGGCAGGATTGGCAGGTATTCCGTGTCCAATTTTGCGGGGATGAGTTCGTCATTGTGGGGTAGTGAGGTTATGGAATTATTATAGAGCCATGCGAGACTTCTATTGTAAGAATACGTAAACTACAAGGATATTTAGTGTGGTTTTCTGTTGTTAGGATTGGTTCGTTTCCGGCGCATGTTTTGATTCATAGTCTTATACGATTACTGAAATACCTCCCTTCTTTGTAAATTGCTTTTTTTAATATTTTATCAGTTAGACTTTTCAATTTTGAAATAATTGTTGTTCTTCATTCGGAAACTTGTGCTTTATCGTTACAGAGCTCCTTTAGTTCTCTCTCTCCCTTCGATAACTTCTCTTCGCAACAGTCGCATTTGTCGCCGAGCGATCATCATCATAATAATCAGCCTTCGGAAGCCCAATTGATCGATTCGACATTTGGTCAAATTTCCGATTTATTTTTTCCGGCTGATTCAAATAATTCGTTATTGTCGTCCTGTGTGGATACACAAGCTCATCAGGCTGAGACTTTAGGAGGCTTTGGAGGTAGTCCGCAAGGTTTGCACGGATTACATAAACAACCGTTTTCGCCAACGAGTGAGACGCTTCTCGGTAGCGGTGCGGAAGATATTACTAGTTCGATAGAAAACATCGCCAAGTTATCGTGTCCGACGCGTGAAAAGCGCCTTTCGTCGATACCCGAACAACAAGCCTTGTCACCGGAATCATTGTGTTTTGATCGGACAACGCCACAAGAAATCGGTCTTCTTAGCCTTCGTTCGAGTAGTGATCCTGCAATAGCGTTACATAGCCTTGAGGAACGTGCAGTGTCTGTACAGACAAGTGATAGCTTGGAGCCATTGGCGCTGCTATCGACGCCACCACCATTAGCACAACTTACATGCGGAAGCTCGTTGCCGAGCTTTCAGGAGACCTATTCGCTTAAATACAATCCAATGCCTAATTTGAGTTTGAAAATGAATGAGGATTGTTTCAACATTACCACCGCTGCATCACATCCACAATCCAATAATCATATTCATCATAATCACCACAATCATCATCACCATAATCACCAACAACAACAACAACAACAGCAGCAGCAGCAACTTCAGCCGCCGCAACAGAATCACACGCACAATTCTGCAGGAGTACCCACAACGATCTCATCGTATTACCATGGATCATTTGCCAATTCGGCGAATATTCAGCAACAATTAAATTCGTACGAGTATAGCGCACAACAGCAGCAGCAAATTACACAGCAGCAGCATCAAGGGTACTCAGAAGGATTCTACCAACAATTTCAGCAGCCAACACCACAGGTGAGTGATGAAAAGTTTATTTTATTCAAACTGCACGTCCACAAATACTCAGATAATTTTGATCAGTTCATTTAAATTAAATTAAATTTCGAAATTAAATAATCGCTATAATTTTCGGATATAATTTTTGGAAGTTATTTAAGTTGAGATGTCCTCAGAATCCGAAGTCGTGGTGTTATTTAAGTGTTGGACTTATGTGGTTTTCCAGTGGTACAAGAATTTAATTCTTTTTTGATACAAATCTGCCAAAACACGGATTTCTGCAATTAAATCCTTCCATTGGGCAATAAAAATTATTTTTTTTTTATTCTGAATCAAATTTGCAGATCCGTATTGTTCTGTGAATGTACAGTTTGACAACTATCAGTTTCACAGAAACGAATATACGCCAATACCATAGCAAAAGAAAATTTAATTCAAATCGCGTCCCATTCGCCACGGAAAATATCAAATACCGCATCAAATTCTGAATTTGCCAATGGAAAACCCCATTAATAAACGAACTAACTTGATTGACAGTAAGTAGTAAGTCAATTACAAAATTAAAAGAAAGTTTAGTTTTAGTTTGTAATTGACAACTATTTCAAGCTCAATAAGTTTCCTATAAATTTTCGAAATTCGACATTCGAAAGGACAATACAAGAATAAAATTGTACGGTATGATTGAAAAGCAAAAACTTGTCGAAAAAATATAACAGTTCGTATTTTTTTTAACTGAGTACTAACGAAAAAACCGTCAAATCCATTCAAATTTCTACGTGTTTTTATCTATGCAATGTTTTTGAAAATACTGTGTGTTTTTTTTATTAAAGTGCATTATGCTTATATTCCTTAAATATAACAGTTTTATTGAAAAATTCAAATTACGTTTCTTAGTAAAGCAATGTACTTCTTTCAGATTATATCTGTTACTTATTATCACAGTTTTAATCAATTAAATTGTTTTTAATTCTAATAATACAAAAATTATGAACATTTTTTCAAAATAAAATGGCGCCCAACGCAGACCTTCAATAATATACGAATTAATTTTTAATAGTATAAAATTAAATAGCCACCGCATAAGTCAACTTTACTTTACTGTCCGTTATCGTTTAATATACATATTTTATAACATTCTAATAAAGTAACAACAAACAGAACAATAAAGATTAAAGTCTCATCCGATGAATTATTTAAATTTCAATCTGTAAAAATGTCTTTTTTTTTAATTTCAGGCTTACAGTTCAACCCATGACCGCTACTCACTTCCAACGTTCCCCACCATCTCTGAGCTTCATGCTTCGGCGGCTCCATTACGTCGAGCCTCCCTCCCAATGCAGCGCTCTGACTCCCCGGCTAGCAGTCACAGTCCGAAACTTCCCAAAATGGGTATTCTTAAGGCAATGACCAGTGCGCCCAGCTCAACATCAAGTTCGCCTAGCTGCCAAAATAATAGTAACTCAAGCAATGAAGTAACCAGCAGTCGAATTATGCATCCGTCACCGTCACAATTGTGTGCTGTGTGTGGTGATACAGCGGCTTGCCAGCATTATGGTGTTCGCACATGTGAGGGATGTAAGGGATTCTTTAAACGCACCGTACAAAAGGGCTCGAAATACGTTTGCCTCGCAGATAAAGCCTGCCCGGTTGACAAGCGACGACGCAATAGATGCCAGTTTTGTAGATTCCAAAAGTGTTTGGTTGTCGGAATGGTAAAGGAAGTAGTACGAACAGACTCCCTTAAAGGAAGACGTGGTCGCCTACCATCTAAGCCAAAATCCCCACAAGAATCACCACCGAGTCCACCCGTTTCATTAATAACCGCCCTGGTGCGAGGACATGTGGACACAACCCCAGATCCATCGTGCTTGGATTACTCGCAATACAAAGAGCCCGTGCTCAATGAACCTGTTATTGGAGAAGCTGAAAAAGTACAACAATTCTATTCCCTACTTACAACATCGGTGGATGTGATCAAGCAGTTCGCTGACAAAATTCCAGGCTATTCGGAATTTTGTGCAGAAGATCAGGAACTGCTCTTTCAATCGGCATCACTGGAACTTTTCGTTTTGCGACTATCCTATCGTGCACGATTCGATGACACCAAAATGACATTCTGCAATGGAGTTGTTCTTAATCGAACACAGTGTCAACGTTCGTTTGGAGATTGGCTAAATGGCATTCTCGAATTTAGCAAAAGTCTACATAGCCTGGAAATTGACATTTCAGCATTTGCCTGCTTATGCGCTCTCACACTTATAACTGGTGAGGTTTTACAATCATTTTTATATGTTTTAAGATTTTTTTTTTAATTATTTTAATTTGTATTTTAATTTCAGAACGCCATGGGCTTCGTGAACCGAAAAAAGTCGAACAATTACAAATGAAAATTATCGGCAGCTTGCGCGATCATGTTACCTACAATGCCGAAGCCCAAAAGAAACCGCACTACTTTAGTCGACTATTGGGCAAATTGCCCGAATTGCGATCTCTCAGCGTACAAGGGCTACAAAGAATATTCTACCTGAAGCTAGAGGACCTAGTACCTGCCCCAACACTCATAGAAAATATGTTTGTGGCAAGTTTACCATTTTAGATTTTTAAAACTATTTTAAATGTCATAACATATATTATATATATTTTATTACACTATAAATATAGAATATGCAAATTTGTACCATTTTATTAAATCTACTTATATAAATATTTTTTAAGTATGTACTTATATATGTAAATGTATATTATTGTTTTTATTTGTGTTTTTTTTTTTGTCAAGACAAATCCAGTGATTAAGTTCAATTCGAATATATATTACATAAGTATAAATTTTTTAAAAATATGTATACAATTAGTTGATAAGTGAAAAAAAAATACCAGAGACCTGCATAATAATATACTTAAATTAAATACAAAAATATTATAATATAAAAATGTATTAATATAATTATTATTATTTTTTTTTTTTTTTTTGCTTTTCGAATATGTCAATTAATTATTTTTCTTGTTAATTATTTTTTATATTTGAATCTAATTGTTATATATGTATCTAAATCTTTTTTGTGGCATGTAACATGGAGTGTAAGATAATTTTGTTTATCGAAGTATCTGACGTAAATCTGTTCATGGTTATCGTAAATGTCTGAAAGACAGAATTCAAGAAGCTGTAGAATGTTGAAGTGTCGATGTTTGAAAATACAATGAGATTTATAACTTATACAGATGTATATGTATGTGAAATGTGATTTTTAAAAATTGCTAAATAAAATTGTGCTCCAGTTTTATTTTACTAGTTATATTTCCCTCAGAGATTGTTTGATCGCGGAACAGTTTTCGCGTCCTATTCTACCAAAACTATCGACTTTTTTTTATCACAGATTTAGATATTTGGACGGATTTGCATGTACATAAAACATGTAACGTTCTTTTTAAGAAAAACGCGCAATCCCTGATTATTAAAATCCTACCTGTCAAATAGAAAACGGCATAAGTAACTGACATTACCATACGATTTAAGTCGTAAACTTTCCAAGGAGTTAACAAAATAAATTTAGTCTATTCTCTAAACATTTAATAACAAAACGTTTTATTACGAAATTAGATCTGGCTTAATTGAACAATTTTTGAAGATGTGACATCTCAGAAATTTATCTATAATCTGGCTTAGTCCAAGTTTCTTTTGTCACTTTCCAAGTAAAATTTTATTACCTTTGGTGTTTGTTGTTGTTTAAAAGCCTGTCAATTAAATTATATGATTGAATGTCAAAAATGAACGAACAATAATTTTGACCATAATAGAATTCGAAGTATTTTGGTCTTCTCGAGATAAATGAGTAAAGTATAAAAGAGCCACAGCACTACCAATTTCATTATTGGATTTTGAACTGCGCGCAATCTAAAAGTTCACAATATTTGTAATATATTAGCTCTAAATTCAAAATTAAAAAAAAAAAACATTTTGATGATATGACAAATTGAGCAAAAAATAACAAGACCGCCAAAAAAGTAGATAGAAAACATTGGGCCATAAACTCGTAAAAAATGCTAAATCATATTTTTGCAAAAGTATGCGGCACATTGTATTCACCGACCTAAATATTATACGAAAAACTCCTACACCAAACAGTTCTTTTATAGTTGTAATCACCCGAGACCCGACTGAATGGAAAACAAATTACCTACTTGATCGTTGAACACATGCTTACGATATTTACGATCTGAAGTTGTCACCATTTCAAATTGGCAAATAAGATTCCATTGTGTTTACCATTGTTGTTTAACCAGAGTATATTAAACGTTTAATTCTTCCGCAGCATCACAGAGAATTGACTTATGACGCGTTTACACGAATAAGTAAAACTGCAAATCGTTTTTCCATTTTCTTGCAATTATTGACATAATCGTGCAAATGGTTCAGGGCTTTCCCTTATAATGTCTGTTATCAAAATATGGACAAGTTCAAGTGACGTTTAATTTTACATATGTATATATTTCTGGCATATAATCATTTAAATGAAATATTGTGACGTTATGTAAAAGAACGAACCTCAGACCAGTATACCTTCTTGCCATCGTGTAAATTAATGTAATTAAGGCATTGATTTTGTCCAATTTATGCAAGTTTTCTGGCGGAAATTGTAGCAATTAGTTTTAGTCGTGTACAATTTACAATATGAATCATTATTGAAATAATTATAATAATGTCAACGTAAAAGCTATGAACTAATTGTTATTTTTAGCAACAAAAAATGTAAGAACATCATTTAATCAAAAAAATTACCGAAAAAATTATGACAGTGGTTGTCATTATTGTTTAATAAATTTGTTTAAAATAGCGGAAAATAAAGACAACAGTTTTGATGCAATCTAACAGAACTGTCACATTGACAGCTAAGATATATGTTCATTCGTTGAACTTTACACAAGGTAGACTCAGGTTTTTTGACAGCTCCAAGAGTTGTCAACAAAACCTTGGTTTTTCGGTTCTCAAAAAATACCAAAGGGCCATTAATTGTTATGTTGCAGGAAAGCAAGTTATGTCGTTTAATTATTAAAACTTAAAATATGTTAAATTTAAGTTCTTAATGCATTTGCGTTGGCTCTATGCACACTTTAAAGGCGTCTATTTTTCTCTTCTCAGTTGTTCCGATTTTTTTTTTACAAATCTGAGTTGTTAAAAATTAAGAACAGTTTGACATTTCAAACGCAAAATATACACTCCGACACATAAATTATAAATTATGCTTCCAGATGAAATTCCATAATTCCTCATTCGAAGTAAGATCCACATATAAGTGAACAAAACCTGAAATAAGAAATTCATTTTTAACTTGACTTAAACTCAAAACCAGCAAATAATTATTTGGTATTCATTTCATTGAATCACATCTAATTATTTTCAAAAAGTAGATAGATTTTATGTGGTGAAGGGGTATTAGAGTCCACGGGAATTTAATATATATGTCAATTTTAGTTCATATAAGTGAATAAAACTGAATAAGTGAATTAACTCACTTAAAGTAAAATACACGACTCGATCGCACGTACTTGCTCTTATGTTCGATCACATTATATGCAAAAGATTCTTAATATGTTAAAACGTATTCTTAAAGTCGTTTTTTCACAAAAAAAAATCTTATAAAATTAGTAAGAACATATTAAATATTTAATAATATGAATTTAAAAACAAAAATTTCAGAAAAAATCGTCCACCCATTTTCGAAATATTGAATTTTCAAAAAAATTTTTTTTCAAAAATCCAAAAAAACTATTTTTCGAAAATTTTCAAATGCAGTGTTATTTGGAACTCCAAGGAGATTCTGTATACAAATTTTGATCAAAATCCTTTGAGCCGTTTATGAGAAAGTTGAAAATCAATAAAATGGTTGTAATGCAGGTACCGTCAATAACAAAATATTTAAAAAATATTGTTTAGCCAAAATGTAGATTATGCCGAAAGTAGTACATACTCCAATTTTTATCAAAATTGTTAGAGCCGTTTTTGAGATAATTAAGATGGTAGAAAAATTTGTTTAGCAAGTTCCGTTATTTTTGGGGCTAAACAACGATTCAAAAATCTATTTTGCACAATCACCTAAAACGCCCAAGCACGAAGTTCAAACAAAATCGGTTTAGCCGTTTAGGCTGTAGATCGTTTCTCAGACAAACAGACAGACAGAATTGCGGGACCCACTTTTTTGGTGGTTCTATAATCGTAATGTCAACTTTGAGTAAAACCTCGAGTTCTATTTTTTTTTCAAATGCAAAACTTGCCCTATAGTACCTACCTTTATCGTAAGTAAAAATGAAAATGAATATATCCTGTTTATCTAGCGAAAACCAAATCTAAATCTAAATCTATACAAAGTTAAAATGAGTCAAAATAAATTAGTTTTTGAATAAAATTGGACTTGGTAATAATTTGTATACATTTTACTAAAAGTTGAATAGGTATATATATTACATTCAGTTCTATGGATTACATTCGAATTGTTAATGAATCCTTCTGATGAATCAGAAATAATTCAATTTCTATTCACTGAGGTGATTGTGTGAAAGAGTATAATGTGCATTCGTGTCATTATAATTCAAAAAAAAAGATCAAATGTTTAAATATCTTGATTTGGCAGTGCATTGCTTCTAATAATGTTTCCTGCAAAGGAAATGGAATGCTGCGATCCGAATCGGATATTGCGAATTCTATAATGGGCATAAATGGTTTATGACGTAGTGTAAAAGGTATCCTTATAGTGTCGCTATAGGAATTATATATGAAGAAGCTAACTCGACACAAATACATGTACTTAAACACATTATTAAATATGGCTTCTACTATTCTAATGTTGAAAAACCCTAAGAATTTAAGAAGTCATCACACTTCATGTGTCAAATAAATGAACGCATTTATCGTATGCAATCCTATAACCGACAGACTGGACGACGCACATTGTCGAAAGAATCAAATTAATTATTTATTTGAAAATCGTAACATTGCCTGAACAATCATCAACAACAAGGTAGTCGCACCTTCGTGACTACAACTAACTCCTCCAGACTATTTCGTACTTCGTAACTTGATGAGGCCTCATAGTTCACAATCACTAGACTAAGCAGTCAATCAGAATTCACAATGTTGTCAGGCAAATTGGACAATTTGTCCAATGCACTAAGATTGATTTAATAAATATTTCAATACAAGAAAAAAAATAGAATACTAAAAAAAACAACAACAAACATGGAGCACAATTTTCTAGTTTAACTTTTGTAAAATACATACCTACGTATATTTCGTGTCGTTTAGTAATTATATATTTTTTCAACCTTCCTGAATTATTTCCTTCTTCGATTGAAGAGATATAACCCGCAATGAATGTGGTGAAACAATATTATTGTCTAAGTATTTTAGCTTATTGATTTTTTTTGCATTTAAGATACAAAATTTAAAGATAGATACTTTTGTTGTGTTTTGTTTCTTAAAAAAAAATACTAAATGAAAAATCATTCATTATATTGAAAAAATAAATAATATTAAAGTTTAGCTTTAAATAAAACCTCTAGTCGTTTTAGCTATTAGTTACTTTTATTTTATTTTAATATTTAATGTTTTTTTGTAAATTTCCTTGTGATTGTGATTAAAATTCTATACAACTGCCAGTTTTTTTTATGTTGTTTTGTTGCATGATCTTTGTTTTTGTTTTTTTTTTTTTTAATAATATATAATATTTTTAAAATGTATAGGACTAAAATAATTTTTGTTTGGCTTGTTGATGATATGTATTTTAATTTTAACCCAAATCAGATCTCGAAATTTTCCCTAAGTGGCCATTAATTAATTATTGTTACTAATTTTAAATTTTTTAATATTATATATTGTACATTATCTATTTAAAGGTATATTTTTCTTGTTAAATGTTAAGTTTATTTTTTATTCCTATTGTGTTTTTATTTTGTTATTTTATATATATCAGTGGAACGAATTTACAACAGGAAGTATGTATGTTGTACAAAATGAATTGTGATAGAAATAGAAAATAACAAAAAGCTTTTAAAATAGTAACTGGGAAGGCATAGCCTAAAACATTGTTTAATAATTTGTTTTTTCATTTTCAAAAAAAGAATAGAAAAAACAATTTTCAAAATTCCAAATTGTCCACTATGTTTTTACGTATACATATATTTAACAAAAAAAGAAAAAGAAAACAATAAAAAAAAACACAAAAACTACAAGAGAAAATTCTTAGATAGGTATATTTAGATATATTGAATCTATTTTAAATGGTTAAATATTATACAAAAAGAAATATTTAATATTATTTATGTAATATTATACAAACATGCTTATATGTATAGATCAAAATATACATAGATACATATGTATATTTATAGAACTTTAAAACCTACAAATAAAATATACTTTACTACTACATATTATGATGGTCGCCTTTAAAAAATCATTTGTTAGGAAAAAAAATTTAAAAAAAACTATACACACCTACGCCTTAATGTTAAAATACAATAACCTTAGCACTTAACTTAAATTCTGAGTGTTTGATTTTTCTTTCTTGTTTTTTGTCCTTAAACTTTTACTTGTTAGGTTTATTTTTTTGTTTATGAATGTATCAGAAAAGCATAAATTCAACAAACATATCGTTTTCGAATCGGTCCTCACATAGAGTCTTAAAAATACTTTAAACTGATTTAAGAAAAATTAAATAAAGATTATAGTATTCCAAATAAAAACAAATACTAAAACTTGAATAAATTTGTATTGTGTTTTAAATGTTGTGAGTGTCACATTTAACTATTTTGCACAGATAAATAAATTGTAAAACAATAAAAATGTTAAATCTTTTTCTAATAAATGTATTAAAATTTATACATAAAGAAATTTATTTTATACCTAATTAAATGTGAAAAACTGATTAATTACAACTTTGTGAAATGTCATTGTGTTATTATTTAAATTAGGTATGTAAGAAAAATATAATTATTATTATATTACCAATATATTGAATTTAATTCATTTTTAATTTATTTTTTTACTTCACTTTTCTTAATGATCATTATTGTGTGCTTAAAATTAAAGTAAATTTTTTTTAGTTCGCGGCTATGTCGTTTTGCGTTGTTTTTCTTAGAAATGTTCACTTCTTTTCGATCCGATCACAAAAGAATATGAAAATTTCATATTCTCTTTTAACAAATTTGTTTTTTTTGTCGAGCATTTATCCTGTGATAATGTTTTTATAATATACTCTCAATTAAAATCGACAAGCAGAATAACATCACTCCGAATTGCTTTTGGAGTGGTAGGTGCACAAAGGAAGTGACCACTAAACCAGAAAGACGACACTAATTTAAATCCAATAAATTTACTTCCGATTAAATAGATCCTTAACAAATAAACAAAATGTAACCTCTAAATAAGGATACATTTTGTTCAGTGTTATTTATTTCCATCTGTTCTTCTTAATCATAAAATATTACCCATTACTTAAATAAATTTCTCTTAAACAAACATAGATATTAATTGGGTTATGTTTAAGAAGATAATGCAATAAATTTAAAGATGCGAAATTAATTAACTTACAGACAGAAATATTATCATATATAATTAAATTTAAAAGAAAACTAATAAAACTTATAAAATTTAATTTTATTATTTATTAATAAAATTTAAATTTCTTCCTTGTAATTATTATTTATGTTGACTTGTTTGTAATAATTTGTTTTACAAAAAAAACCAACAGTGTTAATTAAATAATTAATTATTTCATAGTGCATTCATTGATGTTTTTTTTTTCTTATTATTATGTATAACTAAATATAACATTTTTTTAAATAATTCTTAAGATACAAATTAAATTAAAAAAAAAAAGATAATAACTATGTTAAAATGTATTTTGTTTCCTATTATAGTGTTGTGTATTAATTTCTTTAAGATAAATAAATTTAAAAATTATTTTGGATTCCAGTTAAAAAATGTGTTTGATTTTATTGAGAAATCGCTGCTATTCGGCGGCAGACATGCATTGTTGTACTTTGACAAAAATTCAAAGATAATTTGATTATCATTTGTATTGGATGTATGATACATTATGTGGACTGCTACACCCAAATTAATAAACATGACCTAGGGAATTTCTAGGACTTATTCCGTGGGCTAAGTGCGAAATTCTATTAAAATAAAATGCACGACTGGATCGCACGAACTTGCTCTTATGTACGCACGAACTTGCTCTTATGTACGTTTGACATACATCGTGTGCCAAACGTTTCCATTAAGAATCTCAAAAAAACTGCAAAATTGTTATTTCAACAAAAAAGAAAATCATTATTTCGGCCTTACCCAGTGACTTCTTCTGTTAAATATATATTCAAAGTCGTTTTTTACTTAATTTTTTATATTTATTTATTTATTCAGTTAAATCAAATCTCTTACAAATAGACTATACAATCTTTTTAATTGCTCGAGTGTAGTAAGTTAAAAATTAATTTAATTTGAATCTGACTATGTAATAAGAAATTAATTTAAAGAAATTTACATAAGTACCTATTAAAGAAAATGATTTATTTTTGAATTTATATTTATAAAATTAGTTTTCATTTGTAGCCATATACTTAAACAAAACGGTCTCAAAGTTACTTGTGTCAATAAGTCTCCTAATGCTTTGTGGTAGCGAGTTAAACAATCTAATGGCATGGATGAAAAATTGCATTTCAGTTATACGGCATGTAAATCGAGGTTGTATATAAGGGCTCTTTCATGGTTATTAGCTTGTACAGAAAAATAAGTGTTCGGTAATTAATGTATGTATGGATCGTGCATCCCAATACTATTTTAGAGAACCTACTTACGTGATCACGCCTCTTAAGATTACACACGTATCTTACAATGCAATTACTAATTTACGCTTAGTTTCAGCACTTTGATAACAAGAAATCTCGCAACCATAAGTTATTAAAGGAACTATAAGTGATTTTACCAGCAATAATTTAGTACCAAGAGGTGTAAAATGTTGCGAAAATGAAAGATTCCTAAGAACACCATATATTTTGCCGATAATTTGTTGAATGTGGTCATCCCATTTTAGAGTTCTGTTGAAATACAAACCTAAATTTTAAACTTTATCAACATAGTTAATCCGACTATCACCAATAAGAACTGGAGGAAAATAGCTTAGGTCAAGTTCGTTTTTATAGACAACAAGGCAGCTTGATTTAGACGGATTTATTTTGAGCTCATTTTCTGCAGACCACTTGTTAACACTTTCAAGATCTTCGTTTATTATACATATACCATCTTCGATCAGTCCCAGTTTCCAACTAAGGTATAGCTGGTAATCATCAGCATATAAATGTTTGCAACAATTATTTGTGCAAAGAGGCAGATCGTTTATGAAAAGTGTAAACAAAAGAGGGCCCAAAATTGATCCCTGTGGAACACCGCTTTGTATAGGCAAGTAATTGGAAGTCTTGTTATTTACGAAAACAGCTTGAGATCTTCCACACAGATACGAGAAAATAAGCCTGCATGCAGATGAGGTAAAACTAAATATATTTTTCAGTTTATATAATAAAAGATTGTGGTTGATTGTGTCGAATGCTTTTGAAAAGTCTAATAAAGTTAGAAAAGTTACTTGATCCTTATCAATTGCATTTCTTCACAACTATGTTTAGCCCGGAAACCAGATTGAATACTATTAATTAAGTTATTTCTGTGAAGATACGTGGACATTTGTTGGTGCAACAGTTTTTCCATCACCTTAGAAAAAAATGGTAGGATAGAGATGGGCATATACTCAGCTGATGAACTACGGGTAGCTTTTTTCTTGACGAGTGGAAGCACTTTAGATTCTTTCCATAACACAGGAAAAGAAGACGTAGTTATGACAGTGTTGAAGACATGAGTCAGAAATGGCAGGACATAGGGTAAAATGATTTTGATGAAAGTAGGGTGTATCTCGTCAAAACTGGTTGACTTAGACTTAATTCTCAAAACAGCACTTAAAACATCACAATCATCAACTCTTGAAAAACAAAATAATCCATAATCATCATTAGATTCAAACTGGTGATAATTGAAATGAATAGATGAATTTGAGGTACCATCGATTGTATCTTTGTGAAATCACTATTTTATTTATTGGGGTCAACATTATCAGGTACTCCTGATTTTGTTCGTCCACAACCAAGATCGCGAATGTTCTTCCAGATTTCATTCCCAGGAAGTTTTATATCGAGCCGCTTAGAAAAATATAAACGTTTCGATTCTTTTATTTTGGAATTTACATTATTCCTTAAAGCGCGATAAACGTCATGGAATTCTGGAAGCTTGTATCTCTTCCACCTTATGTATGCCAAGTCTCTATTTTTAATTAAGTTTTTTATTTCGACGGTGAACCAAGGTATCGAATTGTTAGCTATTCGTTTTGTTCTTACCTGAACGTGTAAATTGAAAAGCTGTCGAATGTTTTCTTGAAGAAAATCTACTTGGTAATCGGCAGTTGGCATAGCATAAATTGATTGCCAGTCAGTACAAGCAACATCGCTTTCAAGTTGCTCTAAATTGATGTGTTTAAAATCTCTATGGCACCAAATTTTGCTTTCGTTTTCCAACGAGTCTGCTTTTAATGTAGCGAAAATTAAACCATGGCGCTGATAATTGATTGAAAAATAGAACGTTTTCAAGTAGAGTACTGCTCGTGCTCGTGAAATGGGTTGTTTGTATTTTGTTTACTGGTTCTAGGGATAAGCTTTTCAGATTGCCAATAAATGATCTTGACGTCTCACTACATAACAAATTGCAGTTTAAATCGCCAAAGACAAAAATTTCCCCGTACAATGATGAGTTCTCCTCTAAAACGTTATAAAAACTAGATTAATTAGTATAATTATCAGGCCGATTGACGCACCCTAGTAACCTCTTTATTTGACCATTATACATTTCAATAAAACAAAATTCTATGGGATTATTTCCAGGTGATTCAACCATAATTCGACAATTTATACATTGTTTGACATATATTGCAACGCCTCCACCTTTGGATTTTCTATCAACACGAAAAAGTTTATAACCGTTCAAACTATTAATTTCATCATTTACTCCTTCTCTAAACCACGTCTCGGAAACACAAATGGCATCAACATTGGAGTTTACAAAAATTTTACGAAACTCATCTATTAACCTGCACAAGCTTTGTGCATTGAAATGGCATACATGAAATCCCTTTTCTTGTTTACACAAAATATTTAAATTTACACGAAGGCTTAAATCCCTACCACCAGATTGAGAAACTGTATGAATTGCGTTTATTAAAGCTTAAAGATTGCAAAAACATACCACACAGCATACAAGATGTTGACACGAGCTCAAAAAGTATGACCTTGACAAATGAGAAACTAAGTAATTGGCTATATAAAAAGAAAAAAAGAAAATAAAAATTTAAAATATAATAAATTAATAAATCAATAAAATGAATTATTTGAAAAAAAATTAAATAAATATCGAGCATTACAGTAACAATTTCATTTTAAATATCGCAAGCAAAAATATTAAGAACAAGTTAAAAAGAATTTATAAAGTTTACTAGTATGTTACATCATCGGTGCTGGTGAAATTCGGCTGCAGTTGATAAAATCAATTAATCTGTATGTATACCTCCAGTATCAGGCAGAAGCTCAACATGTTGCAATTGAGTATTTGAATCCAGATCTTGACAAGAATTAATGAGATAAGCTTTTGTGGGATTGTTTACTGTATGTATATAAACTTTTCCATTTCGAGTATACACAGCTGTTAGGTGTTTCCCACGTTTGAGGTGGAAAGCTTTGCGCAGAACCATATGGTTCAATGATGTTAAACTTTCGTTGACGTGAATTGGGCTGTCAGAATCAAGATTTAAATCGCGCAATTTATTTTTTTAATTTTTTCTAAAAAAAACTTGGTATGGCAATTTTCAATATTTAATAATATTAACTTAACAACAAAATTTCAAAAAAAAATCATTTTTTTTCAAAAATCCACAAAAAAAATATTTTTCGAAAATTTTCATATGCAGTATTATTTATAATTTGAAGGACCTCCTATATAAAAATTTTGATTTAAGTCCGTCGAGCCGTTTATGCGAAAATTCAAAATCACAGTTAATAACAAAATATTTTAAAAATATGATTAAAATGTAGCGTATATCTAAAATAGTGCCCACACTTTTTTTTATCAAAATCGTTAGAGCTGTTTTCGAGATAATTAAGATGGTGAAAAAAATTATATGGCAGGTACCGTTAGTTTTGGACAAAAAAGAACCATTCAAAAATCTATTTTGGACAATCACCTTAAGCGCTTAAATATCAAGTTTGAAGAAAATCGCTTCAGCCGTTTAGGCTGTAGAGCGTTGTACAGACAGACAGACAAGCAGACGTAATTGCGGGACCCACTTCTTGGCGTTCTCTATCATCTAATGTCAACTTTGATCAAAATCTCGAGTTCGATTTTTTTCCAAATGCAAATCTTGCTCTATAATACCAATATCGCAAGTAAAAACTAAATTTCGTTTAAGTGACGTTTACGAGCTAGTCCATCGAACAATGTGGCTTAGCTAAGGACTAAGAACCCAGATGATAGATGTGTTAAATTTCTTCTAAAAATAAAAAAAAATAAAATGCACGACTGGATCGCACGAATTTGTTCTTATGTTCGATTACATCTTATGCAAAAGATTTCTATTAAAAATCTAAATATATTTTTAAAGTCATTTTTAACTCAATTTTGTATATGCATATACAAAATTTCATTAATTTTGTTCTAACATAAATTGGTATGACCATATTTAATAATATAAACTTAAAAACAAAAGATTAAATTCTGAAATAAACACTTAAACTAATTTGACTTCAAAAAAAGTACGCCATTTTATTTCTTGGATAAATTTGAATGAGAAAAAAAGATTTTTTTTTAAACTTTTTGAAAATATTTTTTAAAAAAATTCAAAAACGCCAATTCATAGGTATTCAGAAAATACAAATAAATATAATTTAAAAAAAAAATTCAATGAGCAGTTTTCGAATAATAAATGTTTTAAATTTTTTTCTTAAAAATGATTTTAAGAACACAAAAAATATTAATTAAAAATATTGGTACGCGGTATAATTTGGGCAACCTATATTTTTGTGAAATTTTGAAAGAATCGGTTAATCCATTTATGAGATAGTCGAAAGCAAAAAAACGGTCCTATGGAAAGTACCGTTTTTAGACAGTTTTCTATTTTTTTTTTCAACTATATGATCGGTCGTAGCTAAAAACCCACACTGATTTTTTTTTATCAAAATCGTTAGAGCCGTTTCCAAGAAAAATAGGTTTGAACGTAACGGTTATATGGCAGGTACCGTTAATTTTTGAGCTAAAAAAAAATTTCAATTTCCCCTCTGTACAATAAAAAACTTTATATACCAAGTTTGAAGCACCCATGTTTTTCGGATGTAGCTGTCTATACATACATACAGACAGACGGACAGAATTTTTAGACCATCTTTTTTCGTCTTCGCTATCATCGTAATGTCATGTTTGATTGTTATGTCACAACTTTTTTTTTCGACGAATACATAACTTGCCTTATAGTACCTATAATCGCAAGTAAAAAAGTGAAGATTTGTGTAAAATTTCTAAATTAATTTTTTTGTTATTTTAAAAATCTGTTTCATAAATGCTTAAGTACCAAGTTAGAAGAAAATGGCTCCAACCGTTCAGGCTGTATATCGATTCACAGACAGACAGACAGATGGAATTGCAGGACCCACTTTAAAATTACCCTGGAAATTTTTCTTTCAACTTTGGGATCGTGAATAATGCTGAAAATTTTCCCTAGGATTTTATTGGCATCGGGAATAAACTCTTCTAATGAAATTTTCTCTCATTTCATACCATTTTTTGTTCGAGGGACATTTATTCCGTGGGAGATTCAAAACGCAGAAACAATTTCGAATAAAATTTCGAATCAAAACCGAATAAAATATTCCGTGGGTAAAGAAATTTCCGATAGGCCCATTAGTTTCTAATATAATATTGGGAAGGCAAATAAAAATGTGTATTCCTTTATAAAATAACATGTTTTGTGTTTTACTATTTCTAAAAAATGGTAAGTGAAAATTGTTGGGTGAGTTCAATCGTCAGAATAACTAAGAACTGCATTATCTGCGTTCATTAAGCCAGGGGGCCTACGAGTCGAGTAAGGTGTCACTCGCGAGCTCACAATCGAGGCGAGCGGGATTAGTTACTCCACAACTCTAGTGAGATTCAAAAACATGACATGACTTAAAATGCCTGAACGCACTCTTTCAAGTTCCACAGATAAATATTTACATTTTGAAACACAATATTTGTAGTAAATTTATTTCAGTTGAAATTAGATTAAAAAAATTAAAAAACTGAATTACAAAAATTAAAAATTATAAGCATGTTCAGTTATTTCATAACACTGAGATGGTGATAATGGTGTTGACGAAGACAGGATGAGCATTTTGAAGAAAATAAGAGATGAAACAAATCCTTTCTTAGATCTTCCTATCAATGTCTAAGAATAAATGAATGGTGTTTTCTTTTTGTAAATTCAGAATTTGGTCGTAAATTTGATTTTTTTTTCGTTGCGAATAGTATACGATGTATGTTTTCACAACCTTATTTCACTATTTACATAATTACTGAAAACAAAATCTTGTCAAAACGACGGCTGTCACAATTGTTCTGATTGTGTTATTGTGTTAGTAAAAGATGGGTAAATCTGCCAAAAAATCCAGATCTGCAAAATTGATTTCCGATCAAAAAATAAATTGATTTTTTTGCCCATTGGAAGGATTTTATTGTTTAAATCTGTGTTTTGATAGATCTGAAGGCGAAAAAACTAAATTTTTGTTACCAAAAGAAAACCACATAAGAGATAAGAGCAATAAGCAAAACATAAATTAATTGTTTTTTAGATTTGCACAACTGTTCTGGCATTAACTAATAACATAAAGATCCGAAACCTTTGCTTTCATTTGACATTTGCCTACAAGCTGAAACACGCACACAAGTAACTTTTCTGTTCCTCTTCCAATAGACACATTGACAACATCGATCAAAAACATCAACCAAATGATCAAACAAAACTATAGGTTGTCTATTAATTTGTTTTGGGACAATAAAATTCGGGCCGTAACCTCTAGCGACCCGAGTATGTTCCCAAAAATTAATAAGATTTTTAGAAGGAAGGATCAAAACGATCTTCCGTCTTAAGCTCCAGAGAACGACAGAGAACAGAGACGTACTTCTGACAGCAGGCATAGACCCGGATAGCGCCGTCTTGGACGATGACCTCTTCATAATCGAAGATCCGAAGGAGAAGGTGGAGCCTGCTTTCCAGCAAGTATACACGGTGAATGCTAGCATTCGCCCGAACTATGACCTGGAGAGCAGAGCTCTGATTCACCACTCTTACCTCCGGAACGATATAACGCAGTGGCGATCTGAGAACCTTGGTTTTACCGGGTTTAATGATGAACATTTGGCAAACGCCATAATCGCCGAACGAAATGGACCCAGTTCCATGTTAATTTCGAAGACTGAGCTCCAGCTCAAAGAAAAAGAAGTCAGCAGGAGTCGATGGTATATCCAACGTTGTACTACGACATTTATCTCAGGAAGGAGTTGACATTTACACAACATTGTTTAACAACGCGCTGAATAATGCATATTATCCAGTGCGGTGGAAGACAGCTGTGGTACATCCTCTCCCCAAAAAGGGAAAGGACAACTCCAATCCAGCAAATCTACGGTAGATAAGTCTCCTTCCGAGTATCAGCAAGGTATTTGAAAAGATTATTAATAAGGCTCTGTTCAAGGGGGCGGAGGACAACAATATCATACCGAATAATCAGTTCGGTTTTAAGGCGGGACATAACACAATTCATGCCGCGTCTAAACTGGTTTCTGATATCCAATGGAACAAAACTAAAAAGCAGTGTACGGGTGCCTGTCTGGTGGATTTGGAGAAGGCCTTCGACACCGTATGGTTAGATGGACTCTATCTAAAGCTTACCACACTGGGTATAAGTAAATCTCTGTTGTATATGCTTTATGACATGCTAAATGGTAGAAAGATTGTTGTCAAGAGTGGCAATGTAACTTCTACCGCAATTTTCAATATTAAAAATGGTCTTCAGCAGGGAGCGGTTAACTCGCCGATTCTATTCAGCATTTACACCAGCGATGTGATAGGTAATCTAACTCATGCAATTGCGTACGCCGACGATCTAATTGCGTACAAAACATCTCATACAGTTGAGGTCATCAAAAATCTCTTGCAGAGTGACTTCGACAAGATTCAGCGATATTGTGATGACTGGAAGTTGAAAATCAACTTCCAGAAATCAGAAACTATTTTGTTTAGGACTCCGTTGTCTAGCGCCTCAAGGGATACGATAAAGAACTGTCGCAAGCTAGTGATCGTAGGCTCACATGGACATCCACTGGCGAGTAAAAGTGTAGTAAATTACCTTGGCATCTGGTTGGATCAGAACCTGTATTTCGACAGACATATAGGTGCTGCCTTGGCCAGAGCTAGGGGAACCTTTGACTTGACAAAACGACTGTTTTATAGCAGCCGTCTTGACAGCAGGGTGAAGGTGATTTGTTACATGGCCCTCATCAGGCCGATGATTGGCTACGGATGCCCAGTGTGGTTCAACGTTGCCCCATCTCAAATGGAAAAGATTCGGGTGTTTGAGAGACAATGTCTTCGACGTTGCCTTGGATTACACAGAACACCAGAGTCGAAGTACACAAGATATTATTCCAACCAGGTTCTATACAACAGAGCCAACATAAACAGAATAGATAATTTTTTGTTTAAGCTGATTCTGGGTCACACTGCAAGAGCGATGTCCTCAACCAACAGCTTAATTTTTGGGGCTTACTACCCCAATAATGAATATTTTGAGAGTGCGCGGTTAAGTGGCTACATCCCTCCCGTGGCATTCCTTTATTTAGACAGTCGAGGGCTGATACAGGATGGAATGGCGGTTCCGCTCATCTACCACGTCAGCCGGAAAACTGTAGATAGGCGACTCCTGTATGGTCGAGAAGTCATCGCTCAAGGTGGAGAAGAGCGCCTTCGGTTCAGTAGGACTGTGTCCGATCGGGACCGAAGGGATAGGGCGAAGCAAGAGAACCAGTTCTGGTGGCTCTCTGAACAGCAGTTTGATAGCTAAAGTCGATAAGAATGTATGTCTTGGCCGACTTACATAGATTTATGGAAATTAGGTATAAGGAACAGTCCGGGTGGCACCAAAAAAAATTAAAAAATATGTATGTATGCGGAGGCATAGGTGCATGCAGCTGCGCGGCTGTATATGTATGTGCGTGCGTATATGTATGTACGTATATACATGTATGTGTAGGTGGCATGTTGTTGCGTGTCTGCATACGTATACAAAATATAAACAAAAAAAATTTAAAACGAAAAATGCTGCTGTGGCTGTTCTAGTTTTTAAGTGGTTTTGGGTATTTTTAGGTACTCGTATTTAAAGTAGTTTAAGTTATTTTTAGTTAGTATAAGTTGCATCTAGTTTTAATTATTTTTAGTCTAGCTTAAGGTAGTTTTTAGGTAAATTTAAAATGATCTGATACTAAGTTTTTGTAGTAAAGTTTTCTTGGTTAAATAAAAATAAAATAATTAGATTTAATTAAAATAGTTTTTAGGTCGAAAGACATTAGTATTAAGGGATATATTTTAGTTTAGAGCGCCCGTAAAGAGCCAGTAAATTAGTTGTAAGTTATTGATTATTAGGCTAGTTTTAAACATTTTTGTATAGCTTTAAGATAGTTATAAGTTAAGATTAAATAAAATAGACAACACAATTATAGTAATTTGTTCAAAACGTGTTTTTTTTTTCTGACACGAAAATGCCAGAGCTTATGACTTTTTTTTCATTTTTTTTCAATTACCCTCCTGGAGGCCAATTCCCCAAGAGTGCGATTTTCGCCGTGTACATATTTATTTAAATTCACACTCACAAGCCGTGTACACTGTTCACATGATTGATTTGAATGTGGTGAATGATTAAGTTTTTGCAAACCCAGTGAGCATAATTCAATTTTGATCTTACTAGTTGTTTTTGTTAGCTATTTAAAAAAAAAGTAAGTGATTTGTTATTTTATTTAAACAACATTTCAAATTAATGGCTTAACCTAATTAAACAAATTTCTCAAGAATTTTATATATTATTATAAAGGAATAATATTTTCACCCACTACAACAAATTAAATTCAAAGTTATGTCTTTCTTGGTTCTCTAAATATTTAATTGAATTAAATATTTCAGGAATGAAACCAGAAGTAAAACTCTAGAAACTTCTTCCAGCGTGGGTGTAGTTCTCAATGAACTTAACAGTTCGGTAGAATACTACAATAGAAAAAAATCGGTGTTAAAAACTCTTCAGCGATAGCATTCGTCACTATCAAACATTATTTTAGACTCAAAGGTGTGTGCTCGAGTATAATAAATCAAAAATATATATATATATGCATTTAAGTAATGTATATATGTACGTTAAATTATCTTTATACAATCATTAAATCGATCAAACTATACTGAATTATCCGAGCGTTTAGTTGATACACAAACGAACTGAATCAGTGGGCAAATTCCTAAAGGCAAACAAAAGAATCCCCGCAATGCAGACTGTCCCAAAACATGGTACATTTTTTCTTCTGCAGAATGCAGTTCATTTTTGAAAGTTATGTTGCGCACTTCACTTGCTTTTTAATTTTAACCGGATTCGTACATTTACTTAGCATGATAGTCTAGATCTGTAAGTCTTGAGCTAAGGAAAAGAGTGTGCAGTGCTTATTATCTTCTATGAACACGATTGGATTTTTTCATGAGACGTAGGAACAATTCCTGTAATCATGCTCCAGTTTAACAAAACTGCTCCTTTTTCATCATATATTTTATTTAAAAAAAAAAATCAAAAAATAAATTTTAATTTTCTGTCAGGTTTTTTTTTTTTTTTTTTTTTTTTTTTTTGTATAACTTTGCACGCGCTCAAGGGATTATGAATACACTTTATATGTTTTTCTAAACACAGCGTGGGCATCCGGTGGAAGAAGAGAAAGAAGGATAGGAAAGATGTGTGGCGCGATGTTCTGAGACTAGAGCTGATTGTTGTCTCAGATTTATCTCCAGGGATGGCGGCTGAACTAATACGGAGAGAATTACCGTGTCTTATTTATTTATGTCCCTTATAATTCGCATTATTTTATTTATCACGTTGTCATATTTAATGGGTATAGTAGTTTGCTCATTCACATGCTGTTAATGTTATGCCTAAACAGCATGTAATGAGCAAAGCAGCAACTTATTTTATGACAAATTTTAGAATTGGTTTTTAATGGAATATAAGAAGACATAGACAACGGCAGGAATCGAACCTGCAACCACGAAGTTGACAGGCGAGCACACAACTATCGCGCCACGGCCACTACACCGTCAGCTGTAGTGATTTGGTGGGTTGCCTCCTTGAATATCTACATATACATATTATTTTAATTTAAATTTAAGAATACTTTACAAATACATTTTTACGACTATGAAAAATATAATTATTCTAAATTTAATTTAGTATGTATCTACATATGTAAGTAATATAACTATTTCAAAAATTTCAGATACAATATGATTAAGTTCCTCAACAACACCGTTGTTCAGCCGAAGAAGTCTCAAGACTTTGGATTCTATATGTGCCATTAAATTCATTTTTTTTTAATTTCATATTAACTTATAACTATCTTAAAGCTAGACAAAAATGTTTAAAACTAGCCTAATTATCAATAACTTACAACTAAACAATACTAATAACAATAACTAATAACTCTTAGAACTAATGTCCTTCGACCTAAAAACTATTTTAATTAAATCTAATTATTTTATTTTATTTTTCAAGGAAACTTTAAAAAAACTTGGTATCTTATCATTTTTTTTTTTTTTTTTTTAACTTATAAACTAAAACTAAATATAGATTACAAATAATTAAAACTAAATAAAACTAACTGATACTAACTAAAAATAACTTAAACTACTTAAAATACCTATTAATACTTAAAACTACTTAAAAACTAGAACAGCCACAGCAGCATTTTTTTCGTTTTTTTAAATTTTTTTGTTTATTTTTTATATCCATGCAGACACACAACAACATGCAACCCACCCATACATGTACATACACACATACATATACGTACGCACATACATGTACAGACACGCAGACACATGCACGTATGTCCTCGCAAACATACATATTTTTAATTTTTTATTTTTTTTTTGGTGACACCCCGACTGTTCCCTATACCTAATTGCCCTAAATCTATGTAAGTCAGCCAAGATCTATCATCTTCGTCGACTTTAAATATTATGATGCTGTTCAGAGAACCACCAGGACTGGTTCTCCTGTTTCGCCCTATCCCTCCGGTCCCGATCGGACACAGTCCTACTAAACCGAAGGCGCTTCTCTCCACCTTGAGCGATGACGTCTCGACCATTCATGAGTCGCCTATCCACAGTTTTCCGGCTGACGTGGTAGATGAGCGGAACCGCCCCTCCATACTGTATCAGCCCTCGACTGTATAAATAGAGGAATGCCTCGGGAGGGATGTAGCCACTTAACCGCGCACTCTCGAAATATTCGTTATTGGGGTAATACGCCCCAAAAATTAATTTGTTAGTTGAGGTCGCTCTTGCAACCTGCCCCGAATCAGCTTAAACACAAAATTATCTATTCTGTTTATGTTGGCTCCGTTGTATAGAACCTGGTTGGAATAATATCGTTTGTACTCCGACTCTGGTATTCTGTGTAATCCAAGGCAACGTCGAAGACACTGCCTCTCAAACACCCGAATCTTTTCCATTTGAGATGGGGCAACGTTGAACCACACCGGACATCCGTAGGCAATCATCGGCCTGATGAGGGCCATGCAACAAATCACCTTCACCCTGCTGTTAAGACGGCTGCTATAAAACAGTCGTTTTGTCAAGGCAAAGGCTCCCCTAGCCCTGGCCAAAGCAGCGCCTATATGTCTGTCGAAATACAGGTACTGATCCAACCAGATGCCAAGGTACTTTACTACACTTTTACTCGCCAGTGGATGTCCATGTGGCCCTACGATTTGTTTGCTGTCTACGTCACTGAATGTACTATGTACTATGTAGCTTCTCATACATTTATATATATCCTTAAAAATTACTTGAATACTAGATGATCAGATCATCTATTTATTTGCGTTACAACAACAAAACTAAATCCTTTTGATGATTTTATCTGAATCACGGGGAAAATAAAATACGGCTAATATGAATATAGCTTCTATAATAAAAGTTATATGCATATTATAGCCACCTATATCCACCCATATCTTTCACTTTCATTTTATGTATGTTAGACATATTAGATACATATACCTTAGTTCCATCTACGTATGTAGGTATAACCTTCCTAATTTACATACAGTGCCGAAAAATAAAAAAGCACCATAACGGCATTTTTTCTATTTACTAAAAAAAAAATTTAGTGTCGCAAACTTTTTGTACATTGCTGATAAATACATTACTCAACATGTTCACTTTCCGAAGAAAACAGGTTTTCGCTCTTAATTATAACGGTTCTACTCAATTTAAGAGTTTTTCAGAGAAAATTGCAAAATCGAAGGAAAAAAATAATAGCACCGTTAACAATTCTGTCGAAGAGAACATTATTTTAATTTATTAATTTGTCCCCTGTACAAGTTTAGGTGTTTCTGTTCGGTTATCGTTAGTTTTGACCCAAATTCAATATTAAACCCATTGTTTAGGCCACGAAATGGGTCGCGGAAATCATTGTAGTGCAGAAAAAAGAGAATTTACCCGAAAACTTATTTCAGAGGGCAAAACTTACAGCGAAGTACGTCTTTTTGTTGGATGTTCCAACAAAATGATACGCAATGTCAAAATTTTTCAAGAAAAACCTGAAACACGAGGACGGAAACGAGCTATATCGAATTTGATTGAAAATCGGTTGATCCGCCATAGCAAGAAGGAGTATTTTAAACCAGCAATTGAACTAAAAAAGGATCTCAATATAGCTGCAACGGTGCAAACAGTTCGTAGCTATTTAAGACATCACAATTTAAAAGCCTGTAACCCAAGAAATGTTCCACTCCTAAGTGCGAAGCATGTAGCCAAACGTATTGAGTTTGCAAAAGAACACCTGAAATGGACAGTTGAAAATGGAGGAACATCTTACGGTCAGACGAAAGTAAAATTGTCCTGTATGGCGGAAAAGGGTCTCGTTCATACGTCAGACGCCCTCCAAATACAGAATACAATCCTCAATACACATGTAAAACCATTAAACATGGATGGTCAAGTGTAATGGTGTGGGCTTGCTTTTCATATTACAGCGTAGGCCCAATACATAGGATAAGAGCAATTATTGACCAACACGTATACGTTGAAATAATGGAAAAAATTATGCTACCTTATGGAGAATATGAAATGCCTTTGTTGTGGGTCTTTCAACAAGATAACGACCCCAAACACACCAGCAAGAAAGCTAAGAAATGGTTCAGAGAGCTTTCAGTGAACGACATGGAGGGCCTGCGCAGTCACCAGATCTTAACCCCATTGAGAATTTGTGGGCTGATGTTAAAAAAGCAGTTGCTGCTGCCAAGCCAACCAACGAATCACTTTGGAAAGCGATTAAGGAGTCCTGGAGCAAAATTCCGCTAAGTCGATGCCAGGGCTTGGTTGATTCAATGGCAAAACGTTGTGCAGATGTTGTTGCCACTAAAGGGCACGTCACTAAATATTAAAACTAAAGGACGATAAGTGTCCCAAATAACAAAAGTTATTAATTTTTAATATTTTTTTTTTTAATTTTAAGTACACTTTGGAATTGTGGTGCTATTTTCTTTCGTCTTATTTTTATGTTTATACAAGACTTGTTTATATAGTTTTAAAATGGTAAATAAAACATTCAATATTGTTACAATACAATTTTTATAAAGCTTTTTTACTTTTAAGAATGTGTTCATTAGTTGTTTAAAATAACAAATAGAACTACAATGCCTTTGGAAAAATTATTGGTGACGGTGCGCGGTGGTGCTATTATTTTTTTCGGCACTATATATACATAATTAAAATACATAATCTATATTAAAATAGGTTTGTTCGTTGAGCCCTGAAGTCGCCCTAAATTGTTTTTTTGAAAAACCTGAAGTCACCCTGATAAACAAATTCTGTGTTTTTTTAAACCTAGGGTCGCCCTCAACTCGCCTTGAAGTAGATCTAGGTTTTTAGCTGGGGCAAGTTGAGGTAAATGAATAAACGTCAAAGTCACATGCGATCTGATTTAATTTGTTATTTTTAAAATAGAAATAATAGAATACTCAAATTCAAGTTTTTATTATTAAATGACATTACTTGCTTTTCTTCAACATAAAATTAATGGCCCTCGGGTGTTTTTTGAGAACCGAAAAACCCAGGTTTTTTTGACAACTCTTGGGGTTGTGAAAAAAATCAATGTCAACCCTGAGTAAGTTCTACGAACGAACCTATTATCAAATCCAAATATTTAGTTATAACGTTAGCGAATTGTTGTTCCGGGAAACATTTTCTATTAATTGTTGATAAAAGTTTCGAATTTACGTGTATTAACCTGTAGCTAATGACCGAAAAAAGAAAAAGGTATTTATTTGCAAATGGTGAATATTGTTAAATAAATAAGAATAATAACTTATCATAAGGACCAATGCAAATCATTTTGCAAAACTACTTAGTTTGATGTAATCGAATCAGGAGGTTCAATACCCATGTTCTGTAACTTTCGAATCAATAATAATAGTCGAGAAACAAAAAAAAAATGTTTTGCTTTGGTTTTAAGATGTCAAAATGACACTTCAATTTACTGCCTTCCATTGGAAATAATAACCTAACATAATAGGTCTGATCCAGACTTTTTTGGGCAGAAATTGGTAGATTGTCAAAACTTGAAGAATGGGGATAAAATTCTCATTGAGAAATAAAGCCAGAAAAGGTCTGGAACAGCTTGAGCACAATTTTCTGCCAATTAATTAATTTAAACGTCAACACATTTTTTTTTATTTCTTTATTTGCTGTAAATTCACATTGTTTTCTCTTCAAACTAATTATTTTGTAGTTTAGTGTTTTCAAATTAATTTATTTGGTCAACAAATATTTTTCCACACCAGCTACGAAACGTTTTTTTTCATTATGACAAACGTCAATCTGACAATTGTAAATTTTCTGCCCAAAAATTGCTGCCTACAAAAAATTATTGGGCAGGAATTGGCAAGAAATTGTCAGGGAGAGGAAATATTTTACTCTCTCAAGTGCGCTCTGTTCTGCCTAAAACTACCAAATGCCTAAGTTATAGAAGATGGGTACAGGAATAGTTTTCTTATTTTTTTAACAAACAAATTTTGGGACTCTTCGCTTTCCGGAGGTTGTCTTTTTACTTGCGATAGGTAAATTGTTAAGACAAGTTATGCATTCGTCGAAAAAAAAAGTTTTGCCATAACAATAAAACATGACATTACGATGATAGCGAAGAGGAAAAAACATAGTCTAAAAATTCTGTAAGTCTGTATGTTAGTATAGCCATTTACAGTCCAAATGGGTGGGCCGAATTCCTTCAAACTTGGTATAGAGTCTTTTTTGTGTGACTGCCATTATGCCATTGGGGTGGCCGTGGCGCGATGGTTGTGTGCTCGCCTGTCAACCTCGTGGTTGCAGGTTCGATTCCTGCCGTTGTCTATGTCTTCTTATATTCCATTAAAAACCAATTCTAAAATTTGTCATAAAATAAGTTGCTGCTTTGCTCATTACATGTTGTTTAGGCATAACACTAACAACATGTGATTGAGTAAACTAGCATACCCATAAAATATGACAACGAAATAAATAAAATAATGCGAGATAAATAAATAAGACACGCTAATTCTCTACGCATTAGTTTAGCCGCCATCCTTGGAGATAAATCTGAGACATCAACCATCTCTAGTCTCAGAACATCGCGCCACACATCTTTCCTATCCTTCTTTCTCTTCTTCCACCGGATGCCCGCGCTGTGTTAAGAAAAACATATAAAGGGTATTCATAATCCCTTGAGCGCGTGCAAAGTTATAAAAAAAATTTTTTTTTTTAAAATGCTAAAGCTTATTTTTCTCGAAAATGGTTCTAACGATTTTGATTTTAAAAAATCAGAGTATTTTTTCGATATGAACTATTATATGGTTGGAAAATAAATTACTAATAATAGCTAAGAACGGTACCGATTTTTTGCTTTCTACTATCTGGAAAACAGCTTAGGTGATTCTTTCGTTCTTTCGAAATCTTACATATATTATACAGGTTTAGAAAAATCAACTTGTGATGCATATAAATATTTTTAATTACCTAATAGATATTCGTTTGTATTTTTAAAAGAATACTTTAAAACTTTTTTTAATAATTTAATATTTCTAAAACAGCTCATTATTTTTTGTTTCAAATGATAAGTATACACAATATGCCTTATTCCTAGAAACCGCTCCACAGATTTTAATAATTTTATTCTCATAAAAAGAAATTCATCTTTATCAGTTTATTTGCTAAGGCTAAGCTCGGGAAATACACCTACAATTTAAAAAATTCGTTTGGTTTTGAGAGGTTGTAGTTTGCAAGTGGCTTGAGGGTTAAATATTTTTATGCAAAACTTAGCTCTTTGTAGGGTGAAATGGACTAAATGCAAAAAACAGTACTTGTGAAAGTAAAAATTTCGGGACTGTGAAAGTTTACACAGCAAACTTGATTTTCTTTGTAAATTTAACATGCGCCAATGAAAAATATGGCAGTTAAGTGTAAAATCCTATCAACTCTGATAGCTTATACATGAAAAATTGGGACCCCCCAAATTTTGTTTTATGGCCTTTTCGATTGCCCGTCCGGAACACGTTCCCCCAATAAAAACACCCGGAAACAATTTGACTGATTCTGAACTGTATGCATCACTGTATTTGTAAAAATTAAATTTAAAAAAAAATCACATTGGCTGAAAAGAATTTCCAAAACACTTGATTTCAATTTAGATACACATTTTCTTTAATCAATAATAATTATAACTTGCTTCTATTTATGTTATTTTACCAAAAAAGTAGTTTAAATTCAATAAACACATCGAAATTACACAACAAATCAACCCGATGAATTTTAATTATGTGAGTGGATTAGTGATTCTGTTTTCGATTCTGAAATAAAACCCAAAATCGTTTCCTGTTCTATTTAGAGTAACAACAGTCATTTTGTGGGGTCAGAACAGTTCTGGACGGCCAATCGAAAAGGCCATTACTTTTATGCATATATCAACTAACGCGAAAGCATGAGCTCACACTTGCAAGTTCGTTTTTACGTTCGCAAAAGTAGCCACTGGAGTATTCACGATCCGATGTATCTGGTCTTGTAGCATTGTAAAAGTGTAAAAGTGTAGCATTTTGTTGCACTACAACAACAAAATATACTGATATATTATGTCGATTTTATTTGACAATCCGGAAGCCTTCCCGACTCTTCTGAAAGCGTTCACTTGGGAAAAAATGACAGTTCTAATTCTGAAAAGAAGAGAATTTTGCTTCTGGATTTGATATCAGAACCAGAAGCACTCACACATTAATATACTTGAACGTCAAACTCGACTGTTGTCATTTGTTGTATGATAATTTTGCAACAAAAATTTTTTTTTAATTTGAATATTCTCACGTACACAATTATTTTCACACATACCACCTCATTAAAATTCAGAATCGTCAGAATCACACAAAAGTGTTCAGTTGGGATCCCGGATCAGAGAACAATTCCGGATTGCCAACTAAAAACGCCATTACATTTTTACAATACCCGAACCCTATTGTAACAGAAAAATACAAGGGTGTAAGATTTTTTTAACACAAAGTCCCCTTTCACACAAGGAAACTGAGTTGCCGGCAACTGGGAGTGTGTGGGCGAGAAGGGCAAGAAGTAAGGGGAATGAAAAAAATCTCCCCGGTCAACGATTTGAAGAGATTTTTTTGACGTTTTGCTTTGCATTCCAATTAGCCCAACAAAATCTTCCCAGTTTCCTCCTCAGTTTCTCGGTGCCAGTTTCTTCATGTGAAAGCTACAAGGCAATTAAAGGAAAACGTCAAAAAAATCTCCAGCAACTGGTTTCCCTGTGTGAAAAGGGACAAACTTAAGCCTTCTTCAGAACAAATGTGAAACAGGTTTTGACATTTGCTTCAGTGTTGCTACAGATTAGTAACGGTGTGTTCACAGTCTGTTGTAAAAAAATAAAATTTACAATTTTACAAGACTTGGTACACCAGATTGTGAATACCCCTTATGTGTTTACACACGAAAATAAGTCCCCTTTCACACAAGGAAACTTAGTTGCCGGCAACTGGGAGTTTGTTGGCGAGAAGGGCAAGAAGGAAGGGGAATAAAAAAAATCTCCCCGGTCAACGATTTGAAGAGATTTTTTGACGTTTTGCTTTGCATTCCAATTAGCATGGCAAAATCTTCCCAGTTTCCTCCTCAGTTTCTTGGTGCCAGTTTTTTCGTGTGAAAGGTACAAGGCAATTAAAGGAAAACGTCAAAAAAATCTCCAGCAACTGGTTTCCCTGTGTGAAAGGGGACTAAGTTTTCCTCGCAAACTTGAAAAAATTGATAGTTCAGTGCGGAACCATAGCAAACTTTTTGCTTTCATGAAAATATTCCTGGCGACACGGTCAATTCATGTATGTGTATAAGCCCCGAATAAATTCCAGAAAAACAACACGTCTAATTTCGAATTTCTTTCATAGAAATCTTCGTTAGCGTGAAACTCAAAATGTAGGGTCTTTAAAGGTTTAAAGTTAGACCGCACTAATGCGACACTTTCCGACAATATGCATAATTTTTTTTCAAGCCGCACTTGAATAGCCGCCTTTCTCGTCTTCGCAATGTCATGTTTGATTATCTCGAATTTTTTTTTCAAAGAGTGCATAACTTGCCTTATATTGTACTAACTCTAATTGCAAATAAAAATGAAAGCAAAGAGTCTCAAAATGAAGAATAGTTCGTTTGTAAACAAAAATACAAATAATAAATCTTCTTTGTTAAATTTAAAAAGAAAGCTAATTCTGGTTAAATAAAGTACAAAATAAATGAGAAATCCTTTTCCTTACAAAGTTTGTTTCTTAATTTTGTATGTGGACTTTGGAGAATTTTTTAAAAAATGATTCTCATCGGCTTTATTGGTCGTTATAATGATTAAATAAAAGCAATTTTCATTTTATTTTCCAACCGTTTTGACGGTGGTTGCCGTTTTCTTCAGAGGTGTATTTATTTACAAAATTAAAAAGAGATATAGTGTTCGTACATAATGATACAAGTAAACGAACAAAATATGACTTACATAACGTTAAATTTTAAGATTTTTACTTTCTTAAATTGCTAAACAATAATTTGTTTAAAACATATAAAAACAAAACAGATTAAAAACAGATTTTAAACACTTCGCATTTGAAGATTAGTCTACGTTTTAAGATATTTACTGTCAGAAACTGAGGAACTGGTGATATATTTTGTGTGTCTTGTTTGCGGTTCATATTATTCTTGTTGTTAATTATATAGAGTGTCTCTAGTGTGTAACGTTTAGATGTGTTTTTCTGTTTGAAGGATCTCCACTCCCTCGAAGTTTGGTGTTAGACCGGTATCAACGCTGTGAGAAGCCAGTTCCGTCTTCTCAGAACTTTTTAGGCGAATATCTGACTTGTGGTTCGCCATTCTTTGCCGAAGGAGTTGTTTGGTGGTGCCGATGTAGCAAAGATTGCAGGATTCATCCGTTTTCCCTTGGCAATTTATTATATAAACTACGTCTGAACGGCGATCTTTGACGGTTTTCATCTTCAGGTTGGTGAATAGGGATGCAACAGTCTGGTTCGAACTATATGCCAAGTTGATTTTCGGGTTGTTTTTCGCGACCATTTCTTTGAAATTTTCGGAAAGTTTGGGCACATAAATGACTCTTATAAACTCTTCCAACTTATTTTCTGAACGAACTTGGTGTTTTTGACGAAGTATCAAGTTCCTTATAACTTCTGTCCTAAAGCTGTTGTCTAATGGCCTTTTCGAATGCTTCTGAAACTGTTCGATTGGTATCAAATGACAGTTCTTCTCCTGGATAGAAGAGAAATTTCCTTCTGGATTTGAAGTCAGAATCAAAACCAGAAGCACGCACACACTCACACCCACTAAATTTCAAATTCAAATTAATTTATTCACGTCATTGTTTTGTTTTGGTTTGTCTTAAATTTTGTAGTTTCAATTTCTTCTCTTTAGAGAATTGAAATTATGGATATCTGTTCCGAAGACAAATTTTCCCTTCAATAACTGTAATTTCGCATTTTCATCAGGAATAACTTCGAAATCTTCTACATTTGTGTCAGCCATGTTTACAAAATAAAATAATCACAAATGTGCGTTTGACACTTCCCGTCTTACACATACACTCAAATAAATTTTCAGAATCTAGAATCTAGTGTTTACTTGTTCGATTGGAATCCCGGATCGGAGAGTTCTTCCGGATTACCAATCGAAAAGGACATAAGAGTATTTGCGTAACTTTTTCTTCGTTAGCGGAGTGGAATTTTCGGTTCCTCAACGCAAAGACTTTATTTATTAAGTTCGACGCAGTGTTCATACAAATGTGCTTGGCTTGATTAGATCGGAAATTGACAAGTCTCCAGATGCCATATCTTTCTGGTACCAGTCGAAAGAAAGTCGGTCATTTTCGCGATAAACCTTAACGTCCAAGTAAGCTATCGATCTGTTTTTTCCCTCTCTACGGTGAATTGTATATTTTCATTAAACTGGTTAAAGCATCGTAAGACATTATCAATTTCTTCTCTATCCACAATCGCAAAGATATCATCAACGTATTTTGCTATAAACTTAGGTTTGTAGCTTAGTTTAAAACATTCCTCGAGTAAAAAATCTAAACCAAAGCCGCAATCGTCGGTGAGAGGATTTCCCATTGGCATTCCGTGTACTTGTTTGTACAAATTGTCCCTAAATTCCAGGTAGTTGTTATCTTTGAGGCAAAAATTTAATAATTCGATACATTTGTTTTGGCTCAGATTAGTATATTGAGCTATAATTTCCTAATTCTTTTTAATAATGTTGATTCCAAGCTGAACAGGAACATTAGTAAAAAGAGAAACAAAATCTTTTGCCTTGGATTTAAACTCCAACGAATTTTTTACATAGTGAGGAGATGCTTTTGTGACACACTGTAATGTTTATTTTTTTTTGCAACCTATATTTTAAAATCAGGATACATTTAAGAGGTAAGTGCAAATATTTGTGTATTAAGCATATAGAGCATAACTCATATAATTACATTTAATTGCCCAAAGGATCACAGGAGAAGATACAATCATTTTTATGGCGTGTCAAATGGTAAGTCGTCAGTTTACCTGTCATATACAGACAAACTGACTTCGAAACAAAATTACACTTTTATATATTAGTAGAAATAGGTGTGTTTGGTCCTACGAAGAAAAACCAAAACGATTATCGGGAAAATTTTTCTGTCGAATTAAACTCGTGATGGAAAAGAGTTGCGTATGGTTAGTAAGAAAATGTTTTATTGTTTGCACCTAATATTGTTTTTGTACATAGGTTTGGTTGGACTACAAGTTAAAGCTGAAACAAAAAATTGTGACTGCTACTGCTAGCGGGCTATACCGCCAAATGTTCCTTGTCGCCTGACACATTTTTGCTAACAACAACTTCCAAGAAATCTCAATGTGCAAGCCAGTTTTATAAGAGATGGAACTGATAAGAGTTCTTAGGTTTAATACATGCTTTATTTGGTTGTGGACATTCAAAAAAAATCCTAGTTCAATCGGAAGTAACGGTTATCCATTTTGCGGTTTCAAAAGTAAACGTAAATAAAACACATAAAATATTTTTTTTCATATTTCTTTTTTATTATAAAGTTTAAACGTTGACATTATGTGTGAAACACTACTTGAGTTAGTTTTCGACCACTTTTTGACACATATTGGGCGGTATCTCAGCCATAACTTGACGAATGTTTTTCTCAAGTGCTCAAGAGTTAAAGGTTTGTTTATCTGCATAAACACGGTCTTTCGCGTAGCCCCACAAAAAAAAATCCATCGGTGTCAAATCACATGATCTTGGTGGCCAGTTGATATCGCCACGACGAGAAATTGCGCGGCCAGGAAATGTCTCGTGCAATAAAGCCATATTCGCTCGAGTTGTGTGGCATGTGGCACCGTCTTATTGAAACCACATATTCTCCAAGTCGTATTCTTCAATAGCAGACAAAAAAATGTCGGTAATCATATGACCATAACGATCCGTAAAAACTGTCCTAATTCCAGAGAACGACGAGGAATCGACACATTCGGGTCTTCGGCAACACTTTCACTTACAGCAGCTATATTTTCAGTGGTACGAGCGAAACGATGATGCACAGACCTTACAATATCTGTAACCAATCCAGTCTCTTCAATTTCTTCAAAATTTTGCCAATTGCTTGCGTAGTTGGACGATTATGTAAACCATAAAGCACGATATGCGGCTGTGGCAGATTCACCATTTTTTTAGTAGGATTTACCAATGTTTATCAATTGTGCGATAGTCAACCGATCCATTTTCGTAAATGTCAGACTTTCAACTGGAAAACAACAACAACAACAACAACTTAGTTTGACAGATGTCGAATTCTAGCCCTATACTTTTGGATAACCCTTTATACAAAATAATTTAATGGAAGACAAAACATTGATTTTTTTGAAAATTCATTAAATTTGTAAGGCTTACAAATTGTCCGGGAGTTCAAAGGGATTCGAACTATAACGAATGTTTTTTTTAACCGCCCCATCCTAATTTTTTTGCCTTTTGTTTCCAAACTCAATCACATCAAAAAATTGTTTTTTTTTTTATTATTAAATCGTCGAAATATACAAAATTAAGAAAACAAAACATAAAATTTAACGCAACACAAACAACATTTGACGTTTAACATATGGTTTCTTATTGGTATTTATTTTTGGCACCATTCGTACGAACGATGAATTTCGTTATTAACAATACTGTGATAATCGAAGTTTGCTAAATTATTTGCAACTTATTGAATGTTCGATTCGCTATTCATAATGAGGGCCTTAGTTCATATAATCGCGGTACATAGATATTTTTCTTGTGATATGATACCACATAATTATAATAGGCGACCATCGTTTCTATTACAGAACTGGATGACTTATACTTATCTCTGGGTTCAATTTTATAAAATAAAAACAATAGATATATTTTGTTTGTGTCACTTTATGACGTTTATTTCATTTAAATCGAATCGAATAATATTTTATACATTTTTATATAATAACATAATCCTACAAAAATCTATTTTAATAATGCACAAGTAAAAAATTCATCTCCTTGCACATCTAGAAATTAACAAAAAAAAAATAAAAAATCAAGTCTTACCAAAAATGATACAAAAACATTTTTGGGTAAGAACAAAAATGTTTTATTTTCGGAGTTCCGACCATGAGTGTTCCACAGATTGTAGTATAAATTACATTTTCATTTATATACATAATGTAAATAAAATTAGAAAATAAAGAATAATCATCTCAAAAGTGTAGAGAATAAATATCCCTAACATTTATATTATGTTAATCTAACTTTATTATTGCAAGAGAAAGGCGCAAAATTTTTGTCATTTCAAGTAAGATGCTTAAGCTAATATGTAATTTAGAATGATACTAAGCTCAAAAGATAATTTGCAAATTATAAACAAGCTTAGCATCATACTATGTTTAACATTTCATCAAGTTAAAATCGCCGAATACCTATTTTATCTTTGTCGTATCCTACTAACTCCATAAAGTATGTTTGCTGAGTTGGCGTGAACTGTAGGTTTAGCACGATACTAGTAAATGTTTAAAATTAAGATAAATTTAGTAATCTGATTTTAATTATAATTGATAATTGTTAATAAGTTAAAAATTTTTTTATACAAAAATGTTGCGCCAATATTTTATTATTAAAAAAAAAAAGAAACATAAATTAATTATTCAGGGAAAAAACAAAAAATATTAGAAAAAAATACTTTGAAAGTATAAATGTTCGAAAATGAAATGTTCATCTTTTTAATTTTTTGTTCTTTGTTTTAAGAAGAAATAGAGGTAAAAGGACGTTTTTTAAGGATTCAGTGCTGGTTGAAAAAAAAATTCATCCAATGAGTGAAGGAACACCCGGTGTAGCTGAAAAAGAGAATCAACATGTTAGTAAATAGAATTTGCATCTTACCTTTCCGATCAATCATTGTATATATATTATCTTCCAATCTGGCTTCATTAGATTGAATTTGATTTATAGATTTCAATGGATGGCGATCGTGAGCAGCTAATGAAATAATTTTGTTTCTTTTGAGATTTTAACGAGAGCGTTTGAATAGATTGCTTAAGCTGTCTTTCTTTTTGTTCGTTATTGGGGCCCCGAAGCTTCATTTTCTGTTCTATTTTTGTTTGTCAGTGATTCCTCTCCATTTTCCCGCTGAACACGAGCTTCTTCACAATTTATTTAGTATTTCTTGTAAGAACGACGATTGTTGCTCCTGTAGCTACCTCCGCCGCCGCCTGATCCGTTTCGAGCTCTTGGTCGGTTTGTGCCATAGTTTTGCACTTTATTTGAATATTTGCCTGATGGTGGGACATATACTTTCTGGTCCGAGCCTGATCGTGGTCTCTTTTCGTCTGGGCTTCCATTTTCGGATTTGCCGTCAAATGTTATGGGTGCGTGCCTCTTTGAACTAATTTTGTTCTGTAAAAGATTTAAGAAAATATTGCGGATAAGAAAAATGCCCAGGCAAATTATAAGGGAAAACTGTATTATGGTGTGTGTGTTTAGGGTACTTACATTTTTTCTTGTTACCCAAGATAGCTGAATATCTGTCTTAAAGCTGGGCGGTGAATGGAAGAGATCTCGAATTAAGGAGCTTATATTTGATGTTGTTTTTAGGGCTGTTAATTTTAATTGATGATCCTCTGATTTAAGCTCTTCTGATTGTTTTCCTTTTAATGATTCCTCCAGTTTCTTTATGTATCTACAGAAAAATAAATTATATTAATAAAAATATATTTGGTTTAGTTAAAAAAAAAATTCTTAAACTTACCCTTGAGTTCCTCGTGCCAAGTACTGTAATCTTGATCTAAAATCTTTTAGTTTCTCTGGATCGTTGACAAAAGCCAAGCCATCTGTGTTTTTTTTACCGAGCATATGCAGGGCATACAGTAGACATTCTGCATGAGAGAATTGGAATGAAGGTGGTGTAGCTAAATCATCATCAGTTAATGATGGCAATGGCATGTATTCCTACATCAATAGAGAAAACCAATTATTAAACAATAATTTTAACAACAAAAACGATTAACACTTACCCTTAGAATAGTATAGACAGCATCTATTCTGGCTGATGCGTTTTCTAATGTGTCGCAATATGCGCACATCTCAGCAAATACCTTCAATAATCGTAGTTGGACTTGATCCTGCTGCACAGCAGTAGCAATCATGTTCCATGTACTTAATGGAAGCAATTTGTCGCAAACGAAAATTACAAATTGTGTTGATTTAATTTGCGACTGTAAATAAAAATAATATAAATATTGTTAGTTTTTTTTTTTTTTTGTATTCAATTTTAAGACTTACCGAAAAATATGGCATTGCATGGGTTGCACATTGAATGAACCTTTCGACAATTTCATCTTCGATTGTAATAGCATCGATATCGGCTCCAAGTTCAGCTTGTTCTGTTGCTAAATTCACTAATTCTGTGTGTCCTGTGGTGGTAGATCCAAGTTTTGTTGCTCCTAAAATATTCATACATAAATGGAATTCATCAGCGGTTACATCCTGGAATGAGAAAACGTTAGCCGATTAGGAAATTGCTTAAAAGTAAGTACTATAAAAAGAGTTTGGAGTTGAGTGTAAGGCTTAATTATTTTATATCAACATTCCACATATACTAGATAAAAATAGAAAAAAAAACTCCAAAGCATAGGCATAGTTAAGGGAACCATGAACAGATATCCCATACTCAGGAAATAAACGTCAATTTAACTATTACACAATAAACAACATTAGCCAACACACGGAAATACACCACGTAAAGGAACTTCTATGATTATCCTATATCCTATATACAGGGTCTTCCGTAAGTCCACGTCAGCGTGTACAGGGTAATATTGTTGTTATACACGTACTGGGAAAAATAATATGAAAAAATCCATCTCGCTTGTTTAAGTTAGCAATATTTAGAAAAATAATAAAACACAAAAACACGAAATTAAATTTTTTGTTGTTGTATAGAATTGTATGGTTGTTGTTTACTAATTCGAGGTTGTTGATTTTAAAATTAACGTCAATTTTTCTCTAACCCGGTGTCTCTACGTTCTATATTTTATAGTATACTAACGGGTCCGCCATCTAACGTTTTTTTTCCAACTAGTGCTTATTTCGTGAATGGTAACACTTAGCGCATGTCTGATTTGACAGATAATTAGTTTTATCCTTCCGCTGAACGAATATGGTTGTGAATTCGCTTGAACAACGCTGGGAAATATTGCGACATTACTTTGAAAATCATGGTAATGTTGCAGAATGTGTGCGAAAATTGCGTACGGATTTTGGAAGAAGAGAAGTACCGTCAGCTCCGTATGTTCGTTATCTTGTGAAAAAAGTGAAAAAAAACTAACATCCTCATCGATAAACCAAAGCGTGAAAAGCCAAAAACAGTTCGTTCACTCGAGAATATTGCTGCTGTGGCAGAAAGTGTGCGTGAAGCTCCATCAACATCAATTCACCGTCGTTCTCAACAATTGAACATTTCGGAGACATCATTGAGAAGATGCCGATTTTGCCAAGAAAATCATCTTTTCAGATGAAGCTCATTTTGATCTTGGCGGGTATGTAAACAAGCAAAATTGTTGCATTTGGGGCACAGAAAACCCGCACGCATACATTGAAAAGCCGATACACCCAAAACGAGTCACTATTTGGTGCGGATTTTGGTCCAGAGGCATAATTGGGCCATTTTTCTTCGAAAATGAGCAAGGAGTGGCTGTTACAGTCAATGGCGATCGTTATCGGGCCATGTTGAACGAATTTTTGTTCACAAAAATTGAAGAGGAGGATATTGGCAATATTTGGTTTCAAGATGACCGGCGCTACGTGCCACACAGCCGAAGCTACACTCGATGTTTTGCGCCCTGTTTTTGAAGATCGCCGCAGAGCTGATGTTTGGCCACCTCGGAGCTGCGATTTGACACCGTTGGACTATTATTTGTGGGGTGTCGTTAAAGATAAGTGTTACGCCGACAAGCCAGAGACAATTGACGCTTTAAAGGACAATATTCGTGAAGCCATTGGTGAAATACAGCTGCACACAATCGATAATGTGCTTAAAAATTGGACCGATCGTGTAGGCTACTGCATGGACAGCAGAGGCAGCCATTTGAATGAAATTATTTTTCATTATTAACCGAAAGGATTGTACTTTCAAATAAAAAAAGAAATTTGAAAAAATATTCAGTAGTTTTTTTTTTATAGCATTTTCAAAAAAAAAAGTTATTTGGCGGACCCTTTAGATATACTGATAGAAAGAAAGAAAAATAGAATGCTAGAAAATTTGGCATTAGCCATTTCATAGCATACTATTTCAATTGCATAAATGTCGCGAAGGAAGACGTATCGCTATGTTCTTGCTATAGTAGCTTTATAAGAATTTAATAAAATGCACGACTGGATCGTATGAACTTGCTCTTGTATAGCTAGTTATCCTATGCAGGTTTAAAGCCTATGTAGGTAAGATTACCTTGATTCTTAGTATAATGAATTGTCGAATGGATGATTCAACAAATATATGCATCTACATACATATAGATGGAACCTTAGTATGTAAACATGTACATATAATACAGTAAAAGCTGCTAATCGGGACACTATAATCGGACCACCTCATATTCGGAACGCACCTTATGCATTCCTTGCTATTTTTCATACAAATTTCCCCTTATAATCGGGGCATCTGCTAATCGGACCATGGACCACTAAGATAACATGCGTTGCTTAATGTATTCACCTGTCTAATTGGTCCAGGCGTAGGAAATACGGAATATGTGCATCGGTCAAATGGTTTTGCTTAGCTAGACAAAAGAATGTGCCAATTTCTGGTACAATTCTCCAAGCAAAAGCTTTGGCTATACCAACAAATCTAATTGACTGCATATTTTTTGAAAACTTATAGGTGGTATAGCGTAAGTGATACAATTATTGACACTGCAGAATTTCAGCCTAGCTATTGACACCCTCTTCCCTGTTTCTTATTCTCAAACTCTTTATTTTCATGTAGTTAGGAATAAGTCAGTTTTGTTGTGAATTCTGAAACCTAAACATGACTATTACGCGACTTCGTATTTTGTGGAAAAAAGTCTGTATTTCGTTAAGGAATCCGAACATGTTAGTAGATACTGGTATTATATTTAAAACAAGCTTGATCATATTAGTTTATTATAATGAAATTTAATGCCCTGGAGGAGGATTTACCTTATTTTTTATTGTTTTTCTGTTGATATATAACGGGTGATTTTTTTGCTACTTGGTTTTTGACGTTTATATTTTTGACAGATCACACATGACAAATTCCACGAACATTTGACATTTCGATTCAGTATTGTTTGCCATTTCATCATGAATAGACTTACGCCTGAACAACGTTTGCAAATTATTGAAATTTATTATCAAAATTCGGGCTCTGTGAAAAATGTGTTTCGCAAGCTACGTCCGTTTCAGCGACGAGGCTCATTTTTGGCTAAATGGATACGTAAATAAGCAGAATTGCCGTATTTGGAGTGAAGAGCAGCCAGAGGCAATTCAGCAGCTACCAATGCATCCCAAAAAATGCACTGTTTGGTGCGGTTTATGGGCAGGCGGCATCATTGGGCCGTACTTCTTCAAGGACGATGAAGGCCGCAGGGTTACGGTCAATGGAGAAAGGTACCGTTCGATGATAACAGATTTTTTTTTGCCGAAAATGCAAGAATTGAACTCGGTCGACATGTGGTTCCAACAGGACGGTGCCACATACCACACTGCACGCGAAACCATGCATCAATTGAGAGGCGAATTTGGTGAGCAGTTGATCTCACGTTTTGGCGCAGTCAATTGGCCACCAAGATCATGTGATTTGACCCCGTTAGACTATTTTTTGTGGGGCTATGTTAAGTCTATTGTCTATAGGGACAAGCCAAACACGATTGCTGCCTTGGAAGCCAACATTGAACGCGTCATTGGTGAGATTCCGGCCGAAATGTGTGAAAAAGTTTGCCAAAATTGGACCTTCAGAATGGACCACCTGAAGCGTAGCCGCGGGCAACATTTAAGTGAAATTATTTTTAAAAAGTAAATGGCAGAAATTGATTTATCGATCCAAATAAAAATTTCATTCACTTTTTACAAGTTTCTGTGTTTTTTTGAATTTTCAAAACCCAAGCTCTTAAAAAATCACCGTTTATTTAATAAAATGGGGTGTCAACTATTGTGTTGAGTTTTAATAATTTCTATAATTGACACCTCTGTCAATAACTGTCTTCTATAGGAGTACAAATGTTGACACTGTGACTATAGTTGTACTTATATATACTGTCAATAATTATATTATTCTTTTAAATTAATATTTAGCTGGAAAAATGCCTAAATATACTGAGAAATATACCGAAAAAGACCTCGAGAAAGCGCTTGAAGCTGTGAGGACATAAAAGATGTCCAAAAAAGCTGCAGCCAAATTTTATAATATTCCTCGAACTACACTTGCCAATAAAAATTCTTTCCTATCTTACTATTCCTCCTAACTAGTGCCGGGAATTCAGCTTGAATTTAAAAGACCTTAGGTCTTACAGTTAAAATTATTAAAAAAGATTTACACTTATAATTTCGATTGAAATACGCCTAAGTTCCTAAGACCTAGTACACAATCTGTTGTGTCGGCTATAGAAGAAGAGTATTTGGTGCAATTTCCTAGCGAAGTTTTTTTGAAGAGAAAAAAGGATGTGCTTCATGCCTTCAAGGATTTTCTTGGAGATGACAATCCTTTTGGGCCACAAAACATTTCAGGGAATAGCTGGTTTAAGGCGTTTTTGAGCCGACACCCTTCAATAAGTTCAGAACACCAGATCCGGTTACATCGGTCAGTGCAACCGTTGGATTACCAAATATCAAATAATCGTGGTTTATTTTAATAGAAAAATATCTTGAGGAGCAGAATATGTTGGCCATTTTAGCGATGCTACCAGAGTTTTGAATAGGGATGAAATCAATTTTTTATTGTGTCCAAAAACCAAAAACTCAATTGAATATAAGTGATATTTTAATTTTTTTTTAAGTTTTATATTTTTTGTTTTTCAAAATTTAATAATAAATCAACAGACAAGTTTAAAAAAAATGATTTAAGCCAACATCAACGAAACGATTGCTATTCTCATTCTTTACTGTCTATTCAAAGATATGTCAATAATTGAACAAATATGTGGTGTCAATAGTTGTACATAAAAGTGTCCATTACTATAAAATTATGTGGTGTCAATAGGTGTACATGAGTGTCAATTACTATATATTTTAGTAGAGTTTTAGAAATATCAAAATTTAACAATATCACGAAACTCTTACTCGCTTTTAATACAAAAAGCATGAAAATCAATTGAATAATGTATTTAGAAATGTACTCAGAGTTTCATATATCCATATCGAATATATTTGCCAGCTGTATGAACTGAAAAAATCCTTACGAGTGCCAATAACTGTTTTTTTTTTTATTCATTTTTATTTAATCTTAACTTATAACTATCTTAAAGCTAGACAAACATGTTTAAAACTAGCCTAATTATCAATAACTTACAACTGATTTATTGGCCCTTTACGGGCGCTCTAAACTAAACTATATCTCTTAATACTAATGTCTTTCGACTTTAAATCTATTTTAATTAATTCTAATTATTTTATTTTATTTTTGTTTTACCAAGAAAACTTTTTTTTTTAAAACTCGGTCTCGTATCATTTTTCATTTTTTACTTATAAACTACCTAAATCTCGACTAAAAATAATTAAAACTAGATACAATTAACTTATATACTAACTAAAACTAACTTAAACTGCTTAAGATACCTAAAAATACCCAAAACCACTTAAAACTACTTAAAAACTAGAACATCCACAGCAGCATTTTTTCGTTTTTTTTAAATTTTTTTTGTTTATATTTTGCATACGCATGCAGACAGACACAGCTACATTCACCCCATACATACATGTACATACGTACATACATATACGTACGCACATACATGTACAGTTACGCAGGTGCATACATACATATTTTTAATTTTTTTTTTGGTGTCACCCCGACTGTTCCCTATACCTAATTACCCTAAATGTATGTTAGTCGGCCAAGACATACCATCTTAATCGACTTTAAATATCACGATGCTGTTCAGAGAGCCACCAGAACTGGACACAGTCCTACTAAACCGAAGGCGCTCCTCTCAACCTTGAGCGATGACGTCTCGACCATACAGGAGTCGCCTATCTACAGTTTTACGGCTGACGTGGTAGATGAGCGACACCGCCATTCCATCCTGTATCAGCCCTCGACTGTCTAAAAAGAGGAATGCCTCGGGAGGGATGTAACCACTTAACCGCGCACTCTCAAAATATTCATTATTGGGGTAGTAAGCCCCAAAAATTAAGCGGACATCGCTCTTGCAGTGTGACCCCGAATCAGCTTAAACAAAAAATTATCTATTCTGTTTATGTTACCCCCGTTATATAGAACCTGGTTGGAATAATATCTTGTGTACTCCGACTCTGGTGTTCTGTGTAATCCAAGGCAACGTCTAAACACCCGAATCTTTTCCATTTGAGATGGGGCAACGTTGAACCACACCGGGCATCCGTAGGCAATCATCGGCCTGATGAGGGCCATGTAACAAATCACCTTCACCCTGCTGTCAAGACGGCTGCTATAAAACAGTCGTTTTGTCAAGGCAAAGGCTCCCCTAGCTCTGACCAAGGCAGCACCTATATGTCTGTCGAAATACAGGTACTGATCCAACCAGATGCCAAGGTAATTTACTACACTTTTACTCGCCAGTGGATGTCCATGTGGCCCTACGATCACCAGCTTGTGCCAGTTCTTTCTCGTATCCCTTGAGGCGCTAGACAACGGAGTCCTAAACAAAATAGTTTCTGATTTCTGGAAGTTGATTTTCAACTTCCAGTCATCACAATATCGCTGAATCTTGTCGAAGTCACTCTGCAAAAGACTTTTAATGACCTCAACTGTATTAGCTGTTCTGTACGCAATTAGATCGTCGGCGTACGCAATTGCCTGAGTTAGACTACCTATCAGATCGCTGGTGTAAATGCTGAATAGAATCGGCGAGTTAACTGCTCCCTGCTGAAGACCATTATTTATATTAAAAATTGCGGTAGAAGTTACATTGCCACTCTTGACAACAAACTTTCTAATATTTAGCATGTCATAAAGCATATACAATAGAGGTTTACTTATACCTAGTCTGGTTAGCTTTAGATAGAGACCTTCTAACCATGCAGTGTCGAAGGCCTTCTCCAAATCAACCAGACAGGTACCCGTACACTGCTTTTTAGTTTTGTTCCATTGGATATCAGAAACTAGTTTAGACGCGGCATGAATTGTGTCATGTCCCGCCTTAAAACCGAACTGATTATCCGGGATGATATTTTTGTCCTCCGCCCACTTGAACAGGGCTCTATTAATGACCTTTTCAAATACTTTGCTGATACTCGGAAGAAGACTTATCGACCGGAGATTCGCCGGATTGGAGTTGTCCTTTCCCTTTTTTGGGAGAGGGTGCATCACAGCTGTCTTCCACCGCACTGGATAATATGCATTATTCAGCGCGTTGTTAAACAGTGTGGTATAAATGTCAACTGCTTCTTGAGGCAAATGTCGTAGTACAACGTTGGATATACTGCTGACTTCTTTTTCTTTAATGAATCGAATATGAGCTGGAGCTCAGTCTTCGAAATTAACAGGGAACTGGGCCCATTTCGTTCGGCGATTATGGCGTTTGCCAAATCTTCATCATTAAACCCTGTAAAACCAAGGTTCTCAGATCGCCATTCGGTTATATCGTTCCGGTACAATAAGTGATGAAGCAGAGCTCTGTTCTCCAGGTCATGATTCGGGTAAATGCTAGCATTCACCTTGTACACTTGCTGGAAAGCAGCCCCCACAGCCTCCACTGTCTCCTGCGGATCTTCGATTATATAGAGGTCATCGTCCAATACGGCAACCTCTGGGTCTATGCCTGCTGTCAGAAGTACGTCTCTGTTCTCTGTCGATCGTTTTGATCCTTTCTTCTAAAAATCTTATTAATTTTTGGGAACAGCCACGGTCATCCCCATCCCCAAATCCAAAAAGGAAATCAACAAAGTTGACGGATACAGACCAATATCACTGTTACCATGTATCTCAAATATTTTGAAAAAAATTATTGCGAAACGCTTTCTTTGGTACACAGAATCCTATAAATTGATTGCTTCAAATCAAACCACATTTAAACCTAAAAGAGGATGTCAAGATGCTTTACTCCATATTGACAGTTATGCTTCAAACGCTATATCGGCAAAAAATCACGTTTCCATACTATATCTAGATTTCGAGAAGGCATTTGATAGAATTGGAGCTCAAAATTGAAAGAATGGAGAGTGGGTCCAAATATATTTGGCTACATTAAAGCTTTCCTTTCGAATCGAAAATTTTGTGTTAAAGTCAATAGCGTTTACTCCCCGAATTTTCCTCTACATAATGGTATCCCACAGGGATCACCTCTTTCTGTAATGCTCTTTTCGATAGCGTTCAATGAAATTAGCAATATCATAAATAAATATAAGATTCTTGATCATTTTTTGTATGCTGATGATGTCTATGTGCTTTGTAAAAACAATGAAACAATGAAAACATTCCATATACACTACATCAAAAAATTGTACATTCAGCAATTGAAAATAGACGTGTTTCCTTTATATTATGAATTTAAAACCAAAGATGTAAGCTTATCGACTTTATTCGATAAAATTATTATGTATAATAGTATATGCAACAAACTGTAACAAAATATTAGAGTTTGCTTCATGTGTTTTTTTTACTGTTAGTAGAATTATTCCACGAATGCCAAACAATTGTTCGAACATCAAACAAATGTACTACACTGCTCTCTTCTCTAACAAATTAGAAATAACGGTTCTTTTTGAAATGTAAAATGAGTACCTAAATGAAATTTGAACATGATATTGAGATATCTAAGCTCAGTCCGTTGTGGTGTATTGAACTATTTAATTGATTTTTTTAGTTTTGTGTAGTTTTTTTTTTAAATGGAAGCTACGCATAAAAAAGTTCCTCTTGAGGTAAAAAAACTTATTCTTAAACTTAGAAACGATGGAAAAAGTTACGCTGAGATACCAGCAATTATTGGTAGACCACGATCAACAGTTCAATATGTTTTAAAAAATTATTTAAAAAATAAAAGTTTTGAAGTGGCTCCAGGAAAATTGAAAGAATGGTAAAGGTTGATCCCAAATTAAGTGCTCCAAAAATAGCTGCTGACATTAAAGCAAATCATTGGAATATCGCTTAACCCTCAAACTATTCGGAACTTTTTGCATTCAAAGGGATATAATGGCCGCACGGTTAAAAAAAAAACCTTATATTTAAAAGGCAAACGTTTCAAAACGTTTGAACTATGCAAAAGCATACGTTTTGAAAACAGATAATTTCTGGAAGAATGTTTTATTTCTCGACGAGAGCAAGTTTAACGTATTCGGGTCCGACGGTCGCAGATTTGTGTGGAGGAAACCAAACACAGCATTAGATGTGAAGAATTTGCAATCAACGGTGAAACATGGAGGCGGAAATGTTATGGTCTGGGGAGTTATGGGGTGCAATGGTTGGGGAATTTGGTTTTTATAGATACAACAATGGATAAAAACAAATATTTACAAATTTTAAGGGAAAATTTGAAAGCCAGCGCTTTAAAAATTGGGTTAAAAGACGACTTTTTTTTAGTGCAGGACAATGATCCCAAACATTCGTCAAGGATAGTAAAAGAGTGGCTGCTCTATGATGTTAAATCAACATTGCCTCATCCTCCCCAATCCCCAGACCTTAATCCCATTGAGCATCTTTGGGATTATTTGGGGAAAAGGGTCCGAGAATCAAAAATTACCAATAAAAACCAACTCAAAGCCGTTATCTTGGAAGGATGGAACAAAATTTCTCCGGAAGTCACTTCAAAACTTGTTCTCTCTATGAAGAATCGCCTTCAGGATGTGATAAAAGCGAAAGGTTATCACACTCGCTACTAAAAATATGAATATAATTAAGTTTTATATCACTGTTCGTGCAATTTTTTGACCTATCATTTACTATTTTGTCTAATTTTTTGTAGTTTTTTCTTTTCTATGAAGTTTGTATTACTTAAGTTTGTTTTATTTTGAGTTCTACAATAATAAACAATATAAAAAATGAAAAAAGAATGGTTCTAAAGCTGTTTTTTTTTAAATAATTTAATCTTTCTTTTTGAAGAGTCACCTGTACGTACAATTTTTTGATGTAGTGTATGTAGAAAAAGATCATGTCCTAACTTTAGCCTCAGTATAAGCAATGTAGAGCTACAATCAGTAAATAATCTAAGTATTTTATTATTTCTCTATAATACACGCAGTCCTTGAGTAAGCATCGGCTTATCGACCAGTTTGCCATCTTTCGGGATTTATCCTGAAGCGTGGTTGTCTTTTAAGGTAGTGGAGGTGCGAACCAAGCTTGCTTGGGAAAACACTTCCACAATAATAAAGAACGAAAGTTTAATATGGCTAGTTGTGGGATACTAGCCATGTGGCAAGGTCTATATGGCCTTGTTTTTAGTAGAAATACGATGATCCATTATCCCGATGGTGAGGAATAATTTCTACATAGGGTTCCCTTGTCCCTAAGTTAAATTGCAAAACATAAAAAAGGGCAGGATTATCGTTCCTGGGTAGTCATTCGCCAAAGAAAACCTGGTAGTGCATTCTTCACTTAGGTGGATGAAAAGACTCCAGTAATACCGTAATTCGGTACTGCGGGGACTTGTATCCTACTATTTTCCCGATAATGCTCGAAAATACAAGTCTTGAGATGGCCTCTTCAGAGAGCTCGCAGTGGCTGTGGTTACTATACAATTCGCGTATACTATGAGTGTTTGCTCATAGATAGATGTTTGTTACAAGGAACACTCATGCATTTTCGTTGAGTCCGTATGTGGGTAGGCCCATCGTGTAATTATGCCTTAACTGGCCGGTGTACACGTTAAATAGAATTCATTGTTCTGTCTAACAGACGAAGAATTCTTCTAGGCCATTGACAACAAATGGGGTCTAGAGCCCCGTGTAGTCCATTGGTCGTTTGGTGGACTGCTCTAGACAAAGCAACAAATAATAATAAACTGAGTAGAGTCCAGCGCACTGCTTGCATGTGTACAAGTGGTGCCTTGAGTACTACTCCAACTGCAGCGCTTCAAATACTTTTTAATCTGACACCCTTAGATATTTTCAGCAAGCAATCCGCAGCCGCTCAGCTATTCGCCTGAAAGCGACTACACAGTGGAAAAACAACTGTTTTGGCCACGTTAACATAATGAACACGTTCAATATCCAAAAAAGTAACATAGACTACATCATACCCCAACCACTTTTTGATAAAAACTTCCAGGTAAGTATACCCTCCAGATCACAGTGGGAAGATTATGCTTTCTTGGAAGAAGAAAAAATTCAGTTTTTCACCGATGGGTGAAAAACAAATGATGGTGTAGGGGTGGTGTTTACTCTAACGGACTAAATCTTAGTCTCTCCTTCCGTCTTCCTAACCATTGTAGCGGGTTCCAAGCGGAATTAGTGGCAATTAAAGCTTAAAGAAAACGTGATATCTGTAAAGGATATCGACTGACTGTCGATCATCTCTCAAAGAGATGGCGGAACAGTTCAACATTCACCTATGCTGGGTGCCAGGGCACAGAGATATTCCGGGAAACTGCAGGGCCGACGAACTCGCCAAACGAGGAACAACACTATCCATTTCAACTGTCTACAGCAACCTGGGTATTCCAATCGCTACATGTAAATTGATGCTAAGGCTAAATGCTATGGAGATGACAAATCTTAGGTGGACTAGTGGTAACACGTGTCTAGCGACAAAAAAGCTGGATCTTAAACGCTCTAAGCCTTTGACCTCTCTATGCAGACGGCACATTAGCTCCACTATAGGTGTCATCACAGGACACTGCCTCATAGGTAGACATGCTGCAAGACTCGGCGTGCTCGCAAATGACTTTTGCAGAAGCTGTTTAGATGAGAAGGAGGAGGAAACTATTCTTCATCTCCTCTGTACATGCCCTGCACTGTCTAACAGACGAAAAATTCTTCTAGGAGACTTCTTCTTCAGCGACATTAGTGAACTAGCACACTTACACATTAATTCTTTCCTCCGCTTCATAAGAAGCTCAAAATGGTTTTAAGTTCTTTCTTTTGGGGCAAAAAACCCAACTCCTGTGGTACCACAATCGTCCTTTCTTCTTGGACTAAGTGTGTTAGTTAGTTATCTTCAACAGCTAACAGCCACTATAACCTAACCTTACTTAGTCTGTATAAATAAATAAAGAAAACAAAAAAAAAACTTTAAATGTCTGATGAAAATTAGCAAAAACGCACTTAGTACTGTTTTGCAAGGGGCCATCGACTTGTATATAAACAAAACCTCAAACAAATTCAAAGATAACGAATGCGAGTCAGTTACTATGGGGAAAATAATAACAAATAACAAAACTTACCTGTAAAATTTTCTTCACTTCATCGATGAGATAATCCTCGATCTCTTTGGTTACAACTTCCGAACCCATGGCAAACAATTTAGATGAAATGAATTTGAAACACTTTTCCCTTGTATTTTCATCTCCCGATGCAATTTGGGTGAATATTCCTTGAAGAGCTCCTTTAGCGTCAACCTGGCATACAATAAATAATTTAGTACATTTTAATTAATCATTTTTTTAAAACAAAATTACCTTAAAAATAGTTTGCAGTGATGAATTGACAGTTTGTAATTCTAGTGGGTCATCGAGGATAAGCAACTGGGCAAGGGTGTCCCCTATTTTTGGTGTAATTCCCACGGTATCGACGCAAAGTTTGGGCAAATCTTTGATAGCTTGTCGGCGAATCTAAAAACAAAATCACATTTAATATTTTTGTGCACAGGTTTTGCTGGTTTTATTACTGAACTTACTTGCATATCATTATCCTCGCATAGATCAAGCTGTGCATCAATAGCTGCATCCGATAACTCGGGAAAGTGTTTGAAAAATTTGCCAATAAATTGAGACGCCAAACGTTTTTCCTTAGATGATCCTTTAACGGCTTTTAAAATGTCTTTGTATTCGCTTTCATGCTAAAATATTGGAATAAAATGTATGTTATAAATGAAAACGTTTATCACAATTGAATTAGATTAACAATTAATACAAACCTCTTTAATTTTTTCACCAGCTTCCGACAAAATGTCATAGCACTTATACAGATGCTCAATATTATCCATGTTTTTTTTTATATATATATTTTTTCTTTTCAATTCAACTTTAAAATAAAGATTGCGGGAAAGTGTATTGTGCGTAGAAAGTTTATTAAATCGTAGAAGATAGATAACGCGACCAATCTATGCTATATGCGAATAATAAATAGAAAATTGAATTCAATTTAAATTTTAAGAACTAGGTATATGGAATAGATATAGATTTTCTTTTTAATGGTGGCTTAAATTTCCGTCGACCGTGTGGTTCTGGTTTTACACTCGCTAATGACTTCAAATATAGGTTAGTCTCATTCTAAATATGCGTTTGCCCTTTTCTAACTAATGATTAAAATATATTCTTATCTCATATTTCGTATGCACTGGTTTTCTAAAATTGTAATTAAAAAGTGGATAAACGCTGCCCATCCTTTTCTACCTAATTATTAAAGTATATGCTTGTCCCTTGGATTTACAAATGGGTTTTCTTAGAATTGTAATCAATAAGTTGTTAGGGGCGAACGAGGTTAGAAGTGAATGCATTCAGACAGTATATTTCGAAATTAGACAGAACTTCCATTAGACGGTTTTGTTTAATATTTATAACCACATAGAAGCGAAGTCGATCTCATTTCAAAAGAAAAAAAATTGATCTTTAGGTCCTTAACAATCAATTTTTTCTGTAAACCAGATTAGTTTTAAATTAGAACGAATTTTTTCTGGGAAAACCAGATCCCAATTGAATATCTTTTACGAGACATTGTGTTGTTTAATTGTAAATGAAGTTTTAAATTTCAATTACACATTAAGCCTAGGCGCGCACTTGCAATTTTACCGAAACGAAATACTTCAATCACTAGTTGAACGATGATCGCGCTCATAAGGAACTTAGAAGTAAATCAATGAGATAAACCAACACACAGGCAATATTTAGATTTAATGTACGCACAGTTACATATAGTACGCGATGTGATAAGACTGAAGAACGTATTTGGGGCGATCATTCGATTTGTGCCAAAACACAAACTTTTAAGTTGCTCCAACGAGGACTGAATAGTTTTTGCATGTACCCGCACTCTCCATGGTATTCACTTTAGCAACTATACTGTTACAAAACTGAAAGTTGCATTTGCGCGCCTTGCCTAATGGTATTCCTGCAACTGCGGAAAAAGAAAACAATATTTTATTGCTAAGAACAACTTTTTTTAAATAATGATAAATAAATATAATTAAAATATTTCAAGACATACCCTGTTAAAAAAATTTGAAGATTTCGAAGAAGTCATACAAAAATGATTTCTAAAAACGTCAGGGATATTCGTGTATTGTTCTAAGAAAATCTGTATACTTCGGAATCTGCCTTAACGTAACAATAATATATTTTAGAAATCAAAGCAGTGGATATCGGGACTAAAAGTAACAGGGGTAAAAAGTAATAGCTCAAAATAAAAGCTTTGAAGTAGACGAACAATTTTCTCGTTCACGCTATTCTTAATACTCGCGAGAAAAATGTTCGTCTACTTCAAAGCTAACGTTAAGTAAAGTAGCTGAAGTAGATGAGAATAGGATATCCTAAAGAAAATTTATAAGGTTAGTGCCCAAAATTGATAAGATTGTAATATTATTGTTTGTTTGTATTTTTATCATTCCTCTTCACTCGGAGGAGATATAGTTCTGGTTGTTTTTTTAAGTATTTATTTATGTTTTGGTTAAGTTTATGTAAGTAGTTGAGCCATAGAGAAAATAATTAAATAGAGGCGCGACTCGTACCCCCCTTGCCTTAAACACCCGCAAATTTTTTTTTTAGGTGAGTAAGAGAAAACTCTCTTAATTTACTCATTTTTTCCTATCCGTGAATACATTTGAGTGGTGGATTAAAAAACACTATTGCTCAAACTGACATAAAAACTGGCATAGACTGCAGCTTCTAAATAGTCTACAATGCACAACAAAGGCTGATTAGCAATCCTTACAAAATTAATAAATCGCCGAGTCCATGTCTTGGAAGTGATCACCAGTTGAAATGGAATCTTTTCATCTTGAAGAACTGGAGAGATAAGCTTGAAGAGGGTTTCATCAAACTCGGGATTCTCACTCATTATGCTGTCCAAACCATCGATAACTAAAGTTTTACTTGGCGTATGTTGACCAAGTTTTCCTTCTCGTTGGACTCGAGCAAACGCTGCCGCACGGTGGTGTAATTACAAGCACACCACACCCATTAAGCAGTTCAATTTTAACATTTTCGTTGTTTCGAAGTCCATATGCTGGTACAATACTAATTTTTGGTGTTGTGCTAGCTAAAATGCGTCGACAATGACGAGAAATACTCTCAACCTGAACGGACGATGGTGCGATTATAATAACAGCTGGACCATAGGTCGGCAGAATGCCTTTCGATTCTAGACGGAAACTCAACATGCTACAAACCGGAGGCAAATAACACCAGGTTTTACCAGTTCTATTCGAGTTGATCACACAAAAGCAATTGCCACGAACTAACTGCGACCAAGCGTACGCTTGGATGCGATACATTTTAGTCAATCGCATGTGCTCCATTTCTTGGTGGATTTCTGCTGTAAACAAGACATTCTTCATGCGTTCAATTGGTTTAACATTGTTTTTACTGTGAGCCAATACAAGATGCTTAACGAAATTTGTTTTCAAAGTAGCTTTACCAATGACTTCGGGAAGATTAAGATTGGTTTGGTATGATGGAAGATAAAAATTAGTTAAATTACGAAAGTATTCTTTTTGAGTTAATATTTTCGTAGAACGTATGGATGGATAGGAATTTTCACTAGTAACTGACGAAACAATATATTTTAAAATTAAATTACAGGACAAAATACAAAATAAATAAAATAAAACTCGCGCACTTCCAATATTTGTTGTGAAATGAATATCTTTTTTTTTATTGTTTTGTCATCTGTCAAAATACTCACCTCAAATTGAGTAAACTGGTCTTTTCTTGTGGTGGAATTTTGGCACGTACGCATTAATATGCTATGGTTTGCTTCTACTTTTTGATTGGATTTTCTTCATTTTGAACATAAAATTATTAAATATTGCTTAATTTGTAAGCGAGAATCAACAAAAAGCTTTTATTAGTATATTTTATGTTTGATTAAGGCCTTTAAAAATACAATTTAACTAAAAACAATTAATGTTTCAATTTTTGAATTTAACGGATTTCCATTTTAAATATATAAGGTCACCATATCTACCAAAATTGGGAATGCGCACTCCTCCGTTTCGATAAGCCTGTGTTGGTGTCTGCTCCATTTAAAATGCACGGGCAACTAACACATGCTTGTCGAAACGTAGGAAATCCTCTCAATTTAGCTTGTTGGGTGAAAGAGAATAAACTCCCGAAGTCGTGCCTCTATGTTAGTTTCTCTATGAGTTGAGCAACGAATGGTTTTCGGTTTTTTTTAATAAATTGAGTCATTTGTGTTAAATTTCATATTGGAGCTGGTTGTTACATTTATGTGGGATAAAACTCTTCATATTTTCAAAGACATTTTTTTCTGCCTTAGTTCAGAGCAGAGTCTGAGTTGTCAAAAAAATTGTTTGTGTTTCTTTTTAACTCAGAGCACCCAGAGCTCCAAATGTGTGTTTCTGTCTTCGTTCTGAACATCTGTAGACCGCACTCGATTACTTGGACATTATTGACCGAGCATGTGGCTAAATTGCTGAACGCACCAAATGACATGTGTCTCAAGAAGGAAAATGTAAAGAAAAAAATAATCAGATACAATTAAGTTGGAGAAAGAAGTTGAGGGTAGGTTTTGTGGTATATTGTTTTTTATGTTGAAAATGAAAATGTATTCTGATTTGTGTGGTTCAAGTATGTTTAAAAAACATATTAGTGTTCAGAGCTCTCTCTGTTTGGAACCAGTTCAGTGCATAATTTATGTGTTCGAACTCTGTTCAGTGCTCTGCTCTGAACGGAAAAAAGAAAAACGCCTATTTTTGGGAAGCAAGACTATTTCGTTTTGTTTAATTTTTTTCTTTAATTTTGTATAAAAAGAAAAAAGTCCATTTGACGTATATAGGTGTCAACAAAAGGTTGAATAGAAAAAGGGTCGGTCATGTGTTTTCCTGGATTGCTAATTAATTAAGTTCGTATGTATATATGTATATCTAATACTCGGACCATGTTTTGTAACTTTCGAATCGATAAAAGTAGTCAAGAAACAAAAAAATATTTGTTTTATTGTTAGGATGCTAAAATGACTTTTTCAATTTATCGCCTTCCATTGGAAAATCCCAGTCAAACAAATTAAAAATTGAAGGTATCGCCTTAACTTACAGAAAGCCATTTTTTCAGATGCGTTAAGTGAGGAAAAGTTATCACCTGAGTTACAGAACATGGTTCTGGTTTTGGAATATTTAATTACATTCCTAATTTTGAAGTAACTAACTATACGAATCTGCAATACGGCACATCGAAATAATAAGAGACAACAATAAATGAAAGCCAGTAACAACACCATATAAGACAGCACAATGCAACAGAACAATAATAAAATAATACAATTACACATCCCAAGCTTTGCCTGATGATGGAATTTATTCCGAAACGCGTTGCTAAATAATTAAAATTTAAGTTGTGTACATTTTGAATTTAAAAAAATTTTAATTAAAACATATTTAGTAATTATAAAAAAAAAATCTATTTTTATTGATTTCTTTTTAATTTAATTAAAATAATATTGGTTAAAAGCCGCACAGCAGGAGACAAAACACATACAAAATGAGGTTTTTAGAGTTTATAAATATATACATGTTATTATGAAATTAAAAAAAATAAAATTCAAATATGAAAAACACAAATTAATTATTAAGTAGAATAAGAAACGCCTTATTGACCACAAATGCTTAGAAAAGTTAAAAATAAAATTTGTAGGTATTACATTTTTATTTTATTGAAATTTGAATGCTTTCCGAACCAACTGTGGTTCATCATCAGCAATACACTAATTTGGCAAAAGAACGAATAAAGAAAGGAAAGTAACAATCAAAACATCACAAGGAAATAGAAAGAAAGCTTTACATTTTTGAAAACATTTAGAGTAAAAGAGAACATTAAATAAAGTTGAACAAAGGTGACATAATATTTCCACGTTTTTTTTTTTTGTCAAAAATTTATATTTAGGCCTATTCGGCGAAATCTTTTATTCTGTTATTCTGCTATTCTGTTATGAATTTGCATACAAAAGTTTAAGTTTTCAAGAATTCTTTCATGATTTATAATTTTGGTATTCGACATGATAACTCTGCTATTAGATTTCATAGTAAGAAATCTGCTTATGAGCTGTTAAAACTTCGAAATTCTTAACAAGTCTCTTACGAACTGCATTTTTGGTATTCAGCATGCCACAATCTATTATGGAATCTTTATGAATAAAAGAATAAAAGACACATTTTTGTTACTGTTATCATAATAGATTTTAATATATGATGTAAAAACTTTTATTTCATTAATGAATTGTTCTTAAAAGGACAGATATTATAACAAAATATTATTAAAATACATAGTAACAAACACAAATATGCAAGTAATTTCAAACTAATTATTTCAATACACGGAAGCACAGAACACATTTGATGGATGAAACGTAAAAGAAAGTGTCGCTTATCTTGGCGGAGATCATTTTGTACAACTTTTTATATTGTATATATTAAATTCAGGAACAGTTTGGACAAATATTACAAAGATTAGGGAAAGTGGAGGCAAACCCGCACATGGGCGCAAAACCGTGTTTGTACTATTTTGTATGAACAAACAAAATCAATGGCAACATTTTTAATGTACTGCCCTAGTCCACGTTTAATAATTTGGATATAGCTATTCAGCCTATAACTTCGTTATATGCCGTTGAATAAAGCCATTTTAAGTTAATCGCGTTCAGACGTTGAGTAGTGGCTCCATGAGGATATTTACAAGTCACAATCAACAACCACAGAGCTTTGATTTTTTTTAAATACAAGGTTGCTTCAAGATATTTTTAAATTTCTCACTTTGGTACTTTGTTTGACACAAGGCATTGTAATTAGATATATATTGGATGCGAAAATGTTTTTTGACTATGAACTTACGCAACGTTGAATAGAGTCTTAAAAAATGCTTATTCAATCGTTGAGATGTGTTTAAGTGAATTTTATTTTATTTTATTCTTCAGAAAAATATTAATCAGATAATCCTATGGAACTTATCGTTTTGCGGTAAGCCCTTGCCCGAATTGTAAAAGAATGCAATCATTTTGGAATTTAACTCATTTGATTTATCTTCAAAAATGTGTAACTCTTGAGAACACTTAGGCGCCAGTTATAGCTTTCATTGAAACTCATCATTGAAAATTTTGACTATCAATTCTGAGACACTTAAACACATAAAACTGATGTCGTTTTGGTACCAAAATGAAGGCAATAAGATATATATTATTTTTTGTCAACAAAATATTTTATTTGCCCTACTAATTTCTTGTAAATTCACTTTTGATTTTTCAATGATGAAAAGCATTTTCAATGATCATTCAATGATCATTGAAAAATCAAAAGTAAATTTACAAGAAAGTGGTAGAACAAATAAAATATTTTTTTGACAAAAAATATTATAAACCTTTTATACCTTCATTTTGTTACCAAAACAACATCAGTTTTATTTGTTTAGGTGCCTCAGAATTGATAGTCAAAGTTTTCAATGATGAGTTTCAATGAAAGCTATAACTGGCGCCTTAATGACTTCAACTTCAAAATATGAAGTCACCATTTATTTTGAAGTCATTGATTGGGATTTAATTTTGGTTAATTCAAAGATTTAACATTGTGATTTCAGTGACGTCATTGAAGTTTTTTAAAGTCATTGAAGTCATTTTGAAATGACAAATCCATTGAAGTCATTTTGAAGTCATTGCAGTTCTCTTAAACTATTTTAAGTGCAATTGAGTTAATTTGAAATAAGAAAAGTATATTAGGAACGTTAAATAAGCTTACTATACGTTATTGAAAAAAAAACAGCACGCAAAGTAAAAGAAAGCAATTGAAAACTATGAGTCATGAGGGAGCATACCGAAAGAAAAGAAATAAATGTCATTCATTATTTTGTTTATTTTTCATAAAAAAATGTAATTACAAAAACAAAGTTATCATTTCTTAATAAACAAAATAAATTTTCTTTGTTAGATATTAAACACATATCCACAAAAAAGTTTCCATTTCCACCATATGCAGTTTATAATACAAAATTATATATAGCTAACTTGAACAAAAACCTTAGTAATAAAATTAATCAAAAAAATTTTAATTAATTTTCGAACTTAATCGCAAATTCGTATGAATCCATCGTCATTTTGGGAACATGTATTAAATTACTTTTGTATTGCCTTGTACTTCTACTACGTTTACACAAACCAGTTCCGAATTGTTTATAATATATGAGTATGAACCTTTGTATTTTTTTTTTCAAATTTTAATTGATCTTGAGATGTCTATTATGAGATGAATCTGTCCCTGGGTTTTTTAAAATTTAATTTGTTTTACGTTTATTAAACATTATATTAATTAACACTAATCTCTTACCGATTCGACCATTAGATCCTGTAAATTAAGGCATTGTTTGCAATAGTGTGAAGCTGCATTAAATTAGTCATTTTCTGATAAACTTGCAGGTATCTTGATTTGGTTTCTGCTAAAAAAGAAAAAAAAGAGCAAAATGCTCTTCTCACATTCGTGTTTTGGTATATATCTGTGCCGCTCTAATTTTCGTGTAATTCCAGGATAACGATTTGCTAATTACATTTGAATAATATAAAGTAATTAGCAGAACACAAATTTTCATAATTAAGTAATAAACATTTATACACACCATTAGAGAGAGACAAGCATATAGTTGAGTTAATTAACGTATACAGAAAATATATTCTTCACTTTGCGGTTTTTATATAAATTCTACGTTTTTATACTCAAAAGTATCAGTTATTAATCCGCGTTTGGCAGTTGCATATCCATCTTCCAGATTTTTTTAAACTCGAATAACTTTGAATTTCTATCCCAAAATAGAAGTACTATACTTTTCGTCAATCTTACAAATATTAAAATTCAGTTGAAAAAATAATAATAATAATGGCTAATATTGAGTATCTATACAAGTGCTATGATATTTTGTCGGAAGCCGGAGAAAAAATTAAAGAGGTTTGTACAAATTGTTAGATATTTTTTTAGTTAAATTGCTTGAAACATTTTTATTTAATAATTATTATTACCTATATAAATATTTTAGCATGAAAGCGAATACATAGATATTTTAAAAGCCGTTAAAGGATCCGCGAAGGAAAAACGTTTGGCTTCTCAATTTCTAAGCAAATTTTTCAAACACTTTCCTAAGTTATTCAACGCAGCTATCGAAGCACAGCTTGGTTTATGCCAGGATAATGATATACAAGTAAGTTTAATAGTGAAAAAAATCGCTTGAAAAAATATTAAATGTAATTCCCTTCTAGAATCGTCGGCAAGCTATCAAGGATTTACCCAAATTTTGCGTGGATACGGTGGGAATTACACCGAAAATAGCCCACGCCCTTGCCGAGTTGCTGAATCTTGATGACCCACTTGAATTACAAATTGTCATTACATCACTTCAAACTATTTTAAAGGTAAATTTGTTTAACCAAAATTATCTTTTCTTTGAATGTACTAAATTTTGTATTGTACCTATGTCAGGTCGACGCTAAGGGAGCTCTTCAAGGAATCTTCACCCAAATTGCATCGAGCGATAAAACTAAACGTGAAAAATGTTTCAAATTCATTGCAGCTAAATTATTCTGCATGGGATCAGAAGTTGTGACCAAAAACGTTGAGGATTATCTCATCGAGAAAATCAAGGAAATTTTAAAGGTGAGTGGTAACTGACTTTTATTCGTAATACATTAAATTCTTTTGAACGATGTTGTTTGAAGAAATTTTCTGAAAATCCTTCTGTGGCGAACTCAAACCATAGATTTAGCTTTAATGTACGATAAGAGTTTTAAAAACAAAGTTTTCAGGTGAAATTTCCTCTTTAACAATTTAATAATTGACTCAATGTTACCCATTCCAGGATGTAAGCACTGATGAGTTCAATTTGTGTATGAATATCCTGATATCCACAAGACTTGGCACACAACAAGCAGACTTAGTAAATTTACTAAGAGAACAAGCCCAACTTGAAGCTGACATCGATGACATTACAATCGAAGATGAAATTGTCGAAAGGTTCATTCGATGTGCAACCCATGCAATGCCATATTTTTCGGTAAGTCTTTAAATTGAAAATAAAATAATTACAAGAAAACTAACAATATTTATATTATTTTTGTTTTACAGTCTCAAATTAAATCAACACAATTTGTAATTTTCGTTTGCGACAAATTGTTTCCATTGAGTACATGGAATTTGATTGGTTTTTCTGGGCGGCAGCATCAAGTCCAATTACGCCTTTTAAAAGTATTTGCTGAGATGTGTGCATACTGCAAAATATCACAAAACGCATCATCCAGAATAGACGCAGTCTACATTATTTTAAAGGTACATAGGTCTTAATGGTTTTTATTTTGCTTGAATTGTGAATAATGTTTTATTTTTTCTCTTTTTATACAGGAATACCTTCCATTGCCTTTATTAGACGCCGCTGATAAAGCTACTCAACATAGGTTCCAATTCTCTCATGTAGAGTGTCTTCTGTACGCCTTGCATATGTTGAGTAGAAAGCATACAGATGGCTTGGCTCTTATCAGCGATCTAGACAATTTAAAAGATTTTCGGTCAAGATTACAATACTTGGCACGAGGAACTCAAGGGTAAGCTTAATTATTTTAAAACACAAAACACTTTTATTAATAATATGATTCTTTTTCTGTAGATACCTAAAGAAATTGGAAGAACCCATCGAAAGGAAACCAGAAAATGATAAATCAGAGGAAAATAAATTAACGTCAAATATAAGGTCACTTATTCGTGGCTTCTTCCATTCACCGCCCAGATTTAATGCAGAGATTCAACTCTCCTGGGTTAGAAGGAAAAATGTAATTTCCTTAAAGAATAGTTTCAGAGTCAAACGAATTACAGTTGCAGTTGACGATACCTCCGAAACCAGAAACCAACCGCCAGCGCCAAAGAGACAAAAAATAAGCTTCGGATCAACTCTCAACAACAACAACAAATCCAAAAACACAACTCCGAATTCGAAAAGGCAAAAATTGGGCTATGAATATGGCACAAGACGAAGAAGAGCTGCCTACAATCGTGTTGAAAAATCATTGCCCGACTATTGATTGTTCGGTTTTGTGTTCTATTTATGTTTTTAGTGTACCTCTTATTTGTATGACTTACATTATTTATTATTAACTTAAATTAATATAGACTTTTAAAAGATACATAATGTTGTTTTTACTACAAGAGAAAAATTGTATTGCATAGAGAGTATTAGTGACATAGATCTCTATAGGTTTTTTAAAAGCATCTTTAAAATATAGATGTGACTCAAGACTTGTCAACAGTTCTGTTTAGCGCAGTTTTCAGCTATACCCCTATCCAGGCTTTAACTTGAGTTTAATATCAAAACAGCAAACATTTTTCAAACACATTACCACCACCACAGTAACTTGCAACTTTTGAGCGTTTAGCATAAAAAAAAACACAGCTACACGTTTATTTGTTGCAGCGTGATTCCACTGAATATCGTAGTTGAAAAGTTGTGGCCAATGCACCAGCAACAGTTATTTTAGTAGTTTTTACTAATGACTCGACGCTGCCGGAGACTGGAGCTGGTCTAGTGTGTCCTGAACAATTGAAATACAATAATTCTAAAATTATGGCACCCCTAAAATATTTTATGCCATCGATTAGTAAAATAGGAGAGGATCTCTGTTAATGTAAAATGTACAAGTGAATACACAACAACAGGGGTGGTATAATATCCCACGTAATATATATATTATTTTTTTGCTACTTGGTTTTTGACGTTTATATTTTTGACAGAACACACATGACAAATTCCACGAACATTTGACATTTCGATTCAGTATTGTTTGCCATTTCATCATGAATAGACTTACGCCTGAACAACGTTTGCAAATTATTGAAATTTATTATCAAAATTCGTGCTCTGTGAAAAATGTGTTTCGCAAGCTACGTCCGTTTCAGCGACGAGGCTCATTTTTGGCTAAATGGATATGTGAATAAGCAGAATTGACGTATTTGGAGTGAAGAGCAGCCAGAGGCAATTCAGCAGCTACCAATGCATCCCGAAAAATGCACTGTTTGGTGCGGTTTATGGGCAGGCGGCATCATTGGGCCGTACTTCTTCAAGGACGATGAAGGCCGCAGGGTTACGGTCAATGGAGAAAGGTACCGTTCGATGATAACAGATTTTTTTTTGCCGAAAATGCAAGAATTGAACTCGGTCGACATGTGGTTCCAACATGACGGTGCCACATGCCACACTGCACGCGAAACCATGCATCAATTGAGAGGCGAATTTGGTGAGCAGTTGATCTCACGTTTTGGCGCAGTCAATTGGCCACCAAGATCATGTGATTTGACCCCCTTAGACTATTTTTTGTGGGGCTATGTTAAGTCTATTGTCTATGGGGACAAGCCAAACACGATTGCTGCCTTGGAAGCCAACATTGAACGCGTCATTGGTGAGATTCCGGCCGAAATGTGTGAAAAAGTTTGCCAAAATTGGACCTTCAGAATGGACCACCTGAAGCGTAGCCGCGGGCAACATTTAAGTGAAATAATTTTAAAAAAGTAAATGGGAGAAATTGATTTATCGATCCAAATAAAAATTTCATTCACTTTTTACAAGTTTCTGTGTTTTTTTGAATTTTCAAAAACCAAGCTCTTAAAAAATCACCGTTTATAACATACATTTTTTATTGAACCATAACTAGAGATTGCAATCCCGAAATGTTCATTTCAATCCAGCGATTTCGGGATTACAAAATTTCGATCCTGGGATTTAAAAATATTTAAAAAATATTATACATATATAGATGAAAGCTAGCGAGTAGACGTATTTTTATCGGGCATACCTTTTTTTCAAGTTTTCTTTTGTTGAAGAACCCCTATACATACCTTTTCGTCAAACAAGAACTTCATTTTAGTGTGTTTAAATTATTTTTTATATATTTTGGGTGCTTAAACATCATTTATTTAAGTGATTTTCTATTAAAAGTTATCGCAAAAATAGAATAAAAAAATTAATTTTGGTGTACTCACGGTAATTAGTTTCTCAATTTGCTTTCACAATGTCAAATAGATCTAGTATTAGTGATCGTAAACAAAATTCACCACTTAATGCAAGCACTTCTCTTAAAAACACAAAAAAAAGCTTTGAGGATGACAGCGAAATGTGGAAAAAATGGATGACAGACTAAAGGCTCAGAAAAACAGCATTACAACTGAAATTAATGCACTCATCAGCAAAAAATTCGAAGAAACCGAGACACGAATTTCTTTAAATATAAATGCACAATTAACACAAATAAATAAGGAAATCACTCTGTTAACTACACGGGTATCTAAAATAGAATCTTCGCAATCAAATTTGGACTCTGTAAGCTTGTTGCTTAAAGATGATATCAACAAACTGAACGCGACGTTAACTGATGTCAAAACCGAGCTTTCCTCCTGCACTTCCAAAATAAATAAATATAAAGATGATATATCCGCACTTCGAAATGAATTTGACGATCTAACTAAAGCACAAGAGATTCAAGAAAACCGAAATGTTGCTTGTGACGCAGTTCTTAATGGGATTCCTTATTCGCCCGACGAAAACCTTAAAGGAATTTTCCATCACTTGTGTTTGTCACTAAGCACGAAAGCACCCACACTGGCTAACATATTTCTAACCCGACCGACGAATGCCAATTCACCTGATTCTTCAATCATCATCAAGTTTCGTACACCATATGATAAAAACACCGTTCTTCGATCCGTTGCTGAGCATTGTAAGCAAAATAACAACAAACCGCTCTCCCTTCGTGATGTTGACTTTGGACGCAATGCAGAAAGCTCTATCTTCCTTCGCGAGTGTTTGACGAAAAAAAAAACATTTGTTGCTACAATCTGCACTCCGATTAAAAAAACAAGGAGAGGACTAGTATACGTTATACGTCAACCAGATGATGCTGCGGTTCTTATTGACAAAAATGAAGACTTGTCCAGTGTTGCCATGATTGCATCTGTAAATACCTAATTACTATTAAACTATATTTTATTTATTAAACTTTTTCTTTTTTTAATTTCACTTTACTTTATTTCTTTTCTTGAACTGAGTACCACTACTTAATTTTTCTTTTTTTTTACATACATAAAGATACATTTTTTAATCTTTATTTTTCTCTTTATGTAAATTATTGGTAAAACTCTTAATAATTTTATCACATATTATTATTAATACAGTTTAAATTTTTTAGCATGTATTCTTCTGGTATTGGCGATGATTTGATTTTGCGTTCAATGCTTAGGGTACTTTGCAGTCAATGTATGGGGTTTCAAGTTTGCCACATAAATGCTCAAAGCCTACGAAAAAAAATTGATGAATTTAGATATGCTTTTGATGATTCTGGAGTTGATGCAATCTGTGTTTCTGAAACTTGGTTCCCCATTAATTTTCCCAGCACTATGTTTCACTTAAATGGCTATAGACTTTTTAGGGCTGATCGAGGTGGTAGAGGAGGTAGAGTGGCAATTTATGTTCGTGATGGTATTACTTGTAGGATAAATAGTGCAATCGAGTATATTTTTGTAGACATGATATGTGGGGAAGATAAGCTTCTGCTTGGTACAGTTTACAGACCCAATAGATTCGTTGATCTTTCACCTCTCGTATCTCTGATGGAAGAAATTGCTGTGATGTCAACTAAGATTGTTTTATGTGGGGATATTAATAGTAACCTATTAGTAGAAAGCACCTTAGTTAACACAATGAGATCGTTTAATCTATCACCGGTTAATGAACATGAGGCTACTCATTTTACTAATAGCTCTTGTTCACTACTTGATGTTATTTTTGTTAGTAACATGAATGATGTTCTGTTCTATAACCAACTTGTCGCTCCTGCCTTCTCAAAACATGATCTGTTTTTTCTCACTTTTGATTTCAATATAATTACACCCCCAACAACTTTCCAGTATCGAGATTTTAAAAATGTGAATTATTCTGCTCTTGAACAAAATGTTTCTATAATTGATTGGGATAGACTTTACTCTATGCCATCTCCGAACGAACAAGTAGAATTTTTTCAAACTAATATTGAGTATCTCTTTAATACTTTTGTTCCCCTTAAACGAAAATGTTTAACACATCGATCCCGACCGTGGTTTACTCCAGAAATGTCCTCTCTCATGTACCGTAGAAATCAAGCATACCTTCGGTGGAAAAGATATAGGTTGGAAGATCTTCACAGATCATATCGGTTACTATGAAACCAAGTTGTTTGCAAGATACGCACTGAAAAATCAATTTTTTTCAAAAATCGCCTTAATTTATCTATCGTCGGTCGGCTTAGAAATATGTTAGCCAGTGTGGGTGCTTTCGTGCTTAGTGACAAACACAAGTGATGGAAAATTCCTTTAAGGTTTTCGTCGGCGAATAAGGAATCCCAAACTGCGTCACAAGCAACATTTTGGTTTTCTTGAATCTTTTGTGCTTTAGTTAGATCGTCAAATTCATTTCGAAGTGCGGATATATCATCTTTATATTTGTTTATTTTGGAAGTGCTGGAGGAAAGCCGGATTTGACATCAGTTAACGTCGCGTTCAGTTTGTTGATATCATCTTTAAGCAACAAGTTTACAGAGTCCAAATTTGATTGCGAAGATTCTATTTTAGATACCCGTGTAGTTAACAGAGTGATTTCCTTATTTATTTGTGTTAATTGTGCATTTATATTTAAAGAAATTCGTGTCTCGGTTTCTTCGAATTTTTTGCTGATGAGTGCATTAATTTCAGTTGTAATGCTGTTTTTCTGAGCCTTTAGTCTGTCATCCATTTTTTCCACATTTCGCTGTCATCCTCAAAGCTTTTTTTTGTGTTTTTAAGAGAAGTGCTTGCATTAAGTGGTGAATTTTGCTTACGATCACTAATACTAGATCTATTTGACATTGTGAAAGCAAATTGAGAAACTAATTACCGTGAGTACACCAAAATTAATTTTTTTATTCTATTTTTGCGATAACTTTTAATAGAAAATCACTTAAATAAATGATGTTTAAGCACCCAAAATATATAAAAAATAATTTAAACACACTAAAATGAAGTTCTTGTTTGACGAAAAGGTATGTATAGGGGTTCTTCAACAAAAGAAAACTTGAAAAAAGGTATGCCCGATAAAAATATGTCTACTCGCTAGCTTTCATCTATATATAATATTTTTTAAATATTTTTAAATCCCAGGATCGAAATTTTGTAATCCCGAAATCGCTGGATTGAAATGAACATTTCGGGATTGCATTCTCTAGTTATGGTCCAATAAAAAATGTATGTTATATATATATTACGTGGGATATTATACCACCCCTGTTGTTGTGTATTCACTTGTACATTTTAAATTAACAGAGAAGGATCCTCTCCTATTTTACTAATCGATGGCATAAAATATTTTAGGGGTGCCATAATTTTAGAATTATTGTATTTCAATTGTTCAGGACACACTAGACCAGCTCCAGTCTCCAGCAGCGTCTAGTTGTTAGTAAAAAGTACTAAAATAACTGTTGCTGGTGCATTGGCCACAACTTTTCAACTACGATATTCAGTGGAATCACGCTGCAACAAATAAACGTGTAGCTGTGTTTTTTTTTATGCTAAACGCTCAAAAGTTGCAAGTTACTGTGGTGGTGTGTTTGAATGTGTTTGAAAAATGTTTGCTGTTTTGATATTAAACTCAAGTTAAAGCCTGGATAGGGGTATAGCTGAAAACTGCGCTAAACAGAACTGTTGACAAGTCTTGAGTCACATCTATATTTTAAAGATGCTTTTAAAAAACCTATAGAGATCTATGTCACTAATACTCTCTATGCAATACAATTTTTCTCTTGTAGTAAAAACAACATTATGTATCTTTTAAAAGTCTATATTAATTTAAGTTAATAATAAATAATGTAAGTCATACAAATAAGAGGTACACTAAAAACATAAATAGAACACAAAACCGAACAATCAATAGTCGGGCAATGATTTTTCAACACGATTGTAGGCAGCTCTTCTTCGTCTTGTGCCATATTCATAGCCCAATTTTTGCCTTTTCGAATTCGGAGTTGTGTTTTTGGATTTGTTGTTGTTGTTGAGAGTTGATCCGAAGCTTATTTTTTGTCTCTTTGGCGCTGGCGGTTGGTTTCTGGTTTCGGAGGTATCGTCAACTGCAACTGCACTTCGTTTGACTCTGAAACTATTCTTTAAGGAAATTACATTTTTCCTTCTAACCCAGGAGAGTTGAATCTCTGCATTAAATCTGGGCGGTGAATAGAAGAAACCACGAATAAGTGACCTTATATTTGACGTTAATTTATTTTCCTCTGATTTATCATTTTCTGGTTTCCCTTCGATGGGTTCTTCCAATTTCTTTAGGTATCTACAGAAAAAAAAAATCATATTATTAATAAAAGTGTGTTGTGATTTAAAATAATTAAGCTTACCCTTGAGTTCCTCGTGCCAAGTATTGTAATCTTGACCGAAAATCTTTTAAATTGTCTGGATCGCTGATAAGAACCAAGCCATCTGTATGCTTTCTACTTAACATATGCAAGGCGTACAGAAGACACTACATGAGAGAATTGGAACCTATGTTGAGTAGCTTTATCAGCGGCGTCTAATAAAGGCAATGGAAGGTATTCCTGTATAAAAAGAGAAAAAATAAAACATTATTCACAATTCAAGCAAAATAAAAACCATTAACACCTATGTACCTTTAAAATAATGTAGACTGCGTCAATTCTGGATGATGCGTTTTCTGATATTTTGCACACATCTCAGCAAATACTTTTAAAAGGCGTAATTGGACTTGATGCTGCCGCCCAGAAAAACCAATCAAATTCCATGTACTCAATGGAAACAATTTGTCGCAAACGAAAATTACAAATTGTGTTGATTTAATTTGAGACTGTAAAACAAAAATAATATAAATATTGTTAGTTTTCTTGTAATTATTTTATTTTCAATTTTAAGACTTACCGAAAAATATGGCATTGCATGGGTTGCACATCGAATGAACCTTTCGACAATTTCATCTTCGATTGTAATGTCATCGATGTCAGCTTCAAGTTGGGCTAGTTCTCTTAGTAAATTTACTAAGTCTGCTTGTTGTGTGCCAAGTCTTGTGGATATCAGGATATTCATACACAAATTGAACTCATCAGTGCTTACATCCTGGAATGGGTAACATTGAGTCAATTATTAAATTGTTAAAGAGTAAGTTGGAAAATGCCAAAAGATTTTAGGAAATTTCATCTGAAAACTTTGTTTTTAAAACTCTTATCGTACATTAAAGCTAAATCTATGGTTTGAGTTCGCCACAGAAGGATTTTGAGAAAATTTCTTCAAAAAACATCGTTCAAAAGAATTTAATGTATTGCGAATAAAAGTCAGTTACCACTCACCTTTAAAATTTCCTTGATTTTCTCGATGAGATAATCCTCAGCGTGTTTGGTCACAACTTCTGATCCCATGCAGAATAATTTAGCTGCAATGAATTTGAAACATTTTTCACGTTTAGTTTTATCGCTCGATGCAATTTGGGTGAAGATTCCTTGAAGAGCTCCCTTAGCGTCGACTTGACATAGGTACAATACAAAATTTAGTACATTCAAAGAAAAGATAATTTTGGTTAAACAAATTTACCTTTAAAATAGTTTGAAGTGATGTAATGACAATTTGTAATTCAAGTGGGTCATCAAGATTCAGCAACTCGGCAAGGGCGTGGGCTATTTTCGGTGTAATTCCCACCGTATCCACGCAAAATTTGGGTAAATCCTTGATAGCTTGCCGACGATTCTAGAAGGGAATTACATTTAATATTTTTTCAAGCGATTTTTTTCACTATTAAACTTACTTGTATATCATTATCCTGGCATAAACCAAGCTGTGCTTCGATAGCTGCGTTGAATAACTTAGGAAAGTGTTTGAAAAATTTGCTTAGAAATTGAGAAGCCAAACGTTTTTCCTTCGCGGATCCTTTGACGGCTTTTAAAATATCTTTGTATTCGCTTTCATGCTAAAATATTTATATAGGTAATAATAATTATTAAATAAAAATTTAAACAATTTATACAAACTTCTTTAATTTTTTCCCCGGCTTCCGACAAAATATCATAGCACTTGTATAGATACTCAATATTAGCCATTATTATTATTATTTTTTCAACTGAATTTTAATATTTGTAAGATTGACGAAAAGTATAGTACTTCTATTTTGGGATAGAAATTCAAAGTTATTCGAGTTTAAAAAAATCTGGAAGATGGATATGCAACTGCCAAACGCGGATTAATAACTGATACTTTTGAGTATAAAAACGTAGAATTTATATAAAAACCGCAAAGTGAAGAATATATTTTCTGTATACGTTAATTAACTCAACTATATGCTTGTCTCTCTCTAATGGTGTGTATAAATGTTTATTACTTAATTATGAAAATTTGTGTTCTGCTAATTACTTTATATTATTCAAATGTAATTAGCAAATCGTTATCCTGGAATTACACGAAAATTAGAGCGGCACAGATATATACCAAAACACGAATGTGAGAAGAGCATTTTGCTCTTTTTTAGCAGAAACCAAATCAAGATACCTGCAAGTTTATCAGAAAATGACTAATTTAATGCAGCTTCACACAATTGCAAACAATGCCTTAATTTACAGGACCTAATGGTCGAATCGCTAAGAGATTAGTGTTAATTAATATAATGTTTAATAAACGTAAAACAAATTAAATTTAAAAAAAGCCAGGGACATATTCATCTCATAATAGGCATCTCGAGATCAATTAAAATTTGAAAAAAATGCAAAGGTTCATAGTCGTATATTATAAAGAAACATATCAACACAATTCGGGACTGGCTTGTGTAAACGCAGTAGAAGTACAAGGCAAAGCAAAAGTAATTTATATTTAGTTCGAAAATTAATTTTAATTTGTTGTCTCGCATTAGAAGAGATCTAGATGAATTTAATATGCCTAGATTTTGTCGCAAAGCAATGAGTTTCATACGATAACAGAGGAGTCATTGTGGATCTAGGGAATCGAGATACCGATCAATATTTTTCTGAAGAATAACAGTCGTATTAAGAGAATTCACTAATAGCCCAATTCTAATTATTCCCCGGGAAAATTACTCTCCGGGAGACGTGTTCTCCCAAGAGCAGAATTCTCCAATTATGAATTCCCCAGGAAACTATTTTTCTCTTAGAAAGCAAAAAAGAGAATTCTGAATGTTCGAATCAGCTGTTTCAAAGTATTTGACATATTAAAAAACAAAACAAAATAAAATGCACGACTGGATCGTACGAACTTGCTATTGTAGCTAACAACTTTTATGTATCTAACCATTGAGGTTTAATTAGTAAGATGTAGTTATCCTATGCAGGTTTAAAGCTTACGTAGGTAAGATTATCTTGATTCTTAGTATAATGGATTGTCGAATGGATGATTCAAGGAATAGTTACATAGTTACCTACCTACAAATGTATATTTAATCTATTTATGGATTTTAATTATGTAAGCTTTGAGAGTAAAATGTCTGTACATACATATATATATATATAGATGGATTCTAAGTGTGTAAACTTGTACATATAATACTGCAAATGAAGGATGTAGGCTAGGTAGCTATATGCATATAACTTCGTAATTAAGGTGCATTATGCATACATAATATTCATTTGATTCTTAAAAACACGTCATATGTATATATAAATGTACGAGGGCCTACATTGTATTTAGTATTCAGTGACGTACGCACAAATTAATAAAAAGGGAATAACAATAATCTAGAAATAAATGGATAATACACATAATTAAATGTTTTTATATTGCTTAGTCGTTATATTTAGTTTGGGGTAAAACAAAGATGCCATTTGAATTCATGGATAAATAAGAATATATCAAAAATAATCAAAAATCGTTGGAGCGTGTTTTTAATAAATTATTTTTTTATGTATAAAGTTTTGAAAACATTTTTAGAAAAAAAATTTGACACGCCATTTTGAAGATATTATTAATAGATCCAAAATTGCTTTAAACGGAATTTAGGCAACACAATTTGCGTTTCGTCCCGGCAATCTCACTTGGACTCATCAGTTGGTTAGTGAGCGCCTTACAAATATGCAATTTTTGTTAAGTTCAGTTCAACTTACATGCATTTTTTGACAAAAAAGCAATGTGAACTATATCCAACAAGATTAAAATTTTAATCATTAAGATTGGAAGATTTTGTCCTTGGCCAGACATAGTTAATAAGTATGTGGTCTTTTTATAATACAATTCTATATACTACTGAAATTACTCAGCCAAGTAGAAGACTTAGCATTAAATTTAATTGGACTTGTCGAATTATTGATTCAAAATAGCTTTTAACGGCCTTTAGTCCACAAAGTTTATCCAATGTTGAGAAAGTCGAAAATATGAAAAGTGGTTGTACGGGAAGTACAGTTAATAAGTACTCAAAAATGAATGTTTGTATGCTTGAAAGTAGGGTGTACTAATTTAAGAACACACACATTTTTTCATAAAAATTCTTGGAGCCGGTTTCGAGAAATAAATTTTTTTCTTTACGGCTTTTTAACATTTGTATGGGATGTACCGTTGTTTTTTATTTTATGAAAACAGTTTTTTTACATATTCAAGATAATGTCAAAAAAACACCAAATACGAAGTTTCGAAAAAATCTCAATAGATTTTCAATACTCAATAGTCGTTTTCGAAATTTTGAGCTTTCAAAAAAAAATTGAATTCCCAATTTTTTTTTTTTTTTAGAAAAATTTTGGCTTACAATATTGTTTAAACTTTCTAATTTAAAAAAAAATCAAATTAACCGTTTCTCAGAAAATCGAAAACCAAAAATATGGCTCTACTGGAGGTACCACAAATAATAATTTTTTTTCACAAAAAAAAGAAATTATTAAAAGGTATACCCTTTGCCTTCATGATTTTTTTTTATAAAATTAGTAGGAGCCGTTTTTGAGAAAATTAAGATTTTTGTTTTTGGCAAAAAAAATTTATGGGAGCTACTGTTATTTGTCGTCTTAAAAAAATGAAAAATACGTGTGGGCATATTATCGAAAAAACAATATGTATCAAGTTTGAAGTAAATCTATCTACCGGCTGTAGATTCGAAGACAGACAGACAGAATGACAGACAGACGGAATTGGGGGACTCACTTTTTCGTTGTTCTCTATGATCGTAATGTCATGTTTGATTGTTAGAAAACTTTTTTTTTGTACGAATACATAACTTGCCTTATAGTAACTATAATCGCAAGTAAAAACTAAAGGAAAAAATTAACTTATTATCCAATGTGAAAGTGAACAGTTAAATAGTTAAATAAATAAAATAACCAAAATGTTCAGCATCGCACTAAGAATTTTGAATGAAGAAAAGAAAAGCCTATATCGACAGCCAAGAGCTATAAGAAAATCTCTAAGGGATGCATCGAACCCACTGGAGATGCCACAAAGGTTGTATGTACATCCATAAAAAAATTATTTGCAAAATGTTTTAATAAATCATTTAGGTTAACGTTTAATTAAGGTTAACAAAGTTACGTTTAAGTACTTGTTGCTTGTTCTCACAAGGTCCCGTTTAAAGTCCTGCAAATCTTTGAGGAGCAACTGTCCTGTATACAATGGTTGTGTTAAGTGTGTTAAATGGCCGAAGAAAAAAGAAAATTCTTGAAGATTGTTCGTTGTTTTTGACCACAAAAATAATTGTAATTTTACTTAAGTTTTAATTGCATGAAGTAAAAAACTTAAATTTTTTCTCAATTCTCCAACAATTTTGTCGGGAATAAACTAGGGCCAAATGGTAAAAAAATGTTCCCATTTTTTTGACATTTAGAATGTCTACTTTTTCCCCCGAGTATTTTTTCCCATATTCGAAGTTTTTGAAGGGAAAGGGAAACAAATCCCGGGAGATCTTTTGTTTGTAATAAGAGAGCAGGGAAAAGAGAAATATTTCCCTGGGAATTGTCACTTAGAATTGGGCTGTACAACATATCTCAACGGTTGAATGTTGCCGATCGAATAAGCATTTTCTAAGACTCTATTCAACGTTGCCTAAATTGATATTCATAAAACAATTTCCCATCCAAAATAGTTAAAATGCCTTGTGTCAAGCAAAATACCAAAATGAAAAATATAAAAATATCTTGAAGCAAACCTGTATTTTAAAAAAAATAAGTAGCACCTACTCAACGTCTGAACGCTTTTATTTGCTAAAACACGTATTTCTACAATTAAATCCTTCCATTGGGCAACAAAAATAATTTTTTTTATTCTGAATCAAACTAACAGATCCGTATTTTTCGCTAAATCTATCTACCCCTCTTTTTACTAACACCACTAAGCCTTAGTGTAATTGGAAGTATTCAGTTTGACAAGGACAACTATCAGTTTCACAGAAACGAATATACGCCAATAAATACCATAACAAAAGCAAATTTATTCAAATAGCGTCCCAATCGCTATCTATTTATCCTATACTACAAATTAAATGAACAACAAAGAACTGCGTGCGATACTTTGATGGAAGGAATGAAGAATGAAGAAATTGATCGTTTGTTTGGGATGAATGTACGATGTCCCACAATAGGTCACTGGATGCACCACTGGACAGAACGTTAAAAGATTTTCGTGACGACCAACACATTTTTGATGGGACCACGATTCTGTTTTCAGGTGATTTTCGTCAGACTGTTTTCAAATATTCCCCGATTAACTGTTCCTGATAAACTAATGTCGTTTTTATTTGGCAATCCGGAATACTTCCAAACTCTTCTGAAAGCGTTCACTTGGGAAAAAATGACAGTTCTAATTCTGAAAAGAAGAGAATTTTGCTTCTGGATTTGAAATCAGAACCAGAAGCACTCACACATTCATATACTGGAACGTCAAACTGGACTGTTGTCATTTTTTGTATGATAATTGTGCAACAAACATTTTTTTTTGAATTTGAATATTCTCACGTACACAATTATTTTCACGCATACAATCATTAAAATTCAGAATCGTCAGAATCACACAAAAGTGTTCAGTTGGGATCCCGGATCGGAGAACAATTCCGGATTGCCAAATAAAAACGCCATAAATGCATGTTTAAAATCATCTAATTTGTCGCGTATGTAAAGTCATTTAAATTAACGATCACAGCGATTACACGACAACTTTTACGTTGTGATTCTTCTTCAAATTCTTTTTAAAATGTCTGTGAGACCTGTACTATTACACCATTATTTTTAAGACTCAAGTTATATTTTATTATTTTGTTTTGATATTTCAAATATTTAGTATTCCGTTTGTGTAATGGAAAGTAGACATAGGGTCTCGTAAAAAACTGAAATAATACTTGGATTTAAAGAAAAAAGCTAAGTTTTGCGTGATTAAGAACAATCTTAGGCTAGCAAGTAAAATAAATTTTCTAGTTAGAGCTATTAAAATTAAAAGCAGCCTAAGCTAAATTCATGTAAGTATCTATAGTCTTAGCTGCATTTTTTGTGCTTGAAAATAGCTTAAGTTAGAATAGCCGTTTTTTCCTGAAGATTATAGCTAGCGCAGCGCAGCAAATAAAATTGAAGAAATCTGAATAGGTTGCTGTTCTTGTAATCCCGTGATAAAACACAGCTGATGAAAAAGTAGATCTTGCCAAAAAAGAGTGTGTGTAACTGCTTATGTACACGCGCCAGAAGTAAAACTTCCCTAATTTGAAACAATTCGCACATTGAAAACAAAAGTGGCACTATACAAAAATGTCCACTTTCGAGCGATAACTAGGTTCCGATATATACCACGCATCTTTTGCCAAGATCCCCGCTCTAAAACCTCCTCTATTTTCCGCAAGAGTGCGTTTGTGTCGCTTATGAATTTGGCGTATATCACTCAATCGCTAATAGATAAAATGGCACTTTGGCAGTTCAAGTCAAATTATTGGAGGGAATACCATGTCAAGGTAAGTGGTAAAGTGGCACTTTTTGTATAATGTCGAGTAAGTTTTAACTTTTAAGCATAGTTTTTTTTTATACATAAAATAGAATTCATAAATATCATAATCAATTTATTGTCAGTTTTTTTTTTTAAATAGTGATTTTATGTTCAGTGAAATTAATTAACAGACACTTTTGGCTTAAAGCCATTATTTCAATTGTTTTTCTTAAGCTCATGTTTACATTGTTAAGCTGAATATTTTTTTTGTCAATGAAATTCATAGCCAAATAGACAAAAACTATTACCTACCTAATAAATAAAATTGACTGTTCATTTCCTAAGTTTTTTGCTTGTCTTCTTGCTGTGAAATCTGAACAATTTAACGGCTTTATTAGAAAATAATAAGAGTAATAAATACAAAAAGTTTTTTATGTAATCCTAAAATGCCATCTTATGAAAGGATAGTAATAATATCTTTCGGCAAAGTAACACAACAATCCAATATTTTTTCTTAGAGCTACCGACAACTGAAAAAAGTCCAAAACTTTAATCGTATCATATTTGAAAACTAGGTTTTTTGTTTGGTGACACTTTTTTTTTTTTTAATTTAACTCTATGCCTGTAAGACCTAAGGTCATTTAAATGCAACCGGAATTGCACGGCATTAGCTTGGAACAGTGGATTTGAGAACCAGATATTGACTGGCTCATTTTAACCCATGGGCGCCGTCCAATTAAAATTGGAGATATAGAAAAGAATGCGCCTAGCATGGGGATCGAACCCACACGTCTAAGTTAACAATTAAGAGGGTGGCCGTGGCGCGATAGTTGTGTGTGACCTCATGGTCACAGGTTCGATCCCTACCGTAGTCTATGTCTTCTTATTTTTCCATTAAAAACCAATTCTAAAAAAAAATGTCATACAATGAGTTGCTGGTTTACTCATTACATGCTGTTTAGGCATAGAACTAACAACATGTGATTGAGTAAAACTAGTATACCGATAAAATATGACAAAGAATAAAAAAATGAATGCGAATTATAAGGGACATAGATAAATAAGAGACGGAAATTTCTCCGCATTAGTTCAGCCGCCATCCCTGGAGATAAAATCTGAGACAACAACCACTTACAGTCTCCGAATATCGCGCCACACATCTTTCCTATCATTCTTTCTCTTCTTCAACCTCACCCTCACGCCCGCGCTGTGTTGAATCATTTAAAGGGTATTCATAATCCCTTGAGCGCGTGTAGATTATATAAAAAAAAGCACCTTATCCACTGCGTCATTGCCACCCATACTTTTATTTTCAAGCGAATTATTTTCTTCGTAATTCCAAGTCAGCTAAGATCTAGACATTTTTACAAATCGGCACTGTACTTGCATAAATACATGTCCCCATCCCCATGACGACCCCATCTTTCAATTAAATAAACGTCCCCGTCGTCGTTCGAACTTTGATTAATGGTTCGGCAATAATACATTATATTACACCACACGTTATACTACTCCATATATATAAATCTATGAAGTACATAATACACTGAATCACTGACAACGAGCCAGAAATTTGTCTGACTATGTTGTTTAGTCATAGTCTTAACTTTCGTTATCTGTTTTCCCCTCCGGACAAAGGCTAAGCAAAAACAACGACTTCTTGGTTGACGGGCATACATAGCTGTATTTTTTTAGGAGAGTACGATAACTCAGGCGCCGAAAAATATTAATGGATTCTAGTAGAACAGTTAGTTACAAGTGTTTTTTAATATGGGAAAAGGGGGGGTTTATCTCCCCCCGTTTTGCCGGGAGGGGCAATTTCATAAAAAAAGTCCTAAAAATGGAAAACAAAATATTTAAAAATAACGGTAATACTCAAAAATAAGTGTTATAACTTTTATTAAAGCCAATACCTTAATCTATTAGCAAATTTTTAAATGAAGTCGAATCTATGCATAGTTTTTGAAAACACGGTTTTTAAACTCAAACTTTGGGAAGAAAAAGATTTAAAAAATGTATAAAGTGTAATTTTTCAAAACTGTAAAATAATAAAGGGTTATCCATTTTGCGCTTTCAAAAGTATAGGGCTGGAATTCGACATCTGTCAAACTAAATTGTTGTTGTTGTTTCATTTTTCAGTTGAAAGTCTGACATTTACGAAAATGTATCGCTTAACTATTGCACAACTGGTAAAGATTGTTAAAACCTACTACAAAAATGGTGATTCTGGCACAGCCACATATCGTGCTTTAAGAGGAGATTATGGCTTACGTAATCGTCCAACTACGCAAGCAATTGGCAAAATTGTGAAGAAATTTGAAGAGACTGGATTGGTTACAGATATTGTAAGGCCTGTGCATCATCGTTTCGCTCGTACCACTAAAAATATAGCTGCTGTAAGTGAAAGTGTTGCCGAAGACACGAATGTGTCGATTCACGAATGTGGCCGAAGACACGAATGTGGCGAATTCCTTTTCAATCAACCGCCGACCAGATTGACCACATTGCGATCGACGCAAGGCACTCCTCCAGTATCAAGGATGTACGAACGTTCCGAGGAGCCAACGTGGACTCGGACCACTACCTCGTTGAAGCCAAGGTAATGCTAAGGATATCCAGACCAAAGGCAAAACGGGAAAATACTGTGAGAAAATTTGACGTCGGACGGCTACAGTCGCAGGAAATCACAAGGTCCTTTTCCGATCAAGTCTCTCACGCCCTCTTAAATCGCCCTTTGCCGCCAAACTGCAAGTATCGAAGACCAGTGGAAGAATTGCCAGGAAGCAATCAGAGATACCGCCTCTAACGTACTTGGCCTCGCACGACCACCACAGCGAAACCCCTGGTTCGATGAAGAATGCCGGCAAATACACATAGCCAAATAACAGGCATACAAAGCGGCGCTGCATAGAAGGACTAGAGCTGCTCGCGAGCTCTTCGAGCAGAAGTGAAGAGAGGAACACAAGCTTCTAAGAAGGAAAAAGAAAGTGCATGAGAAGCGGGATCGAGGAAATAGAGGGATGCCATTGCAGGAATGACATTCGGAAGTCTTACCAAAAAGTAAAAAGAACCTCCCAGGGGTACAATTCCCGAACCGAAACCTGCAAGGATGATCAGGGGAACATCGTGGGAGAATCGCAGTCGGTGCTGAGGATATGGAAAAATTATTTCTGCAAATTGTATAACGGCAATGACGAACCGAATCCCGCTATTGTGCAGACTGTACCATTCAACCTGGACGACGTAGTCTAACAATACCGTCCACCCGATCTCGACGAAGTAAAGATAGCTTTATCTAAACTTAAGCCCAACAAAGCTGCTAGAGCTGATGGTCTTGCGGGCGAGTTGTTCAAAGCGGCGGGCGATGAACTGGTAAGGAGTATGCATCAGCTCATCTGTAAAATATGGTCGGAGGAAAGCATGCCCGATGAATGGAACCTCAGCATTGTTTGCCCGATCCTCAAAAAAGGCGATCCTCTGGCCTGCACCAACTAAAGAGGCATCAGTCTACTTAATACCGCCTACAAGATCTTCTCTGCCGTAGTTTGTGAGCGCATAAAGCCTTTCGTCAACAACCTGATAGGTTCCTTATCAGTTTGGCTTTAGGCCAGGGAAGTCCACTATCGACCAAATATTCTCACTACGGCAGATCTTTGGAAAAAACCCAGGAATTTCAAATCGAATGTCAATGGTGCTTTCGTGAGTATTGAGAAGGAAGCCAAGAAGATGGGTTTAACAGTGAACTGAAGCAAAACAAAATATATGCTGTCAACAAGAAAGGACACCCAGCACCGCCGGCGTCTCGGACAGAACGTCACTATAGACAGCTATAATTTTGAAGTGGTCAGAGACTTTGTATACCTAGAATCCACTATAAACTCAGCGAATGATACGAGTGCTGAGATCAAACGCAGAATTACTATTGCCAATCGCAGTTTCTTTTGGCTAAGAAGGAAATTGAGAAGCAAAGCCCTCTCTCGAGCAACTAAACTGTCCATATATAAAACGCTCAGAGACATGGACAATGTTAACGGTGGATGAGAACGCGTTAGGTTGTTTTCAGAGGAAAATTCTCCGGGTGATTTTTGGTCCCGTCTGCATAGATGGGGAATGGAGAAGATGATACAACAACGAACTATACGGGCTGTACAGCGATAACGACCTAGTCACAAAATTGAAAAGCCAACCACTGAGATGGCTGGGTCACTTAGATCGAATGGACACCAATGCTCCGGCCCGGAAAGTCTTTGAATCCTGCCCCGTGGGACAGCGCAGTAGAGGTGGACAGCGTAAAAGGTGGCGCACGCAAGTGAAAGAGGATCTCAACCAACTTGGAGTGCGAAACTGGAGACAGATAGCTAGAAACCGAGCCGAATGGAAGAAACTTGTTGGTTGAGGCTCTGGTCGTTCTCTGGAATTACGACTGTCTTACGGCACATTATGGCGTGTTTTGCATTTGAATCGACACCGACATCCATATAAGGTCCAGCTCACACAACAACTGAAGCCAGCTGACCATTCACAACTTCGTAGATACGTCGAATGGTTGCTTGAACAACAGGCGGTGGACGTCGATTTGCGAACAAAATTTTCTTCAGCGACGAAGCGCATTTCTCACTCGGTGGGTATGTTAATAAACAAAATTGTCGTATTTGGGGTTCTGAGAATCCTCAAGTAATTGAAGAGAGATCTTTGGTCCGGAGTTGTGATTGGATCTTACTTCTTGGAAAACGACGATGGAACGACTGTCACTGTCAATTCGGAGCATTATGGTCATATGATGCGACTTTTTTTTGCCTACTTTTGAAGAATACGACATGGCGAATACGTAGTTTCAAAAAGACGGTACCACATGCTACACAACTAAAGCGAATATGGCTTTATTGCAAGAGAGATTTCCTGGCCTTTTTTTGTGGGGCTATACGAAATACCGTGTTTATGCAGATAAACCTTTAACTCTTGAGTACTTGAAAACCAACATTCGTCAAGTTATGTGTGAGATACAGCCCAATATGTGTCAAAAAGTGGTCGAAAATTACCTCAAAAGAATCGATGCTTGCAACAATTCGCATGCTGGTCATAATGTCAACGTTCAAACTTTATAATAAAAAAGAAATATCAAGAAAAAAAATATTTTATATCTGATTTATTTACGTTTACTTTTAAAACCGCAAAATGGATAACCCATTAAAATATTTTTTTTCACAAACCCCGTTGCTTTGATTAATTCTTAATTCCAAAACTGAATACTTTATAATTTTATGTGTTCTAGTTTTGAGAAAATTGAAATTTTCTAAAGCTAGCTACTTTTTTCATGAGATTTTTATTGTATTTACGGTGATCTCACTTTGAGGGGAGTGTACCATAACTACGGTGCCACAAAATAGTAACGGATTTTTGTAGAGGGGCTTAATACAATCATTTTATCCTGCGGAAGAGGTGGTATTTCTCCCTCCTTTTAGGCGGTTGGGGCAATTTTCTAAAAAAAATGACTTAAAATTTAAATAAAATTGATTTAAGAACATCGGTAAACACTTACAACAATAAAATTATAGATTTTCTGAAGCCAGAAGTTTGAAGGTATTTTTTTCAAAACAAACTATTAAGGCACATAACAAGATTGAAACAAATCATAAGAGGACAAGTTCTTGAATTTCAGAAAATGTATATTCTTTTATTGTAAGTGTTGCCGTTGTTTTTAAATCTTTTTTTAATTATAAGTCATTTTTTTAGAAAATTGACCCTCTCGTCTAAGAGGAGGGAGATAGATCCCCCTTCCGTAGGATTAAATGATTGTATTAAGCCTCAAGTTTCTCAAAACCTAGAACACGTAAGATCATATAGATTTCAGTTTTTGATTAAGAATTAATCGGAGCAACGAGCTTGTGAAAAAAAATATTATATAATTTTACAGTTTTGAAAAATTACACTTTAATTATTTTCCTTATTTTTCTTCCCAAAATTTGAGTTTAAAACCCGTTTTTTCAAAAACTATATATAGGTTCCAATTGATTTAAAAATTGGCTAATAGATTAAGGTATTGGCTTTAAAAAAGTTATAAAACTTATTTGTAATATTACGGTTATCTTTAAATATTTTGTTTTTTAGTACTTTTTTATGAAATTGCCCCTCCCGGCCAAACGGGGCCAGATAGACCCCCTACCCATATTGAAAAATACTTGTATTAAGGCCCTCTAAAAAAATTCGTTACTTACTCGTGCCATTTTTTTCTTTTACCAAATAAACGAAAATTATAAAGAGTTAAAAAAAATAGTTTTTAAAATTGCGTCGATTGAAAAGGAATTTAGGAAAGCAGTCAGAGGGGGCGAACTTGAGAAGGAAAGCAGCAAGTAAGAGGATTTGAAAGGTGTTTTTAAAAACAAATTCGTCTTTTTTTTGGTTTTATCCTTTGTTCTTTTATTTCGGGACCTAGTGGGGTCCATGCTTGCGGCCTTAGTCTCAATTCAAGTTGAATTTGAATTTTCTTGGTACCATTTTCTTTTGTTTTAGTTTTATTTGAAATTTTCCTTAAACTTTTTTCTATCTAAAACATTTTGTTAATTCTATTTATTTATCGAAAATTCTTGATCTTAATCCAGGCGTAAGCCAATGTTTCCCAGATATTTATAAATAAAAATAAATATTTTTCAGTTCCTCTTGGGAATACAAACTTTGCACTTCCTTCAATAATTAAAGACGACATTTCCATTACTCGGTTAAAGCAAAGGACCCTATACAAAGTTTCCTGGCGCCCACCCTATAGCGTAAGTAAGTCCCTGTGCTTACAACACAAATTATTTTCATAATATTAGGTTTTTCGTTGAACCCTGAAGTCGCCTAGGGTCGCCCTAAAGCGTTTTTTGGAAAACCTAAAGTCACCTTGATAAACAAAGTATGTGTTTTTTGAAACCTAGGGTTGCCCTCAACTCGCCCTGTAGTAGATCTAGGTTTTTAGCTGGGGCAAGTTGAGGTAAATGAATAAACGTCAAAGTCACATGCTATCTGATTTGATTTGTTATTTTTAAAATGGAAATAAAAGAATACTCGAATTAATTTTCAGACACAAAAATGCAAAATGGATACCTTTGAAGAAGTTGTGGATTGTGCATAGGTCCAATATTTCAAGTTTTAATTATTAAATGACATAACTTGCTTTTCTGCAATATAAAATTAATGGCCTTCGGGTGTTTTTTGAGAACCGAAAAACTCTGGACAACTCTTAGGGTTGTCGAAAAACTTAGGTCGACCATGGGTAAACAACAACCAACGAACGAACCTATTACCTTCCTTACATACTAGCTTACATAGTTGCATTTCCTTTTTTTAATACCCAGTTGTTTATTCTTTTTTTTGTCGGCATTAAATTCGCCCCACCCCCACCTATCTAGCCGTTTGGTTGGATCGTTTTTTCAGTGTTACTGCCATATTTTCTTTTCTTTCTCTATCTCTCTTCGTATTACCTGACTGTTTATTTATCATTTCGAATTTAACTTTCGCGTGTTTCAACTTCACTTGGCAGCAAATAAACCGGGCCACCCGCTACGTTGATATTCTTTGAAAGTATAAAACATACAACTAAAAGAGTAGTACCTACAGAAAGCGCGACTCATGTTGATGAAAATAACCTTAAACGTACTCTTAAGTACCGTTAAGTCACATTGTAATCAAGCAACAAACACAATGCTGACGATTTACTCTATTTTGACTAAATTTTGCAATTACTCTTCTTTTTCTGTTATATTTTCTTTTAGTTTTTGGTCATTGTTTGCAGAGCACGCGTATTTTCTGTACTAAGTCATTAGGTCAAAAACAACGTAAAACAAATCGAAGACTTCAAATCAGCAGATTCTCGGTGCAACGAGTTTAAAGAAGATACCTAGAGACTGGAGGATTCGATCGACGTCCAGGTATGGCAGACCTATGGCTACTTCAGCAGCAGATGATCGGTATATAAAACTTCCTGTTCTGCGAAATCGCCGCCTAAAGGCAGTTCAAGTCCAACAAAGTCTGCGTGACAAACACCAAGTTTTCATAAGTTCAGATACCGTCGGAAGGAGACTTTCTGAATAGAACCTGACTCCAAAGAGAGCTACAACAGGCCCAGCATTAACCGTAGCCCTCCGTCGAGCACGGCTTGAATTTGCTCGAGACCTTAGGGATTGGACCATAGAGCAGTGGGTCAAAGTACTCTTTACTGATGAGAGCAGGGTGAGTCTACATGGAAGTGATCGACATCAGAGAGTATATCGTCGCGTTGGTGAACGTTTTTCTTAATGTTGCATATGGAGGAGTATCTGTTATGGTCTGGGGAGGAATCTCCTTAACAGCACATACAGCCTTAGTTTTCATCGAACCAACTGGCCGTACATATGGATTGAATTCTCATCGCTACAGTACGGAAATCCTCGCAGACTATGTGGTACCTTACGTAGGATATATCGGGCTGGATATTGGAGTTAATGCGTGATTATGCACGGCCTCATGTAGTCTACGTGGTAACCCAGTATCTACGCGACGTCGGCGGAGTGGCCAGCTCGAAGGCCGGACTTAAATCCGATAGAAAACTTATGGGACCAACTGAAACGTCGCGTTCGGGCCTGGGTTCCTATTCCAACAACGCTTTCATAGCTGCGACTCGCAGTTGACGAGGGGTGGAATGCAATTCCGCAAGATTTCATCGTCAGGCTCTTGAGTTCGATGAATACAAGGATGCTGGCGGTTATCCGAGCAAGGGGAGAAAATACTAAATACTGACCAAAAACTTTTTTTTAATTTTTTCTCTATCATTGGATTCATTTTTTTTTATTTTATGATAACTGAAATTATCACAACTGTAAAACGACTCTTTTTTTGCATAATCTTAAATAAACTCTAAATAAATTGAATAATCCCAACGAGTTTCCATTCATTTTAATCAGCATAAGCCGCTCTTTCTGTAGGTACCAAATTTTTAGTTGTACTCGTATGTTTTATACTTTTAAACAAAATTGAATCCGAGTTCGAACGTTGAGGGTGGCCCGGTTTATTTGCTGTCGAGTGTACTACTCAACTGTATTCCCTGAAATTTAATTGGCAGTTGCAGTATAAACAAAATGCATGAACTTGCTCTTGTATTTCAAGGCCATAATGCGGGTAGTCATTGCAGATGTATGCCATTATAGTACAGTACAATTTTTATGAATAAGAACTACTAAAATAATTTTAATTGCTTTTTTTTGGGTTAGGTTCGATATCCCGGTTTTTAAATCCCGCCTTTTTACAATACCGCTTTTTGTAATCCCTTCTCTTATAATCCCGTTTTTTTAAATCCCGTTTTCTATTATCTCGCTTTTGCAACCAAACTAGTTGTTTTATTTTAATAAATCACAATCACAAACAACTAGTTTTGATTGCAAAATCAAACCATTAAAGTTTCATGGAGTATTGCTTTTATCTTAAAGGTGATGAAAAATTGCAAAAGGTAATGCGCTTCCTAAATGAAAACTTTGAGGTAATAAATTTTGCAAATATTAACTGTCCCAGCTTCCAATGCAACAAGCTGCTTATTATATAGTAAACATTCTGCCCTCCAAAATGTGTTCTTACTAAATATTTTTTTGCGTAGTCAGCCCCTACAACAGTTTTCTTAAAAAATGTTTTAAAGTAATAAAAAGAACATTGTAGTATTTTTTTTTCTTTTTTTTATATTTTTTTTTTACAAATTAGTTTTCCATTTACAATTTTGTTGTTAAATTCAATAATGTAATAAAAAAATATAATTTACTTAAAACTAAACGTTTCATATTAAATATAATTAATTAAATACACAGTAAGCTTTTACAATACAAAACTTTTGCTACAAAAAAATTGTTAATCAAATAAATAGAACAGTGTAAAATATTTTTTTCATTTTCAATTTTTTTTTTCTTGTTACAAATTAGTTTCTCATGCATGTACAATTTTATTAATAAAATACAGAATGAAATAAATAAATATAATTTACTCAAAACAAAACGTATTCTTATTAAATAAAACAAATTAAATACACAGCCAGCTTTTACAACACAAAAGTTTTCCTAAAAATTTTTCTTTTAGACAAATAAAAAGAACAGTGTAACATACTTTTTTCTTTTATGTATTTCTTTCTTTTTACAAATTATTTACAATATTGTTAATAGATTAAATAATGAAATAAATAAATAGATTATATTAAATTTTGATTAGATTAGATTTGTATTGGTTAATACTTTTAAGAGATTGAATACAATATTTACGATATGTACATTAAATCTTTTGAGCATGGCGTCTATCTAAATAAATGAATAAAATTAACTTAACGACTGTTTTAATATGTCGTTTTAAATTACCCCAAATATATCACCACACCAACAACAACAATGCATAATTTTGTTTAACTATTTTAATATTTTATTCAAAATATTCCAACAAAAACCTTCCTCTATGGCTAGCTGATAACCTGCCTGTATTTAATGACAAATAATTGACACCCAACATGTTGTTTTGTCTTTTAATATCCTGTTAACAACGCATTAAATATCAACATTAATATAAACATTTACATTAACCAAACAACCAAATAACGTCAAGTGTAAACTTAATCTTGGGCTGTGTGGATCCCGATCGCCTTGTTTGAACTTGAAGAACATTCGAATTTTATAAATAAAAGTGAGCAGATTCGATAACTAAAATACAAAATAAAAGTATACAAGAAAGGGCAGGATAAGCAAAGCAAGCGGTATCGACCTATACCAAGGCAAATTAAATGTATATACTGTAAGCTAAAAAAAGAAAGACAAAATCTGTAAGGGTTGCCGGTAGTCGATCTCACTCTCTTGTTACTTATTTATGTATCTAGTTGTAAGTGTATGTGAAAATGTCTGCACGCTCACATAATCCACAAAGGCAGTTCAGTTGATTTTGTGCTATAAAGACGAGCGGTTGTGTTCTAATTTAATGTATCGTGTGAATAAATCAAACTTTGAAGCAAATAATAAAACGAGACTTTAATTATATTGTAGACCTTAAAAGCCAAAAAAGTGACCATATATTAGACATAAAATACATACATAATATAACTAACAAAATTATAGTTGTCGGATTGACGCCAGAACGTCTCTATTACACCCCGGGTTTTCCCAATAATAACTCTTTTATCATAACCTACTTCCTACAAATTATATTTTATTACGACTATTACATTGTAAATTGAGTGGATAAAAAAGTAATAAAACCAAAATCTTATTTAAGCCAATCATGTTATAATACGCCCAAGTAAAAGCAAATTCAAATTTAGAACTAAAATTTAAATACTCATTTTATTTCGGACAAAAGGGAATACGAAGCGAAACCGAAAACCAATTTGGTTTGAAATTTCAATTTTTAGCGCGTGAATTTCCGATAGGTTTTCTTTGGTGGATTGGTTTATAGACACCGTCGAAAGTGATATATTACTGGGATTTTTTTCATTTAAATTAATATAAATGTGAATTTTTTTATAATTTTTTTTAATAAAAACAAACTAAAGAAGTAAACAATCATTTTTTTATAATAAACGCATAGGAGCCCAAGACAGAAACACACCAATCAGCAACAATTTTCTGCGCTCATAGAATTCATAAGGAAAAACGAAGGGATAGCCAAAGGATAAACAGTGACGTTTATTCATAGGTCCGCAGGTGTTCACAGCACACCCTACCAAAAGCATCTGTATTTTGCATGTGTTACAAAAATCCCTAACAGTTTTCATTTTAATTTGTTTTCCAATTACTTACCTTATTCAAAGATTTTCTCATAACTTCAACGCAGTGATTCCACGTTCAAAATTAAAAAAAAAAGACACGAAATTCATGCTCCTTTATAAATCTTTCTACAGCCCTTGGTGTTCACCCTCATCAACCGCACGGTTTTCCTTTTCCTTTTTCGGACAGGAAGAGAATTCATTCTCAATCAAAAAACACAAATACACACTTTTGGGTGTTCTCCCAACATCATCGCACCCAAGTGATACAAATCCCCATATTAAAAAAATATCCAACAGAAAGCCTATATGGTTAGGTGTTCAATAACATTCAGTGCACCGTCGGCCAGCGTCGGCCAGCGTCGTTCATTCCACAATAGGTTTTTGGTTTGGTAGTGCAAGAGAAGCAGGATCAGAACACAGTACAAAGAGAATTGGTAATTTGGTATTCATTTTCATTGAGCCTGCTGTTGATGTGCGCTTTGGTGCGGATTTATTCTCTGTACCTGTACGAAAACATACCTTATAGATAGATGCTACGATCATAGAGAAACCAGTTATGCCAGCCAATGCCATGCCATGCGATACGTGAACAAAAGGATATAGAGAAAAGAGAGCTTTATTTTTTAAACTTTTAGTGTTTGGCTCTTATTTTTTTTATTGCGTGCTTGCGGTGCGGATTCATTGCGTGTACCAAGTACAAATCCAAACATACTCATAAGCGACGTTCACGTGCAAGTGTATGTAAAGCGACATCGAAGGTCGAACAAAATACAAAATGATTTAATTAATGCAGTAGTAAATGTTATTTATCATTCTGATAACATTAAATGACAGTGCTAGATTTCAAATAAATAACTTGAGAACGAGTTTTCATCATATTTTGGAAGCATCTAGAAATTCTATTGATCTTTTCCAAAACGAGGTCTAGAAAGTTTTGAACTGCGATATCGCAAATTATTTTTTTAGATAATCTTCAAATTGAAATGCGGTTCGAGTCGTTGACAAAATTTAAGTTACTAGCATAACTTTCTATGAAAAACATTGTTGAGTATGGAAAAAAATCCGCTGCTGAAGTTTTTGAAAGCCTAAAGTTCATATGGTGCATTTTTTTCATTTTGCAAGGCTGAAGAATGAATTAATTGTTTTTTTAAGTTTCCTCCTTAAAAAATATCTCCGTTAAAGATATTCCAAGAACGGTTGATGCTCTTGAATTAAAAGAAACTTTTTCGAAAACATTTAAACTAAATTGACTGTTCGTAAAAATAGCCACATTGAATGAATCCATCGAACGTCCATTTTCTGATCTTAAACACGTTAAATCGTATGATAGAAATAAAATGCATTGAAGGAGAAGTTAGTGAACGCCTTGCCTGAATCAGGAGAAATACTTAAACTTTAGACGTAAAGTTCTTTGATGGGTATACGACGTCAAATAAATCATTTTAACTCAGGCGGGGTCCTCCTGGGAAAACGACATCTATCTATCTCCTCTAAATAATTGGTGTGACAACAACAGTTACTACAACCAGATGGCAAATGCATCGCGTTCAAGAAATTCAAAAATTGTATCTTGACGATCTATTCGACTTCGAACCTACAAGACACTTCGATTTCACCGCTAACTTTTGTCAAGAACTGTTGGAACTCCTGAGCGCCAGGTAAGAACCCAATTGAGGATCGTGCTTCTCAGTGAAAATAAATAACGCAAAACACACGATACAAAATAAATTGAACCAGAACCAGTCCATCCAGATCACGGTCAAGATCCAAAAACTGGAGAAATGAATTCAATCTATAGAAAATCAAGTCAGGCACTTACCTGAACATAATCTAGAAATACAAAATTTAATGACTCATACCAGGAGAAAATTTGAGAATTTAGTCCCACATACCTGATCGAGAAGAGGTCTAGTAATCCTCAAAGGCAACGGTCTACATTTCCTTTTTGGAACTATGGACGATGATGGTCGATCAAGTATAGCATTGATGCCAAATCGGAATCAAAACTGTCACACAGGCACAATTCGCGTCATCTTCATTTTTTTAGAGTTCTTGAGTCAGGTGACGAGGATTATTCGGGACACTAAGTTTCCGATCGTCAGTTTGAGCGGATCGATTTCTAATTCTTTCCCATCTCTTTATTATTGTAATACGCAAGTGCCAATTTTTAATCTTTTGAACAAAAATTTCCATTCAATAGATTAAGTAGTAAAGTGTTAAATAAAATAAAAATAAACTGAAAAACTATTCTCTTTTTTTTAACTCTGGACTAAAATAAAATACTCAGAAAGTTAAGAAGAGAAAGAAAATTAAATAACGTACAACAGTCATACCAAATACCTTCGAGTTTCAGAAAAACGATCGAGAACTTTAAATAAATCCCAAGAGAGTAGAGGTTCGGTGTTTTATTGTAGTAAGTTTTTGAAAATCCGTATACATTTTATAGAACAAGAATAACTATTTCTTTCGAAAGAAATATTGAGGTCTTCGTGAGGATATACATCAGAGTTTGGATGTACTTTAAGGTCTGTTAAATCATCGAATAATAAAAAGTGCCTACAAAAAACGACAAACTCTTGCTGTATAAACTTCAATTAAAAATTGAAAAACTGATTAAACTGAGAACAAAGGAAAAAATATCTTAAACCTAACCTAAACGTTCTTTCACAAAAAAATAAAAAATTCCTTAACGTAAAGATGGCCTTCCGGATTATCAATCAATATGCGGGTGCTGGGAGTAGCTGCCCTTAACAAAGTATTCTGTTTCGTGACATCGGATCGGTCGGTCGATTTCTAAAACTTTTTTTTTGTGAAAAAAAAAATCAGAATAATAAAATAAAACAAAAGCATATCTTACCAAATCTTTTAATAAATTCGATATCTTTCAAACTCTTAATAAATTCAAAATCTTACCAAATTAAGAAATAATATTGTAAGAATAAATAAACTTAGAAAATTAGCGGACGCCGTTCATTTAGACACTACAAAAAAAGGAACACTACAGAAGGTAAGAACCCAACTGAGAATCGTGCTTCTAAAAAAACAGATAAATAACATTTAAGATAACAACATAGACATTAAGAATAGAAAGATAAGACAAGAAATTGTATATTGTGGCGGACACTACATAGGAGTGTAGACACACCATCAATTAAAAGCTGAATGCGAACCAAACACCCAACCATGAACAGACCCAATAAAACAAGTAGGAGAGTACCAACCTATATATCTTAAAATATATGTTGGTACTCATCGAATTGTAAAAAGGTCTGGTCGATTGTGTCTGGCTATGTGGCGGACATTCTCAATTCGGCTGCGCAACAAATTAATCACTTCACATTTAGCTCGTCATTAATTATATATTTATTAATTTCTGTCCACCTCCTTCAGAGGCGCCATTAATCTTAACAATCGTTCGGGTATCAATTGGTAATAAAAGCTATTGTTTGTTCAATATATTCAGCACAAATTCTTTTTATTGGAAGTTTCTCGAATGAATTTAGGGTTGGCTGCGAGCCGAGACAATAGATCCTCCGCTGCCGCCGGCATTCTTGCGTCGCCCATGGCAGTAGCAGCTGGCCGCACTTGGGTGTGGCTCACAACGCTGTAGAAGCCGTCAATCCCAGGTGTAGTTGCTGACCGTAAACATTAGTCCACAAAATATATATAAAAGTTACATAGTGAAATAAATTAGTATTCATTTCGACTTACAACCGAGGTTTTACTCAAAAATTGCATTTATCACTAAAATGCTGCTAAAGGTTTGAAAATGAGATTTGGATCCGCTTTCCAACTGAAAGGCGAAATATTATAGGATTGGCAAAAGGGGGGAAGTGTATAACAAAGTTCTGCAACGCAAAAAATACATTAAAGGCCATTCGAAAGAGATACAGTACACCTAAAGTTGTTGTATCGAACTGCATTAATATTTGACACAGCAGTCGATGTATTGCGCAGGTTATGTTAATATATTTCTTATATTCATACATTGTGCGCTTATATTGTTAACGAAAGAAGAAGGTTATTTAAAATGTAACGAAAGAACATTCATTCGAATAAGAACCACGAAGGTGGACGGTGAAGGTTAGAATAAAGAGTGGTTTTTTTGTACAATCTTTTTTCACTATAATTCTTGTTGTGTTTTTATTTAAATATTGAAGGTTTTACAGGAACGCTACAGTCTCCTGTTACTGGCCATGCGAAGGTTAAGTATTTAATTGTGTTACGAAACATTTGGTCCGTGTAGAGCCGGATTTGTGCCAGTGTCAAGAAGGTACAACGTTTTTTGTTGTAGGAAGTGTTTATTTTTTGTGTAAAAAAAAATATGTGCAAATAATCATATAGAATATTAAAGAAGGTATTAAATTTGCATAGTTATGGAAGCGCATGAATCATGTCCAGACATATTGCAAAGTATTCGAAGGGTACGAAAGAAACAAACGAAAAAAAAATCCAAAATCTATAACGAAGGTAGCATAATGTAAGTACGAAAGATATTTATACACATTCTATTTTTTCTCTTGCTAAACGGTGCACTGGATGGGAATATAAATGCCCAAGCAACCAACACTTGAACGAAGGAATGTTCGCAACGAACAAAACGATGGAAAAGGCACACACACACACAACGTTCTCGCTTACAACCAGGGGCCAATTTCACAGATCATATATAACATACATTGTATGATTTTGACGGCACTGATACATCAATTCTGTTTCATGGAATTGTTGTATGATTCACTGTCATACATCAAAAAATTGAATGGAATATTTCCAGTGATCTTCTGTTTCACAGAATTGTTGTATGAATTGTGTGACTAGAATGTATGTCATCTTTTCATACATTTAATACAATAGAAAAAATTGGTGCCGCTCGCTGGCGAAGACAACAGTTGTGTTTATACATATATATCTTGATTTGAAGTGGTTATTATTGTTGTTCGAGTTCTGCAGTTAAAATAAGAAATTTCAACATCATGCAATCAAATTAAAGAAAATATACCAAAGTAAGTTTTTCCACTTCTTTTATAAATTAGCAGCGGTCCTTTCCGGCTAAATTTTTATTTAAATAACTAATTTGTTTGTGTAAAAGAAAAATGGTTCATATCTTTATGGATTTCTTTTGAAATCCTCTGGAAAATTGCGTTAACCATTTTCATTTTAATTATTAGAAAATTCCTTCCAAATTGTTATTGAACTTTGAATGTTTGAGGCAAATTAATGTTTGTCCTCATCCACAAGAAACGGCTGCACCTAGAAGAATGGTTAATACTAGATTCTAGATTCCCTATAGGATCCTCTTGAAAATTGCGTTAACCATTTTTCATTTTAATTGTTAGAAACAAAAATTGACTGTTTGGTGCAAATGCAAACAAAAACATGAACAAAATTCTGCGTCCTCAAGAAACGGCTACACCTAGAAGAATGGTTAATACCTTTCTAGATTCCCTATAGGATCCTCTTAAAATTGCGTTAACCATTTTTTCATTTTAATTGTTAGAAAAAAAAATTACACCCAAGTGGTCATTGAACCTTGACTGTTTCGTGCAAATTCAAAAAAAAAAACATGAACAAAATTCCGCGTCCACAAGAAACGGCTACACCTAGAAGAATGGTTAATATCTTTTTAGATTCCTTATAGGATCCTCTTGAAAATCTGCAAAATGTTGTTGTTTGTGGATTAATCTCTGGTAACGTCAATAAAATGAGACAAAAAAGAAGTGTCGTAATCTTGTTTTCTTTGATTCATGACGTTCAAGCATTAATCAAAGGAAACAAGATTATGACACATCTTTGTTTTTCTTATTTTATTGACTAACGCTTTCAGAAGAGTCCGGAATGCTTCCGGATTTAACGTCAACTTCTAAGTTTCGGAGGATGATGGGAAAAAATTCCACAGGACCACCTGGCAAAATTGGAGGCGGAATGCAATGGTAAGACTAATCAAATTTTATTTGAAAGTACACACATACCTATATATAACATATGTATATAATTTTAGGCTAAGATCGACCGCATTAAAAAGACGGGTGTTGGTGGGGTTCGCGCCGAGGACCTCACTGATGAGAATGACAGAATCATATTGGCTATTGTGGGAGAGGAGGTTTGTTTGTTTCTAATTGTACTTAACTACTAAAAATCATTTAATTTAAATTTGTCTTATCTTGGTAGGTCGCATTTGGAATTGGGTCGGAAGAGTCGCATGGCGACAAGAACGACAGCTCAGAACCAAGTCCGAAGCAACCGATGTTGACTCCGGTCCAGCAACAGCCGTCTTCTAGCGGTATACCCATTAGGCCAGATCGATCTGCTGAGAATCGATCCACCACTTTAAAGAACAGGGGCCAATTTCACAGATCATACATAACATACATTGTATGATTTTGACGGCACTGATACATCAATTCTGTTTCATGAAATTATTGTATGATTCACTGTCATACATACAAAAATTGAATGGAATATTTCCAGTGATCTTCTGTTTCACAGAATTGTTGTACGAATTGTATGACTAGAATGTATGTCATCTTTTCATACATTTAATACAATAGAAAAAATTGGTGTCGCTCGCTGGCGCAGTTGTGTTTATACATATATATCTTGATTTGAAGTGGTTATTATTGTTGTTCGAGTTCTGCAGTTAAAATAAGAAATTTTAACATCATGCAATCAAATAAAAGAAAATATACCAAAGTAAGTTTTTCCACTTCTTTTATAAATTAGCAGCGGTCCTGTCCGGCTAAATTTTTATTTAAATAACTAATTTGTTTGTGTAATAGAAAAATGGTTAATATCTTTATGGATTTCTTTTGAAATCCTCTTGAAATTTGCATTAACCATTTTCCTTTTAATTATTAGAAAATTCCTTCCAAATTGTTATTGAACTTTGAATGTTTGAGGCAAATTAATGTTTGTCCTCATCCACAAGAAACGGCTGCACCTAGAAGAATGGTTAATACTAGATTCTAGATTCCCTATAGGATCCTCTTGAAAATTGCGTTAACCATTTTTCATTTTAATTGTTAGAAACAAAAATTGACTGTTTGGTGCAAATGCAAACAAAAACATGAACAAAATTCTGCGTCCTCAAGAAACGGCTACACCTAGAAGAATGGTTAATACCTTTCTAGATTCCCTATAGGATCCTCTTAAAATTGCGTTAACCATTTTTTCATTTTAATTGTTAGAAAAAAAAATTACACCCAAGTGGTCATTGAACCTTGACTGTTTCGTGCAAATTCAAAAAAAAAAACATGAACAAAATTCCGCGTCCACAAGAAACGGCTACACCTAGAAGAATGGTTAATATCTTTTTAGATTCCTTATAGGATCCTCTTGAAAATCTGCAAAATGTTGTTGTTTGTGGATTAATCTCTGGTAACGTCAATAAAATGAGACAAAAAAGAAGTGTCGTAATCTTGTTTTCTTTGATTCATGACGTTCAAGCATTAATCAAAGGAAACAAGATTATGACACATCTTTGTTTTTCTTATTTTATTGACTAACGCTTTCAGAAGAGTCCGGAATGCTTCCGGATTTAACGTCAACTTCTAAGTTTCGGAGGATGATGGGAAAAAATTCCACAGGACCACCTGGCAAAATTGGAGGCGGAATGCAATGGTAAGACTAATCAAATTTTATTTGAAAGTACACACATACCTATATATAACATATGTATATAATTTTAGGCTAAGATCGACCGCATTAAAAAGACGGGTGTTGGTGGGGCTCGCGCCGAGGACCTCACTGATGAGAATGACAGAATCATATTGGCTATTGTGGGAGAGGAGGTTTGTTTGTTTCTAATTGTACTTAACTACTAAAAATCATTTAATTTAAATTTGTCTTATCTTGGTAGGTCGCATTTGGAATTGGGTCGGAAGAGTCGCATGGCGACAAGAACGACAGCTCAGAACCAAGTCCGAAGCAACCGATGTTGACTCCGGTCCAGCAACAGCCGTCTTCTAGCGGTATACCCATTAGGCCAGATCGATCTGCTGAGAATCGATCCACCACTTTAAAGAACAGGGGCCAATTTCACAGATCATACATAACATACATTGTATGATTTTGACGGCACTGATACATCAATTCTGTTTCATGAAATTATTGTATGATTCACTGTCATACATACAAAAATTGAATGGAATATTTCCAGTGATCTTCTGTTTCACAGAATTGTTGTACGAATTGTATGACTAGAATGTATGTCATCTTTTCATACATTTAATACAATAGAAAAAATTGGTGTCGCTCGCTGGCGCAGTTGTGTTTATACATATATATCTTGATTTGAAGTGGTTATTATTGTTGTTCGAGTTCTGCAGTTAAAATAAGAAATTTTAACATCATGCAATCAAATAAAAGAAAATATACCAAAGTAAGTTTTTCCACTTCTTTTATAAATTAGCAGCGGTCCTGTCCGGCTAAATTTTTATTTAAATAACTAATTTGTTTGTGTAATAGAAAAATGGTTAATATCTTTATGGATTTCTTTTGAAATCCTCTTGAAATTTGCATTAACCATTTTCCTTTTAATTATTAGAAAATTCCTTCCAAATTGTTATTGAACTTTGAATGTTTGAGGCAAATTAATGCTGTCCTCGTCCACAAGAAACGGCTGCACCTAGAAGAATGGTTAATGCCTTTCTAGATTCCCTATACGATCCTCTTGAAAATTGCGTCAAACATTTTTCATTTTAATTGTTAGAAAAAAAATTACACCCAAGTGGTCATTGAACCTTGACTGTTTTGTGCAAATTCAAAAAAAAAACATGAACAAAATTCCGCGTCCACAAGAAACGACTACACCTAGAAGAATGGTTAATACCTTTTTAGATTCCTTATAGATCCTCTTGAAAATCTGAAAATTGTTATTGTTTGTGGATTAATGGATTTTAATCTCTGGTGACATCATAAGACAAAAAAGAAGTGTCGTAATCTTGTTTTCTTTTATTCATGATGTTCAAGCATTAATCAAAGGAAAAAAGATTATGACACATCTTTGGTTTTCTTATTTTATTGACTAACGCTTTCAGAAGAGTCCGGAAGGCTTCCGGATTGCCAAATAAAAACGACATTATTTTGCAAATTTATAAACTTTTACATAAACTTTAATTATTAGTAATGAGTACAAAAAAAAAATACATTCACAATATTAAATTTCTGCTCCGTTTTAACTTTTTTGTGAATTAACCATCACTTCATCTGACCCTGGTATATGTTTCGAGTTCAGCAATGCAGAAAAATATCCATTTAATTTTGACTGCAACTCAGCTGGAGTACCATATCTTCGACGATTCGTCCATTCTCCAATACAATAATTCTGTCATAATCCTTTAAAATCGAAAGACTATGCGCTGTTGTTATAATCGTTCGTCCATGGAAAACCTTATGAGCTGTATCCAATAAAGTGGCTTCATTTGTTGTGTCCATTGAACCTGCTCACCTCATCAAGCAAGAGACAAACAGAACTTGGCAGGATTGCACGTACAAGGCAAAAAAGCTGTTTACATCCAGTGCACAATGTTTTCATGACATCATCTATTTCTGTATCAAGACCCTGAGGCATTGATTTTACAATGAAATCCTTAAGCTGAGCCAAATATATACATTTCCACAAGTCCACATCGGCATTTTGTCCTCTGGGATCTAGATTTTCTCGAATACTAGCATAGAATGGATGGACATCATCTGGAATTATCGAAAATCTGGATCTTATTTCATCAGGATTTACTTCGGCAATATCCACATTTACAATTAATATTCGTCCAGAAATTGTTTCCAGCTCACCGAACAACGACAATACCATAGATGATTTTCCGCTGCCTGTTCTACCGCATAGGCCAATCGTTTGAGCAGCGTGTATTTTCAAAGACAAATCCTTGAAAGCATTGCCTTTTGGCCCTCATATCGTATGCTGACATTAGATTTGTTCGTTGAGCCCTGAAGTCGCCCTTAAGCGTTTTTTGGAAAACCTGAAGTCACCCTGATAAACAAATTCTGTGTTTTTTGAAACCTAGGGTCGCCCTCAACTCGCACTGAAGTAGATCTGGGTTTTTAGCTGGGCCAAGTTGAGGTAAATGAATAAACGTCAAAGTCACATGAGATCTGATTTGATTTTCTATTTTTAAAATGGAAATAAATGAATACTAAAATTAATTTTCAGACACAGACATGCAAAATGGAAACAGTGGAAGTTGTGGATTGTTCTTAGGGTCAACAAAAAATATGCTAAGATGCTAATTTTAACATATTTCAAGTTCTACTTATTAAATGACATAACTTGATTTTCTGCAACATAAAATTATTGGCCCTCGCGTTTTTTTGAATTCATTAAGGCAAACACTGGATATTTTATTGTTTTTGCGGTTTGACTATGAATATTCTCGCCCGCAGCTGCAGCACATATTTCCTCGGAAAGGTCCTATCTTTCACCCTGCAATTTTTTGGTAGTTGTGTGGGGTTAACCTTCATGTTTGCTATCTTTAGAGAATGAACCAACAGGTCGTCCTCGCTTCAGCAATTTTTCTTCTTTAAATTTGTTATCTTCAAATATATTTGGTACTATGTATTTATATATAAATATTATATAGTACATTAATTATTTTGAATTGATAAAATAAAAATATTTTTTTCTAGACAACAAAGGAGCTTCAACTCCTAGTACTTAAAGAGATTTTACAAGCAAAAAATTTGTTGTTTGGAAAATTTTGTGGAACAAAACAGACCAAAGGAGACATTCAGAGTGAATGGACGAGGATAGCTCGCCTGGCCGCAAGCTATGGGCTAATAGCGGAGGATGATGGGGAAAAAAAAGGACCACCTGGCAAAATTGGAGGCGGAATGCAATGGTAAGACTAATGAAATTTTATTTGAAAGTACACACATACCTATATATAACATATGTATATAATTTTAGGCTAAGATCGACCGCATTAAAAAGACGGGTGTTGGTGGGGCTCGCGCCGAGGACCTCACTGATGAGAATGACAGAATCATATTGGCTATTGTGGGAGAGGAGGTTTGTTTGTTTCTAATTGTACTTAACTACTAAAAATCATTTAATTTAAATTTGTCTTAACTTGGTAGGTCGCATTTGGAATTGGGTCGGAAGAGTCGCATGGCGACAAGAACGACAGCTCAGAACCAAGTCCGAAGCAACCGATGTTGACTCCGGTCCAGCAACAGCCGTCTTCTAGCGGTATACGCATTAGGCCAGATCGATCTGCCGAGAATCGGTCCACCACTTTAAAGAACAGGTTGTTGGAGGTAACGCTGTATTTGAGAACCCTCGAATGCAAGGAGAAAGAAATTTTTCTGAATCTACCGCCTTCAGAATACACAAAAAATATAAATGCCTTTTCGTTTTCTTCGGAGGATGAGGATGACGTGTAACAGTTACCACAATTATCCATCATCCTCCGCTATGAGCCCATAGCTTGTGGCCCGGCGTGAGTTATAAACACTCAACTGTACCTCAAGCAGGAAATAAGAGGAAATAATAAAATAAATAAGATCGCTAATGATCTACAAACATCTTAATAAAGATTACCACAGATATTTTATGATCAACCAATCAAGATAATAATAACAAAACAAGATAAAATAAAATACATAACAGATGTCTTATGACCAACCAAATAAGATAAAGATACAAAAAGTATAAACCCTGACGATAAGAAAACCAGGATAAGGATATAAAAAGATTCAACACAGAAGGAGTGGCGAGTAGTGTCAGAATAGTATGTAAGAACTATGTATGTAAAAACTATTTAAATATTTTATTTGTTGAAATGGAAATAAAGTTAACATTTAAAAATATATTTTTTTGAAGTAACCTTTTTTAATTCCGACGGATAAATATAATTGGGGGCTCAACCGGGATAGCTCATTATTAACGTAAAAAGTGAAAGTGAATAAAACAGTCAAATCTACATAAGTACTTGTAGATACAATTAAGAAAAAAAAAAAAAACTTTCAATAGTGAAATTGAAGCTATCAGCCAAATTTGTTAATAATAGGAGAAAAACCAAGTATCCTGAAAGTGTTAACAATCGTGAACTAAAAGGAAGAAACCAGCAAGGTGATTCCCGTTCGCTCTATAAAGCCAATATCCAGCAACAGATTGGAGAACAGCATCCTGAGAAGCAGAGAAAATTATTGGAAAAATCGTAAGTAATTATTTTTAAGAAGTGAAACAAAAATTGTTAAAATGACTACAACAACTATAGATATAAAACAAATAATTGAATTAGCTATTGAACAGGCTACTGCTCAACAGCAGAATCAAATAGATGAATTAACAAAAAATTAGAAAATGTAACAAATTATGAAAAACAAACGATAGATCCACAAATACTAGATAATGAAAGTCTTGACATTATTAAAAGCTTACCAACTTTCGAAGGCAGCAATGAGGTATATGTGAGTTGGCGAGAAGCTTGTCAAAATAATATGAGTCTCTACACTCCTGGTAGTAGACGATATTTTGCTGCTTTAAGCATAAATATGAAATAAAATAATTGGTCATGCGAATTCAGTTCTTACCATCTTATACGGTACTTAACCTTGAAGCCATTTTAAGTAGATTAGACTTCGCCTACGCGGATAAAAGACCAATACATGTTTTAAATCATGAATTAAGTATGATGAAGTTACGGAAAATTTGACATTAATAATAAATAAAGTTATAATGACATATGGTACTTATAGCGAAACCACTGAGAAATTCAATGAATCATATAGGAAAAATGCGTTAATAGCATTTATAAATGGTCTTCATCAGCCAATGTCTGATACAGTATTTAGTATGACACCTGAAGATTTGCCCAATGCACTAGCCCAGGCTCAAGAGTTAGAAAGCAACAAAACAAGAAGTAAATTTCTGAATCAATACAATCAAAGAAATAATATTAGAAACGAAACATTCGGTAATACATTAAGATACCAACAAAAACCCCAAAATAGTTATCAACAAACAAATAGGGCTAGCCACCAGAGTCCAGATCCAATGGAATTAGGATCTTCAGCTTATAGAAAAGTAACTCCACAGGAAATGCAAAGGTTTAGACAGGTACATAATAATCAGAATAATCCATTTAGGAATACTTACAATCAATTTAATTAAAATAGGAATTTTAATAGAAATTTCAGCCAGAATAATAATCAAAATGATAATATTAAAAGAGAAAGAGAACAAAGTGTTCAATTAAGCTCCCAACCACCAAACAAAGTAAGGATAAACAACATTCAAGAGAGTCATTTTTTTAGACAGAACGTGGGATTACCCCACATATATAGAAGAATAATTAGCAAATGGTTAAAAATATTAATAGATACTGGAGCAACATCTTGTTACACGTCTCCAAAAATATTTAGTGATAAGAAAACATTGGAAATTAATAAAAGAGTAAAAACCGTGAATGGGTTTACAATTATTAAATATTATTATGAAATATATATTTTTGATAGAATGGTTCGATTTTACGAAATTGAGAACCTAGACTCAGATTGCTTGATAGGTTACAATCTTTTGCGAAGTGCAAACATAAATTTAAATTTAGAAAGGAATTTATTGATATACAATAATAAAGCAGAAAGGATGTTCATGGATGGCGAACCATTGCCATGGGAGAGTAATATAACACAAACAGGAAATGAAATTAAAGTTACCTTAGAGTCATCAAGTACGACTGACTCACGTTCTATTTACAGTCTCGAACCACGCCTTAATAACCAGGTAATCGAAAAAGTACAATCAGATCAAAACGTTGATATTCTGAATAAACAAGTTCGTTCCCTTATTGAAAAAATACATTCAAAAATAAATATTGATGTGGTGGCAGAAATAAAAACTAATATAGAATCACCAATATGGACAAAACAGTATCCATATCCATTAAGTGCTTCAGAATTTATAAACAAGGAAATAAGTAAAATGCTAAAAGATAATATAATTAGGCCAAGTAAAAGTCCATATTCAAGTCCAGTGTGGGTAGTACCAAAAAAAGGGTTCAACGAAGATGGAACAACTAAGAGCAGGTTAGTCATCGACTAATATAAGTGTATAAGTGACAAATATCCAATCCCAGACACAAATGTTATTTTAAGCAATTTGGGAAAATCTAAATACTTTTCAACGATAGATTTAGAAAGTGGATTTCATCAGATATTAATGAAAGAATCTGATATTCAAAAGACTTCATTTTCCGTGAATAATGGTAAATACGAATATATACGCTTGCCTTTTGGTCTAAAGAACGCACCTTCTATATTCCAAAGAGCTATGGATGATATTCTTAAGCCAAACATCGGAAAATTCTGTCATCTATACATTGACGACATTATAGTTTTTTCAAAAAATATCGAAGAACATACTCAACACCTGAATGAAATAATAAAAATATTGAAAGAAGCAAATATGAAAATATCATTAGAAGAATCTAAATTCTATCAAACAGAGGTGGAATTTCTGGGATATGTTATCAGTGAGAATATAATTACTACCGATCCCAAGAAAATTACCACAATTAAAGAATATCCAGAACCAAAAACCCTTAGACAATTAAGAAGCTTCTTAGGAATGACAGGGTAATATCGTAAATTTATACAAAACTACGCTCAGATAACTAAACCCTTAACAATTCATTTAAATGGTGAAAATGGGAAGATATCAAAGAACCAGAGTAAGAAATGTAATATAAACATTGGAAATGAGGGTAGAAAAGCATTTAATAAACTTGTGGCGGACGGGCCTCCACATGCTAACACACCATCAATAAAAGTAAATGGTTCAATTTCGGAACGCATTCCAGTTTTGACAATTTGTTCGGAGAGAACGAAATGACCAGAGAGTCATGCAACGCGACTCTTCTGACTAGAGTAAAGCCCTGTAAGAAATCTTCCACTTTCCTTGTGAGCTGTCTGGCGGGTGAAAAAGACTGGCATTCCATTTTTGACTGCAGCCGCCATTACACCTCGTTCTAATCCAATGAAATAATTATATTTGCAAATTGAGTCTAATGTATTAAAATATTAAGTCTTATTATTCTGTCACTAATTGTATTAATATCAAGTAAGAAATAAAAAGTCTTTTTTGGTCAATTGTCTAACCGGCAGCAACCGGCATCAGTGGTGGTGTTATTATTGCCATAAGTCTCATCTTCTCATCTTTGTGGACGACGCACATTGCAGTGCATTAATTACCAGAGGCATACCTCGACGTGACCAGCTATTTGGGATATTTTTGTCTACCCTTGGAGCTGATAGTCCAGGAAAAGGGGCTATCGTTTCGTTGGTTGGGCACTGTAGGCCCAAATTGGTGACCCCGACGTGATCTGAGTGCAGAGGCGCTCAAGCGGACTGTTCGACCCAAGTGGCTGCAAAATTTTGTCGAGTACTTGGTTGCTGTGTCGCCAAAAGCGGCACCAATTTCCCATCTCATCACCTGCGAGCCACCACCAGATAACCCATCAAGCAAATTTGGGGTTAAAGAAAAAAAAAACATCAGGCCATCAGCACCGGCACATATATACACCGTTCGATTTTGTTTTGTCAACGGCATCGTCTCATGCAACGGTATACAGCACCGCTTGATTTTTTTTTCTTGGTGACTAACGGCAAAAGCAGTGCTGCATGAACCAGTTATTCTTCTTCGTGCATATTGGCAGACAAATTAAACAACTAAAATTAAAAAATCTTGTGCCTGCAGAACAATTTTATACGGGATCCGTTTGACAGCAGCGTGGATAATTCGAAACCCTGTGCTAAAGAAAATCAGCAACAGATGAGCAAACTCCGCAACAAAATTTGTATTATTATCTTTGTATCATTTATGTCATTAATATTACAATAAACTTTTCCAGTGTTTTTCGCTTTAGACATTCAGTAAAGTACATTTCATTTTTTTTTGTTTCCAGCGCTTCTCGCTTACGTTTTTTTTTTATTCGTTCAAATAATATAATGTTAATTCTGTTTAACAATTTTTCATTCGTCTCAACTAATTAATTTTTATTTTTGTTCTATGTTATATCTACGACCTGAATACTGGTGGAAGCAAATCAAATCAGAATGCCCGACACACCCGATCCAGTTGCAAATCCTCTGCAGAGCACTGTGGATACCCGAAGCTCGTCAAGCCCCGTCAGCCTTGCCGGAAGCAACACAGAGTCTTCCAATGCTCAAGTAAGTGCACTTAACTTTAAGAATTTGCCTTTTTGGCCGGATAACCCGGACGTTTGGTTCAAGGTCCTAGAAGGGCAATTCGCGGTAGCCCAAATTAGGTCGGATAATTCAAAGTATTTTACAGCACTCGGTCTCTTAGACACGAGTTATAGAATTGCCTCCCAATCATAACAACCAAACCATACCAAGCGTATTTCATATCGCTTAAAATATTAAATGCCCACCAAGCATATTTGCCTGAATATAATAAAATTACTTCCAAACATAAATATTAATTAAAGCATACCAAGCATATTTGCTTGAGTATAATAAAATTTATCCAATAAAGTATCTCCATTAAATTAGTATAAACAAAGATCGTCAACGATCGAAAACGAATCTAAACAAAGAAAATTTATCCAAACAAAGATTGTAAATGATTCAACCCTTTTGAATCATCATAAAATAAACCAATGTATATTTGTATCATTTCCAGCATCACTGCATAGACAAATTATAATACACAAAAAGGGCTTGCATAAATACTTCAGCCAGTTCAATTTGGGAGTTCTCATCTCAACGTTCAGCCAATGATTTCCCCCCACCAGTGGTAAGGGATCTGAGGCTTTAATAATGATTAAATAAAAGATTTAAAAGTTTGAATAAAAATTGTGTTTGAGTTTTTATTTTTTAATTTTTTTTTAAAAAGTGATCCCGGAGGATCAAATATAAAATTGGCGCAGTCGGTAGGATCTCACTAAGAAGTTAAACGAAAATTAATGAATAGATGAGATTCAGGGATTGGACCGAAAAGAAAATAAATTTTTTTTTTTAACCGGTAGAATTTTGGTGCGAATTAAAGTACAACGTACATTATCTAAAACATTATTCAACGATCGAAATTAAATTGTTTTGTGAAAATTAATAACGCTGAAGTGTTTTAGTGAACAAAACAATCTCGTACCAGGAGAAGAAAATTATTGTATACTTAAGTGTTCATAAAAAATTTTTTTAATACACGCATCCTCACAGAGAGATAAGTAAACAAAACAGTAATTAAGTGTCAACGGAAAATATAGTGTCTACGAAAAAGACAAAGTGTCTATGCAAAATACAAGCAGGTGAAAAAAAAATATATAATAATAATAACTTTTAAATAAAAATATAAGTGAATGAAAAACTTGCGGAAACTAAGAGAAAGAATTTTTAAAATACAAGAGGAAAATATAAATAAAATGAACGCCGCAGAACATCAAGCTTAACAGGCTGCACTTGCAAATTAGCAAGCGCAATTAGCCGAAGTTCAAGCTCAAGCAAGAGCACAAGCTCCGATGGTACCAGTTCAACATGCAGTTTGGGCAGAACAGCAAAAATTCTATCGAAAAGAATTAAGGATGATTAACCCATTTAAAGGATCATCAGACAACCTGGCTCTTTTTATATCATCAATGGAGTATTTACTTGAGAGAATCCAGGATCCAATCTACATGGAACAGGCAGTTTTTGTGGTGCACCAAAAAATTCAAGGCGAGGCTTTGAGAGCAATAAATAGTCTACAACATCTTGCACCTTGGACAGACATAAAAGTACAGCTGGTAAGACAATTTGGTGTTAAAAAATCATATCTTAAGTTAGTGACAGAAATAAATAGTGTCAATGAAAACGACACAATTAGGAATTATAATAAAATTGACAATTTGTTGCAAGAGTTACAAACAAAAACTCAACTTGAGCCCGATAATGTCTATACTCAAAAAAATAATGAAAGAATAGCTTTAGAATCATTTAAAAACACATTGTCACCTAGCCAAAAGGCAATAGTGATTGCAAGCCAACCAAATAATATGATGGAGGCTTTTGACCTGCTAGAAAGTAATAATATGATAAGAAAAATCCCTGAACAAATTAAATATCAAAATATACCAAAACCAAATCAAAATAATTTTAATCAAAATCTAAATCGGAATCCTTTTAGAAATAATTTGCATCCCAACAACTTATTTAGACAAAATAATGTCAATAACAATTTTAGGCCGCAACACGATAGAATATCTTCAGAACAAGTTAGACAAAATAATCACAGAATATTTGGAAACGCAAATCCAAATAATTTTCGATTCGGATTTAATAGAAATAACCATCAAGCAAATTTTAATCATAATAATCAAAGACCCCAAAATTCAGGACAGTATAGGAATAACAATTATGACAATAATAGGAATCCCAGACAAGAAGATATGGACGTAAACAATACAGAGATTAGACATGAAGAGGTAAATTTTACCATAACCGGGAAGAAGAAACACTTCCCATAGTAAAAATAACAATGCATAATAAACAATTTAAAATTCTAATAGACAGTGGTTCAACAACAAGTATACTTGATGAGTCACAACTATTAGAAATTCCTAGAATTTTAATGAAGGTTCCAATAAGAATGAAATCCTTGAATTATGAAAATATTATAAAAAATGAAATTATAACTGAATTGCCAGTAGAGTTCAACGAAGATGAGGCTACAATGGCATGGAAGTTGATGAAAATACGAAATAATAAATTTGTGGGAATAATAGGCCAAAACTTATTAAAACCTATAGGAGCAAAATTAAATTTAGAAGAAGGATTTATGGAAATAAACGAAAGGAAAATATTTTTTGAAAATTACTTTAAAGAAAGTACAGAAATAGCATGTTTATATGAATATAAAGAAATTCAAAATCTAGAATATTGTAACTCAATGCATATAAGCCAATTAGTAGACGAGAGTTTAAACTTTGAGGAAAAGCAGGAATTAAAAAAACTTATTGACGAATATAAATATGTATTTTACAAAGAAGGTGATAAACTTAGTTCAACAACACAAACCATGCATAGTATTAGGACTGAGTATGATAGCCCAATATTTAGTAAGATATATAGATATCCTAAGATTCACGAACAAGAGATTGAACGTCAAGTTAAAGATTTATTAAAACAAGGTATAATAAGAAAAAGTGTTTCACCTTACAATGCACCCATTTGGATAGTGCCAAAGAAAATAGACAATTCTGGTGAGCAAAAATGGCGAATGGTGGTCGATTATAGAAAATTAAATGAAAAAACAATTGAATTTAAGCATCCTTTACCTAATATCGATGAAATATTATATAAATTAGGACGAGCTCAATATTTTTCAACCCTTGACCTTGCAAAAGGTTTTCACCAAATTAAAATGAATCCCGTTGATTCTGAAAAAACAGCTTTTTCAACCCTATATGGTCACTACGAATGGCTACGAACGCCATTTGGTCTACAAAATGCACCAGCCACATTCCAACGAATGATGAATGAGGTTTTAGATGGACTCATAAATAAAATTTGTGTAGTATACCATCATACTGATTTTTAGCACCTCATTGCAAGAGCACATGATTAATCTTCGATTAGTCTTTCAACAATTAAAAAAATATAACCTTAAAGTACAGGTAGACAAATGTAATTTTCTTAAGAGAGAAACGAAATTTTTAGGACACACAATTACAGACAAAGGTGTGAAACCTAATTCAGACAAAATAGAAGCTATAGACAAAATACAACTTCCTACTACAGCTAAAGAAATTAAATCATTTTTGGGTATAACAGGCTATTATAGAAAATTTATTAAAGATTATGCGAAAATTGCACAACCAATAACTAAATATTTAAAAAAAGATGCAAAAATTAACAAAAATGATATAAATTATATCAAAGCGCATCAAGAACTAAAAAATGCACTTCAAACGGAGCCAGTACTTGCATATCCTGATTTCAATAAAAAATTTGTCTTAACGACAGATGCATCCAATTATGCAATTGGAGCAGTGCTCATGCAAAAAGGTCACCCAATTACATTTATAAGTAGAACTCTCAACGAACATGAAAGGAATTATAGTACAACAGAAAAAGAGTTACTAGCTATAGTTTGGTCAGTTAAATATTTACGACCGTATTTATATGGGAGACGGTTTGACCTTAAAACAGATCATCAGCCTTTAAAATGGCTTCAGACAAAAAATTTAGGCAGAGATATCTCACCTAGATTACAAAGATGGGTACTCCAATTAGGAGAATACGATATGCAAATTGAATATTTAAAAGGTGCATGTAATACTGTAGCAGATTTTTTAAAGAGAGAAATTAAAGACACGCAAGAAATTAACATGTTAGAACAGGATTCAGTCAGACCTAAAGTACATTCACAACATGAAGAAATGAATGATCACTTTCCAATAAAAGATAGTGCGGTGAATATTTTTAAGCAACAAATCATATTAAAAGCAAGAAATGGATTGAACAAAATCCCTAAATATAAAAGAATACATATTGGAATAAATGAATTATATAAAGATAATTTTAATGATTTAATAATACCATTAATAGAAAGTTAGTACAGGAATTTATACTGAATTAACAGACAGTGAATATAATATTCTTCAACAAAAATTAATAGAGTTATTTGGAACAAGAATAAAATTTTATAAATGTGAACATTTTGCTAAAGACTTAGAGACAGAAGAAGAAGCCATTAAACAAATAAAACTGTATCATGAAAAAGAAACAGGTCACTCTGGAATTGAAGAAAATTATAGAGGACTTAGAACAAAAATCTATTTTAAAAAATTAAAAGAATTAATTAATGATGTAATCAATAGTTGCAACATATGCAAACAATCAAAGTATGATAGACGACCAGTTAAAGAAAAATTTCATTTAACAGAAACCCCAAAAGATATTAATGAGATAGTTCACTTAGATATTTATTGTATTAATAAAACAAAATACTTAACTTCAATAGATAAATTTAGTAAGCTAACTACCGCTACATATGTTCCAAATGTTTCTCATGAAACTTTAGAAGAAACTATCTTACAATTATTAGCAACCAACGGTAAACCAAAAAGACTTGTAATGGACAATGAATTTAACTTTCCAAGAATAATAAAATTATTAGAAGTCCTTGATATAGAAATACATTTTACTAAACCTAATAGTCATACAGGTAACTCAGACATTGAAGTCTTTCATAGAACATTAGCTGAAAAAGTAAGAGCACTCTTGAACGGAAAAACTAACCCAAATATACATGAAATTCGAGTAGCTGTTCACAAAGCGAATCTATTTTATAATACTTCGATACATTCTACTACTAAACAAAAACCATATGATATACAGAAAGGTAGTATAGATAAAAATAAACTTCATGATCTTATGATCAAAAATAAAGAAAAAGTAATCGGTAAACTAAATACAAATAGAGAGGAATATAATGAAAAGAGAACGGAAGGATTTGTTAAAAATTCCAGAACAGACCGTCATAAGACAGCACCAAGATATAAGTATGATAAACTCGAAAATCAGCATACAAGAAATATTCAGAAAGAAAGAAAGAGTAAGCATATAAACCAAGGCAATCTAATCAAAGCAAGCCAAAAAGTGTTATTAACAAAAACAAATAAACAGTGGTTAGAACAAAAGAATTTTATAGTGAAATCTCCAGAAGATATTAGAATTACAACATACATAGACAGTGAACTAAATTTAATTGAAGAAGAATTAAGAAGTATTAAGGGACATAAGCCTATTACAAGAAAAACTAGAAGTCTCATAAATATAGGAGGTAGAGCATTAAATTTCCTTTTCGCAACAATGGATGACGAAGACAAATCGGACATAGAAAATCGATTAAAAACACTAACCGTAAATAATCATGAGTTAATAATTAATAATAATAAACAGGTAAATATAAATAATCAACTTCAACAGGAAATAAAAACATTAAAAAATTTGATTGATACAAAAATAAAAAAATATTCCGGTTCTGAAGAGAAATTTAAGCAATTGGAAAAAAGAATTATAATTCTAGAATGTACTAAAAGAGCTGACAAATTGAAAGAAATCATTGAAAAAATACAAAATATCATTTTAGCAAGTAGATTACAAATAATGACAAATAGCTTATTAACGGCGGAAGAAATAGAATATTACTATATTGATTTGTTCAAACTAAAAAACATTAAACTCTTTATAAGTGAATACGATAATGATCTTTTAATTTTTATAATTCAAATACCAGATCGAATTTATAGTTTTGATAAATATCTTATAACTTCTATTCCCAACGAGGAAAATATCGAATTAGAAATAGATGATGAAAATATTATAAAAATAAATGATACTTTTTATAAATATCTTCAAAATAAAGAATTTAAATATCTTAAAACCTATACTAATTGTATAATTAAAAATAACTGTCTTAAAAGGAAGAATGAAAAAACAAACATTGTAAAAGAACTTCAAAATGGAATACTAATTGTTAAAAATAGCAACTCTAAAATACAAAGTTCTTGTGATGAAAGAAAAGTTATTCCAATCAAAAGAAATGTATTAATAAATTTTGAAAATTGTGAAATCAAGATAAACGAAAAAGAATATGTTAACAAACATTCAATTTTAAAACAACCAATAAATATTTATGTGGAAGATAATTATAATTTAACAGACATTGACTTAAAAATTGAAGATTATAATCTAACAAACATTGAAAATATTAAAGAAATAGTAGAAAAAGTTTCTGACCAATCCTTTATTCAATTTGGTGTAAATATATTTGTAATTGTTATAATTTGTATTATACTTATAATTTTATACACAAAATTGTTCCAGGAGAAACAAAAATCAAAGGGGGGAGGAGTTATAGTATTGCTTCCCAATCATAACAACCAAACCATACCAAGCGTATTTCATATCGCTTAAAATATTAAATGCCCACCAAGCATATTTGCCTGAATATAATAAAATTACTTCCAAACATAAATATTAATTAAAGCATACCAAGCATATTTGCTTGAGTATAATAAAATTTATCCAATAAAGTATCTCCATTAAATTAGTATAAACAAAGATCGTCAACGATCGAAAACGAATCTAAACAAAGAAAATTTATCCAAACAAAGATTGTAAATGATTCAACCCTTTTGAATCATCATAAAATAAACCAATGTATATTTGTATCATTTGCAGCATCACTGCATAGACAAATTATAATACACAAAAAGGGCTTGCATAAAGATACTTCAGCCAGTTCAATTTGGGAGTTCTCATCTCAACGTTCAGCCAATGATTTCCCCCCACCAGTGGTAAGGGATCTGAGGCTTTAATAATGATTAAATAAAAGATTTAAAAGTTTGAATAAAAATTGTGTTTGAGTTTTTATTTTTTAATTTTTTTAAAAAGTGATCCCGGAGGATCAAATATAAAATTCACGCGTACGGTTAACATGTGTAGGGACATTATTATGAATCCGCCCGGAAGCGGCTTCTACGAGCACTTAAAGTCAACCATTCTTTATCGCCTCATCGAATCTGAGGATGTTCGGTTACAGAGATTGTTGCACGATACCGCTCTTGGGGATAAAAAACCCAGCGAACTTTTGAGGGAAATGCGTGTGCTATCCGGGAATAATTTTCAAGATTCGGTTTTAAAAAAGTTTATGCTTGCAACGATTGCCTCAAACAGCTCAAGCTATATTAACTTGTTCAGCTGATGGTTTAGATAGTCTCGCTCAGACGGCGGATAGAATTGTTAGGTTGGTTCCAAATTCAAATGAGGTTTTCACAGTAGGTAGTAATTCGCGCGAAACAAATCAATCTTCGGAGGCTAAAAAAAACAGAGTTTCACCTTTGGAGGAACTCCAGTTAGAGGTGGCAGCTTTACGTCGGCAGGTAACTCAACGCTCTAGACGAGATAGGTCAGCGTCTCCGCGCCCAGAAGGTAACTCTCGTGAGCGATTTAATCAATGGTGTTGGTACCATCGTCGGTTTGGCGATCGAGCGCTTAAATGCGATCCACCTTGCAGTTTCAGGAACCGTAATCGAAACTTTTCGGAAAACGGAATGCCCAATCGTTAGCGGCTTGCGATTCGGGCACATTCTTTTCAAATTGCCGTCTATTTATTCAGGATTCGGCTAACAAATTCAATTTTTTAATCGATTCGGGGGCGGATATTTCGGTTTTACCCGCGACTGTGGCAATTAAAAGGAGTCGTCCTAAGTCGAATCAACTTTTCGCCGCTAATGGCTCTTCAGTTGCAGCCTACGGTCGCATACGACTCGTTCTTGACTTAGGACTGCGTCGAAAGTTTTCTTGGGTTTTTGTGTACGCCAATGTAAGCAAACCCATTTTAGGCGCCGACTTTCTTAGAAACTTCGGACTTCTTGTCGATTTAAAAAATAGTCGTCTTGTTGATCCTCAATCTAACTCTATCTCATTTGGCAAGCTTAAGCAAGATTCAACGCAAACACTTTCAGTTTTAGCTCAAGGCTCAGTTGACGAAAACATTCATCAATTAATCAAGGAGCACAATATCGTTTCTAGGGATAATGTCTTTGTACGACCAGTACAACATGACGTTAAGCACATAATTCTCACTGGGTCTACACGACCAATCAACAGCAAGCCACGTCGTCTCCCTCTAGATAAACTGAAGGCCGCCAAAAAAGAATTTGATTTTCTACTGCAACAAGGCATTTGCCGACCAAGCAGCAGTCCTTGGGCTACACCTTTGCACCTAGTTCTCAAGAAAAATGGCGAATGGAGACCCTGTGGTGACTATCGGTTACTCAACGCGGCCACTCAACCCGACAGTTATCCGATATCGCACATTCAAGATTTCGGTCATCAGCTGCATGGCCAGACAATTTTTTCAACAATCGATTTAGTACGCGCTTACCATCAAATACCTATTGATGAGGCTGACATTCCCAAAACAGCCATTACAACTCCATTCGGACTTTTTGAGTTCACTAGAATGACGTTTGGTCTAAGGAATGCTTCCCAAACGTTTCAGCGTTTTATGCACTCGATTCTTCGAGACCTTCCATTCTGCTTTTCATACATTGACGACATCTTGGTCGCTTCGAAAAACTTAGCCGAGCATTTGCGTCATCTCAAAATTTTATTCGAGCGGTTAGAAAGATTCGGTCTCGTCATAAATACCGAAAAATGTAATTTCGCCAAAAGAAATGTTACATTTCTTGGGCATCTTATTTCGGGTGAGGGAGTTAAACCATGCCCTAGCAGAGTGGAAGCTATTGCTAATGTCAAGCTTCCTAAAAGTGTTTCTGAGTTGAGGCGGTTTTTAGGGATGTTAAACTTTTACAGACGCTTCATACCTAGGGCAGCTTCTGTGCAATTTTCATTGACTAAATTTTCTCAAAGGCAAAAAGAAGAAGAACGACAAAACTCCTATCGAATGGACCTCCGAAACAACCACCGCGTTTCAATGCTGCAAAGATGAACTTTGTCGAGCCACTCTGTTGGTATTTCCAAGGCCAAACGCCAAGTATTCGCTATGTGTTGACGCTTCAGATTTTGCGATCGGTGGAGTCTTGCAACAATGGAATGAAAAGATTGGCAACCGCTTTCATTTTTTTCAGCCAAACTAAATCGTGCTCAATCCGGCTACAGCACGTATGATAGAGAGCTGTTAGCAGTCTACCTCTCTATTAAGCACTTTCGCCCATTTCTTGAAGCACAAAATTTCACGATTTTCACAGATCACAAGCCTCTCACTTTCGCTTTTCGGCAAAAACCTTCAAAGGCTTCACCTCGACAGCTTCGCTACCTCGATTTAATTGGACAATTTTCGACCGACATTCAATACATTCCTGGTTCGGAAAATATTGTCGCAGATACACTTTCGCGACTTGAGGAAATTACACTACCAACACAAATCGACTTTCAAACTATCGCCAAGGCACAAGCCAACGACCAAGAGCTGCACGATTTGCTTTCTTCTGAAATGTCTCTATGTTTTGAAAAGGTCATTATTCCTGGTACAACGGAATCAATCATATGCGATACTTCAATCAGTTTCCCTCGTCCTTATATACCAAAAGATTTGCGAAAGTCAATTTTTGAAACCGTTCACGGCCTAGCCCATCAAGGTGTACGTGCATCAGTCAAAGCAATATCAAAACAATTTATTTGGCCAGGCATCAACAAAGATTGTCGCAATTGGGCAAAAGCTTGTCTAGCCTGCCAAAAATCAAAAATTTCGAAGCATGTCAAAAGCCCTATTGGAAATTTTCCTCCGGTTTCCAGGCGAATCGATGAAATCCATATCGATCTGGTAGGTCCTCTTTTACCTTCAGAAGGTTTTCGATATTTACTCACCATGATTGATAGGTATACACGTTGGCCAGAAGCGATTCCAATTCCTGATATTACAGCTGAAACAGTTGCGGACGCCATATTTACAAATTGGTTTTCTCGGTACGGAATACCGTCAATCATCGTAACCGATCAAGGTTCTCAATTTGAATCCGCATTATGCAACGAATTTTGTAAACGTCTTGGAATCAAACACCATCGCACCACTGCATATAACCCAAAAGCGAATGGATTCCTTGAACGCTGGCATCGCACCCTTAAAGCAGCCCTCAAATGTCATAATGATATTCAGTGGTCTAGAAGACTGCCACACGTTTTAATGGGACTCAGAGCAACTTATCGTGAGGAATTCGAAGCTACCTCAGCTGAATTAGTGTTCGGTCAAAATATTCGTCTACCTTCGGATTTCCTAACAGCCAACAAAACAGATTTTCCTCAATCTGAATTCGTCAAGGAGCTTTATCGTCATTTTGATACCGTTCGTCCATCCGCACCTTTGCGTCATTGTAACTATAAACCTTTCATTTTTAAAGAACTAAAACAATGCTCTCGCGTATTCGTCAGAGTCGATTCGGTACGCAAACCTCTTCAACAACCTTACGAAGGACCTTTCATTGTTCTTAACCGTAACGAAAAAACATTCAAATTACTTATAAATGGCAAAGAATCAATTATCGGGATCGACCGCGTAAAACCTTGTTTCACGGAAACTGAAGACATAATTGAGCAGCCCAGGCCGAATCCAACAATAATCAAAAGAGTTTCGTTTACTGAGAACCATACGTCCGCGGAACCCGACCAAAAAACGCGAACCGGGCGCTCTATTCTTCGCCCGAGCAGGTATCGTTGAATTTAGCTTCCTACATTCAACTGGCGGGGGAGTGATGTGGCGGACGGACCTCCACATGCTAACACACCATCAATAAAAGTAAATGGTTCAATTTCGGAACGCATTCCAGTTTTGACAATTTGTTCGGAGAGAACGAAATGACCAGAGAGTCATGCAACGCGACTCTTCTGACTAGAGTAAAGCCCTGTAAGAAATATTCCACTTTCCTTGTGAGCTGTCTGGCGGGTGAAAAAGACTGGCATTCTATTTTTGACTGCAGCCGCCATTACACCTCGTTCTAATCCAATAAAATAATTATATTTGCAAATTGAGTCTTATGTATTAAAATATTAAGTCTTATTATTCTGTCACTAATTGTATTAATATCAAGTAAAAAATAAAAAGTCTTTTTTGGTCAATTGTCTAACCGGCAGCAACCGGCATCAGTGGTGGTGTTATTATTGCCATAAATCTCATCTTCTCATCTTTGTGGACGACGCACATTGGAGTGCATTAATTACCAGAGGCATACCTCGACGTGACCAGCTATTTGGGATATTTTTGTCTACCCTTGGAGCTGATAGTCCAGGAAAAGGGGCTATCGTTTCGTTGGTTGGGCACTGTTGGCCCAAAAACTAAAAGAACATTTAGTCGAAAATGTAAGGTTGACACAACCAGATTTAAAAAAAAAATTATATTAACTACTGATGCCAGTAATGATGCAATCGGAGGGGTATTGTCACAAGACGACAAACCAATTATATTCATTTCGAAAACGCTGAATAAAACGGAGAAAAATTATGCAACAAACGAAAAAGAACTTTTCGCTATAGTATATGCCTTAAAGAATTTAAGGAATTATTTGTACGGAGTTGCAGACCTAGAAATACATACTGATCATCAACCACTTACGTACTCAGTATCAAAAAGAAACCCAAATATAAAAATGAAGCGCTGGCATGCTATAATTGAAGAATATGCACCGAAAATTATATACAAACCAGGTAAAGATAACGTTGTCGCGGATGCACTAAGCCGACAAAACCTAAATATAATAACAAATTCAAGTCAAACTATTCATTCCGCTGAAAGCAGTGATAACATACAAATAGAGACGACATCCTTGCCAGATATTTTTCATGCAAGCAAAGAAATATACCTTACAGTCGTAGATAGTTATTCAAAGTTCTTAGTCGTACATCCTCTTGAATCTAAAGTCGGTATCGAACTCGAATTACTAAAAATTTTAAATATATTTCCTTATGCGAAAAACGTTATATGTGATCACGAATCCGTTTTCAAATCCGTATTCTTTAAAAATACATTAGAAAGAAAGAAAATTGAAATATATTACGTACCGGTTAGTCATTCTACGACAAACGGACAATTAGAACGTACTCATAGTACATTAATCGAAATAACACGTTGTATTAAAGCAGAATACAACATAATAGATGATAAGCAGGCAGTGCTAGAAGCAGCATATAAATATAACGAAACGGTTCACTCTGTAACAGGCCTAAAACCCCAGGAAGTGTTATTCAACAAGGTAAAACACAATCTTAGGGAGATTTTGAAAGAAAAACAATTAAAAATGTTAGAGGCACATAATGAAAATCGTGAAAGTAGAGAGTTTAAGAAAAACGAAATAGTTTATGTGAAAAACCACGGCACTGAAAGAAATAAATTAAAAAAGAGGTTTAATCGTACCAAAGTAATAGATGATAAAAAAGATCAGATATTAACTAACAAAGGTAAAATACATAAAGATAATATTAAATCGTAGATTTTTTTCTTTACAGAAAATGGACCTCATAAAACATATTATTATTTTTATTACAATAAGAAATATTATTTTAATAAGATCAGACGTAATAGATTATTCTAGGAGTGAATATTTACTTAAAGAAAATGGTAATACAGCAGTTTATAAAGAATATGGAACGTTATTCCACATGACAAACATTACTTATATTAATGAAATCATAGCGGAATTAGAAAAAGAATCAAACGAAGAAAACTTAAAGTATGATTTTACCACCTTAAATTTAGACGAAAACGCAGAAATAATGTCAGAAATAATCTTAATGAGGACACTAATAGATGAAGTTAGAATTACCAGGTTCAAAAGAGCAATCAATACTATAGGAACAATACTTAGTTGGATATCAGGAGTACCTGACCATGATGATCATTTACTAGTAGAAAACAAATTAAATGAATTAATTTATAATAATAATAAACAAGCAACTACCAATTCACAGATCTTTCAAGCTATCCAAGAAATTACTAAAGTTTTAAATACTGAAAAAAAATACATTAAAAACAAGAAGATTACAAGAAAGAAACAAATTAATAATACTATTGCCTTAAGCAAAGCTAAAGTTTTAAACCCAATCATATTAAATAAAAAAGATATCCAAAAAATAACAAATAATGAACATGGAACTATGTCAATATCCGATCTTTTAGATGTTAGTGATTTTAAGATTGTTCAAACTAAAGATGTCATAATAATATTAATAAAATACCCAATCATTTATGAAAATTGTAAAATATTTGAAACAAGAGCAATCGAACAAAATAAAGAAAAAATAATAATTGATAAGAATATAGCAAAATGCAATGAATCATTTTACAATATTAAGGATTGTAAACAAGAAATAAATTTATATTTTTGCAAAATAAATTATGAAAAATCATGTCTTTCAGATTTATTAAATAAAATTCCTACCAAATGCAATAAAACAAATGAAATTCAAAAAGAATTTGAAATTATAAAAGATGGAGCAATTTTATTAAAAAATTACCACACTGTAAATAATGATAAAATTAATGGTATTTATTTAATAACATTTAACGAAACTGTTAATATAGATAATAAAAACTATACAAACCCTACTCAAAAAATACTTAGCTATATAAAAACACATGCCATAAATGACTATGTTGTTGAGTCATACATAATAGACCCAAATACTGAGCTAAAATTTAAGTTTGAGAATATTGACACATTAAATTACTTAAATATAACAAAATCCAAGTCAGTTATTGGAATAAGTACTATAAGTATAATTATTGTAATTATTATTATATTAACCTTATTTTTTAAGAAAAAAGAAATCAAAATCAACAACAATATACCGATGCAACATATAATCGAACCAACGGCTCCACAACAAGAGATGACATTAGAAAAAGGACTTGCCTTGCTTCAGAAACACATTGATGAATCGGGGCGATTCATTTTGAGCGATGGGGGAAGTTGTAAACACTCAACTGTACCTCAAGCAGGAAATAAGAGGAAATAATAAAATAAATAAGATCGCTAATGATCTACAAACATCCTAATAAAGATTACCACAGATATTTTATGATCAACCAATCAAGATAATAATAACAAAACAAGATAAAATAAAATACATAACAGATGTTTTATGACCAACCAAATAAGATAAAGATACAAAAAGTATAAACCCTGACGATAAGAAAACCAACTCATCAGGATAACGTTATAAAAGATTCAACACAGAAGGAGTGGCGGGTAGTTGCAGAATAGTATGTAAGAACTATGTATGTAAAAACTATTTAAATATTTTATTTGTTGAAAAGGAAATAAAGTTAACATTTAAAAATATATTTTTTTGAAGTAACCTTTTTTAATTCCGACGGATAAATATAATTCGTACAAGACGATTCGATGACTCGTGCCCTGTAAGAGAAAAATATATATTTCTTTTGTTTTTGTGTGTGCCATCGACTTTTATGTAACTGCTTGTGCATTGGTTTTTTGTGTACCCTTTTTTTGCCATGCCGAGTAGATATTAGGTACCGATGTGTTTGCTGGATTGATAGATGGCGATGGAATTCGAAGGTGGCATATACGTATACATGTAGTATATTTGCTATGAAGGGACGCGGAATGGATATTTTGAATTTGGAAGCGCGGAATGTGTTTGAAGGGGATGGGGAAAGAATATATGTGTGTGTGAAAGAAGGCTTTCGATCGTAGACGTACGGTCGAAAGTATTTATATATGTCAGTATATCCTACTTTATGTAAATTATTATTTTTTTTCTTGCGTTTAAAAAAAAGTGGTGGAAAGTTGGAAGGACGAAGGAGGAGCTCAGCACAATAGTGAGAGCTGCCTAAAATACACTGAACGAATGCTTGCAAGCGGAAGGTATTGAAAATCGAAAAGATTTCAATTAAAAGAAGGTAGTCAACAATGGGAATTTTTTTGGATTGTTTGAAGGTCGAGATGGGAAGGTTTCGCAAATTTATTTGTTCAAAGTAAATTTGTATTAATTATTTTCTTTGAAAATGAAAGCCGAAGGGGATATTCTACATGGTTCAAGTCGGTTGATCATTTATCCGATGGTGGACGATTTTTATTTTGCAGAAGGGCGAAGCTTAAAATAGAAGCTCGCACTATGAAATTGAAAGCAAATATGGAATGAAAACACTTGTGATGGATTTATGATTATTAAAATAATTGAAGGCAAAAATATAACTCGAATAGAAAGGTAAGGATTGTTGACGAAGGAAATTCAATCTTGGACAAAAGATTCAAAGATTTGAATAACGAAGGTCGGAGCAAAAACTCGTGAATTTATTCTTTCATTTCGATTTAATTGGGGGTATTTTCTATACACAGCACAGCAGCAAGCACAACAGTAGGATAGCTGCGGACATTTTTCTATTACTTTTTTTGGCTTGCATATTGGGAAATATATTGTTTTTAAGTACCGATACGAGCCACCTGCCTAAATTGTTTTCTTTGTACCGGTTGCATATGGGGAAATATATTACTTTCTTCAAGTACCGATGCAACCGGAATAATATTATTGAACAGCATTAAGGGAATATATTCTAATCAGAACGAGATGATATTTTTCTTTTCAGTTAAGAATATAGCAAGATGGAAGGTGCCATTAAAAGTCAAACGAAATCGAAGGTTGAATATTTATTTGAAGCAGGCATTCATGCACTGAACAGAATGCTCGTCTACGTAAACGCGGAAGGTTTTAGGAATGAGCCGATTGAGGCAATTGACATACGGTTGGAGTGTATGCAGGAAACCTGGAAGGAACTTCGAGCAAGCGAGAGGGAAATCGAGGGCAGAGGCAACCATCTGACGAGCATGGAGGTGGAAAGAAATGTGGCAGATGCCGAAGCCACATATTTCAAGGCCTACGCGGCATTAAATCGACGGAAGGCAGAATTAACCCCGATGGAGATGGAAGGTGGAAGGCCACCGATAGCGTTGCAGGTGAACATGCCGTTCTGCCAACATGATGTAAAGAATACGTGGGGCGAGTTCGACGGTAGTTTTACAAAATGGCAAGGTTTCAGGGATCGATTTATAGCGGCAATACATGAGAACAATCAGATTGCTACCGCCTATAAATTCGCGTATTTGAAGGCATCTCTTGTTGGGAAGGCCCAGAGAACACTGGGGGAATGGCAGCTCACAGAGCAAAATTACTGCGAGGCATGGAAACGGATGGAGGAAGTTTATACCAAAAATTACGCCACCTGCAGAGAACTGTTGCGGCGGTTTTTCAGATTGCCCGTATTGGAAGGCAACCCGTAGGCCATTAGTCTGCAGCAAATGTCGGATACGTGCCATGAGACGTTGACACAGCTGGAAGCGCAGGGAATCCCAACGAAGCACTGGGATATGATCATAGTGCATGTTCTCCACGAAAAGTTGGATCAGGAGACTGCCTGTAAGTGGGAGGAAGCTTGGACGTCGGAAGAACCGACAGCGAAGGAGCTCTGTCAATTTTTGGACAAGCGAGTGGAAGCGTTAGCGAGTGCGATGGGTAACAAGCGGAAAGAGCAACCGTCAGTGCTGAAAGGACGAGGGTACGGAGGAAGGCAAGGACACGTAGCGCCTACTAGCCGCGAAGCTCGGAAGGCAGAAGGTGGCATGACAAAGAAACGTCCATGCCACTCGTGCAGGTCGATGAACCATCCAGTTTGGGACTGTCCGGATTTCATTGCCCTTACGCTGAAATCCCGATGGGATTTCGTAAGGAACACGAAGACGTAAGGCGAAGGCAGAAGGTAGTGGCAAGGCGAAGGCGGATTGACTTCAGCCGGGGTCCCGTAAGTGTCCCTGGTTGGAAGGCGAAGGTGAACGAACGGAGGCGATAGAGTCCGATTCGGACGATAAAATTTCAGGGGGCGACTTTAAAAGAAAACTACCCGAAAATATTTCAAAGAATAAAATTAAAAATATAGCGTATACAAGGTCTTCTAATTTTTATCCACAGGTTACAGGGTCTATTATAATGCCAACCGTGCAGGTTAGCATTGAGTTGGATGGTAGAAGGTATGGACCGATTAGGGCTCTCCTAGATACAGCGCAACCTAATCTAAGTAGTTTTGATTACAACAAAGGTTGTCGTTGTCAAAGGTGCCGATGACAAGAAGGTTAGTTGGTTTAGAAGGGGAAGCGTTTCACGTAAGGTATAAAACTACACTCAAAGTGAGCCAATGGTTTGAATCGAAGGTTTCGATAGAGCAAGTATTTTGCATATTACCGAAGGAAATTGGATGGCAACCAATTGTGCCTACACACAATTTGGAAGTTTCAAGGATGGATATTTCAGGTCGGCCATTGGCTGATCCTGAATATTGGAAGGCAGGTCCAGTGGACCTATTGTTAGGATGTAAGGTGATCGCAGAGGCATTCATTTCGGTGCTAGGTCATCAGACTTGTGGAGTGTTATGTATGGAAACAATTTTTGGGAAGACTTTTCTTGGCGAATACGAAGGCGGAATGGTTCGTAAGGTTGATAATCAACAAAAATTATTGTCAGAGTTAAATCGTGATGCAATCTATGGACCATATTTTGATACAAACACACAATCTGTAAGATTAGGAAAATGTGGCTTTAAAATGAATGATCAGGATATTATCATTGACGTTAAAATTTTTAATCGAACTCCTGGTCTTATTGAATTGCTACTAAAAGAAATCCTTGTAAGAAAATATATACTAAGGATGACTTAGAACAATATTCGAAAATCCTTCAAAAGACTAATGCATATAGAATTAATCATGATATTTCTTCTCGAGTCAGAAGACACAGAAGTGTGAAATATATTTAAATAATAAATGCTTTTATCGCTGGACTTAAAAATGAAAATGCAAAAATAGGAAAATCCTATTCTAATATTACTGAAATGAAGTATGCAAACAAAAAAAATTAATATGTCTACTGGGCTGATCCTAATGAACTTGTTAATAGACTACGACTTTTAGTAGCATCAAAAATGCTAGTACAGACAACTACCGGAATGAAATCAATGCAATAATCGAAGAACTGAGGAAATCAAATATTATATATTAGTATCATAAAAAACAAAAATCTTTACAAATTAAAAATGAACCTCGACAAGTTCGATAGGAACTTCAAACTTACTCCATAAAACAAAGGTATTGTATGTCCTCCAGGAATTGGATTCAAACTCCTATCGTCTGGTGACTTTCATATAGATAATAAGCAGTTAAATAATGTTGGAAGAACATCAAGCAGTTACTAAAGAATACGTAGATGAGCAGTTAAACCTTAAGTAAAATAGTATGAGAAATCACATAGATTCTACTTTAAAGGATATAGTACAAACTATGAATAAGGAAAACATCATACTAAGATACAACATCGAATCTTCTTTAAAAGAAACATTAGTAAATATAAAGAGAGAAAATATGGACGTATTAAAACCTTCAAGGAAACATAAAGGTTTCAGTGATATTGATGAAAAAATTGAAAGAAAATTCTAGATGATCATGAGGACTTTATTCCCCAAGGTACCTTTTGTACCTATATATCAAAAATAAAGGAGTGGCGGTCTTAAAATAATTATGTTCCTACCTTTACGATGAGCATTTTTCATAAATTATTAGTAAGCATTCAACAGTATAAGCAGCAACATCTATATTAAAAATGGACTCAGAATTAATACTGAAAAATATTTGTGAATTTCCAAAAACTTATCGTCAAGCTGTCAAGATGAAAATTATGAAGAGTTTTTAAACTTCATTTCCTTACTTAAAAGATTCTAGAATGAAAAGTATACTAAATCTATCCAAGGAGATCATTACTCTAATCGTTGCTGGGCATCCAATCAATGTAAATTAGGACCTGATACTTGTGCCCGTTATATTGTAAAAACCGTTTAATTGGAATTAAGAAACTAATGTTATTATATAAAAGATTGCAATAAAAGAATACAAAATATATAAGACTTCTTTTTATTTTGTGGAATGAGTAACTAAAAGGTTGTTGAAGAGTTGCATAAGGCTACACGGCGAAATTTTAAGCGGCGTCATGTTGTCATAAATTGAAAACAAAATGGGCATAACTATTTCAAGAGGAATGGAGGAAATATTTAATAATTCTTATAGACGTCACCAAATTTTTATAGAGCTGTAAGCCTGATATAATAAAATTAATAGAATACTCGTTTGAAACCAAAGAGAGTATAAAGTTCAGCACTAAACTATTTCCAGAGTTCATAAAATTCATGCTAACGCAAGAAGAATCGGACAAAAGTGAGATAAGTATAAGATATTTCAAATGACAGATGCAAATAGCTCTACCAAATGATAACTTGGAAGAAATACTTGAAAATATGCGAAAAACAATTGAAGCTAAAAGTGAAGAGTTTCAGGACAGAGATTGTGGATGGGCGCTATTGTGCATAAAGCACATTGAAATTAATATTAATGAATATAAGCCCTTTAGAGGTTCGAGTTACTTAAGACTTCCAAAAAGCATGGAATTGAAACATGCCTGAGTAAATGTGCAAAATGATGATGAATTCTGTTTTAAATGGTCAGTTATATCAGCTTTTTACCTCATAGATAACAATACAGAAAGGCCAAGCAGCTACCACCTTGAAAACATTAAAGACGACGTGATAAGTTTAATGAGTGGAATTCAAATTCACTTTACAAATTTAAAGTTCCCTTTAAAAATTAAGGATATATCGGTCTTCGAAACACTCAATCCCCACAATTAATTCAAATGTTTGCGGAGTAGAAAAAAATGGATCTGAAGAAAGTTATAGAGTTGTCGGCCCATATTTCAACTCTCAACACAAAAGACAACAGCATATTAATTTATTACTGATTCAAGAAGGCGATTGCAACCATTATGTTTGGATAAAAAATATGCCCAGATTAATAGGAGCGCAACTGAGCCAAAGCCAACGATTAGTAAGAATTTGTAATTCATGTCTGCAAATGTTCAACACAGATAAGGCATTTGAGAAGCATGAAATGAGTGTAATAAAACTGTGACAACTCTACCAACTACAAGAAATAATATAATCCAGTTTGAGCATCAATCAAGATCGCTCGAAGTACCATTTACCATGTATGCTGATTTTGAGTGTATGCTGGTAAATATCGATAGCTGCCAACCTGACTCATCAAACTCATCGACTACATCCATTAAAAAACATGTTCCGATTGCTGTGTCCTATTTTGTCAAATGTTTATTTGATGCATCTTCGAATAAACTATTTAAATACACCGGTAAGTGAAAAACAATATTCTAAAGGTTTTATTTCGTATGTAATACATAAATTGTCTGTTAATTTAATACAATTCTTTTTTTTCATTCTAGGTGAAGATTGTACCCGAATATCTACCAAAACCATTTGGCTAAAAAGATCCCAATGACTATGACACCTCAGGATGAAATAAAATTTCAACAGGCAACAACATGTCATATCTGCAAGAAACCAGTTTGTGGAAGTGCAAAGGTTCGTGATCATGACCATCTAACTGGGAAATTCAGAGCGGCCGCACATTCTAAATGTAATTTAAATTATTTATTTATTTATTGGTCAATCAAGTTACAAAACTTTATAGTGACTTTAATAATAATAAACAATATTAATAATATACAATTTTAAATTAATTAAAGATATGTGTACCTAATAAATAACAATATACAATAATTACAGTGAATTCAATACATCTTTCTTAATATTAAATCTGGTTTTATTAAAATCAATGACAACAACAAAATCATTTAAGGCAGCACAACATCTAGAGATTGGATTATATTTAGCGTAATTTGTACTGTGATAAGGAACATCTAAGAAATTTACATCCCTTGGTCGTAAGAAAAGAGAAGGCGCATAAATATTAAACATAGAAAGTAACATCGGGCAATCAATATTAGAGTTTAAAATATCAACCGCAAAGAGAACAGAACTTAATTTTTTTCTAAATTCAAGAGATTTTAAGTCGACTAAAGTACAGCTGGTCTCATAAGGAGGCAGATTAACTCCTCTAAGAGTTTTTCGTAACGCGAACTTAGTAAATCGCTTTTGGATTTTTTCTATTCTAAAAGTCCTTATTTAAGTATGCGGGTCGCAAATTATGCAGCAATACTCTTGAGTGTGTATAGATATTCAAAAAACTTTGAATTTCGCACTAAAAAGCCTAACATCGAATTTGCTCTAGATATAACGTTATCAATTTGAATTGAAAAATTAATTTTAGAATCAAAAATAACTCCCAAATCTTTTTGGTTCATTAGTCTTTGCAGACAAATGTCATTAATTTTGTATTCAAAATTTATTGGGCAATGAATTCTTGAATATATCACAACATTACATTTGTTTACATTGAAAAATAGTCCATTTCGTTTACACGAATTAATTATATCCATTTGAACATAAGACGTGTCCAATGGTGTTTTTTTGCATTTAAAAATCTCGAGGTCATCAGCATATAATAAAAAGTTTGAATTTAAAATGCAATTAGGCAAATCATTTATAAAAAGAATGAAAAGAAGTGGTCCAAGATGACTGCCTTGAGGTACACCGGAAAAAATTTGTATTTCTTTCGACAAAACCTTACCAATTTTAACATTACTGAATCCAGTTCAAAAGTGAGGAGCGGAAGCCAATTAGCTCGAGTTTCTTAACAAGAATTTTATGCTGCACGAAATCGAAAGCTTTGGAAAAGTCAGTGGAAATGACATCACATTGAAAAAGATTTTCTAAACAATTTAGACAGTAAGGGGCCAATTATAGCAATCATTGAAATGCATCATTGAAAAACTTTAAACCGATTTTTTAGATGATTTCGTTTGAATAGAAACACAAATGACATACCCATCGATAGGAAATGATACGAAGAAAAAAAACAATTTGCACAAATATATTTTGCTAAAAATGTATTTATCTATTTTTCTGATGCAAATTCATTTTTCGTGCCAGCTGCGTATCGAACCGCATGAGTATTTGTAACTCTGCGGTCGATGTATATGTTTTTATTGGTTTATTGCGATTGTTTTTAAGTGAAAGATAAGTGATGGTACCGAGCTACGATACATTTGGTCAATCGAGCCAAATTTGTGTCAGCGACCTACAAATAAATTTAAGAATTAATTTTCTAATGTGATTGAAAGTGCGCGTTTGTTCCACTTAAACAAAAAAAAAACGAAAGAAGTGATGGTGCGGGGAAGGAATGTGTTGCATAATATACACACATATATATTAATTACTCGAGAAGGAGGGGAAATAATGTGCGCAATATTGCACACGAGAAGGAAACAATGAATTTTTTTTATTGCATCATGAGATTGGAATGTGCTACAAAAATTATGTATGCACCAACGTTGGTAAGGTTAAAAAATGTTCCCTTTAAAAAAAAGCGAAAGAAAACGGTAAGCGTTTATTTGAGATACATATTCCATTAATATATACGTATTTTGTCTGTTAACATGAACAGAGACGAAAGAGGAAAGAACATATTCGTACTTGCCACTACGCAAATACAAACAAAATAAACAACATATAGCTTGAACGAAAGAATTGTCTACCTTGACTGCTACACAGTAGATGACAACAACACACACCTCGAAAGACAAACCAGTTTCTTTATTTGCTTCTACAGCAAAAAGACACACAATCAACCCTCGGCACAGCCGCACAGAAACTTACACAAAGCATACGAGACGGACTTGCTTCACTGCTACGCAGTATATATTATTTATGTACACACATAAATACACCGGAAAGATTTCTTTTGAAAAAAACCTCAGGCTTAACTACATATGCGAACAACGAACAACACTTCGATATTTAATGTGAGCGAACCATCTTTTTTACTTTCTGACGTGTTCCATTCGTAGTATTGTTCATTCCAGTTTGTACTTCCTTTCGATATCGTCTTAGGGGCCAGTTATAGCTATCATTGAAACTCATCATTGAATCAAATCATTTGAATTTTTTTTGACAGGTCAGTTATAGCAATCATTGAAAATTTTCTGTCAGTGGAAGGTTATGTCATTGAAATGAAACAGATGATCTGTTTCTTTGGTTTTGGCCGGTAGTAATTAAATCGCATATACAAACTCGGAAAGAAATTGAAATATTGTTTAGTAATAGTAATGAATTTGCAGAAAAGAAAACAACTATTGTTGTTATTGGCAATATACAATTTAATCAGAAAAAGAAAAAAACATAGTGTGCGAAAGCGAATGTATCAAACACATCCCTTATATCGTGCCCGAAAAGTCCATGGAGAATATTTTACTTTATTCCATCGTTTGGAAATGTTTCCGATGAAGTTTTACGAATATTTTCGCATAGACAAAGAACAATTCAACTTTATTTTAAATAAAATTCATAATGATATAAAACCCAGGAACAATCTTTTTCCAAATGCAAATGACTTTATCAGTTCAAAAGAAAAACTTTGCCTAACGCTACGGTAAGTAAATTATTTATATTTTTCTAAAACAACAATTTAATTACTTCAATAACAATTAATTTACTTCAAGGTTCTTTGCAACTGGTGCTAGTTTTGCAGACCTGTCATTTCGCTTCCTGATGGGAAAAACTACCGTTCGCAAGTGTATTATACAAACAATTGCTGCCATCAATTTACATCTCAAAGCATCTTACATGCCCATTGCTCGGAGTCCAAAGGATTGGGAACGTATTGCCGAACATTTTTTAAAAAATTGGAACTTTCCCAATTGTTTAGGAGCAGTGGATGGAAAGCATATAAGAATGTTTGCTCCACGGAACTCGGGGAGTTTCAATTTTAATTATAAAAAATGTTTCTCTACGATTCTCATGGCTGTAGCCGATGCAAATTACAAACTTATAATGGTTAGCATCGGCGGTCATGGGTCGAACTCAGATTCAAACGTATTTTCTTCCTGTCATTTCGGACGAACCTGGGTTAACAATCCAGCAGAACTTAAAATACCAGCTGATACACCCTTACCGGGCACAACTGAACCCCAACCATATGCTCTGGTTGGTGATGAGGCTTTTGGCTTAAGGTATAATATGCTAACGCCATATCCGGGGTCAGGGCTTACCCAAAAGCAGCGGATTTATAATTACAGGTACATACTTACATCAGCTTATTTCTTTGTAATATCTGAAATATATTGCCTCTTCTTTCAGACACTCCACTTGAGGTCCAACCTTTGGTTGCAAAGCCTTTAATACTGTGCTGTTGTATTTTGTACAATTATCTGCAAGCTGAACCGACCAACCACGAGCTAAATGACTCAACTCAACGTCTTGTAGATCATGAAACAAGACAGCAACAACCAGCTTCAAATGCAGTTGCAATAAGGCATAAATTTGCCGACTGGATGTTAAATGAAGGAGATGTAGATTTTCAGTACCAAAGAATTTCAAGTTAATTATTTGCATGTATTTTTTTTATTTAAAAATAAATATGTGTACATTAGGTACAAAGTAATTTACTGCACAGCCTCAAAAATGAAAATAAATCACATATACATACATACATTAAAAGTAGATACTTACACAGGGCTACAAAAACAATTGAATAAATAAAAAAAAATTCATTGCACTTTCAGAAAACAAATAAATTAAATAAAACTTAAAAAGTAAATAAAGTAAAACTTAAAAAGTAAATAAAATACAACTCAAAAAGTAAATAAAATAAATGTGAAAACTTCACAATTCTTCGGCATAATCTATAGCTAAAATATTTAAAATTTTTTGTTGCAGCTCAATTTGCTTTTTCGCTGTGAAATGTTCCACACGCTTTGCAATGCTGTCGAAAAATATTTCCATAGGTTTCTTTGGCATCCTAGGACTTGTCGTATTTTCTATGGCTTTTAACACCCTGCCAAGTTCATCCTCATGGCTTTCCTTCCTTGCTTTTTTTTTTTTGGTGGAATTGTTGACTTTACGGTCCGGTGTTCGTTTGTCCGTATTTTTTTCATTTGATGGCCCATTCACACAAGCGACCTCAAGTTTATATGGGTCATCGGACGACTCAGTTGAGATTTCATGGGAGTAGTTACCGCAATCACTTTAAAAAAATGCATTGTAATTAGGTATATGTTTAGTTTAAGAAATATCTCAAATTCCCAATATGCAAGATTTGCATTTCACTGCTAAGCAAATGCACGAACCCGGTTACAATTGAAAAGCAACTGAAGTATCATAATTTTAAAATTTTCACAAATGTAGGTATTTGCTTTTGCGCAAGAAAAACCAATGTATAGCAATGTATAGCATATATATATATATAGCATATTTTGAGCAATATTCGCATTTAGGTATTTGCGAAAAGGTGCATGTCACGTACTCTTCTGTAACCTTAATGTACGGAATTAAAAATTTTAAATCCTCAAAATGAACCCACTTTGGTTTGATGCTTAATGCTGATCCGCTTCGAGTGTTGGACAGCTCTCTAAAAGTGGTGCGGAAGCAGTCTCTGAGGGAATTCCATTTTTTTTGGCACTCATCAACTACAACATAATTTTGTTAGTCAAAATTAAGCAACTAACAAATAACTATACCTACCTCTTCTCCCCAAAACGGAAGCAATGCTTATCCAGGCATTTTCGCGACTCATACGGTTGCTATATTCTTGGATATTTTTAGCATAAATGCAGCCATGGTTTTTCACTTCCATTATTAGTTTTATCTCAAACTCCCTCATTTCATTTTTTTTTGTTTAAGTTTTATTTCTTTTAATTGTTGTTGGTTCATTTTCAGAATTCAAAACAAAACTTAATTCAAGAAAACTTAAAACAAATAAACAAATACTTCTTTCACAATGCAACAGCCGACAGCCGCAATATCCAACAGAAAATAGTTTTGAGGTTATAGTTGATCATTGAAAGGAAAAATGACAGACGAGAACAGAAAGAGAAACGAACACAAATCATTGGAACGATAGTGTTCCACTTTTGGGAACAAAATGTCAGCTGATCATTGAAAACGCTTTACATCATTGAAAAATCAAAAGCGATTTTCCAAGAAAATAGAAATGCAAATAAAAAAATTTTTTGACAAAAAAAATATACATCTTATGAGCTTCATTTTGGTATCAAAACGACATCAGTTTTATTTGTTTAAGTACCTCAGAATTGATAGACAAAGTTTTCAATGATGGGTTTTAATGATAGCTATAACTGGCGCCTTAATTGATTAAATTTGTTCTATAATCAACACATGCGAATGTTGCCTTTGAGAAAATAAAGAAAAAGAGGGACACAAAAGAAAAGGCGAAGGATTAATTAAAAACAAATACAAAACAATCAGAGGAGGTAAACAAATTTATTACAGTCCACGTTTTTCAATATATATTTATATTTTTTTTTTTTTTTGTGTTGTACTGTGAAAGAATTAATTTTGTGATGGATTCAAAGGAGCGACTCACATAAGTATATGTGTTTTTTTAATTGCGAACTAAACGTAAGTTTTTTCCTTTGCTTATCGAAAGAATTTTTCATATTTTTCGGTGTGTTGTGTGAAGGTTTGCGGAAGGGTGAAGTGGTGGCGGAGGCGTTGGACAATATGCTTCTGTAAGCATACAAAAGAGCAAAGGAGTTATTCGATATAAAAAATACGAATGACCTACATACATATATTTGTCAATGCCGAATTAAATATCTGAATGATATCGAAAGAATTTGATTTTTTTGTTTGTTGTGTGGGAAAGATTATGAAGGAGCGCAGGGGGAATGGTTTTGTGATGGGAAAATTTAGCGATGGAGGCGTTCAGCATAAATATGCGAATGGCCATTACTCAAAACGAAATTTTAGCGATGGACGAAAGAGCGACGGAGGCATTCAGCATAAATATGCGAATGGCCAGAATTCAAACCAAAGGTTTAGCGATGGACGAAAGAGTGAAGGAGGCATTCGACATAGATATGCGAATGACCGCCATATAAATGTTCCAATTGGGACGACAAGGAAAAGACGGGAGCTCGTCAAAACAATTTCCTTACCTACATATATATCCGTATGTATTTCCTTTTATTGATATGGTTGTATATATATTTTTTTCAATATGATATTCCTTTTCAGGTTTGGTTTGGTATTATATACAATTATTTCCTTTCTAGAAATAGGTAATGTTGTTACGCCGCCGGCCTAGTTAACTTGAGTTGAAAACAAAATTCATTCAAGCCGTGACTACATACGATGTGAGACGTGCTGTTTATTTTTAAAGAAATTCAAAGTTTTCATTATATATATAAAAAAAAAACAAATAAAATAAACGAGAAAGACAATAAGGTGAAAGATTTAGAAGTAAAACTATAAACAAATAAATGGAAAGAGTTATTGTTAAAAACAAAACAAACGAAAGATCTACTAGTGAAGGATTAAATCAAGTGACGGAAAGAAATACAAAACAAAAACAATCATAGCAGGTAAATTAAAAGGAAAATATACAGTCCATTTGTAGGGAAGGGTGCTTATTTGCTTGTACTTTTTTGTTATTACAAGTGTGCTGTGGGAAAAGAAAAATGCGAAAGAGTGAAGGAGGCATTCGGCATTTTGTGGCGGACACTATCGGCTAGTGTGAACGCACACCCAATCAAAAGCTGAACGCAAACCACTTACCCAACATCGAACAGACCCAACCAGTAGTGCCAACCTAAAAACTATGAATATATGTTGGCACTCATGGTTCGTTGGCTTGTGTCTGGTCTTGTGGCGGCCATTTCCTTCTTCTTCGTTCGACCATCCAACCAAACACAACGTTTTCTATTCCTTGCCAAACACCAAAAGTTAACAAATAAAAATTCTATTTTTGGCTATAATCTCGAGTAAACTTAATTGTATTTAAATTGTTGTTACGAATTAAATCATAGTTATTAAATTGTTGTTAATCATAATACGGTCTTGTCCTTTAATTCGCCGGATAAGTTTAAGGTGTGCAGTGCGCATCCAGTGGAAAGATTTCATCAACGTACCGGCACTACATAGTGTCCCGTCACCTGCGAGGTGCGTGGCTGTCCCATTGTGGCTTAGCAGACGCAAGCAACACCAACGATATCCAGTGCACATCAGACGAGCCAGACTGTTCCACCCAAAACTGGTGACCCCGAGGTGATTGCGTTGTGCACAAGGAGCAGTGGACCCGTCGGCACCATCTCAGCCACACAAAACCTCCTGAGAGCTCGGTCGGTGGCATTATACAGCGACAGTTTCGCTGCTGTTTCGCCACACCCAGTAGTTTCGTTCAGCAAACAGCACTACGACATCGTATAACTATTGTGCCACTTCAGCAGAAGTTCCGTGTCGCAAAGAGCACAACCACAACGGCATTTTCCATTTCGCACAACGGCATTTTCCATTTCGCACAACGGCATTCTTTCACCGCCACGGGTCAAGAAGTCCCGTTTCACAAACCGTACTACAGCTTCGTCAAAGTACGGTGCGACGTCATCAAGCAGCTGTATCGGCAGACAATACAACGGCACGACCCAATTGCCTGACATCATCAAGCAACATTGGCCGCATTCATCAACAAATTATCTTATTTTTATGTATATTTTGTAATAAAATTTTTTTTTGGCAGCGCTTCTCGCTATTAACCTCCTTAAAAATAACTGATTTTTTTTCTTTTTGGGGCGGTTTGGTCTTGTTACTAATCATTTATTAACTCGCTAATTCATTCAGCTTTTTAATTAAATAAGTCGAGTAATCCATTTTGGTATTCTCTTTTGTACAGACAAAGTTTCCTGTGCTAAACGGAGCAAGAGGCCCGACCGTACTGGACCAGGCACAAATCAACAGGGGGTTATGGAGAATCAAAGCACGTCAGACCCCGCCAGTCCTGTAGGGAGTCAGACCGAGTCTTCGGGAAACCAAGTAAGTGCTTTGGCATTTAAAAATTTGACTTTTTGGCCAGACAATCCGGACGTGTGGTTCCGCATTTTAGAAGGGCAGTTCGCGGTAGCCCAAATTAGGTCAGATAGTACCAAGTATTTTACGGCACTCGGTTTTCTTGATTCGCGTACGGTAAATTTGTGCAGGGTCGTTATAATGAATCCGCCCGGAAGCGGTTTATACGAGCATCTCAAGTCGACCGTTCTTTCGCGCCTCATCGAGCCCGAGGATATTCGTTTTCAAAGGCTATTACATGAAACGGTTCTAGGCGATAAAAAACCGAGTGAGCTTTTGAGACAAATGCGAGCGTTGGCCGGGAACCAATTTCAAGAATCGGTGCTTAAGAGTTTGTGGCTTCAGCGTTTACCGCAAACCGCTCAAGCAATTTTAACGTGCTCTAATGATGATTTAGATAGTTTAGCCAAAACGGCCGATCGGATTTTAAGTTTGGTACCCAATTCGAACGAAGTTCTCGCGATAACTAACAACAGTATTCGCGAAGTCGGTCAATCCTTCCAGCAAGAAGGTAATAATACTTCAACGCTGAAGGATTTGCAGACAGAGGTGTCGGCCTTACGCCGACAGCTCAGTCAACGCTCTAGCCGAGATAGATCTGCGTCTCCACGACCGTCTTCAAGTTCTCGTGAGCAATTCAGTCGGCGTATGTGCTGGTATCATCGTCGTTTTGGAAACGAAGCTCGTAGGTGCGATCCGCCTTGCTGGTTCAGAAGTAGTAATCGGAGTTTTTCGGGAAACGAAAGGCCCAGTCGTTAGCGGCTTGCGACTCGGGCACTCTCTTTGCAAACCGCCGCCTTTTCGTTAAGGATTCAACGAACAAGTTAACGTTTTTGATCGACTCAGGGGCAGACGTTTCAGTTTTACCCGCGACCGCGGCAATTAAAAAACGTCACCCGAGATCAAATCAACTTTTTGCAGCAAACGGCTCTTCATTTTCGACTTAAGGTCGCACACGTCTTTCATTAGATTTAGGTCTGCGTCGAAAATTTTCGTGGGTTTTTATATATACAAACGTAAGCAAACCCATTCTAGGCGCAGATTTTCTTCGTAATTTCGGACTTCTAGTTGATTTGAAGAACAGTCGTCTTGTGGATCCGCAATCCAATTCACTATCGTTAGGCGAACTTAAACAAGATTCAACGCAAAGACTTTCGGTTTTAAATCAATGCTCGATCGATGACAATGTTCGCCGATTAATAAAAAAGTTTAATATAGTCTCAACAGAGAATGTTTTTATACGTCCTATTCAGCATGATATCAAACACGCCATCTTGACCGGGCTTACACGACCTATCGTCAGCAAACCGCGTCGTCTGCCTCCAGACAAGCTGAAAGCAGCTAAGAAAGAGTTCGAATTTCTGTTGCAACAAGGTGTTTGTAGCCCAAGTAGCAGTCCTTGGGCCACACCTTTGCATCTAGTTCAAAAGAAAAACGGAGAATGGAGACCTTGCGGCGACTACCGTTTGCTAAACGCGGTTACTCAACCGGACAACTACCCGATATCGCATATTCAGGATTTCGGTCATCAATTATATGGCCAGACGGTTTTTTCTACCATAGATTTGGTACGAGCTTATCACCAGATACCCATCGAGGAGGTCGACATTCCGGAAACGGCAATTACCACTCCGTTCGGACTTTTTGAGTTCACCAGAATGACGTTTGGTTTAAGGAATGCTTCCCAAACGTTTCAACGTTTTATGCATTCGATTTTTCGGGATCTTCCTTTCTGTTTTGTTTACATCGACGACATTCTGGTGGCCTCAAAAGATTTAGCCGAACATTTACTTCATCTCAAAGTCTTATTTCGACGTTTGGAGAAATTTGGATTGGTAATTAACACGGAAAAATGTAACTTCGCTAAAGCTAACGTCACGTTCCTCGGTCATCTTATATCGTCAGAAGGAATCAAACCTCCGCCTAGCAAAGTCGAAGCGATCGCAAATGTCAAACCTCCTAAGAACATCTCCGAACTGAGGCGATTTTTGGGAATGTTAAATTTTTACCGGCGCTTTATACCGAAAGCTGCCGAGATACAGTTTCCGTTGACAGAGCTTCTCAAAGGCAAGAAAAAGAAAAGCGACAAAACGATTATCGAGTTATCGGCGAACGCGCTCTCCTCCTTCGAGCGATGCAAGGCTGAACTATGCCGAGCCACACTCTTGTCTTTTCCAATGCCCGAAGCGAAATATTCTTTATGTGTCGATGCGTCAGACTTTGCAATCGGAGGCGTGCTACAGCAATATCATCGTGATAGCTGGCAACCTATTTCATTCTTTTCTGTCAAACTTAACCACGCCCAACGTAAATGTAGCACTTACGATAGAGAGCTTTTAGCCGTATACCTTGCAATTAAACATTTTCGATATTTCCTCGAGGCTCAACCGTTCACTATCTTCACGGACCACAAGCCTCTCACTTTCGCCTTCCGGCAAAAGGCATCCAAGGCTTCGCCTCGACAACTTCGGCATCTGCATTTTATCGGTCAATTTTCTACCGACATCCAATACATTCCCGGCAAAGGAAACGTGGTAGCAGATGCTCTGTCGAGGTTAGACGAGATAACCTTGCCAGCTCAAATAGACTTTTATAAAATCGCCGTTGCACAACTAAGCGATCAGGAGCTACGCGATTTGCACTCCTCCGAAACGTCTTTGCGATTTGAAAAATTCAACATTCCGAACTCGAGCCAATCAATTCTATGCGACACTTCAACCGGTACACCTCGTCCGTACATACCAAAGGACTTTCGAAAACTAATCTTCGACTCGGTTCACGGGTTAGCTCATCAAGGAGTGCGATCCTCCGTCAAATCAGTAACCAAAAAGTACATCTGGCCAGGCATAAACAAAGAGTGTCGAAATTGGGCAAAAGCTTGTACGGCTTGCCAGAAATCCAAAATTTCGAAACACGTCAAAAGTCCACTCGGACAATTTCCTCCGGTTTCCAGACGCTTCGATGAAATCCACATCGATTTAGTAGGGCCTCTTCCACCATCAGAAGGATTTCGATACCTGCTCACTGTTATAGACAGGTATACGCGTTGGCCAGAGGCAGTCCCAATCTCTGATATTTCAGCCGAAACAGTCTCAAACGCATTGTTCACAAATTGGTTTTCGCGATACGGTATGCCGTCTGTCATAGTAACCGATCAAGGCTCGCAGTTCGAATCCGGTTTATATAATGAACTTTGTAAACGTCTCGGTATAGAACACCATCGCACCACCGCCTACAATCCAAAAGCGAACGGATTTATCGAACGGAGGCATCGAACGCTCAAGGCATCGCTCAAATGTCATAACGACGTGCAGTGGACTAGAAAATTGCCACACGTTCTAATGGGGCTCAGAGCCATTTATCGCGAAGATCTCGAAGCCAGCGCGTCTGAGCTAGTTTTTGGACAAAACATTGTATTACCTTCGGATTTCTTTTTAAATAACAACTCGGTCGTTCCTCAAGCGGAGTTCGTCAAAGAACTACACAAGCATTTCGATTCCGTTCGACCAGCCGCGCCTTCGCGTCACTGCCATCATAAGCCTTTCGTCTTCAAGGTCGACGCAGTACGTAAACCCCTTCAGTAACCCTATGAAGGACCTTTCACAGTTCTCGAACGTGCCGAAAAAATTTATAAAGTCCTCGTCAACGGTAAAGAATCGGTTATCGGCATCGACCGCCTTAAACCCTGTTTTTCGGAAGCGGGCACGGAAGATTGCTCACGACCCACAAAATCGAAACCCATCTTGATAAAGAAAGTAACTTTTGCGCAGAAGGACACTTCCTTAACATCTGATCAAAAAAAGCTATAATCTCGAGTAAACTTAATTGTATTTAAATTGTTGTTACGAATTAAATCATAGTTATTAAATTGTTTTTAATATAATACGGTCTTGTCCTTTAATTCGCCGGATGAGTTTAAGGTGTGCAGTGCGCACCCAGTGGAAAGATTTCATCAACGTACCGGCACTACATAGTGTCCCGTCACCTGCGAGGTGCGTGGCTGTCCCATTGTGGTATAGCAGACGCAAGCAACACCAACGATATCCAGTGCACATCAGACGAGCCAGACTGTTCCACCCAAAATTTAAAGTGCGAATGGCCTACATATATACATATTCTTTTATTTTTTATTTTTCTTTAATTTAATGTCAAATTACATATTTAAATAACTTCGAAAAAATTCAAGTTTTTGTGTGAATGAGTGAAAGAGTAAGGGGTATTCAGTAATTAAATTATGAATCACCCATATGGCATGTGATTGTTTTAACATCAAACAATTGTGAAACAGTGAGAGAATTGAGATTGTATGAGAATGAATGTATGAATGAGAAAGAATGATAAAGCTGATTGTTGTTAATGTGCTAGCGAGAGAGAAGGGTGAAGGTACCTCGAGTGATGATCTTGTATTTTGCTCGAAATTGTGAATGGGATTTATGGGAATTTGGAGAAGGAAGCGAGATGGTAATACTCAAGGCACAAGTGTGCGAGTGATCAAGCGAAGAAGCCACTCAAGACACAATGGTGTGAGTAGTCAAGTGCAGGAATGTAGGCAGACTGAAAGCACGAATGTGCGAGCGGCCGAGCGAAGGTATGCTTGCAAGCAGAAAGAACAGCAACAACACTGGCAACAACAGAAACAACAATAATAACTTATATCGATATGAATTCAATTAGGGGTAACACAATGTGAGAAATTCCTCGCGCGAGGTCAAAGTACCTATTGTTATTTAAACATACTTTAAATTTCTAATGTTAGGATGGTATTAAATAATTTAAATCTTTTTCTGTGTGTTATAGCAAGATGGGAAATTCCTCTTATAGGTTGAGAGTACCCTTGATAAATTGCGTCATAAAATTATGTTTTTTGGATATTTTATCTGGTATTTCTTTCCAGGTGAAGACTTCCAAGCTAGCTGGTGACATTATATTATAATATTATATTGCATGCATTTATTGAGGGGTATCATGATGTGGGAATTCCCTCGAATGAGGTTGATAGAACCTATTATGAATTGAGTGCATTATTCCTAAAATTAATTATATCATTTGTTGCTATTTTTGTATAGAGATGCGGAAAGATATGGAGAAGGACAACCACCAATACCGATTTGACTCGGCGACAGATGAGACGGCGTGCAAGTGGGAAGAATCGCGCATCTCTGAGCGACCCATAGTGAAGGAGTTCTGCACCTTTCTAGACAAAAGGCCATCAACACTCGAAAGTGCGATGGACAATCGGCGAAGCGAACAGCTCACAACCTCAGTGCAGGCAAGGCAGAACATTCGAAGGTGTGAAGGAGTACCCGTGGACAATAAAATTGCGGTGCACGCAAAAGAGAAAGAGCACACTGTTAAAAAAAATGCCGTGTCATATGTGCAAGGCGAAAGATCACCCGATATGGTGTTGTCCGAAGTTCGGGGCACTAGGCTTGAAGGCCAAGCAAGAGGTGATGAAGGAGAGATAGCTGCAAAGCATAATAGCGTGTTATGTCCATTAAAGGAATTGAGAAATACTGAAGCGAAAGTGTACACGGTACAAAAGGACAGTTCACGAAGGAGCAAGAGATGTGGCAACGAAGAGAAGGTCAAGGTGGACTGACTGTCGGACCCGCCTCTAAAGCGACAGAGATTGACGGAGAGAAGGAGAGAGGGAGCGGAGCAGGAGATAGACACGGGTAGCGAAGGTGACAAGGAATCTTGGAAAGATTTTGAGAGAGGGTCAAAGGGGTTCAGAGTAAATAAAGAAAACTCGCAAAATTATTTAAACTCATTTGGGGAGTGGAGGGAAGGACTTACCTTGATGCCTACGGCGCAAGTAAGAATTGAGATGGCTGGAAAAAGGTTTGGGCCAATAAGGGCACTGTTAGATACAGGTGCACAACCGAATTTGGTAAGTTATGATTTACAGCGAAGGTTAGAATTGCCCAAGGGGCAGGCAATGAGAAAGCTGATTGGTGTTGAAAGTGAGCCTTTTCACATCAAATACAAAACGGTTCTTAAGATAAGTCCGTGGTTTGGTTTGAAGGATGCCATCGAGCAGGAGTTTTGGGTAATACCCATAGAAGGTAAGTGGCAACCAATCGTGCCTACACACGATTTGGCTCTTGCAAGGATGGAAATTTCAGTTCGGCCATTGGCTGATCCTGAATATTAGAGAGCAGGACCGGTAGATTTGTTACTGGGGTGCAGGCTTATAGCAGAAATATTTATTTCTGTATTAGGACTTCAGACATGTGGTGCGTTATGCATGGAAGCTGTTCTAGGGAAGGCCATGCTCGGTGAGTATGAAAATGAAATGGATGTGAAGGAATTTGAGAAAGAAACGTATGTGGTGTGTATTATCAACGACCAATTGCATGAGTCGCTTAGACGCTTATGGCAACTGGATGAAGTTGATGCAACATGACACAGGTCGAAAGAGGAAGAGATGGTAGAGCAGAACTTTCTAAACACGTATTCACGTGATGAAGATGGAAGGTTCACTGTGACGATTCCCTTGAAAGAATCAGAGAAGGATCTAGGGAGCTCAGAAATTGCTGCGAGACGTACGTTCTTTGCAATAGACCTAACCTTTAGCAGGCGATACAGAGCTCAAACAGAAGTATATAGACTTCATGAGGGAGTATCAGAGAGCAGGACACATGACACCAGTGATTGGTGCAGCTCAAGGAAAGATCGTCTATCAGTTACCTCAGCATTGTGTGACGAAAAGTTGCAAGACAGTAATAAAACATTATGACGACGACACTTGAATGACTTGAATGCCTGAAAATATGCAACGAATTTTTCCAGATACCCATGGCTAAGCTTTATCATGGCCTTCGGCCAATAGCCGCCGGTTTGTGGAAAAATTCGTTGCATATTTTCAGGCATTCAAGTGTCGTCGTCGTCGTCATAATATTTTATTATTTTTACTGCGCAATACACTTAACTGCGCAAAAACAAATTAATGATATAACAATGTATTTATAATTTTGAATACAATATTGCAGAGCAAATATTTTTGTAGAAAGGTCATGAATATATATATTAGAAATACAAAGTATTTTTCAGTATGAATATAAAATTTGACGGTTTAATGTATCCGGGTCATAATTATTTAGGTCCGGGTAATACTATTTATATAGACGACGAACCGGTCGACGATGTTGATTTTGACGCATATGTTCACGACTTGGAATATGAATTAGCAACAACTAAAAATCAAATAAGAAAAGCTGATAAAGAAGCAATAGTAACATTTATAGAAGATTATAAAAAGAATAAATCTATAGCTGAATTAAGTGGAATAATTGGATTATCAATAAAATATGGTTTTGAAAGTGTTTTTGGTGTTACTTATCCTAGTATGTCTAACAATCAAAGAACATTTCCGCAATTAGTTTATGCAGCAAGAGAAAGATATTTTGCACAAGAGTGGAACAATATAAAAAATACTCCAGATAAAGGTGGATATACAAATTTTGGAGAATTTAAACAAAAAGCAGGAATTCGTAAACAGATTTATGAATCATATAAAGAGGGAGGTTATTACCATACTGCTTTAAAAAAAGATTTTGATGCCGAAAGTAGTACCGATAGTACCGGAACCAATTACGAACCAGCCTCCAAGAGAAGACGACTCAATGAAGTGCAAATGCTGGGAGAGAAATTACAGAGAGGTTTGCATGAGATTTTGATGCGCTTACGCAGGCAAGAAGGAAAGAAGAATATCTATCAACGTTATTCGAACGAAAGAAATGGAGCAAAGAGAGACATGGTTTGAAGGAATGAGAATGTATTTTCAAGAGCGAAAACTATCCGCCAGCAGTATGGCCGATGGGGCGTATCACAGAGCTGATTCGTAGCAGAGATGGTTTGGTGCGAAACGTAGTTATCAAGACGGTAACCAACGAACTTACGAGACTGGTGCAGAAGATCTGTATCCTACCGATGGTAGAGCAGGACAATGGAAATTATTACTAGATTTTTTTATAAGTATTTTAGTAATATATATCGAAGGAATTAATAAAATGTGAAAGGGTGGAAACCCGTAGGTTTTCTCCGAGACTGTTTCCAACCGCATGAGTATTTGTAATTCTGCGGTCGATGTATAGCGCTCGTTATACATTAGATATAAAACCTAACAAAAGCAACTTATCCGAAAGAGCTTTTGTATGAATTTTATATTCAGTCGACTAAGAGAGATGGCCCGGAAGGGTGATGGTAAAATAAAGACAGTGGTTTTTAAATATTTTTTCCACTTTAAATCTTGTGTTTTTGTTTATTATTGTGATGCTTTTTTATTGGTTTATTGCGATTGTTTGTAAGTGAAAGATAAGTGATGGTACCGAGCTACGATACAAGCTTATTGGATTTGACATATAATGGAACAACTCGTTTCCCTGATTTGAATTCCATTATCGTTCAGTTCCAATGACAGATTTGCATCCGAAAAAATTGTTCGTGTGTATTGCAAACAGGAAAATTATTGCCGGTCGAGTGGATGTGTTGTGCGCTTGTTGTTTATTTTGCAAAACTTAAGTAGAAATAATAATACAGTTTTTTATTGCTAGAATAACAATAATTGTTTTTCAGGAATGATGGCTACTCAAGAAAAGCAATTAAAGAGAGAATTTGAGTCGAAGTTAACATATGAGGTATAAAAGCATGTTTGTCTGTATGCCAAGAACGATGATGGCTACTCAAGAAAAACAATTAAAGAGAGAATTTGAGTCGAAGTTGATATTTGAGGTAAAAAACCATGTTTGTCTGTACGCCAAGAACGACCCGGCGGAGTACAACAACAAGTACGGGAGACAGGCTGCATGGCAAGATATTTCCAAGGCAAGTTGAAATATTTATATTAATATATGTAATTGCAAAAACTTTATATTTTATTAAAACCCACAGTTGAACAATGCCAAAAAAATGGAGTTCATTGAGAGTCATTCCGGAGTTATTTTAAAATGGAAGAAAATATTCCCAGTGGTTCAGGCCCAACAGACAGTGTTTAGTGGGTTCATTTTAATTGTTTAAAATATCTAACCCCTTATGTAAAAGTTCCTACCGAGTAAGATTTGTGTACAATTTTTTTTTAATGAATGTAAGTTTATGATTTCTATTTGATCTTAGTGACTGCGGCAACTACAGCGAAGAACCGAATGTCCTATCTGAATTTAACTCCGAGGAGCTTATTATCCACTTGTCCATTCTTGTCCCCAACGACAAGTGCGACATCAATGGTTTTTTTCGTTTTCTGATTGCATTGTATATTGCCAATAACAACAATAGTTCTTTTCTTTCCTGCAAGCTCATTACCAATATTAAATAATTTAAATTTTTTTCAGAGTTTTTACCTGCGATTTATTCACTACCGGCCAAAACCAAAGAAACATACTCATCATTAACATGAACATTTTTTATATATTGCCTATTTACCTGAACTGTAATAATTGGCAACGGGACTTCGATATCCTAAACGAGCTTTTATTAACTCTGAATTCAACAAATCTGATTGTTACGGGCGACTTCAATGGACGAATATGGGCTTTCGCAAAATATCTTTGTTTCCGGAACTGAATCTGCACTTTTAAATGCCGATCGTCAATCTAAAGATGAGATATGCGATTCTAAAGGATGTCAGATACTCGAGCTTACTGATTCATTCGACTGCCAAGTCTTGAACGGAAGTTGTGACGGTGATCTACGTGGCGAATACACGTTCCTTCGAGGTACATCGTGTTCTGATATAGATTACTGCTTTGCTACTGGATGTTGGCACGACTTGCTTTTAGACTTTCGAATAGGTAAACAGATTTTCTCGGATAATATGCCTTTGGAACTGAAATTTGAAGTGGCAAGTAGCAGAAGTCTTGCTCTTTATGTAATTTACTCATAATATTTTTCAGCCTCGATAAACTTTTATTGACCCAAACTAGTTTTTTCGATTCTTTAAAACGTTTAATAGGAACGAAACGCGAAATGGCAAAATCTAAAATGCTTCGAAACACGGAAAAAGCTATTTCTAATTCATTGTTATCAAAAACAAGTTTCCAATCAATCGATTCAAAATAAGTATTCATTGATAAGAAATCAGCATTTTTAAAATCATATTTCGTTTCAACACTACATGAAGAATTTAATTCTATTAAAACAGACAAATTGACATTTATCTCAAGTGCTTTGTGATGAACACTTCTTCGAAGTGAGCTTTAGGATTGTTATCAATAAAAGTTAAATCTAAAATGCGACCAATGACCAACAAATTATAAACATTGTTAATTTGCTGCATATTCAATGCAGTTAATCTATCAATTACCTTACACTCAAAATCTTTATTAATGTTATAAGGAAACATAAGATTCTCATCTTTTGAAAATAGCCATTTAATGTCTGACAAATTAAAATCACCCAGAACTATCCAGTATGATTTTTCATCTGTAATATTTTAAATAATGTGAAAGAAATTCATATAATGGTGGTATATATGAGATAAAACATTATAAGTGAATATTCTTAAGTTCTAAAGAAGAATGAATAGGTATATCTATACATACACAGATCTGTTCAATTGAAGTAGTATATAAATTAATTTCAGTACTTTGATAAATAGATCTAATAGTAAATAATATACATCCGCCTCTGTTTAAACCAGTTAATTTAGATGAAGGATCCTTACGATAAACATTGTAATCAGACGAAAAATATTCCGTAGATAGAAAATTAGTATTTAACCATGTCTCAGCGAGTGCGATGACGTCATAGGAACAATCAGCAGCAGCAATAAAAATTCATTAAATTTTGTCCTCATACCTCCAGCGTTGTGGTAAAAAAATGGAGAGACAATTTCCAATCGAAGTTGTATTATCAAAGTTTTTCTTTAGGTTAAAACCTGTTTGTTTGATGGCAATATGTTTTTTGAACGGTATTCAAATTTTTTAATCTGAACACCTACTGGCTGGTTGAATGGTTGAAAAGCATCATTAAATAATGCAGATGGAATTCCAAGTTTAAAATTAACATAATGAAGAGATGACATATCTGCTTCTTTTTTAATCAATTTATGGCAGACTTAGCTTGTAGTTGGTATGTTTAATTTATGTGCGATGCAACTGATAACATTCTCTTCAGTTACAGATTTATTTAATCGAGAGATATGTTAAAAGCAATGTCGAGGTACACACGGAAGAGAAGCAAACATTTCAGCATCAGTATTCTGTCCAATCAGCTGTTTATGGTTTTTGTTGCGAGCATTAGGCAAGGCAGCAACAACATCCCCAGTGGTGATGACATTAGCACGAACACTAGCACCATTATCACCAGTATTATTTTGATTAGCATCAACCGCAATGACATCAACATTAATATCGCCAGCACCAATACTACCAACAATACCATCAACATCCTCAATAACACAAGCAACATTACCAATACCACAAGCAACACCAACATCAGCATAAGCCTGAGCTTGAGCATGAGCATGAGATTCATTCACTGAGGTCATGTCATTGGAGGTGGTCGACGATGATTTTGAATCAAGTGAAACGCTATTACTTTTCATGTTTTTTGTTGAAGCAAGAGAGTCAGACATGGAGACTCTTCGCATTTTTGATGAAACTCGATCTTGCGGTGTAGATGAGCCAGCCATAAGAACTTTACTATCAACGGAGGTACAAAGCCATTTAGTTTTAGCACCAGATGTGGGGAGCCTCTTTGCACGAGTGGAATCCCGAATGTTGCGACTTACATTTAATTTCGATGTATTTGAAATTGATGAGCTTTCTTTGAAAATGATTGAGAGTTCTCTCATTTTTATTAAATAGTTTTGCAAGGAAATGGCAACGCGCTTTTCACATTTATAAAATAAAGTTTTGTAAGACTTTGTAATCTTATTGTCTTTTTTGTTGATTTTACAACAGTCCAAATGCGAGTTCAGTCCACATAATTCACATTGTATAAAAAATAAATCAGTTATGGTTTTTTAAACTAAAAACTTTGAATTATTCATAATGAAAAGAAAATGATGGAATTATCAGACCAAGTATAAAACACAACACAATTAAGGTGCGTTATTTGGCGACGATAAATTACTTTATAAATTATAAGGTAATTTATTCCTATTTTTTTTTCATAATAAATAATAAACATATGTCCGATTAGGATTCAAGTAAACCATCTGATTATTAAATGTATTTGGTACTTATAACCTGTACGGTTGGGCAATGTCTGACTACCTACCATATTCAGATTTTAAATGGGTTGAACATCCAGTTAATTTAGATGGGATTAAAAATGGTTAGTTTCAAATATAAACATTGGTTATGTTTTAGAAGTTGATCTTGAATACCCTAAAGAAATACATGATGATCACAACGATATTCCTTTCTGTCCTTCAAATATTTCATTGTCTGGCCAATCAGATAAAAAATTAATTGCCGATTTAAATTGAAATAATTCAAATAGGATAGGAGGTGGAGGTGGATGTAGGTAGGGTGGAAGTAGAAGCTGCGTTGAAAGAAAAAAATTGAGTAGAATTATAAGAGGATAGGAAGCGGGTAGGTTGGGACTGAGAGGGGGTGGAATGTCCGCTATGGGGGCGATGGCATGCTCGCTATGCTCGACTCAGCTCGCCGGATTAGGGGGTGATCTTGCCCCCATAGCCAGACCTCGCCTATTCCAAAAAAAAAACAGAAATCATGCTAAAAAAAACTATAGCTTAGCCACCACCAAATAGTCCACACTTCAGGAACGCTGCGGCTGGTGATGCAGCATGGCCTATACCCTCCCCACCTGGAATTCATTCGGCCCGAATCTCGAATTCCCCTTAGTCGCAAATCAGATCGGATTTACTATCGCGATCGAACCATAGTATCTTCAGGCTACTGTATGTCCATCGCTAGCCCTTCCGCACCCCCTGAAAGAAAATTTTTTGCTCCATATTAAGCCATTTGGAAGCTCATAAAAACACGTGAAGTTTTATCAGCATTTGACGTTATTTACAGCTTGATTTTATTACTCAATGCAACTTACACAAAATATACCAAAAATTAAAACTTAACATGGATATAATGTTCATATAGGGTTTGGTATTAATCTCTAAAAACTATCAATTAAATTAATTAACTTTTAAAACCTATATATACTTTAAATTCCCGGTAAATCGGCTAAAAGTGACGACGTAAGGTTATCGGCGGTCGAAACGGTGTCTGCTCTGCTCCCGCTAGGTTTAGGTTTCCAGTTATCCACCGGCCTTTCTAACGGACCTTCCTTTTTGTGTGAAGGTATTATCAACCCCCGTTATCCTACCTACATAGAGCTCTCTGTGGGTAGCTAAGGGCTCGCAAAATCTTGCTATCACTACCAGGGTATTATGAGTAACTTAATCCGCACGGGACGGACGACCCCCAAAGCAAAATCTTATATCGGCGTTCACTTTTATCCCACCAGCCAGCAATTAAAATATGTAGGTATATAAAAAATCTAAAAAAAAGCTATAATAAAAATAAATGAAAATCAACACTTAATTATAACATAAATATCGCATTATCACGCCAAGGTTGTTTTTTTGTTTTGGTTTTTTTTTTATATATATATAAACGGCTCCTGCCTATAAGCGTCGATCGCCAACCACCGGCGTACGGAATAATTAAATAAGAGTGCCCAGAAGCATCAGTTGTTATGAGTATATAGCGATAGGTAGGTAATCGATCAAAACCAATCGAATTGTAGGTATTCTCGTACCGAAATAATTGGTTATGTATATTAGGATAAGTTTTTACTTGTCCGTCCGGGTCTTGCACGGACTTAAATTTTTATGCGGCCACAACACCAGCGGCCAGCTTCTTAGTCCCAGAGGAGCCCTAGCTTGACAATATGAGTCGTTAGGCGAGCTCGTTCCCACCTTTCAATACGCCAAGAGCACAAGCACAAGGGTTATATCCACGGTTAGACCGTTAAAAAAAACCAGCGGCGGCAACAACCCACTGGCTACGTCGTTAGCCGCCGATTCTTCCTCACTAAAAACAGGACATCCTTCAGAATTTCCCTTTTTATCAAAATTTTGTTAATATTATTACCTGGTGCACGTCTTGAGCTAAATCCACTTTTCAGTTGGCAACACCAAGATTTATATCCGCTAAAACACTTAATTTCTCAAGATAAACACTTATAATCCCAAAGAATCCGAACAGAAACTCTAAAATAAATATCCTTATGATATCGCAAAAATTAATCACATTCGAATTCAAATTTTACCCGCGCAATCTTATATTTGACAAATTCTGCTGTTCAAGTATCACCTCAAATTTTAACGACGTGAACACTGACTGATTTTAAATCGTAATGACAAAGAGAATCTGTCGTATGGTAATCACTAGCCTAACCGTGTCAAATTTTCTTTGTTCTTACGAAAAGTTTGTCCGATTGGCGGTTTACCACCGATAGCTCAACGGCTCGCACAAATACCGGAAAATGAGAATCCGTAGCCTACTCCCAACACTACCATTCACTACCTTCCTATCAAGCTGAGAACCAAACCTATTAGGTACGCGACCCATAAATTTTGAAAATTTCGACTCATATTGTGAATCGTCCACACTTTACCCACCAGCTTTCCTGGAATAATGTCGTCCTGTTTCAGAATATGATACCAGAATAATACCAAAAATAAACAATTAATGTAAGAGGAAACTGGAATAAAAGAAACAAAAAAAAACACCAGAGGTATACTAAAAAATAGAAAAAAAAAGTGGGTGAAACCTAAACAAGTGTAAAAAAAAAACAATCAAAAAGTGACTCAAAAATTAAAATCAGTGGATAAATGCAGGAAAGTAACAACAGGGCACATACCACCGTTGGAATTCGGAGGCGATCCGTTTCTGCGCCGCCACAAAGCCCACGAACACGAAACACGTCCGTGCACGGTGGAATTCCCTTCAGATGTAGTTGGCCTGTCTACCTCCGAATATCCACCATCGCTCGTCTACCACAGGTGCACGCGGTCACTCGCGGACATCAGTTTAACAGGTGAGTTCCTGATCGGTTTGTACTGAACCATGTGCCGCCCGAGTAGCTGCAAGGAACCCCCCCGTTGAGCCTAGCAGCTGCCCGTTTGGCCCATACTAATAATGTCTCGTATGGTTTTTGTTTTTCTTTTCTTTAGGGATCGTTGTTCTCAATTACCACCCAACGCCCGGACCTATGGCCGATCCGGAGTCTTGAAAAAGGAAAAGACACGAGTTCCCTTTCAATCGGCCGGACAGACTCGGACAGAGTGCTCAAACGTTCACCAAAGGCAATTTCGATTCCTAGCCCCACAAGTATACGTAGGTAGCAGTAGATACGCTACTATTATATATGTATGTATCTACACAATAAAGACCAATATCGTATCATTATAGCTCTTTTTTTTTAATACGGAAATTTTCATTCCTAGTACCTACGCCCCAAAGGGTGTCCACAACAAAATAATAAGGTAAATTATATAATACATTACAGAAATTTAATTCAATGTCTTGAAAATGGTTTAGTGCTTAAGAAAATTCACAGAGTGATGCAATTCAAGCATTGATTTAAACAATGAACTTAGAAAAAAGCAACCACAAAGCTTGAAAAGGATCAGACTCTGTAATAATGCTGTATTTGGTAAAATAATGGAGACTGTAGACAAACGAAAAGATGTTCGAATTTTCGATTCAGTAGAAGGTACAGGCAGACATCTCGGTAAAAAAAGAAAAGAAAAAACATGTCTTTTTACTAACTAAGGTCTTCATACTTCCAATGCACCATCAATATTATTTTTCGTTTTGATGATACTGTTTTTTGTAATTATGTATCTTGTCTGGAAAAAAAATAAACCCGAAAAAATAAACAAAAAAAATAAACCCAAATAAATAAACCCGAAAAAATAAACACAAAAGAATAAAACCGTAAAAATAAACCCAAAAAATAAACCCGAAAAAATAAACCCAAAAAAAAATAAACCCTAACAAAAATTCAGCACCTAATATACCACCAAGCCACCGGCATCATCGTCAAATACACTATACCATGGGAAAAAGTAAGAAAAAAAGGGTATAATATTGTGTATCTAACTTTACTTTACTAATAGTTATTGTGTATCTAACTTAACTTGATAAATCTATCTGTAATCTTTAATGTTTATCCACCAATCTATTTGTCTCTTTCTGACTTGAATCTTGCACAACAGATACATTTTTTGAGTAAATTTCATTATCTAATCAACTGTGAAAACATGAACATTATTTCTTAAATAAACTTATATGTATAGTTAATTGTTCTAGAATATTATTTGAATACACAACATACACAATTGGAAAAAAATGCAGTACCTAATATACAACAACATCCGCCACCATGCCACACCGGCGGCATTATCGTCCAATACACTGCACAATGGGAAAAAGTAAGAAGAAAACTACTTGTGAAAAAATACGAGCCATAAATCCAGTACCCAAAATCCACCACCAACATTCCACCTCCAGCGGCATCCAAATTCAAATACACAATCCATAATCCAATTAACCATTCACAACATCATTCAAGACGCAATCCAAAATTCAATCCACAATACCATCCACTATCCACCACACCATCATCTAATACACCAACCACCTACACCTGAATTTCACCTCCGCCACCGGCATATCACCACCAGATCCGCCGGTTCCGCCGGTGAGTAAGAACCCGCTTATCGCTACTAGTAAGGTCGCAGCCAAGCATAGAGACAGCGGGCCTTTTACTCAAAATAATGACTACTGATTTTTAGTTATTATCTACAACGCCGACAAAGTAGTATTTACTAAAAACCTAAAAAACAATGTCTATAGCAATAATGACGGAGTTAAATAAATATATGGATCATAGCCATAGGCAGTGCTGGGATCATCGGGAGCTCCAACAACGTCTATATCAAGCTTATCAGTAATTAGCTATCTTATTTTCTTCTTGTACCTGATGGTAGCAGAGGGGGGTTTTCATGTCGAGTCCCCACCAGAAATTGTGACTACAAGCAATACTAGCTATGCGGATAAGACCCATTTTATAGAATAAAAAAGAAAATATGAAAAAAAAATAAACCATTTATAATTTTATATAAGTTATATACGCTCCAGAATGCACTCCAGTAATAGAGAAACAACTTCAGAATGATAAGCATAATATCATATTCAACAAATCATAACAAAATAATACCGAAATAAAAGATAACACAGCACAGACTCAACACTGTATAAACAGTTCCCAAATTGAATATTGTACTTAAAATTAAAAAAAGACTATGCAATCTGCGAGTTACTCTCGGCTTTTAACCAAAATTCCAAGTAAATATCTTTTTTTTTCAAACGCCCTTGGTTAGAGTCGCAGTCGGTAGGTTAGAGTTAAATTGATTCTATCTTGTAAACACCTACAATCCGTTCCGTAACAGTTAATTTAATTTTCATATAAAAGTTTTCCTGTGTGAATGTCCTAAACGTGTTATGATGATGCTATATTTTTTCATCGAAATGTTTGGTTGACCTAAGATCATGGTATCTGTATTCAGTAAAAGTGCCTAATTACCCCTTCGTTTGACGAAGGGGTAACTTATTTAAAAATAAATTATCCACTTCTACTGAAACAGATATTTAAAACTGCATCGTATTCGATATCGTAAACATCCGTATAGCCTGTAGTTTCACGACATGCACGAATCGACAATACCAATGATCATGTTACTGAGAATGTTAACTCAAAACACACATCGGAACAGAACATTGGTCTTCATTGATAAGACAAATAATCCAATGCACCAACCAACATCCAATTCCTTCACCTTGAAGGTGGACAAAACAACAAACGTAATACTCCGAGGGTTTATCTCAGATTTCCTCACCGCGGAAATTTTTTAAGACTAATTTAAGGAGTAACAACGTGGAAGGAGTTTCGAAATTTGAAACCCTTAATTCAAAACAAAACAACCTCTATTACGCATCCTGATGTAATAACGGTTGCAGCCATTTGCCTTACAGAGCGGGCCTTCTACTATACATAATATAAAATAAATATAAAAACTAACGCGAAGGCCGCAGCCATTGCGAAGTCCAAAACAGCAATTGCAATGAATAAATGAACAAGGACAGGTTCCATCCATATCAGTGGTATACTCGTACCAAGTGTCATCACTTACAAATTTACGATTAGGATAAGCGCATGACTAAGAAACCTTATTCTTCCAATATAATCATCTTTATGGTTACCCATACTTCTTTTTATTGTAGACTAAATGCTGGTAAAAGGACATTGATTGGCTCTCTGAAAGGAATGAAATACAATTAATTCTCAAATAATTCCGAGATAATGTATCCATCAGACGCTAAAAATAATTCAATATTTATATTCGCTGATGTTGCATGCCAGGAACAAAATGACATAAGAGATTATTTTTGCATGGGTCGTCAAAATTGGGCTGACCGTTTATATTTATGCCAGTCTTGTACCCGTATACCAAAACATTTGATTAGGGGCAATGCTAATTTTATTATTCTTTTCAAAGACGACGAATTGAATTTAATGCATGTTTACAAATGTCATTTAAGCTCTGGTGACTTTGATATGGATAATAAATAGTTAATTATCTATGTTGGCAGATCAAGGAAGTACATCAAGTAGTCACTAAAGAATGTGTTGACGGACAGTGTTGCGTGTGATTACACCTTAATTACGTGCGTAAACACACCAAACAAATATTACGAAATCATACGTGTAAACACACCAACATTAATTCCCGAGTTGACCGCCAAGCGCTCGCTTCGATATTAAAATGGGATACGATTTCCGGCATCCCAACTCTAATAAAAATTCTTTTTCACACACACGCGACAACGACGAGTGGATGGCGATTAGTCCTGCGTAAAACTAAAAACTTAAAACTTAGAACGAAAAACTTAAAACTAAAATAAAACTAAATGATATAACTAAAAATTAGAATAAGAATTATAAAACTAAATAAAGAATATATCGTAAAATTAAAAGTCCACCGAGTTCCGTATTTCTAATTAAAATAATTGTGCCTCCATTATCCGCACAAATTGAGAGCACAGACAGTTAAAACTTAAGGAAAATAGTATGAGAAGTCATAGAGTATACTTTAAAGGATACAGTACCAACTATTAATAAAGAAAGCATCTTACTGTAAGCTAAAAAAAAGAAAATAAAATCTATAAGGGCTGCCGGTAGTTCGATCTCGCTCTCTTATTACTTTTGTATATATCAATTGCAACGCGGAAATGTCTGCAAGCTCACATACTCCACAATGACAGGCAGTTGGAAATTAAACTTGAACACGAGCGGTTGTGGACTAATGTGATGTCTTAATAAACTAAAGTTTGAGAAAATTGAAACCGATATTTTAATTAAACCAAAGATCTTAAAATACCAAGAAACATCATCGACTCTTCTCTAAGGAAAAATTAACACATTCAAGTAAACCTAAAGATCTCAGTGATATTGATGAAAAAATTATTCCCCAAAGTATCTTTTGTACCTATAGATCAAAAATAAAGGAGTGGCGGTCTTTAAATGATTATGTGTCTACCTTTACGATGAGCATTTTTCATAAATTATTAGTAAGCATTCAACAGTATAAGCAGCAACATCTATTTGAAAAATGGACTCAGAATTAATACTGAAAAACATTTCTGAATTTCTAAAACTAATCGCCAAGCTGTATTAGATGAACGTTATAAAGAGTTTTTAAACTTCATTTCTTTGCTTAAAAGATTCCAAAATAAAAAGTATACTGAGTCTATACATGTACACCATTATTTTAATTGTTGCTGGGCATCTAATCAATGTAAACTAGAACCTGATACTTGTGCTGCTATATTCTAGAAAACCGTTTAACTATATAGAATTAAGGAACTAATGTTATTATATAAAAGATTGGAATAAAAGAATAAAAAAAATATATAAGTCTCCATTTTATTTTGTTGAATACCCTCAGACCAAATATGATTAAGCCAAAGGTTGTTGAAGAGTTGCGTAAGGCTATAAATGAAATTTCAGGTCATACGTTCATCCATGTTGACAAGTTTTCTTTAAAGCAGTCTTTTTCAATAAAACTACCACCACTCAATTTTCCTTAACAAATTTTTGTAGATATCAGCTGTCAATTTTATTTAAAAGAATAAAAGTATCAATTTAAAGATTATTATATTCATATATTATAAAAGTGTATTGAAATTAAAAACTTAAACGAAAATGTAGTATTTTATGTGCAACGCATGCAGTGCCAAATTTACACCAAAGGAAAATCATAATAGACACGTAAGAGCTACCCATGGAGATAAAACTAAATGTCCTCAGTATGACATAACATATACACGAAAAGATTTGATGTTGGAGCATATCCGCAAGGAGCATATTAACGCATCCTCTCAAGAGCTAGTAAATGATCTGCCAACTAGCAGCTAGTGAAAACTCCCAAAAGACATGAAAGTTTCCTTGCTCCATCCGCAATCTTCATCGAAAAAACGTAGATGCAAGAACTGCGAAATAGATGTACTAGTATCTGGATGGAGTCATCACACTAGAACAAATGAGCATAACGAAAGTGTAAAGTTCCAGTCAATAATACTAGCTTTAACAAAATAAGATAATGTTTCGAAGGTACGGTGGAAACCTATTCATTGAATAATACATATGAAGAGGTTATACACATTACCAAATTTTTAAACAGCTGTAAAACTGACATAATAAAATTAATAGAATACTCGTTTGGAACCAAAGAGAGAAAAAATTTCAGCATTAAACTATTTACAGAGCTCATAAAATTCATGCTAACGGAAGGAGAACCGGAAAAAAGTGAAATAAGGCGCCAGTTATAGCTTTCATTGAAACTCATCATTGATATTTGACAAAAAATATTATATATCTCATTTAGTCGGCTTTAAATTGTCACGGATTCTGCCTAGTCACCAAAGAGCAGTAAACCGATGAAATGTTCTGGTTGTCTTGTTTACGATTCATATTGTTTTTGTTATTAATAATATGAAACGTTTCTAGAGTATACCGCTCGGAGACATGTTTCTCCCTTTCCAGAATTTCCACTCTGTCAAAATCTGGTTGGTGTCCACGCTCGATGGAGTGTAAGGCCAATGCTGTCTTCCAAGTGCTTTTTAAATTAATGTCGGATTTGTTGTTGGAAATTCGTTGACGAAGAAGTTGATTCGTTGTACCGATATAGGAAAGATTGCAATTTTCTTCCGCATTGCCACGACAGTTAATTTTATAGACTACGTCTGTGCACTTATCCTTTTCCGTTTTTGTTTTCATGTTGGTAAAAAGAGGTGCCAGCGTCCTATTGGATTTGTACGCTAAACTGACGCCATTAGTACTGTGGCGGACACTATCGGCCAGTGTGAACACACACCAAATCAAAAGCCGAACGTAAACCACTTACCCAACATCGAACAGACCCAACCAGTAGTGCCAACTTAAAAACTATGAATTTATGTTGGCACTCTTGGGTCGTTGACTGGTGTCTGGTCTCGTGGCGGCCATTCCATTTTTCAACATTCTCTTTTTCGCTCGACCACCAACGTAACAAGAACTACTCCGCCAAGCACCATAAAAATCAACATAAAAAGATTCTATTTTATTCTTGGGCTATTATGTATTATATCCAATTGTTTTCAACTGTATTTTCATAAGAGTATTAAATTGTTACTGCGAGTCCAGTACGAATGATAAATTGTTTTGTGATTTCAATACGGCCCGCCCTAAATTCATTGGAAGTATTTCATCGACGTCACCGGCACTACATAGTGCCCCCTTTTCCTGCGAGGTACGTGGCCGTCCCATGGTGTCTCAGCCAACACCAACAACACACCGAACGACGTCCAGTGCACCGCGAACAAGCCAGACTGTCCACCAAAGTACTATTTTTTACTTTTTATTTTTTGTTATCGTAATTTACGCGATTCAGTGCAACTGTGGTATTGCCTTTATCCGCTGATACAATAATAATAGTTTTTTAAGAAAGTAGGTAGTGTCTTTATGAACTTTCAATATGTATCTGGCAAATCGGTCGTTGGTTTGATGACGTTAGAAAGAGTAAAGAATGTTGCTGTATTTCGCTCTTGTAACTTCTTGCTCCAGGTCATCTTTTACACATCTAATTATTTCTTCTCCATCTGCAATTAATTGAAAAATAGGAAATGTGCTCCTATCAAAAGGCAAAGAAAATTTCCTGCCAAGAGAGAGGATCCATTTAATTTCGAGGGGGGATTCTATATCAATTTTATTTACGAACCACTAATCGTGTATTGTGATATTTAGCATCTTCCACAGTGATATTTTTAGTTGGTCAATTTTGTGCGTATTGATTTGTTTTTTTTTTAATACAAATATTTGTGAAAGCTTGATTCTGTTTTTTTAATAAATTGCTTACATTTATCAACACTGACGTTTTCTTGAATTCTTTTGTAAAGCAATCTAAGCGTATTTTTGGTGTTTTTTTAATTTGTGAAAACTTCCGAGATCTCTAAGTTGAGGATTTTTAAATGGAATTTTTGTTCAACTTTGTCATATTGACCGAGGGATTCTTTGGAAGAAAATCTCGAACACCTATAATAATTCAACCAATTGGTCAGTAATTTAACAATAAATATCTCATTACCTTCTTTTGGGTACCAAAACGGCATCAGTTTTGTTTGTTTAAGTGCCTCAGAATTGATAGTCAATATATTTTTTTATTTTCAATCATGAGTTTCAATGAAAGCTATAACTGGCGCCTAAGTATAAAATCTTTCAAATGTCCAGTGCGAATAGTTCCACCAAATAATAACTTGGAAGACATACTTCAAAACATGAGTAAAACATTTGAGGCTAAGAGTGAAGTGTTTCAGGACAGAGATTCTGAATGGGCTCTAATATACACAAAACATATTGAAGTCAATATTAATGAGTATAAGCCATTTAGTGGTTCTGGTTACGTAAGCCTTCCGAAAAGCATGGGCATTTATATCAGCTATCTACTCCATAGAAGACAATCTTCAGACGTGATAAGTTTAATGAATGGAATTCAAATTAACTTTAAAAACTTAGTTTTCCCTTTAAAACTTAAGGACATATCGGTCTTCGAATCACTCAATTAAATGTTTTCGGAGTAGTAAAAAAAATGAATCTGGAGAAAATTATAAAGTTGTGGGTCCATATTTCAAATCTCAACACAAAAAAGAACAGCATATAAACTTATTACTGATACAACAAGGAGATCGCAACCATAATGCTTGGATACAAAATATGTTCAGATTAATAGATTATCAAATGAATTATGGCAACGATCAGTAAGAAGGTGTAATTCATATCTGCAAACGTTTAACACAAATAAAGCAGGAAAATGAGTGTAATAGAACTGTGATAACGCTACCAACAATACCGAATAATATACTCTAGTTTGAACATCAATCAAGATTCCTCGAAGTACAATTTGCCAATTATGCAGATTTCGAGTGTATGGCAGTGAATATTGAAATAACGACTACAGCCAATACAAAAAAATTCCGAGTACTGTGTCCTATTTTGTCAAATGTCCATTTGATCCATCTTTAAACAAACTATTCAAATACAATAGTAAGTAAAATTATTCTTAAGGTTTAATTTCACATGTAATAATGTAAATTGCCTGGTAATGTAATACATTTACTTCTATATTCTAGGTGAAGATTGTAAAAGAGGTTTTATAGTGAACTTGTGTGAAGACTCCAAAAATATAAATTTGGCTAAAAAAATCAATATTACTCTCACACCTCATGATGAACTCAAATTTCGACAGGCAACAACTTGTCATATCTTTTTAATAGGTTACTATTTAGATTTATCAAAATGAATGCTTGGGATAATGAAAAAAAGATTTGGATAGCGTAGCGATACCATTCTTTGCAGTCCGTCATTTGCGTCCAAAGGGCATTTAGCCTAGAGTTTGGCGGTACTCTCCCGAGTAGATGGACCATTATGAGCCTGGTGAACATATTTGCCGAATCTGGAAGCATCGAACGATGACCGTTTCATCGACATCCTACTGCTCAGGATACAATCGTGGCTGTTGCATCCGCAATACAGGCAAATCCAAGTGTTTTGACTCGAAACTTATCTCGCCAAATTGTAGTTAGCAGACGGTCATTTCAACGGATACTTCATGATGACTTAAACTTGTTTCCGTACAAAGTCCAAATTACAAGCAAGTTAAAACCTCAGGATTTCGATTAAAATAAAAGTTATTTAAATTCCTTTTTGTAGCACGATTAGTGCGGCACTCTGTTTTAAATACGCTGTCGGATCAAACAATTGGAGTCTATAGCAAGCCTACGTATAATTTGCCATCTAATTTTCTCGTTATATCTGATGGTATCAGAAGGAGATTTTGATGTCGAGCCTCCTCCGGAAATTGTTACAACAATGATAGTGTAGTGACCACACTACACACCACCACCTCGCCTCTCCTAAAACAATCTTCTTTCCCACCGCATTATGCTCTAAACTCAGCGAAGGCATAAACATTCTATGTTCTGACATACCTACTTAATCTTTTTTTTTTTATAAAATACACGCTCTCAAGGGATTATGAATACCCTTTAAATGTTTTAACACAGCGCGAGCGTGAGGGTGAGGTTAAGGAAGCGAAAGAATGATAGGAAAGGTGTGTGTAGGTGGTTGTTGTCTCAGATTTTATCTCCATGGATGGCGGCTGAACTAATGCGGAGAAATTTCCGTGTCTTATTTATCGATGTCCCTTATAATTCGCATTAATTTTTTTATTCTTTGTCATATTTTATCGGTATACTAGTTTTACTCAATCACATGTTGTTAGTTCTATGCCTTAAGAGCATGTAATGAGTAAACCAGCAACTCATTGTATGACATTTATTTTTAGAATTGTTTTTTTTTAATGGAAAAATAAGAAGACATAGACTACGGCAGGGATCGAAAATGTGACCATGCGGTTGACAGGCGAACACACAACTATCGCGCCACGGCCACCCCCTTTCGTACACAATATGGAATTCCCATTTCATTCAGTTGTATACTTACATTAATAGTAACATTTCTAATGCAATTGCCTTTTACGTCACACTCACTCTGTGGTCATGTGCCCATACGATTAATAATATACTTATGACTCGATAGCGGCTCTATGATGATGACAATGGATACCTAATTATTGAAATCCAAAGTCAAGGGCAAGAGGCACTACACACAGAGTGAGTGTAGTAAACATCGTATGTTATGGTTGTGTCAAGGCGTGTAGGTACAATAAACTGTATCTAGAGCGCTTGACTAATATCATAGTCGATGAAAGGCGGAGGTACATTGTACTATATTGAGGGCGTTGCAAGAGTTGCTATTCTTAGTGATGTTGTGACCCGAGAGCCACAACTATTTCCAAACCCCAAATAAATCTTTCAATATCATTGATCGAGAGCCTGCTCCCATCGAACAGTCACCCAACCAATAAACTATGAAATAAAACACCAACGAAGCATAATTTCCATTTCATTCTTATTATTGAACAATGCTTCACTTATGCACGCCTCAATGACTCAAGCCATATGCGCGCCTCTATTGCAACGAATACAGATATGTATGTCAAGTGCAATGTGCAATACGATACCTACAAACTACGATCGATGATGACACACCCAGAAGTACTTGAGTGGGTACCCATACGATTGGCATAAAGGTTTAAGCATGTTTTACGTAACGATGAATGAAGAATTATGACCACAGTGTGTGGCCTGGCTCTGGTGAACTCAATTGAAGTGGCGTTGTTCTGAGGATGGTAAGTGACCTGGTTTTGGTGATTATAGGTATTGAATGGTATGGAAACTAATAAAAATAGAGAACCAAATGGGAAAAAGGTCAGAGTTGATTTCGAAGGACATTAAGATAAGGTCGCAGCCCTGCTATAGACAGGGCCTTATTCTTGAAATAAAAACAAAACCAATAAAGCAAACAAAATTGATTTAATCTTGTTTCATTAACTCTCCAGCTCTACTCTTCCCGTAGTCAAAACGGAAGCACGGTAGACTCGCTACATTGGTGGCAGCGGTGGGATATTCCCTATATTCTCTACCAAACACAAGAGCTTTTTGACGCTTAAGGCGTACTGGGGCTAAATACCAGGAAACAAATTTTTTTGTGTGTAATTAAGTGAAAAAGTCCTTAAAGTTTAGTAAAATTTAGGTAAGTAAAAAAACTGCACTTTTCCCTTATGAGGTTGGGTATGCGTGGTAAGGATGGAGTTTGTTGGATTTGAGTGTATAAATACTGTCCCTCAATCATCAGAGTCAGAGTTAAACTATTCCAACCTGGTCGCAGCCAAGCATTAAGACAGCGGGCCTACGTTGAAGATAATAAAAACATATAACACCAAATATTTAAATTCTTTTAACCCTCCGGATATTCGCTCTTCCGTCAAATTGAGAAAGCACGGCAAATAGACGTCATAACATTTGGTGGGTTCGTTCTTAAATCCCCAACAAATAGTAATAAAAAAAAACAATCTATCAAAGTGAAAAGGCGTTCCCTTTGAGGCGTATCGCTGTGGCTATACACCAGTTACCTCGTTTAATTCGCCATCTCAGATTTTCGTTATTTGACAGCTCTCATTCTCTTTTCATTTAACTAATGTAAATTGTGCCGGCACAATCGGGTTTTCTTTTATTCGTTTGTTTATAAATTTAATTGTTTCGTCGCGAATTAAAAGTGTAACAATTGGCGCCCAACGTGGGGCCTTTTGTTTCTTGGTTTATGAAAATATTTAATTGAACAGAAAAAAAAAACATTAATATAACGCGCTGTGAAAGAAAATGTGTGTCCTTAGATAACCTACAAACAAAAACTGGTGTCTTGATCGTCTTGGTTGTTTGTGTTGTTGATAACTTATTAGGGAAGTTTTGTGCATATTATTTTGTTCTTTTTACTTTTGCATCTTTTTTTCTTCCCTCAGGTGAATTAATAATTAATTAATTAATTGAGATACATTTTGGTGAAATTACCAGTTCCATATACTATACATGCATAAATACCTACGTAATTGATGCAATCTTTTAAAATACACAAGAAAGAGTGTAAAAAGATTGTAACTAAAATGCGTGCTGAAAATAGTTAAATAATTAAATTCTCGAGCTATGATAAGTGACGAAAAGAAAAAAAGAGAAATTCGAGGAGGAAAAGTCTTGAGTAGTGAAAATGTTGGTATTGGAAAAACAAAGAGGAACATATTTGGAGTATTTGGAGAAAAGGGAAAAATTTGGCCAGGAAGATTTGGCTAGAAATCTGAACAAAAGTTGATAATTGAGGACTTTGGAACTTGGGAGGAGATTGGCAGCTCTTTAGGAAAAACAAAAAGCAAAGTATAATTGGTCATTTTAAAATTCTGTTTTCGATAGTTTTGTGTATAGTTTAATTGGTTAGAATTTCGCATCGTTTGGGCTTTTGCTTTTGTTTCGAGAAAATTCCGTAAAATCGAACCCGTGACCCGTCTTTTAAATTTCTTTTTTCTTTCTGGACCGAACGATGACGGTCCATCTTATCTTATTCTATTTCTAAAAACGGTGTTCTTTTTTTGATCGAAAACATTTTGCGTTTTACGCTTATATTTAAAAGGTTTCCCAAATAAACTTAAACTTTGTTTAAGATGGAAGTTATGTGTAGCATTTGTGGTCAGAAAGTAAGTTATAACTGCCAGTTAACAGGTTAATATAGTGGTGCAGAATACAAAAAGTGTAATATTAAGTATAGGTTACCCAAATTTTTCCCAATATTCTTGAATAAACTATCTATCTATGATTCACATTTATTTTTTTTAAGCGCTAGTTAAGCATCCCTTATATTATACATTAAGACTAGAGATAACATTATTTGTCTTAAGTTCAACCTTGAATACACACTACGCCATTAATATAATAGAAATAATATTATTTGTATACAATGTAGCATAGATAATATTATCTGTCCTGCGTTATCAAGTGTCCTGTCTCGGCGACTGGAGAGAGCGTGCAAGGGACCGCAATCGATGGAAGACCGCAATATGTCAAGCACCGACCCTCCATGGAACGGGAGGCGGATAAGTAAAGTAAGTAAGTTATCAAGTGTAGCAACACAAAGAGTTAATTTAAACAGCAAAGTGTATAGTCATATTCAACTCTAGTGATCCACTACATGCGACCCATCTCATAGCCTTATTCCATTCCGAAGCGATCCCATATATAAGTTAACACCAAACAAGTTAGTCAGCATTAAATGATTTATGATTTCCCATGAATCTTTCCCACATCCAACAACTAAGTGATGGAATGCAGTAATTTCGGATGTAACGAATAGGTGGATTCTTATTTCCTCCATACTACGTGATGGAATGTAGTAGCGTCTTCTTGTCAGACGCATTGTCAGCAATCTCGATCGTGGGAACATGTGAGGTGATTAAGTTAGCTTTAAGAAAAGTATTTTTGTAATTTTCAGTTTTTAAGCGAACATTGAATAAAGAGGTCCTAACCTCCTAAAAAATATTTTTTTTAAATAAAAACTAAATAATAGTTTATTTGGCGCCCGAACAGAGACCGGGAAGTGCAGTCGCGTTAATATTAGTGTAATATCGCCTCAAGTAGCCGAAAAAATACTAGTGAAAAAAAAATCGCCTCAAGTAGCCGAAAAATTACTAGTGAGAAAAAAATCGCCTCAAGTAGCCGTACACTACTCTACCAAGACACTAACTTAACGCCCTCGCTAACCGTTCAATCCCATCCCCAAAGGAACAATAAAAAGTGCTAGTGTTAAAAAGAAAGGAAAAAAGGAAAAAAAAACATCCACCGCAGCACACCAGTCCATCTCATCCCGGAGTGGAAAACAAAAAGTTACAGTACAAAAGGAAGAAAGATGATAATTTTGTACTGCGGAAGTACAAATCTTGGATTATTCAGGTTCTCAATCAATAGCCATCGACACGGGAATAGCGCGAGTTGAGACAGGAACCTTTAAGATAATACATGTAATTGACATCAAACAATACCAGGATGCAACAAACGAACTTGAAAGTTTACTTGAAGACAATGTCCCCAAAGATAACCCTACCCTACCTTTCCTAAGATACGAAATCTCCCAAATTAAAATTCACCTAAATAGGCTAATGCCCAGAAATAAACGATCGCTAGATTTCCTAGCGCTTGGAAATTCATTGCAGGAAGTCCAGATGCACAAGACTTTCAAATAATTAAAGAAAAAATGAATAATGTTTTGAATAGCAACAACAATCAGATTGTTATAAATAAAATTCTTATACAGAAAATAGAAGAAATTGTAAACAAAACAAAATGATATGCAAAACGAGTTAACTATTCCTAAACCAATACACCGGACCCTTCGAAATTAACGGAGAAGATATTCAGCTAAGCGGAACATTTCTTATCCACTTTCACAACACATCCATCGGATTACAAGACCAAATGTTTGAGTCAGCGGAAATGTCGTCATACAAACCATTACCAGCTGTCCTGCAGCCTGCAACTATAAAAAGAAATTCCGAAGAACTTTTATCATTACAAATGATGAAAGAACTAAGCGTCAAGAACTCCGAATACATTAACCTCTTGCAAACAAGAAATAAAGTCAATACTGTGGCGGACACTGTCGGCCAGTGTGAACGCACACCAAATCATAAGCCGAACGTAAACCACTTATCCAACATCGAACAGACCCAATTAGTAGTGCCAACTTAAAAACTAGGAATTTATGTTGGCACTCTTGGTTCGTTGACTGGTGTCTGGTCTCGTGGCGGCCATTCCATTTTTCAACATCCTCTTCTTGGTTCGACCATCCAATGAATCACAACGTAACCAGTCCTTGTCAATCACCCCAAAATTTAACATAAAAATCATATTTGTTTGCCATAATCCCTCGTATGTTTAATATTATATAAATTGTTGTTACGAAGTAAATGATATTCATTAAATTGTATTAAATCAAAAATACGGTCTTATCCATTAATTCGCCGCATCAATCTAGGCTGCCGCCAAGCATACCTAGTGGAACTTTTCTCGATCACTACACCGGCACTACATAGTGCCCCCTTTTCCTGCGAGTTACGTGGCCGTCCCGTGGTGTCTCAGCCAACACTAGCAAGCAACATCAAGCGAGATCCGGTGCACATTGGATGAGCCCGACTGTCCACCCAAAACTGGTGACCCCGACGTGATTTAAGTTGTGCACAAGGAGCAGTGGACCCGTCGGCACCATCTCAGCCACACAAAACCTGAGAGCTCGGTCGGTGGCATTATACAGCGACAGTCTCGCTGCTGTGTCGCCACACCCAGTGGTTTCGTGCAGCAAACAGCACTACGACATCAAGTACATCGTGCCACTTCAGCAGAAGTTCCGTGCCGCAAAGAGCACAATCACAACGTAGCTGTATCGGCAGCCAATATAACGGCACGCCCCAATTGCCTGACATCATCAAGCAACATTGGCCGCATTCATCAACAAATTATCTTTTTTTTATGTATATTTTGTAATAAAATTTTTTTTTGGCAGCGCTTCTCGCTATTAACCTCCTTAAAAATAACTGATTTTTTTTTCTTTTTGGGGCGGTTTGGTCTTGTTACTAATCATTTATTAACTCGCTAATTCATTCAGCTTTTTAATTAAATAAGTCGAGTAATCCATTTTGGTATTCTCTTTTGTACAGACAAAGTTTCCTGTGCTAAACCGAGCAAGAGGCCCGACCGTACTGGACCAGGCACAAATCAACAGGGGGTTATGGAGAACCAAAGCACGTCGGACCCCGCCAGTCCTGCAGGGAGTCAAACCGAGTCTTCGGGAAACCAAGTAAGTGCTTTGGCATTTAAAAAGTTGTCTTTTTTGCCAGGCAATCCGGACGTGTGGTTCCGTATTTTAGAAGGGCAGTTCGCGGTAGCCCAAATTAGGTCAGATAGTACCAAATATTTTACGGCACTCGGTTTTCTTGATTCGCGTACGGTAAATTTGTGCAGGGACGTTATAATGAATCTGCCCGGAAGCGGTTTATACGAGCATCTCAAGTCGACCGTTCTTTCGCGCCTCATCGAGCCCGAGGATATTCGTTTTCAAAGGCTATTACATGAAACGGTTCTAGGCGATAAAAAACCGAGTGAGCTTTTAAGACAAATGCGAACGTTGGCCGGAAACCAGTTTTAAGAATCGGTGCTTAAGAGTTTGTGGCTTCAGCGTTTACCGCAAACCGCTCAAGCAATTTTAACGTGCTCTAATGATGATTTAGAGAGTTTAGCCAAAACGGCCGATCGGATTTTAAGTTTGGTACCCAATTCGAACGAAGTTCTCGCGATAACCAACAACAGTATTCGCGAAGTCGGGCAATCCTTCCAGCAAGAAGGTAATAATACTTCAACGCTGAAGGACTTGCAGTCGGAGGTGGCGGCCTTACGCCGACAGCTCAGTCAACGCTCTAGCCGAGATAGATCTGCGTCTCCACGACCGTCTTCAAATTCTCGTGAGCAATTCAGTCGGCGTATGTGCTGGTATCATCGTCGTTTTGGAAACGAAGCTCGTAGGTGCGATCCGCCTTGCTGTTACAAGGGTAGTAATCGGAGTTTTTCGGGAAACGAAAGGCCCAGTCGTTAGCGGCTTGCGACTCGGGCACTCTCTTTGCAAACCGCCGCCTTTTCGTTATGGATTCAACGAACAAGCTAACGTTTTTGATCGACTCAGGGGCAGATTACCCGCGACCGCGGCAATTAATAAATGTCTCCCGAGATCAAATCAACTTTTTGCAGCAAACGGCTCTTCAGTTTCGACTTACGGTCGCACACATCTTTCATTAGATTTAGGTCTGCGTCGAAAATTCTCGTGGGTTTTTATATATGCAAACGTAGGCATACCCATTCTAGGCGCAGATTTTCTTCGTAATTTCGGACTTCTAGTTGATTTGAAGAACAGTCGTCTTGTAGATCCGCAATCCAATTCACTATCGTTAGGCAAGCTTAAACAAGATTCAACGCAAAGACTTTCGGTTTTAAATCAATGCTCGATCGATGACAATGTTCGCCGATTAATAAAAAAGTTTAATATAGTTTCAATAGAGTATGTTTTCATACGTCCTATTCAGCATGATGTCAAACACGCCATCTTGACCGGGTTTACACGACCTATCGTCAGCAAACCGCGTCGTCTGCCTCCAGACAAGCTGAAAGCAGCTAAGAAAGAGTTCGAATTTCTGTTGCAACACGGTGTTTGTAGACCAAGTAGCAGTCCTTGGGCCACACCTTTGCATATAGTTCAAAAAAAAAAACGGAGAGTGGAGACCTTGCGGCGACTACCGTTTGCTAAACGAGGTCACTCAACCCGACAACTACCCGATATCGCATATTCAGGATTTCGGTCATCAATTATACGGCCAGACGGTTTTTTCTACCATGGACTTGGTACGAGCTTATCACCAAATACCCATCGAGGAGGTCGACATTCCGAAAACGGCAATTACCACTCCGTTCGGACTTTTTGAGTTCACCAGAATGACGTTTGGTTTAAGGAATGCTTCCCAAACGTTTCAACGTTTCACGCATTCGATTTTTCGGGATCTTCCTTTCTGTTTTGTTTACATCGACGACATTCTGGTGGCCTCAAAAGATTTAGCCGAGCATTTACTTCATCTCAAAGTCTTGTTTCGACGTTTGGAGAAATTTGGATTGGTAATCAACACGGAAAAATGTAACTTCGCTAAAGCTAACGTCACGTTCCTCGGTCACCTTATATCGGCAGAAGGAATCAAGCCTCCGCCTAGCAAGGTCGAAGCGATCGCAAATGTCAAACCTCCTAAGAACATCTCCGAACTGAGGCGATTTTTGGGAATGTTAAATTTTTACCGGCGCTTTATACCGAAAGCTGCCGAGATACAGTTTCCGTTGACAGAGCTTCTCAAAGGCAAGAAAAAGAAAAGCGACAAAACGATTATCGAGTTATCGGCGAACGCGCTCTCCTCCTTCGAGCGATGCAAGGCTGAACTATGCCGAGCCACACTCTTGTCTTTTCCAATGCCCGACGCGAAATATTCTTTATGTGTCGATGCGTCAGACTTTGCAATCGGAGGCGTGCTACAGCAATATCATCGTGATAGCTGGCAACCTATTTCATTCTTTTCTGTCAAACTTAACCAGGCCCAACTTAAATGTAGCACTTACGACAGAGAGCTTTTAGCCGTATACCTTGCAATTAAACATTTTCGATATTTCCTCGAGGCTCAACCGTTCACTATCTTCACGGACCACAAGCCTCTCACTTTCGCCTTCCGGCAAAAGGCATCCATGGCTTCGCCTCGACAACTTCGGCATCTGGATTTTATCGGTCAATTTTCTACCGACATCCAATACATTCCCGGCAAAGGAAACGTGGTAGCAGATGCTCTGTCGAGGTTAGACGAGATAACCTTGCCAGCTCAAATAGACTTTCATAAAATCGCCGTTGCACAACTAAGCGATCAGGAGTTACGCGATTTACACTCCTCCGAAACGTCTTTGCGATTCGAAAAATTCAACATTCCGAACTCGAACAAATCAATTCTATGCGACACTTCAACCGGTACACCTCGTCCGTACATACCAAAGGACTTTCGAAAACTAATCTTCGACTCGGTTCACGGGTTAGCTCATCAAGGAGTGCGATCCTCCGTCAATTCAGTAACCAAAAAGTACATTTGGCCAGGCATAAACAAACAGTGTCGAAATTGGACAAAAGCTTGTATGGCTTGCCAGAAATCCAAAATTTCAAAATACGTCAAAAGTCCACTCGGACAATTTCCTCCGGTTTCTAGACGCTTCGATGAAATCCACATCGATTTAGTGGGGCCTCTTCCACCATCGGAAGGGTTTCGATACCTGCTCACCGTTATAGACAGGTATACGCGTTGGCCAGAGGCAGTCCCGATCTCTGATATTTCAGCCGAAACAGTCTCAAACGCATTGTTCACAAATTGGTTTTCGCGATACGGTATGCCGTCTGTCATAGTAACCGATCAAGGCTCGCAGTTCGAATCCGGTTTATATAATGAGCTTTGTAAACGTCTCGGTATAGAACACTATCGCACCACCGCCTTCAATCCAAAAGCTAACGGGTTTATCGAACAGTGGCATCGAACGCTCAAGGCATCGCTCAAATGTCATAACGACGTGCAGTGGACTAGAAAATTGCCACACGTTCCAATGGGGCTCAGAGCCATTTATCGCGAAGATCTCGAAGCCAGCGCGTCTGAGCTAGTTTTTGGACAAAATATTCGATTACCTTCGGATTTTTTTTTAAGTAACAACTCGGTCGTTCCCCAAGCGGAGTTCATCGAAGAACTACACAAGCATTTCGATTCCGTTCGACCAGCCGCGCCTTCGCGTCTCTGCTATTATAAGCCTTTCGTCTTCAAGGAACTAAAAAATTGCGCTCGCGTTTTCGTCAGGGTCGACGCAGTTCGTAAACCCCTCCAGCAACCCTATGAAGGACCTTTCACAGTTCTCGAACGTGCAGAAAAAACTTATAAAGTCCTCGTCAACGGTAAAGAATCGGTTATCGGTTAAGCCCTGTTTTTCGGAAGCGGGCACGGAAGATTGCTCACGACCCACAAAATCGAAACCAATCGTGATAAAAAAAGTAACTTTTGCGGAGAACCACACTTCCGTAACATCTGATCAAAAAACGCGAACAGGGCGAACAATTTTTCGTCCTAGCAGATTTCGTTAAGCGCAGACCCCTGCACTCAACTGGCGGGGGAGTGATGTGGCGGACACTATCGGCCAGTGTGAACGCACACCAAATCAAAAGCCGAACGTAAACCACTTATCCAACATCGAACAGACCCAACCAGTAGTGCCAACTTAAAAACTAGGAACTTATGTTGGCACTCTTGGTTCGTTGACTGGTGTCTGGTCTCGTGGCGGCCATTCCATTTTTCAACATCCTCTTCTTGGTTCGACCATCCAATGAATCACAACGTAACCAGTCCTTGTCAATCACCCCAAAATTTAACATAAAAATCATATTTGTTTGCCATAATCCCTCGTATGTTTAATATTATATAAATTGTTGTTACGAAGTAAATGATATTCATTAAATTGTATTAAATCAAAAATACAGTCTTATCCATTAATTCGCCGCATCAATCTAGGCTGCCGCCAAGCATACCTAGTGGAACTTTTCTCGATCACTACACCGGCACTACATAGTGCCCCCTTTTCCTGCGAGTTACGTGGCCGTCCCGTGGTGTCTCAGCCAACACTAGCAAGCAACACCAAGCGAGATCCGGTGCACATTGGATGAGCCCGACTGTCCACCCAAAATACCATAGTCATCCTTTTAATACCAATCCTGCTAATATCCATATTCTACTTACATAAAATAAGGAACAGAAGTAAATCACCAAATGCAGAAATAACATAGGCTGGTACAGCAACAATATTTGAACCTACATCCAACAGAAATCCCGTCCCGGCTGAAAGGGTCATTGGAATTGAAGATATTCCTCAGCATCTAATATCAGTTACATCGAATGAGGGCATTCGATTTTGAGCATTAATGATTTATGATTTCACATGAATCTTTCCCACATTCAACAACTACGTGATGGAATGCAGTAACTTCGGATGTCACCCACAGGTGGATTCTAATTTCCTCCATACTACGTGATGGAATGTAGTAGCGTCTTCTTGTCAGACGCATTGTCAGCAATCTCGATCGTGGGAACATGTGAGGTAATTAAGTTAGCTTTAAGAAAAGTATTTTTGTAATTTTCAGTTTTTAAGCGAACATTGAATAAAGAGGTCCTAACCTCCTAAAAAATATTTTTTTAAATAAAAACTAAAAAATATTTTAATTTATAGTATCATATTTGTTGTCGCTTGCGCCATCCGACCTACAAAGAACATTGCGTCCAATAAATGAATCATCTTCCAGAGCCCATTTAGTGAAACCTAAGACCTACTGCAATTAATTAATTGTCGCCTGACTATAGCTACGTATATACAACACATGGGCCGGTAGGTAGGTTCAAACAAAGCCAAATGGAAATGATCGCATATTGTCTTTGGTTTTGCGATAGGTTACCCCTCACTGCACTCATTATGCTTGATATGTATCTGGTACCGCTATGGCTATGGCCATAGGTATGTGTACATCTTGGGTATGCTAAATACTGAGCCAGTGATAAGGGTAAATGACCATGCGATCCATTGAACTCTGATTTATTGGGCGACAAGTGCAATCACAATTTTGGTTATTGATACGCCTCGACAGCAGATATTGGAAATTATGATAAGGACGCACATTTCTTATAAAGTGCATGATAAATGCATTTTTCATATGAAATATGCTGAATACTATTTTTTATTGGATGAGTGGTAGGGATAGAATTTGGTTCTAAAAATTTGTATAAATAGGCATAGGATGATGAGGATAAAAGCAGAATGTTGTTCATCGTCAAACTCAAAAGCTCGCAGCCAAGGCCCTGAGACAGCGGGCCCTAGAGTTAATAAAATAAAATCACTAACATTAAACCAATTCTTTTGATTTCTTTGGACATATCAAAATTCTCCCTGTACAACTCTTCTCCTTGCAACAGAGGAAAGCACGGTTGCATTAAGGGTCATTTCACAACGCTTATAATTTAAAATAAAAAATAATAAACCATTTGTATCGTATGCAACGCATACGAGTGTAAACCTGAAAACTCTCTTTTCCTAAAGTGTATAATTTTTATCCTAAGCTGAATGTAAAGGTGTCCTGCCAATAGCAAGGACAAGCACCAAGCTACCGGCGAGGCGAGAAGTGAGATGAGGACCTGGTGGGAAAATAGTAATTTGCCGTCGGGACAGTATCGTGTGCAACACATACGAGTGTAAACCTGAAAGCTCTCTTTTCCTAAGAGTATAATTTTTACCCTAAGCTGAATATAAGTTGAATGTAAAGGTGTATGAGCAAGCTAATGTAATATGTAGTTAGTTAGTTTTAAGAAAACCGTGGGCGGGTACGGGCGAGCTACCGCCATCTATAGCTAGTAATAAATGTTAGGTTTTTTTAGAATAATATTTTCCCAACAATAAAGTTTGTTTGAGTTTCATTTCGTTCGGAGTTTCATTTTTCTTAAATTTTAGGTAGTTCTTGTATTTAATACAATACACCAATTAATAAATAAAAGCAATCAGGTTGTTTGTTTTAAGGTACTTGTTAACTCTCCGAATGATTGCTCTTCCCTAGTGGGCACTTGGAAGCACGGCAATAATTCGAACATTACACAAGGTTTTAACGTGTTCAGATTCTAAACTCTCGTTGTAGAAAGTTAAGGAACATGGGTATAAATGCGACTGTGTGAACAGCAGATCATCAGTCTTATAATTTATATTTGTTAGATTTACATCCAATTTTAATTAAATAAATATTTGAAAATAAAGGACATAGTGCAAGAAAATATTTGTTTAATTTTTAAATGTTTTAATTAGCTTCAAGAAATCGATGGCGATGTTAAAGTAATTGATTTCTTTTCTTTTTTATATTTGTTTTTATTATCTTGTTTTTTTTTTATTATTGATTATTTTATATGCGAAAATTGTGAAAACAAGTTTATACAAAGCTTGGTAAGGGACACCGTCGAGAAATTCGACTAGCATCTGAAAACTGTAACACCGATGAAGACCCTTACAGCCTTGCAAAAGGCTTTATTTAAGATGGCAGTTATGTGTAGCATTTGTGGTCAGAAGGTAAGTTTTCACTGCCAGTTAACAGGTTAATATAGTGGTGCAGAATACAAAAAGTGTAATATCAAGTATAGGTTACCCAAATTTTTCCCAATATTCTTGCATAACATATATATCTATGATTCACATTTATTTTTTTAAGCGCTAGTTAAGCATCCCTTATATTATACATTAAGACTAGAGATAACATTATTTGTATACAACCATATCCTTATCAAGCTCAGCCTTGAATACACACTACACCATTAATGTAATAGAAATAATATTATTTGTATACAATGTAGTATAGATAATATCTGTTCTGCGTTATCAAGTGTCCAGTCTCGACGACTGGAGGGAGCGTGCAAGGGACCGCAATCGATGAAAGACCGCAGTATGTCAAGCAGCGACCCTCCATGGATCGGGAGCCGGATAAGTAAAGTAAGTAAGTAAGTTATCAAGTGTAGCAACACAAAGTTAATTTCAAGAGCAAAGTGTATAGTCATAGTCAATTGAAGTGATCCACTATATGCGACCCATCTCATAGTCTTATTCCATTTCGAAGCCACACACACGATCCCATGCATAGTATTATATTTGTTGTCGCTTGCGCCATCCGACCTACAAAGAACATTGCGCCCAATAAATGAATCATCTTCCAGAGCCCATTTAGTGAAACCTAAGACCTACTACACACATGGGGCAGTAGGTAGGTTCAACAAAGCCCAATGGAAATGATCGTACATTGTCTTTGGTTTTGCGATATGTTGCCCCTCACTGCACTCATTATGCTAGATGTGTATCTGGTACCGCTATGGTTATGGCCATAGGTATGCATACATCTTGGGTATGCTAAATACTGAGCCAGTGATAAGGGTAAAGGACCATGCGATCCATTTAACTCTGATTTATTGGGCGATAAGTGCAATCACAATTTTGGTTATTGATACGCCTCGACAGCAGATATTGGAAATTATGATGAGGACGCATATTTCTTATAAAGTGCATGATAAATGGATTTTTCATATGAAATATGCTGAATACTATTTTTTAGTGGATGAGTTGTAGGGATAGAATTTGGTTCTAAAAATTTGTATAAATAGGGATAGGATGATGAGGATAAAAGCAGAATTTTGTTCATCGTCAAACTCAAAAGCTCGCAGCCAAGGCCCTGAGACAGCGGGCCCTAGAGTTAATAAAATAAAATCACTAAATTAAACCAATTCTTTTAATTTCTTTGGACATATCAAAATTCTCCCCGTACAACTCTTCTCCTTGCAACAGAGGAAAGCACGGTTGCATTAAGGGTCATTTCACAACGCTTATAATTTAAAATAAAAAATAATAAACCATTTGTATCGTATGCAACGCATACGAGTGTAAACCTGAAAACTCTCTTTTCCTAAAGTGTATAATTTTTATCCTAAGCTGAATGTAAAGGTGTCCTGCCAATAGCAAGGACAAGCACCAAGCTACCGGCGAGGCGAGAAGTGAGATGAGGGCCTGGTGGGAAAATAGTCATTTGCCGTCGGGACTGTATCGTGTGCAACACATACGAGTGTAAACCTGAAAGCTCTCTTTTCCTAAGAGTATAATTTTTACCCTAAGCTGAATATAAGTTGAATGTAAAGGTGTATGAGCAAATGTAATATGTAGTTAGTTAGTTTTAAGAAAACCGTGGGCGGGTACGGGCGAGCTACCGCGAGCTATAGCTAGTAATAAATGTTAGGTTTTTTTAGAATAATATTTTCCCAACAATAAAGTTTGTTTGAGTTTCATTTCGTTCGGAGTTTCATTTTTCTTAAATTTTAGGTAGTTCTTGTATTTAATACAATACACCAATTAATAAATAAAAGCAATCAGGTTGTTTGTTTTAAGGTACTTGTTAACTCTCCGAATGATTGCTCTTCCCTAGTGGGCACTTGGAAGCACGGCAATAATTCGAACATTACACAAGGTTTTAACGTGTTCAGATTCTAAAGTCTCGTTGTAGAAAGTTAAGGAACATGGGTATAAATGCGACTGTGTGAACAGCAGATCATCAGTCTTATAATTTATATTTGTTAGATTTACATCCAATTTTAATTAAATAAATATTTGAAAATAAAGGACATAGTGCAGAAAATATTTGTTTAATTTTTAAATGTTTTAATTCGCTTCAAGAAATCGATGGCGATGTTAAAGTAATAGCTAAATAATTAAATTTTCGAGCTATGATAAGCAGTTGAAAGTACCGTTCGTAAAACATGCAGATTTTGAATGCATTTTGAAGCCGATCGACGACGTGTATTCCAGATCTAGCAATGTCATCCACAACCATCATACAGGAACATGTTCCCTGCGCATTTTTATGTTATATGAAATGCTTTTTCGATGAAACAGAAGACGTTACGCGAACGTTTATAGGTAGTTAATAATCATTTTAATATATTGTATTTACCTTCTGCATTTACTTGTATTCATTGCCAGTTAACAGGTGAATATAGGGGTGCAGCATACAACGAGTCTAATATTAATTATAAGTTGGCCAAATTCTTATATAGGCAGGAACCAATATGGAATTCCCATTGTATTCGTTTGTATACCTACAATAATAGATACATTTCTCATGTAATTGACTTTTACGTCACACTCATTCTGTATGCGCTCATACGATTAATAATATACTTATGAGTCGATAGGACCTCTATGATGATGACAATGGATACATAATTATTGAAATCCAAAGTCATGGGCAAGCGGCACTGCACACAGAGTGAGTGTAGTAAAGATCGTATGCTAAATTTGTGTCAAGGCGTAGGTACAATAAACTGTTTCTTCAATGACTCTGCCACTATTAAGAGAAAGAATAGAGATAAGGGAGATGATCCCAATTATAAGCCATCGGGTCATTTTCATCAGAAACTTTAAGGAGTGGCGAAAAGTAATGCTCCCAAATGGTGCTAACATTTCGACATTCGACTCTTCACAAACAGTTATTGCTAGCTCTCAAAATAAGAGCGATGTAAGTTTTGCATTAAGTGAAATTCTGCCGATTATCGAATTGAGAATATTCAACCGTTTGATCAAATTGCTGAATCACCAGTTTTTACTAAAGAAAATGAAGTTATAGATCTTGCAATTGATTTAGGCAGTTTATATAGAGATAACAGCACCAGTTTATAGGAAAACTTCCCTCAGCTAAAAACGGAAATCTACAGAATTGCAATAAAAAAATAACCTCTGAAACCAGTTATTTAAAAGGTGTATTATTGCTATCGGAAGAAATAAGTAACCTCGGTGCTTTCCTCTTCATGCCATTGCTTGTAACAGCTCCAACTATTCGCCTAAAGTGAGCAAACAAGAAGATTTGGCGACCTTCAAATCATAGACTTTTATTGCTGGCAAGACCTTGAATACCTTGAATGATAATAATTATTATCCATACCCTCTTCTTGTTTAAAGAAAATGATAAACTAGCCATTTAAACTTTTAAGAAAAAAAAATATACAATTTCATAATCCTCCAATAGCTGAACTAACAGTATATCACCCATTAACTATAGTAACCATACCTTTGCCAATAAGAACGACTAAGGACGAGGAGATAATCGATAAAAAGCCTGCATCGAGTAGAATTTTGTGTTCCGTAGAAGATTTTATAAATATTATACCCAATGTTCGACTTGATATAATTTTCACTCGTGCGAGGATGGATGAAAATGTGCAAGTAAAACTACTTGCTAGATTCTGATGTATATCCTAATAAAGACTTAATATTTCCTTCGAGGGAAAGAGATATAACTTATTTTACAAAATGTATACGGATTTTCGAAAAACTACTACTAAAAGAAATTTATAATTGCGTAAAATGTGATGTAAGGCATAATCTAGGTAAGTGCAAGCTTGAAAGGCACGAGTCATCGGTTGCTTATTGCTTTAACTGCAGAGTTTGGCCACCCAGCTAACTGGGGTGGATGTAAAGCCAGAGAAAAGTATTTGGCCAGTAGAAACAGAACTCTCCAACAAAAACAGCCCGAACTCTCCGGGTTCTTGCCATCATCTACAAACAAAACTGTAGCACCTAATGCTCAAAAAAGTATTTCCTATGCGGACAAAGTTAGGGGCTCCGTAGCTAATCCCAAAAGCAAGTCAGCTCACATCACATCGGGTGATAACGGTGTCTTTGAAGAATTTTTTAGTCTGTCCCGAACTCATCGAAAAATTAAACATTTTATGAAAAATATCAATAAAGAAGGATCGATTGAACAAAAAAGAATAGCGTATTTAAGACTTCTTAGCCATGAAATTAAAAATAATTACCTTCAGCGTAATTTCTAAAGTAAAAAAAGTAAAGCTACCGAATCCATTGAACCTCATTGAAGATTTCAAAAGGTCAAACTATCAGCGCATGTTTTTCTTAAGAACAAAATTATAAATGACGAAATATCCTATTTGTTGAAAAAGTACTTAAAAATAAGGGAGACAATGTATATATTAAATGGCTTGGCTTCTTTTTGAGCATTATTTCATTCACCTAACAAATGTATCTTAAAATCAATGCACTCATAGCAACCTAGCTACTTTTAACATACTTGCAAACCATATACGGACCCTTATTTTTTACCATATATGTACCTACTAAATATCTACCCCGTACACACAATTCATAGTCACAAAAACTAGATAACCCCGAAAATTAAAATTTTTAACCAAAAAACTTCTTCAAAATATTCTATCTACTGCATTGTTATTGTTATTGTTGTACACATATACATGTCCCATCCCTATTTCTATGCCCTTAAATTATATTCTTACAATAGCGATAATGTTTTTCTGACAATACATTTCCATCGATTTAGCACTTACTCTAAGAATATATCCTACATAATATTGCACTCAATGCGAGCACCTAATGTTATGTTACCATTAATCCATTCGGCACCAGGCTCTTACACAATCCATTGCCTCTTATTCGTGAGGAGCAATTTTACACTGTCCGATATTTATACTAGCCACTTGATCCTTTTTGAATTCTTAGTCGGTTGCATGATAGTGAGACGAATACGTACTCTTGCTGTTAGCGTACGAGATATGTTTTCGACTTTGTATTCAAATAATATCGATGCACGTCGTTTGGCACTGAACTTATTCTGTAGAAAGTAAAATAAGACGGTAGATAAGACAAATGATGAGGCGAATAATTTGCACAAAATATGATTTGGGGTTTGTTTCAGAAACTTACATTTTTCATGTAACTAAGGAGAGTTGAATCTCCAGATTTAAAGCTGGGTAATAAATGCAAAAAGCCAATAATTAGCGAACTTATATTATTTTGTTGTTTTCAAGGCACCTAATCTCAGATGATGTGGCTTTGGTATAACATCCTCTGGTTTCCTCTCGATGTATTCTTCCAGTTTCTGTATTATTTCCACTCAGCATGGGCTTAGTTGGGCTTGTTCTGTAAGAAAATTTAACAAGCCGGCATGTTGTGTGCAAAGCCTGTTGAATTCATCGGCGCTTACAATCTAGAATGAGAAAAATTGAGTCGTTTATTAAATTGTTAAAAAGTAAGTCAACTAGATCGACATCTCAAATTGCAAGGCACTAAATGTGGTATAAATAATGTGGACACGCATATATCAGGAGACAATAACCACGACAGATTTACTTGTGTCGTGCGGAGAACGTAGTATAAAACTCATAAGTTCCTTAAACTACAATTTGACGGTCAACAAAATCAATAATGGCCATGACTCTCTGAGACACCACAAAATCAATCTTGAATCTGTCACTACAGCGCTCACAGTGCAAATGTCAAAAACGTTATCCTTCATACGAATGATGTAAGTCGGCCCTACAAGGGGCCACGAAGAACTCACACAAACGATCAAACTTTTTCGTACGTGCGAACGAGTTGCTTCGTGTAACTACAAAAACGATAAGATTTATTTGCACGTGCGAAAGAAATAAGTCGACAGCAAATTGCTTGCCGTTTTATTCAATATTAGGTAGTACTAAGTAGTTTTTGATGTTTTCGTTCAAAGAGATTAAACAAAAATCATTAATTTTTTTGCGACCTTTAGTCCAAATTAATATGCGTTTCGCCCAGGTACTACAGATGGACTTATCAGGTAGATGCTGTAGTACCTTTCTAAGACGCAATATATTATTCGATGGCTACCGACACAAATAAAATTTACAGCTTTAAAGCACTGTGAATTATATTCTTCTAGGGGAATTCGGTTGAATTCAGACACCTAGAAAATAATACCCGTGGTCTGGCTTGTTTAAATTTAAGAATAAATGCAAAAACAAAAATATATTGCGTCTTAGAAAGGTACTACAGCATCTAACTGATGAGCCCATCTGTAGTACCTGGGCGAAACGCATATTAATTTGGACTAAAGGTCGCAAAAAATAAAAAAAACTCAATTAAAATCATAATTACAGTCCACAAAATAAGGAACAAAAACAATACCTACGTATGTAAATGCGTTTGTATTGTTTTTGTTTTTGCATTTATTCTTAAAAAATCATTAATATTGATTCTGACATGAAATTAACAGAAACCGAGCGATAAAATGCGTTACTTTTAAAAAATCCATAGTAAATACAAAAAAAAAATCAAAATAACCCAATACCCTGGAGATCGGCGCCCTTCACACAACTTGCATTTGCACCACACTTTACCTCTTATGAAATGCCGCGACATATAAAAAAAAATAATGATTGCTTTGTTTTGTATTAAAACAACTTTATTAAGTTCGAAAATGAAACTTAATTATTTTCCAAATTTATTGTAAAAGCATTTGTTCAAGTTGTACATAATTTTGCATTTTAAATTACATATTTATTTACACTCTTCCACTATTTTTCACTGTTCGGCTATTCACTATCGAAGTATAACTCATCCCTAACTTAATTCATTAATAAAAAGTATGCAATAAGTTAAACCAAAAAGTATGCAATATACAACAGAGGCTCTCAAACCTAAGCGAGTGAAATAAAATAAACGAAATGCGATACAGAATGAGAAATTTCTCTTTCTCCTAATTTCTATCGCTTTTGAAAAACGAACGATCACCTTTGTTTTGCTTATTACAGAATCTGGCCCCTGACTACTCACTAGACGCAGTGCAACTATGTTGTCAAGTGCGACATAAATGTTGTATTGTTGCGATTGAAAATGAAATAATTGGTTGACCTGGAAGCGGTGACGATCTAGACAATAGCAGGAAAGGAGGAATAATAGTGAAGTCACACTTATTTAAATCTTCTAACCCATACGTTGTTTTCGTAATACCAACACGGTCAATGCTGTCCCAAGAAGACCTTGATGTGCCATATGTACCAAAATGATTTTTGTTCTTCAAAATCAACACATTAACTATCACACGACTTGAACACATTCAAAAACATTGAACCAATTACACTGGTCATTCTGCTCATTAAAAATTATAAATTTCGATTTGCGATAGAAAACAGCTAGCTTTCTCATCAACCATCATTTGCTTTGTATACCATCTTGCCATATATATCTACTGTAAAGTCCACTGTGTCCAAAATTTCTCTCCTGTTCTTTCATTTTTTCATATATATCCAACTTTTCTTTAAGCTCTTTTAAACTTCAGGATTCGTAAAGTAATACCAAATTTATTTGTTTCGGAATCTTCGATTTCATCAATTTCGTAATCGATTTTTGTATATTCTTCTACATCACCTTGACTTGCAATAAATTTCAATTAAACTTTATAAAAACTCACGAAAATTTTGATCGGGTATTTTTTTCCACCTTCGTAACTGGTTATGGCCCACCTGACCTCTTCTTGGAATTCAGAAATTAGACCTTCTCGAAGATCTATGTACGATTTGGATCTTAGCTCGTGGTCGACAAATAATTAGGCAGAACCGCACAACAATTTTTTACACCACGCGTACTTTTTTTAATTCATCCCAACTAAAAATTTCAGATTGTTCTTCAAATTATAAATCCAATCTGGAATTTACCATCTGCACTGAAGGGGTTTGTGGAATTTTCTATTAGAGACGCACTTAAATGATTTTCAGGGTCAATTCCACGTGCATTGGTACCCCGACCGCGCAAAACTGTTTCTCTTCGAACGAGTACCCATCGCAACAACAACAAATCAACAACTACCGCAAAACGCCGAAAATCTTTTTTACACACACCACCAACTAAGTCCAACTATCTTGTCCACTTTTTATAATATCCAGTGTTTAAAAAGATTAATTTTCGATTCTTACTGCTCCACTACTTTTCGCATAACTTTACCAAACCCAGTTATTCTCTTTTTTCACACTCGACACAAATACACGTTTTGCTTTTGCTCACCGATTCTATCACAAGAAAATTAGCAATACGGCTTTTCTACTTCTTTGTATGATTTTTTTTTTCTTTTTTATCGCCACTACAACTACAATAAATTTGACTTCGAATTTAATTTTGCTTACGATCACCGGTTAAAAGAGCCTCTTGTGAGAAAATGATAATTGAATACTTAGATAATTCAACTCACTTTATTAAAAAAAATATTAATATGCTAAGAAATTAAGAAAATATTAATTCGAGTTATGTAATAGTAGGGTTAGTGATGTTGGTCTTTTCACTTCGGCTTCCCGTTACAGTCTGAAGAATTCTTCTTTTCTTCTATGTTGTTTTTGTCATTATTTCTCTTGGATACGGACTCAGGGGAATGAGAGCTAGCATCTTGGTACTGCAGGTACAAAATATTTTCGTGTTTTCTTTGTTGAGTAATTGTGCTGGAATATTTTTAGGTATGTACATATTTAATATACGATGTATTATATGCTGGTTTTGTTTTTTCTCGTATTGCAGTTTTTAAAGGAAAACATAGTGTTAGGTATATTTTGTTTTCAGATTTTTCTGAGTATAACCCCTAATACATTAAAAAATTGTTTTAAGAATTATCATATGAGACAGATAATATATATGTAATGAAAGGTGCAGGTACTAAAAATGTACAACGTCAATGAATAAATACAGCAAAAAACCACGTTCTTTCCTTACTCACATCGGTGTTATGCCGAGTTCCACAATTACAAATTTACAATACAATTTTGAACAGCCTGATGCTAAGCACTATACTAATATTTTCCTAATTTTAATCACTTTTTAACTAGCACCATACTAAATCTATTTTCTTAATAAACTACAACTAAACATGCCTAAAATAGTGCAAAAAAGTAAACGAACGTAACTTTTTCTGCGTTTGTAAATGTCAAAGTGGCATATGCATTTAGTATGGTAATAAAAAATTAAAGTAGCCATTTTGTGATTTTAGATTGAGAAAAATGTTATGAAGATAGTACGATACTAAACAGGCTTAAAAGTAGCGAAATCCTCTTTTTAGCCTAGTATCATACTAAAAATCATTTAGTATATTACTAAATCGACTAAAATTTTGCGCAATTATCTTTATTTAATAATATTGTTAACATTTTATTTTGTAAGAAGTAAAATAAAATTTGTATTAACCTTAAAGTGTATACGTTTCCACCTTGGACAATCAGAATGTAAACCCACATTGTATAGGAACAACGCCAATCCAACTTAAGAGAGCGGAAAGACTTCTTATTATTTTCCATTTTTTTATTTTTTATTTAAACGTTCATAAATGAATGAAATGGTAGTTTTTAATAAAAACATATTAATTAATGCGTAGTCGCGGACACCATTCGATAATTAGGGGTTGAGATAAGTTTTAGGGTGCCCAAATAAAGGTTAATATACGTGTATAGCTGACTATATCTAATTACGAGATATTGGCTCTTATTTGACTGATATTCCTAGACTATAAGTCTATAATATTCACACATCTTTGAATTTCACAAAATACAGAAATACATAAAAAAACATATCGAATCTGAATAATTGTTAAACATTTGTATGCCTTGGCTAAATTAAGAACAATAAGGAAGATTTGCAAATTATATGTATGAGAATTTTGCACAACTAATTTTGGATGGGGTAATTGATACATGTGTGCTGTTATTATAGCAGACGTGTCTATCTAGTTATAAAAGTACGTAATCATATTTATCTTTAGATAGTTTTTAAGTAAAAAAAATACTGATACTGAGTTTTTTCAAAAAAAAAGTTTTCTTGGTTTAAAAAAAAAATAAAATAATTAGATTTAATTAAAATAGATTTTAGGTCGAAAGACATTAGTTCTAAGAGTTATTGTAGATAGTTATAAGTTAATATTAAATAAAAATCAATATACAAAAAAAAAAGAGTTAAAGTATGATTAACATATATACATTTTTTATTGCGGTTGCCGTTTGTTTTTTTGTACTTCGAGAGTGGGGTTAAATTCTTTTTTTGTGTGCATTCTGAGTTTTTTTGCGGGCTGCTACACTAGTTGCCTTATGTAAATATATCTACAACTCAACAGACATTGGGTTCCTTTTTTGTCTAAAGCCTAGTACGCTACTGATGTAAAACGAAAATTTGCGGTGGTCTCCACTATGAAAAACGAACAAAATTTCAAGAAAAGAAAACAAACCCAATCACAAAAAAAATCAAAAATAAATAAGCTGCTATGAAAGAAACAACAAAAAAAACGACCTCAAACTGAAAAGTGATTTTCCGCACACAATTATTTGGTCTGGGTCACAAATAAGCCATACTAAGATCGGAAACCTTCGTACGTTTCACCCCCCAAAACCCATTTGTTTACATTGTTGTATTTGTAGCTTTGAAACTCTATCCATGAATAGATGGGAAGTCGAAAAGCAAAACAAAAACAAATTACTAGGGCTGTGTTATCTATGTGTCTATAGGAAGAGGAACAGAAACGATTCTTGTGTGCGTTTCTATCAATGTGTCTATTGGAAGAGGAACAGAAATGTTACTTGTGTGCGTGTTTCAGCTTGTAGGCAAATGTCAAATGAAAGCCGAGGTTTCCGGTCTTTACATTATTAGTTTATGGTCTGGGTAATAAATTGTCTGCGGAAAGTGAGTGGAGACTTTTTTAATTTCGTCATGGAATAGAGTACTGCAGAAGGAAGAGCAAACCGAAAATGTTTGTTTATGATTTCGTTCTGTTATTTTTGTATGGGATTTTTCGTTTTGCATCAGCAGAGTACTAGGCTTAACAAACAATTTTGAAGAAGAAAAAAAAAAACTTGTTTTGTATTATGGACTTAGCTATTGTTTTGTCTTTGTTTTTGTATTCTCTATCTAAAGAATCAGTTCCTTATATTATATTTTTTTCTAGCATCTATTGCATTTCTTTTCGTATTCTGATCTTTCGTGAGTCATTTTGTGTTACTTGCATCTTATGCGCAGTTCTTTTTTTATAAAATGTTTTGTATTCCTCATTCTAGCTACCTGCCTTTGAAAATAATTTTTTCGCAGCTGTTTTTTTCACTATGCGTGGAAATAAACTAAACTTTTTTTGCAGTCGTGTTTAGTGGGTCTGGCTCTCGTGAATGTAGGTACAAAGAAGAAAAAATATAGTTTGGTTTCTTTTTTGTTTAAATATTCTATTCTTTTTACCAAAAGCGTTCCATTTATTTTTTTGGGCATATCATGGATCGCTTAATACATATGTAAGTTGCTTGTACATAGAATTGGACATATGTATGACTTTCTTTCTTGCAGCTGTAGGCATTACAATCTATTCTGTATCTGAACAAATAGGTAGGGGAAAAGTGCTAACAGTGAGACAGTTACCCCGTTTATATGAGTGAATTGAGGAATCGAATCGAATCGAATTGAGATTTCGATTCAGGTATATGGCCTCGTGGAATCGGAAGATTGAATTAAAATGGAATCGAAGTGACAATTTGAGTTTACAGAATAAACAACAAAAACATGCAACGGAAAAAAATACAAAGAAAACGGAAACCCACTGAACACAAAAAAAAACTATTGGTGCACACACACACCAAGAATCAGATGTGAATTCGATTCTTCAATTCCTCGATTCAGGGGCCGAATTACCGCATCAGTGATCGAGTGAGTGAGTCCCATCAGTTATCGAATGAACTAGTGATCACTTTGGCATGATGGCATTCGTAGACTAACGTATCGTGTAACTATTTTAAATTGTATTCATTTAATTTATTTTTGGACAAACAAATTTAATTTTTTGTAAAAACAACAAATTTTTCGCGAGTTTCCAGTTTTTATTTCAAGGATTTGAGGATATTTCTAAATATCCACTAAAAATGGATTATTTCTTTTTATCAAGCGATTCAGATGGTGAGGATTTAAAAAATATTTTTATACGTACATACATATGTACATAATAAGTAACATTTAATTCACATCAACCAGAAGATGAGATGTACGAAGCTATGGAGCGCAGACTCCTACGGGACAAAAGCAATCCTCTGTCTTTGTCAAATTCTGCGTAAGTATCCAAAAATTATATTATGTACATATACATATATCTACATGCATGTTCTATCAGTCGGCTTCTCATCTGACGAATAAAATTCAGTTCGATAACTGATGAGAGAATGTCAAATTATTGTACTAGACTGCTCGATAACGTGAGCGGTAATGCCAAACTTACATAATTCAGTCACGTATGACTCGATAACTGATGCGGAAATTCGGCCCCAGGTATAGTGGAATCGGATCGAGTAATCCTATTTTAATCCGATTCAAGTATAGAAAGACCTAAATCCTGATTCAACACCGATTCAATTCTCCATATAAACGTAGTAAGTGCAAACAGTGAGAGAATTAATTTTTCTCTGTTGTGAAAGCATGTATTTTTACTTTCGTGTTTTTATTTTCTTGCGGCCGAATTTCACTTGCACGTTAACCTCCACCGAGTGAACATTAAAAAAAATCCTTCCAAGTATTTTTCGAAGTGTGTTTACATTTAGCACAGTAACGGGAAATATCAGAAATACATAATTTTTGTTACATATAACATTTATGTGTTCTGTTATAATAAAACAACAACATCTTAGAATTCTTTGTCATTTTTGTAATATTTTTGATTTAATATGAAATGACAAAGGCGAACAGTGAGACATTTCCAAAAAACTTACAGTGAGACATGTCTCACTATCATTGTTTTTTTACATTCTTTAGTTTGTTGTGCTTTGTTACTTTTCTTTGAAGAAATATATTTATGTTAGTTAACCAATTTAATAAAATACTAATGTCCCACTTATTTAACGTTTTAAAATTTTTTTTCTTTTTTCGTTCATTTCATTGTCCTCCTTACAATGTCTCATTGATCGTAAACTGTGAGACAGTTAGACTTTTTCTACGTTTCAGTTTTTTGCTCTCATGGCTAAAATTCCTTTTGGAACAATAGTAAATATGGCTTAAAATATACTCTAAATTTAGTCAAGATTGCTTGAAAAGTTTTAGAGGTATACCAATTTAAAATAAAAGCGGCTCACTGTTCGCACCTTTCCCCTATACATAGAAGCTGGGAAGTAAACTATTTTTAAATTATTTATGTTTGACCAAGTTCAAATATATTGTTTTGTTGAAGAATCTGGTTCCTCTTCGGCTATTTTGGTCACTTGATGTGTAATGAAACTAATTTGGTTTCATTTACTTTTCCCGACATTTCGACAGGGGTAGCTGCCTTCTTCAGGGGATCCTTTATTGAAACAATAAATCACAAACACAGTTTAACAAATTTGTTTACAAAGAAAAAAGAAAACTTCAAAGAACTTACGTAAAAAATAATAAAATAAAATAAATTATTTGTCTAGTTTTGAATTAAAAAGAAAGTTGCACTTCTAATGCGAAGATCAGTCTTGTTTTAATTTTAGCTCAAAATTTAAAATTTCTTGGCCGTTACAAGAGAGCAGTAGACTGCGGAGATGCTTTGAGTGTCTTGTTTTCTGTTCATATTATTGTTGTTTTTGAGGATGTGTAGAGTTTCCAGAGTGTACCTTTTGGCAAAATGTCTTTCCGTTTGCAGAATTTCTACTTCCTCAAAATCTGGTTGATGGTTGGTTTGGACATAATGGTTCGCCAGTGCCGTCTTAGCGGAGCGTTTACTAAACTATTTTTGTTATATTAACATAAGATACGATTTGTTGTTGTTGTTGTTTTTTCTATTTAATTATGTGGTTATGAATTACATAAATAAGTTGTCTACATAATAAGCATTAAACACAAATTAACATTCTAGTTCCCACAATGTGTAAATAGCATCCAGACAACGCCAATATAAGTGATGTAGAAATTCTGTTTTTGAGACCGATCATAAAACAAATTGTAAAACCGACAAACAGGTCTACGATAATACAACTGGAAAACAAATTCCGGCACATTAGGTTCTACAAATTTCAGGAAATTTGTATAGGGTAATTGAGAGACTACACATATAGTATAACATACGAGTACATCAAGGATATCATGATTCTAGCTACAAAGAAATACAATGAAACAATTCACACGAAAACAGACAAACGACGGTCATATTTCACAATTATATAGATAATAGTGACACAAAAGAAAAAATACAACAAAAAAAAACAAAAAAAAATGTAAGGATATTTTAATAAGAATAGGAAAAATATAAAAGAAGGATAAACTATTTTTGTCGACAATGGACAGAGAAGAAGTAAAAATAACAATAAGCCTTTATTTGTAAAAAAAAAAAAGTTAAGGAGGATTTAGGGAATAGGTACATACTAGTTATAGATTCAAATAATCGGAAAGTTCATGGGTATAATATTAGAAACTAAATTTCAGATGATAATATCAACATTGATTGTAGTCACATAATCTTTGGCCCAACAAATCACTGACATCTCAAGTAAAGAATTTATTTAAATAGAAGACGGAAAAGCCGCAGTTCACGAAGATTTGGAGAAATCTATCACGTAATGAATTTAACAACTTACTCCGAAATATAAGACAGATTTAAAACTAAAAAGGAGATTCTCAAAGTTATTTACCATGAACTAAAAATTGCAGACAAACTACTTAATGAACTATCCATCAGGAATAGGGAACGTAGAGGATGAACGAAATAGGCACACTTGGAAATGGATATCCGGTAGTCCAGACCATGATGATGCTGTACGAATTAATCCAATACAGTCCAACAATAAGCTGATAACAATAATGCGCAGCTATTAAGCAAATTAGATACGATAAATAAAGATTTAAACAGCAAATGAGTAAGAGAAATAAAATCATAAAATACATTTTTAAAGAATTAAGAGAATTAAAAAATAAAAGATAAATATTTCAAATATATAGTAGTACGTTATTTAGATAACCGTATTCATTTGTATAATAAATTAGAAGAAGTTTTGGTAAACATGTTTTCCAACTGCAAACGTCTTATGACAGCCAATGAAAATGGCTTCAATACACCCATGACTTTGTATATGAAACCTATAGTACTACTACGAGACTGAATTTTTTAGCTAGTAGTTCCGTCGATGAGGGCGCTAGTTTCTCTTTTCTTGATATTGAATTGTTTATGTGGAAGAAGTAAATGTAGAGGCAAATACGAAAAAAAGCAAGGGAGACGGTCAAAACTTATTAGTTCTGACAACAATATAGAGGGTAAGGGAGAAAACCGAATAAGCTGTTTTTGTCATGGCAACCTTCAAAATATGGTAGGTATAAATAAATTATATCAATGCTATTGGCGAATACATGAATTTGAAGTAAGAATGTATATGGATATACATGCATGTAAAGGTTATTATAGAATTTATTTTAAATTTTTCTTTTAAATTTTAGATATGTTGTGGATTTTGAATTGTAGCAACGTTGCTACTTTTCACTTTTTCTATGCGAAAATAACAAAGCAATGTTGAGATATTTCAATATGTTTTGTTTAGGTAGGTACATGTGTACCCAGATACTCATCTACATACAATATGTATGTACATAGGTACTTTTTGTTCTTTTTCAAATATAATATCTATTGAGAATAATTTAATTTTTTCTACACAGTTTACTTTAGGAAATAAAGTAGGTATACCTAGGTAGTATTTTTTTAAATTTGTTTTGACTAGCGATATTATATATGTAGGTACTATATTAAAAGTTATAGATTCGAAAAAAAATCGAACTCGAGATTTTGATCAAACTTGACATTACGATGATAGCGAAGCGAAAAAATGGGTCCGCATTCCGTCTCTTTGTCTGTCTGTCCTCGAGTTTACAGCCTAAACGTTTTTTCATAAACATGTCCCCATTTTTTTATCAGCTTTTTTAAGACGAAAGATGACAGTACCTACCTAGGTACCTGCCAAACTTTCTTTTTTACCAAAAAGGTAAATATTATTTTTCTCAAATTTTTTTTTTCTGACAATCAAATATGATATTACGATCATAGAGAACACCAAAAAAGTGGGTCCCCTAATTCCGTCTGTCTGTCATTCTGTCTGTCAGCCCTTGAGTCTACATCCTAAACGCTTTGATAGATTGTCTTCAAACTTGGTACATATTGTTTTTTTCGGTAATATGCCCACACGGTTTTTCATTTTTTTTGAAAACGACAAATAACAGTAGCTCCCATACATTTTGTTTGGCCAAAAACAAAAATCTTATTTTTCTCAAAAACGGCTCCAACGATTTAAAAAAAAAATGAGTTCATTAATGAAGGGAAACGGTACCTTTTAATAATGTTTTTTTTGGAAAAAAATTGTTTTTTTGGTACCTAACCATTTTTTGGTTTTCGATTTTCTCGGAAACGATTAATCTGATTTGTTTTAAAAATTTTTACGCAGAAGCTCCTAGAAAGTTTAAACACTAGTGTATACCAAAAATTTTCAAAACAAATTATTTTGGAAATTATTTTTTGTTTTTAAATTCAAAATTTCGAAAACGACTTAATAGATTTTTACGAAACTTCGTATTTAGTAGTTTTTAGACATTATCTTGAATAGTTAAAAAAAATATTTTTCTAAAATAAAAAACAACGGTACCTCCCATACAAATGTTAAAAACCTTTAAGAAAAAAATTTATTTCTCAAAAACGGCTCCAAGAATTTCAAAAAAAAAATTGTTATTAAATTTTATTTTTTGTACTTTTTTTAAATAATATTTTCAAATGTATATACTTATATATTGTGTTGAATACTCATTAAAAAAAAATAAGTAAAAAACGACTTGAAAAAATATATAATATCTATTAATAAACAATTCTTATTTAAAAATTCGTCAACTCGATTTTTTACGTAATTACTTATTAAATCTGAATTTAAAAAAAAAATATTTCTTTTTTCAAAATCCAAAAAAAATATTAATATAAAATAAAAAAAAAAATTGTCCCAAGAAAATTTTTTTTTGCACAACGATTAACAGAAATCTCAAATTTGAACTGTTAAATTATCATCATGTTTGTGCATTTGGTAAAAAACTTTATTTAATTGAGTAGTGACCGTTGCACACAAGTGTATACCTGAATATTTGAATATTCCCTACAGCCATCAAACAATTTTCATTCTATCTGCCCGTAGAATAAAAAACACACACAACCAGCTCCTACTCAACAAAAAAATCCTCACAAAAAAAAACTATGAAATACATTGCTTTCCGTTCCTCCTCTAACTCTTAATAAATTTTGTATATATTTCTCTCATCAATTTATTATCACACTATTTCCCTTCATACAAATTTTCATAACACACCAACACTACCTAACCTCCGATTTGGTAGTGGAACCCATGATGAGTAGTAGAACTTATTGCAGGCTGGATGAATTTCGTCGTCATGAAAGTACTATTAATATCTATATATGGGTTTTCCAATAAGAGGTGTTATTTTGATATTCAAAAAAAAGAAATGCGTTGTTGAAGCGTGTATCGTTCCATTTTTATTAATAGCGTAGTTTCTACTTGTCAAATGTCAAAAAATGACAGCTTCAAAAGTGACATCTACCGAATTAGCGGGCTATTCAAAATAACACCTCTGATTGGAAAACCCCTTACAATGCCCATGATCAAAAACATGTGTAAAAGATATGGTATCAATAGAATTACAAAACCAGTCTACCGATCAACTGCGTGCGGTCAGGTTGAGCGTGAGGTTAACATCCCTTACATTATATACATTAAGACTAGAGATAACATTATTTGTATACAATCATATCCTTAGCACAGCCTTGAATACAGATAATGTTATTTGTATACAATGTAGCATAGATAATATTATCTGTTCTTCGTTATCAAGCATAGCGACACACATAGATTATTGTATTTCAGATACTAAAGAGTCTCGTTGTAGAAAGATAAGGAACATGACTATGCAATCAGCAGATCCTGAGTCTTATAATTTATATTTGGTAGTTCCATTTAATTTTAATTAAATAAATGTTTGAAAATAAAGGACATATTTCCAGAAACTATTTGTTTTAATTATTAAATAATTAAATGTTTTAATTGGCGATCTTGCCAGGAGGTTAAATATAATTTTTAACTTCAATCGAGCGGACATCGGGAACAATTAGTGAAATCAAGTATAATCAGAACACTGGCGTCACGGTAAACAGAAAATTGATCAGTGAAAGTGTATATGTCGAAAAAAAAACACACACAAAACATAGACATGAGATCAAAATGGAACAAATCGCAGTACTGATGGCAAGATTAGAAGCCGTAGAAACCAGGTGCAACTCAGTGACAGAAACCTGAGAGCGCACTCGCACACAGAATGCAAGATTATCAGCAATAATAGCTAATCAAAATGCAATAAACACTTATTTAAAAACAAAACTAAATGAAGTGAAGGCTTAATTTACAATAGTACCAAACATACCTGCGTTAGAAGAAATAAAAACCATATGTGGCGACACTGCATCGCCAGTCGCAACATCTTGGTGTGAACACCAATTTCCAGAAACTTGACTCCAAGTGTAATTCAACAGGTTGACTCCGACTGTACCAAAAAAGGGAACAAATAATATACCTAAATTCCAAACGTACAAAAAGTTCCAAATGGTAACTTCTCAACATTCAAATAATTTCCTGTCTGGCTTACTCCAACGATTCGGGGAGTCTATCGTCTGGCGTCCAACAGATCAGACGCAATTAGCTTTCATTATCTTAAATTTAATAAATACTTTTGTATATACTTTTACTATCATTAAATCAGTTAGGGCCGATTTTTCAATCTCCAGATAAAGAGGCAGTTAGTTGCCCGAGGAATAAACTTACTTGACTGATAAACAACCGGATAACAACATCGAATTTTTCAATCAAGATAAAACAATCTGTAGAATAATTTAATATGAACGTCACTTTTCATAGAAATTAATTTTTCTTTGAAGTTTATTTCAAGGCAAACATTTTTTTGACATCGAAAATAGCTATTTATTTTATTCCTCAGATAAATACTTATTCCGTTCTAAAATTAACAGATATCTTTATTCCTAGATAAAGTTGTATCAGACTGTTGAAAAATCCATTTTCGCTCTATCTGGAGAATATGTACTAAATGACTGCTTAACTGAGTATTGAAAAATTGGCCCTTAATCATTTAATAATCATTTAATATAAATTGTCTTTCATTTTATTACTTCATTTTGATTTCCATCATATTTTCAGTGGCGTTCAGAAACTTCTTAGTTGGCATCAATGAAATATTCCTATCAGAACGCGTCATTGGAAATTCTACTGCGTAGTTGCAAATATTGAACAAATTAAGTTGGTGTCAAAATATCTGAGACACCACATATACATACAGATGGTAGTGAAATAGAGTTATGGCGTTTTTATTTGGCAATCCGGAATTCTTCTCCGATCCGGGATCCCAACTGAACACTTTTACGTGATTCTGACGATTCTGAATTTTAATGAGATTGTATGAGTGAAAAAAATTGTGTATGTGAGAATATTCAAATTCAAAAGAAAAATGTTTGTTGCACAATTATGATACAAAAAATACAGTCCAGTTTGACGTTCAAGTTTATGAATGTGTGAGTGCTTCTAGTTCTGATTCTGATTTCAAATCCAGAAGCAAAATTGTCTTCTTTTCAGAATTAGAACTGTCATTTTTTCCCAAGTGAACGCTTTCAGAAGAAGCGGAAGGCTTCCGGATTGCCAAATGAAAACGACATTAGACGCATTTAAAAGTCTACCAATTTTCAACGGCGATCAATCAAATTATCAAGGCACGCACAACTGAGGTTTACTCAAATATTGGTCCTTCGAGTATACTTTAAAAATTTTCTCCCTACCAGTGGTAAGCGATTTTAATAAAGTAATACGAACTTGAATCATATATTAGCGTTGTCAGAACTACAAATACTGGCAAAGAAAAAAAATCAAATTGTGAAACATGTTTCTTACGGGCATTGATTGATAAAGGTTCTCAAATATCAATGATATCTGAGGAAGCAGGGCAGATCCTCTCCTTGCCAAAGAAAAAAATAAGTACAGAATTAACTGGACTCTCAGATGCAGCAGTGGGTACATCAAAGTCAAGAGTGTATGTAGAGATAAGACCAAGATTTATGAGCAATAACAAAATGAAAGCAGAATTTTTGGTACTACCTACCCTCATAAAACCACTATCTGACGAATCCTTTGAATTTAATTAAAATGAGTGGGAAGATTATATTTAGTGCCGTGAAATAATGTCGAATTCCAACGCCGAACGTGGCTTCAGAAATAAAGCCGAAATAAAGGTTGGAAAAAAAACATTTTCTTACTTTTGTGCTGAATGTGTTAAGCTTAATAAGATTTGACATTTAAAATGTGCAATTTGAAAATTAAAAATGAGCAAGTTCATTTTTTACTTGCGATTATAGGTACTATAAGGCAAGTTATACATTCGTCGAAAAAAAAAGTTTTGAGAAAACAATCAAACATGACATTGCGATGATAGCGAAGACGAAAAAAGATGGTCTAAAAATTCTGTCCGTCTGTATGCCTGTCTGTCAGTCTGTCAGTCTGTCAGTCTTTCAGTCTTTCAGTCTTTCAGTCTGTCAGTCTGTCAGTCTGTTAGTCTGTCAGTCTGTCAGTCTGTCAGTCTGTCAGTCTGTCAGTCTGTCAGTCTGTCAGTCTGTCAGTCTGTCAGTCTGTCAGTCTGTCAGTCTGTCAGTCTGTCAGTCTGTCAGTCTGTCAGTCTGTCAGTCTGTCAGTCTGTCAGTCTGTCAGTCTGTCAGTCTGTAAGTCTGTCAGTCTGTCAGTCTGTCAGTCTGTCAGTCTGTCAGTCTTTCAGTCTTTCAGTCTCAGTCTGTCAGTCTGTCAGTCTGTTAGTCTGTCAGTCTGTCAGTCTGTCAGTCTGTCAGTCTGTCAGTCTGTCAGTCTGTCAGTCTGTCAGTCTGTCAGTCTGTCAGTCTGTCAGTCTGTCAGTCTGTCAGTCTGTCAGTCTGTCAGTCTGTCAGTCTGTCAGTCTGTCAGTCTGTCAGTCTGTCAGTCTGTCAGTCTGTCAGTCTGTCAGTCTGTCAGTCTGTCAGTCTGTCAGTCTGTCAGTCTGTCAGTCTGTCAGTCTGTCAGTCTGTCAGTCTGTCAGTCTGTCTGTCTGTCAGTCTGTCTGTATGTATTTATAGACACCTACAGCCCAAACGGGTGGGCCGAATTGCTTCAAACTCGGTATATAGTTTCTTAGGTATTGTACAGAGGGGAAATTGAATTTTTTTTTAGCTCAAAAAATAACGGTGCCTGCGATATAACCGTTACGTTCAAACGTATTTTTATCGGAAACGGCTCTAACGATTTTGATAGAAAAAAATCAGTGCGGCTTTTTAGCTACGACCGATCATATGGTTGAAAAAAAAAATAGAAAAATGTCTAAAAACGGTACTTTCCATACGACGGTTTTTTTTGCTTTCGACTATCTCATAAACGGCTCAACCGATTCTTTCGAAATTTCACACATATATAGGTTTAGGTTGCCCAAATTATACCGCTTACCAATATTTTTAATTAGTATTTTTTTATTTTTAAAATCATTTAAAAAATTTTTTTTTTAAGTTATATTTCGAAAACTACTCATTAAATTTTTTTCAAAAATTATATTTATATGTATTTATTGAATACCTATGAATTGGCGTTTTTGATTTTTTTTTTGAAAAATGTTTACAAAAAGTTTAAAAAAAAAACTTTTTCTCAAAAACCGCTCCACAGATTTTTATATTTTTTTTCTCACAAATTCGAATTTATCTAACAAATAAAATGGCGTACTTCTTTTTGAGCTTAAATTAGTTTAAGTATTTATTTCAGAATTTTGAATTATTTTTTCTTTGATTAACTTACTTACTTTACTTTTGATGGCGCTCACAGCCCAGGATGGGCTACGGCCTCAAACAAGCCGATTTAATATTTTGTTTTTAAGTTTATATTATAATATTTAAGTCATACAAATTTAAAAAAAAATTAAAGATATTTTGTATACATAAAAAATGAAGTAAAAAACTGCTTTAAATATATATTTAGATTTTTAACAGAAATTTTTTTTTTTTTTTTTTTTTTTTAATTCATTTTTATTTCATATTAACTTATAACTATCTTAAAGCTAGACAAAAATGTTTAAAACTGGCCTAATTATCAATAACTTACAACTAATTTACTGGCCCTTTACGGGCGCTCTAAATTAAACAATAACTCTTACAACTAATGTCTTTCGACCTAAAAACTATTTTAATTAAATCTAAATTTTTTTTTTTATTTATTTTATATTTCAAGAAACTTTTATACAGAAAACTTGGTATCTGATCATTTTTTTTTTTTTTTTTTTTTTTTTTTTTTTTTTTTTTTTTTTTTTTTTTTTTTTTTTTTACCTATAAACTAAACTTAAATATATATTAAAAATAATTAAAACTAAATAAAACTAACTTATACTAACTAAAAATAACTTAAACTACTTAAAATACCTAATAATACTTATCACTACTTAAAAACTAGAACTAGAACAATTTAACAGAAATCTTTTGCATTCCATGTGATAGAACATAAGAGCAAGTTCGTGAGATCCAGTCGTGCATTTTATTTTTCTAGAATTGCATAATTTGGAAAATGGCGTCAGTACAGTGTTTATACATAGCCATATTAATGGAAGCATTTTATGCCAAATTTTCTGTGCTATTTTTTTTTTGGCAAAAATATTGCCAGTATTTAGAGCGTTTACACGATACAAAGAAAAATGGCTATAATTTGACACATAAAATGGCATTTGCCATTAGTGTAATCTTGTTTTCTTTGATTCATTTAATCATATTATGTATATTGTTTAGAATCTCGTAGAGTTTTTCTTTCTGTTAATGGCGACGTTCAGCCATTTATTAGAGAAGTTATCTCGGATACCAAACTATCCGTATATATTTCTGAACAATTCGGAAAGGGTAGCTGAAAGCAGTTAAAAATCAAAACAAAATCTATCACATTAAGTTTGCAGTAGCTAGTTATTAGAAAATTTCTGGAGTAACTCAAAAGAACTTTTTGTTTTGTACTTACGATATAATCGAACATAAGAGCAAGAACGTGTATTTATTCAATAATAAATACGTACTTATCAGAAGCCCGTGAGTGTGTGTTGTTGATAGAGCACGTATAAAACGTGCAATACATTATCTGTCAAATTCCATTGAAAGATTCTTAATATTTCTTCTAAGTAATAACAATTTTCTTGTACCAAAAATTGGAAATTTTGTGATTTAATTTCATCTCCGGAAAAGGGTGATATTTGAGATCTTTTCGTCAAAATTTGGTAAAAAAATATAATACAAATCTTTGAAAATATAGTTTATTGCCTAGTCAGAAAATGTCAAATTATATTGACGCAAGTCGTAGACAATCAACTTTATCTCAAAAATTCGTGTTAAACCAGAATTTCACGACTCAACATCATTTTTAATTCAGAGTCAACCAGTGAATATAAAAGTAGACATAATTGTTTTTCTCAGTGTGTATGTTGCAAAGTTAATAATTTTTACCAAAACACGGCTATTTACCCCAATTACGACAGTCAATCTATTGATCTTTTGGTTTTTGGGTTAATGTAATCTTTTTCGGTGGTAGCGTTTCAAAACTACAAAAATTTATTAGGGTACCACCCTAGGCATTTAAACTAATTTAATCTATTTACAAAAGGAATAGATAAAAAGGGTTTTCTGCCAATATTTTAAATACCTAACTCATTTTTAATTCTCTAGTAAAAACCTCTCTACTCGAACTCACTCTTTAAACGAAGTTCAAAATATACTTAATGAACGCCAACATTTTTGAAAGGAAACACTCTGCGAACATACCCCTCCACTGCCACAACATCTGATTTATTGAGAAAAAAAAACGTTAAACACATACAAAACTTTTAAAATCAACATTTAGGACCACACAGTTGTGGAAAATTCAACCTTTTAGTTATTTCTTACTGCTTCACTTCCATTTTACTTCGATTTTTAATTCGAGTTTTAGTTGTTTTACATGTGAAGAAATAAAAAGAATAAATAAAAAGAAATCAATTGTTGATTGTAATAATAATAATAATTTGAGCGGAAGCTCGAACAGCAAATAAAAAAAACATAAAAGTCGCAAAATTTGCCTACCTGAGTAGTAATTTAGGAATCAATACAAAAACAGAAATGGATTAGGTCCCTCTGGTAAAAAAAAAACAACAAGTTTTCCAAAAACGAACCGACTAATCACTACTTACTTACTTACGTACTTACTGAGCAATACAATAACACTTGTGGGATTATATGGTTAACTGATGAATTTAAAAAAAACCTCAACTCGCAGGAATTAATGCTATGTATTGTAAATATAAGTTAGTTTTCCGTAGATTAATAAAGTTCAAACGAATAAAAGTAATTGCTTCTTTTTTTTAAGTATAATCTCTGTCAAATAAATTAATTCAAGTGATTGGTAAATGTCAGACTAAATTTCAGGAAATTTGGTGTGAGAAACCTTTTTTAAACTCAAAAACCATACGTAAAATATATCCCCACGGAAGGATAGCATATACATTTTCTCATCTTAAAACAACATCGTCAACCTTAAAATTCTTTTAAAAGAATTTCAGGGAATACGAATAAAAGTTAGTTACAAGAAGAAAAATTTTTAATAATACTCACCTTTAAAATGGAATTGATGAAATAATCGTTGACTATTATGGTCGGTTACATGCTTGAAAAATTTAAAGTGGCTTAGAATATGAGAAGTCAAACCTTTTCCTTCGCTGATCCTTTAACGGCTTTTAAAATGTCTTTGTATTTACACTTTCATGTTAATAAATAAAAATGTTTCAAACAAACTTTCATATTAATAAATAAAAATGTTTCAAACATTTAACAAAAATTAATTAATTAATTAGAATAACAATTCAAACAAACATCTTTAATTTTTCACCAACTTTACACAAAATGTCATAGCATTTGTATATAGATACTAAATATTATCTCTTATTTCGTGTTATTTCTTCAACTGAACTTGAATATAATTTTTTTTTATTTAAGAAAATTATAGCGTTTTTATTTTGTGGATATAAAGTTTAACTTTATAAGAACTTAAAAAATCTGGGAAGATAGATATGCAACCGCCGAATGCGAATTAATAACTGATACTTTTTTTATAGACATCTACAATTTATAGGTATTCCTAGATACAAACCGGAACGTGTATTCGCTAATGAGCTGAACTATATTTGTCTCTTTCTAATTACATATATGCATAAATATTTATTACCTATTTATGGAAGTTTGTGTTTGGCTGCTAATTACTTTATTTTTAAACAAATTGTTGTCCTGAATTTACACGTAAAGTAGAGCGTGACAGATATATTCCAAAATACAATTGAGTGAAGAATATTTTCCCCTCTCTGTCTAACTAATATGCATTTTACGGCTTAAATTTTCTTTTTCTAGCAGTAATCAAATCAAGATACCTGCTAATTCACCAGAAGATAATTAAGGGTAGGTATTCATGCAAAGAGATAATTTTCAATTTTGCAGAAAGGTATAACTTTCCGTTAGATGTTTGTAATGGGTTATCCATTTTGCGGTTTCAAAAGTAAAAGTAAATAAAACGCATATAAAATATTTTTTTTTTGTGATATTTCTTTTTTTTTTATAAAGTTTGAACCTTGACATTATGTGTGAAACACTACATCATTTAATTGGCCACCACGCTAATTGTTGCAAGCATCGATTCTTTTGAGGTAATTTTGGACCACTTTTTGACACATATTGGTCGGTATCTCAGCCATAACTTGACGAATGTTGGTTTTCAAGTGTTCAAGAGTTAAAGGTTTATCTGCATAAACACGGTTTTTCGCGTAGCCCCACAAAAAAAGAGCCCAGCGGTGTCAAATTGCATGATCTTGGTGGCCAGTTGATATCGCCACGACGAGAAATTACGCGGCCAGGAAATGTCTCTTGCAATAAACCCATATTCGCTCGAGTTGTGTGGCATGTGGTACCGTCTTTTTGAAACCACATATTCTCCAAGTCGTATTCTTCAATAGCAGGCAGAAAAAAGTCGGTTATCGTATAACGCTCCGAATTGACAGTGACAGTAGTTCCATCGTCGTTTTCCAAGAAGTAAGGTCCAATCACACCTCCGGACAAAAGAGCGCCCCACACAGTGACTTTTTGTGGATGTAATGGCCTCTATTCAATTACTTGAGGATTCTCAGAACCCCAAATACGACAATTTTGTTTATTAATATACCCACCGACTGAGAAATGTGCTTCGACGCTGAAGAAAATTTTGTTCGAAATTCGACGTCCACCGCATTGTGTTCAAGCACCCATTCGACGTATCTACGACGTTGTGAAGCTGTACTCTATATGGATGTAGGTGTAGATCCAAATGCAAAATACGCCATAATGTGCCGTAAGACAGTCCTAATTCCTGAGAACGACGAGGAATCGACACATTCGGGTCTTCGGCAACACTTTCACTTACAGCAGCGATATTTTCAGTGCTACGAGCGAAACGATGCACAGGCTTTACAATATCTGTAACCAATCCAGTCTCCTCAAATTTCTTTACAATTTTGTCAAATGCTTGCGTAGTTGGACGATTATGTAAACCATAATCTCCTCTTAAAGCAAAATACATGGCTGTGGCATAATCACCATTTTTGTAGTAAGTTTTAACAATTTTTATGAGTTGTGCGATAGTTAAGCGATCCATTTTCGTAAATGTCAGACTTTTACCTGAAAAAATAATTGGTTTAACAACTTAGTTTGACAGATGTCGAATTCCAGCCCCATACTTTTGAAACCGTAAAATGGATAACCCTTTATGTGTACCTCGTTAAAAATGCTTGCGTAAATGTGGAAAATAATCAGTTGTTCGTTAAACTGACTTTATGAAGTTTATTAATTGAAGGAAACGCAAACAATATGTATATATTATTTTTGTTTATGAAGTTTATTTCATCTCTCTCTGCATGAAATTCGTGAGATAAATGATCTGTTTTGCAGAATCTTTTTCCAATACAAACTTTGACAGTTTATTTCTGCGGAGCTAAAATTAAAAAAAAAAATACCCTTACTACCGGCAATTTAAATTTAGGACAAACCCACACGATTAGAATTAATATATTTATTTATCGTGTTTTCCATTGGTAAATTCTGAATTTACCAATGCGGAATTTGATATTTTTCGAGGCAAACGGGAAGCGATTTGAATTAAATTTTCTTTTGCGTAGCATTGGGGACGTTCACTCAGCAATCTGGAATAACTTTCTGTTGTTGTAATGCGTGCAAAAGTTCCAAAAAATTTGGAATAACTAGCTATCGGAGAACAAATGTATAGTACAGCTGGCTGCAATATTGATTTAAATGCGTTTTGTTCTGATTTTTTGACAGCTTTCAGCTAATCTATCTGATTCGTCCTCAGATATACTACGATAGCTTGGTATCCGTGATAACATATCTAATAAGTGAGTGAAAGCCCGCATTTTCGTATATTAGTTTCTGTGAAACTGATGGTTGTCATACTAGGCCTTAGTGGTGTTAGTAAAAAGAGAGTGATTCAGAATTTTAAAAAAAAATGATTTTTTGGTGCCCAATGGAAGAATGTAAATATTAAAAATCTGTGCATTGGCAGATTTGTATCAAAAAAAGAATTAATTTCTTGTACCAATGGAAAATCACATTAGTTACAAGATCTTAAGGCCGAAAAGTTATGCGTGTGATTTGAATTTTTGATTTAAATGATTGAAGTTAAATGAAAATAGGGATCTTACTTCGAAACTAGAATATAAAAATAAAACTTGTGGTTTGCCATCAATTGAATTACTGGTAATATTCTAATATAAAAAACGATAAGAACAATTGGTTTTTTTACAATATACAAGTAAAATTTAGGAAATACCATCTCATTTAAAATTTTCTGAATAAAATTCAATACAATTTGACAAATATTCGTTACTGCAAAATAAACTTCTTGAACAGGTATTGCGAAGTTAATTTCATATTATGAACGTGGCATAATTTTTACACAATGGAATCAATTCACGCTGCTTTGGAAATCAGTTTTCGAACAATTCGGTTTGTGTAACTTCGAAAACCATGTGATAGTTGGTAGTTGAATTCTGTGCCTTGAGGTAAAATAGACAAAAAAAAAATTGATAGTAATCTCACATGAAATCTAATACAAACCGAGCGACAAATCGCATTAATTTTAAATAATATTATTTTTAACTAGCAGAGACTCCCCGGCGTTGCCCGGGGGAGGCAAAAGTCTTTTCATGCAATATCATCCAAATGAAATGAAAAATTACGAAAAAAGAATTTTTCATTTATTTTGTCGTGTTTAACCAGGATTAGTTTTCTTATTAAATTCAACAAATCTTATTTATTTCTATGTTTTCTTACAAACGAGCTATTCTTCATTTTGGGACTCTTCGCTTTCCGGAGGTTGTTTTTTTACTTGCGATTATAGGTAAGTACAATATAAGGCAAGTTAAGCATTCTTTGAAAAAAAAGGGTTTGAGATAACAATCAAACATGACATTACGATGATAGCGAAGACAAAAAAACTTGGTCTAAGAATTATGTCCATGTAAGTAGAAAAATGAAAGCAAAGAGTCTCAAAATGAAGAATGGTTCCATAGAAATAATTAATCTTCTTTGCTGAATTTAATAAGAAAACTAATCCTGGTTATATAGACGACAAAATAAATGAAAAATCTTTTTGCCTACAAATTTTCTTTTCCTAATTTTTCATATCATTTGGAAGATATTGCATGAAAAGACTTTTGCCTCGGGTGCCCGGGCAATGCCGGGACTTTCTGCTAGTTTGGAAATAAAATCCATGACAACAGCGGAAGTAAACAAAACAAAACTCTAATTTTGATATAAAATCCATGGAAACGACAAAGCGAAATATAAATTTGGAAATTCTATTTTGAAATCATGATAAATTTAAGAGGTAAGCGCAAAGATTTGTATATTAAATATACAAAATATAACTTATATATTTAATTTAATGGCCTATAACCATTTTTATGTCGATCGAAATGGTCAGTCGTCAGTTTGTCTGCCATATACAAACTGACATCCAAACAAAAGAACAATGTATTATATGTATTAGTATAGAGATTAAAAAAAATCATATCAAAATACCCCAACATTAAATGCCCAAAAGAGAACTAAAGACGTGTTAAGGGCTTAAGTCACCTTACAGTTTCAACATACATTACCACTTATGGTACCACTTAATTATGATCAATTTTTTGTTGTATTAACAAAAGCGGAAAGTGAATAGTATATTTTCTGTACACGCTAATGAGTTGAAATATATGTTTGTCTCCTTCTAATTATATGTATATGTTTCTTACGTGCTTAATATGAAAACTAATTATTTTGTGCTAATTACTTGCTTTATTTTACATATATACAAGGACAATTAGGAAATCGTTTCATTGATGGATTTACACGAAAAAAAGGTAGGGCGTGATAGATACATAAAAAAATACGAATGTGTGAAGAACAGTTCTTTCTCTCCTTTTTAAGTCGAAACCAAATCAAAATATATGTAAATCCACATAGGACGGATAAATTAGGGGGGGCTATGGGTGAAATTTCCTCATCAACCGTGAAGAAAAGAAAAACAACGTCGTAGATACGTCGAATGGATGCTTGAACAACAGGCAGTGGACGTCGATTTTTCGAACCAAATTTGGTAGTGAAGAAAACGACTTGGAGAATATGTGGTTTCGACAAGACGGTGCCACATGCCGCACAACTCAAGCGAATATGGCTTTATTGCAAGAGACATTTAATGGCCGCGTAATTTCTCGTGGTGGCGAAATCAACTGGCCACCAAGGTCATGCGATTTGATACCGCTGGCTGAGATACCGACCAATATGTGTCAAAAAGTGGTCGAAAATTACCTCAAAAGAATCGATGCTTGCAACAATTAGCGTGGTGGTCAATTAAATGATTTTTTTTTTTTTTTTTTTTTTTTTTATAACTTTGCACGCGCTCAAGGGGTTATGAATACCCTTTATATGTTTTTTTCTTAACACAGCGCGGCATCTGGTGAAGAAGAGAAAGAAGGATAGGAAAGATGTGTGACGCGATGTTCTGAGACTAGAGCTGGTTGTTGTCTCAGATTTACCTCCAGGGATGGCGGCTGAACTAATGCGGAGAGAATTACCGTGTCTTATTTATGTATGTCCCTTATAATTCGCATTATTTTATTTATTTCGATGTCATACTTAATGGGTATGCTAGTTTAATCAATCACACGTTGTTAGTGTTATGCCTAAACAACATGTAATGAGCAAAGCAGCAACTTATTTTATGACAATTTTGAGAATTGGTTTTTAATGGATGTAGTGTTTCACACATAATGTCAAGTTTCAAACTTTAAAAAAAAAAAAGAAATATCACGAAAAAAAATATTTTACATGTGTTTAGATTTTTTGAATCGTTGTTTTAGGCCCAAAAATAACGGTACTTGCCATACAAATTTTTCTACCATATCAATTATCTCAAAAACGGCTTTAATGATTTTGATAAAAATTGGTCTACATTTCTTCCAAAAAAGTTTTAAAAATATTTTGTTATTAACAGTACCTGTCATACAACCATTTTATTGATTTTCGACTTTCTCATAAACGGCCTAACGGATTTCGATAAAAAAAAATTATACAGGAGCTCCTTCATATTCTAAATAGTATTGCATTTCAAAATTTTCCAAAAATAGTTTTTTTTGGATTTTTGAAAAAAAAAATTTTTTTTGAAAATTCAATATTTCCAAAACGGGTGGACAATTTTTTCTGAAATTTAGTTTTTGAATTTATATTATCAAATATTTAAAATGTTCATACCAATTTTTTTAGGAAAGTTTAAGAATTTTTATATATAAAAAAATTAAGTGAAAAACTTTAAAAATATATTTAGCCGTTTTATTAAGAATCTTTTGCCTATAATGTGATCGAACATAGTAGCAAGTACGTGCGATCCAGTCGTGCATTTTATTTTATACTAAATTTAAGAATAAGTTTAATAAATAAAAATGAGTTTTTTTTTAATTGTATGCAATTATTTTACAAGTTATAGGCGAATGAATAGGGCATAAAACTTCTAGCTTTTCATGGTACATAACATTCTTAATACACTTTATTAGTTTTAACATTATTGGTCTTTTAGTATAAGGCATTTCTATTCTTTTAATTACCCTACATCCACTCTCCATTTTTGATTTTCTTATAAATATATTTAATTTATAAAAATAAAAAATAAAATAGTTATTGTTCGTATCCTTTTCGTGTTTTCCACGGCATATTTTTTTTCTAATTTTGTGTTCTAAACACTTTTACATTACATTATTTCGATAGAGATATTATAGAAGATTTATTTAATAAACTGTGTCAAAACATAGATACATATTTTTTCTTAAAACTATTTACTTTTGTTTATAAATTTTATATCGGAAAACGATGTACATATATAGGAAAAATACCATGAATTTTGTCTTCAAACATACAAATGATGTATTCAAACTTGACTTTCGAATTCGAAAATAACTAATATACTTGTTTTATTCTTTTATGCAACCTAATGTTTACATTTTTTTGTTCTTCTTTTTTGTTATAATCTACACGGCCTCAAGGGATTATACTCGTACTACCCTTTAAATGTTACATTAAAGCGCGGGCGTACGGTTTTAAGGAAAAGGAAGAAGGATGGGAAAGATGTGTGGCGCGATGTTCCGAGACTGTAGGTGGTTGTTGTTTCAGATTGTATCTCCAGGGATGGCGGCTGAACTAATGCGGAGAAATTTCCGTGTCTTATTTATCTATGACCCTTATAATTCGCATTATTTTTTTGTTCGTTGCCATATTTTATCGGTATACTAGTTTTACTCATGTTGTTAGTTCTATGCCTAAACAGCATGTAATGAGTAAACCACCAACTCATTGTATGACAATTTATTTTGAATGGAAAAATAAGAAGACATAGCCTACAGCAGGGATCGTACCTGTTACCATGAGGTTGACAGGCGAACACTCAACTATCGCGCCACGGCCACCCCCACCCCATGTGGGTTTTTGGAAGCAGTAATGTAAATTTTTATATATTATTTTATGTACAACTACAAAATACAGTATAATCAAATTAAACTTTTCTATATTGTTAAATAAAGGTTTTCACATACATATTTGTTTGCACAGTTTAAATACAAAATAAAAAAAAATAAATAAAGAAAAAATACTTATTTTATAAATTCTATTTTTAGCATACATATATGTATCATTTTTTTTAAATCGTGTTAACAAAAATTGGACATAAGATCGCTTGCTGTTGCTTTTCTTTTTTTTTCTTTTTAATATTAATCGTATTTTTTGTTATATATATTAATGTTCAATGTTATTTGCGTATGTTTCTAAGTATTAAAAACCTTAATTATGACTCATCCCGTCATAGCACCCAGCTGGCTGGTAGCCATTGTGGTCCACGTTCCAGGGAATTAATTTCGGCTAACAATTGATGATACGCTCTTTCGGTGTCATTATTAATAATAATCATATCGACGCGATGATCCCATCGAGCTTCACTGTCACGTGCACTGGCAATTATGTCTTTAAGTTCTTCTTCCTTTAATGGAAAAATTAAATTTTTCCTCAGTATGTTGTAGATGTGAAAAATAAATATTTATAATTTGTACTCACCTTAAACGGTTCCCCCTTTCCTAGTTTCTTCTGCCTAAGTTTATCTAAACTTGGCGGGGCTACAAGCACGACGACGTAGGGTTTCAAATGGGATGCTCATAGGAATTTCAGACTCTGGGGATGCAGATTGAGGACACACTGGCCACAACACTGCGTATTGCTTCTAGTGAAGTTCCTGAATTAATAAACCCAATAATTAGCATTTTAATGTTTTATTTTACAGTTTGAGTATTCATTACCATAATAAGCTTTCTCGTATTCGCCGTGTTCGACAAAGCGTCTGGGCAAGATATCGGATTCGAATGCAGTACGAGAAATAAAGTGATAATCCTGTCCAGGAACCTCACCATCTCTTCGAGCTCGTGAAGTATCTAGAAATTAAGCCAAACATTTATTTAGTCAATTAAGAGCTTACAAAAATCCAAAAAAATAATTAATGAAGAAAATTGTGATTGAATGAAACTCGCTATCAGAATTGAAGATTAAAGATTATGGCCAATAAAACTTTTAGACATTTTTTAAATGTCAAACAAAAGTAAAAAACAAATAAGCAAAGTGTTTACCTAATAATGTTTTTGTGAAAAAGTTTTTTTTTTAAATAACCAATTTGTCTTGACAAATAAGTCCAACCACACGATAAATTCGATTATTATTAACTTTTGTAATGACACAACTGACAACTGACAGTCATCATAATTTATTTGATAATCTTCATAACTTTTTTCCAAAAAAATTTCTTCGACTAAAATTCGCAGCCTATAAAAATATTTTACTCTCTCATGAGATCTTCATTTAGTGACAAATTTGGAAACAGGATTGGAAATTTTTTCGTTTAGAAATTCGCAGATTTCCACAGTTTTTTGGAGTTCGGGACCCGCCTAATGTTTCATTTGTACTTCAAACCAAATTTTCTTCTAAAAGATATTCGGCCCTATCACGAATTCCATCGTAATCGGAAAGTTTTAAAAATTGCGAAAAAAAGTTATTCAGCCCTATCACGCATTCTATCGTAATCGGAATTTTTTTACGAAACCCGTAAAAACCTATCACAGAATCCATTGTAAAAGGAATTCTCATACAAATTGCCAATATGAACGGATTCAGGTATACCTTTTTTCGGGATTCGTAGAACATTCCGATTACGATGGAACTCGTGATAAGGCTGATTGTAGAATTACGTACGTATTTTTCAATGAAGATCAAATCCAAAGAGACTAAAATTTAGTCTGCATACCTTCTTTTGAAGGTTGTTCCTCAATTAGTTAGAAAACCATACAAAAAGCTTATTATCGTTCAATTTTTGTTTGAATAACAACATAAATTATAACAAGCACTTAAGAAATTTTACGAAATTTTCAATATTCAAAACAAAAATGTATCTCTGATTTAAACTTACGAAGCACTGCAGCGGAGAAGCGATCCGAATCGGGCTAGGCGTTGTCGGAGTTCGTGTCGCCCAATATTTCGTGGTCCAATTAGAACAATAGGTCTTTTATGTGTTGCACATAGATAGTATAAGGCAACTTCGTCATAAGTGAGTATTTCTTCAACGTGTGGTTCATCAGGAGCAGTTGTTGCATACAAAGGTTACCTATAAATAAAGATCAATCAATCAATTATTTTTTACAATATTTAATCAATCAATTCAAAGTTAGCTTACTTCTTTTCTTCCTTCCCTTTCGTGCGCACAATAAGGTGGATCCTTTACTGCTGTCCTTACCGCGACTGCGTAATCGTGTAACATCTTTGATGTTGACACGATTGACTAGGTATTAAGCCTGCTAAAGTTTGATCTACCTCATCCTCGCGATTAGCTTGCCATCAATTTGGATCTTCGCGTGAAATAACATGTAATACGTCACCCTTTTGAAAACTGATTCCCAGTTCTCGACATGGTATATACAAGTCATCTTCGGCGTCATAGTCAAAATGGAATCGGACATGAAGCACCGCCGAATCTCTACTGCCCCCGGTTTGTGGACTGCTCGCAGGAACTAAAGTCAGGGTACCCTGCATGGCTTCAAGTAAAGAACACACCTCGTTTACTGTTTTGCCTCGCAGTTCTTGGCTATTAACTTCCAGAATTTCATCCTCTTCATGTCAGAGACCCGATTTTTCAGCCGCTCCTCCATGCACTATTCGTCTAATAACAACGGCATCGCCTTCATTCCTTATAGTAGCGCCCAATAGCTCTGACGATATTTGAATAAACCGAATATGGTCGTTATGATCCGTAAGCGTTCCGAATGGTGAATTTAAGGATGGTGGTGATTCAGAACGTTGTTTAATAAAGCTGTTTGCCAAAGGTGCTTGTGGAATTGGAACTGGTATTGGTTGTCTGTGCTAGTTTCGGACAGACGCTGATGCAAATGCCTGGCTTGGGGGGAACATGGCTTTCAATCACAGATGCGGTACAATCAGTTAACGTCGCGACGCGATCGTGGTCCAGAAAGAGGCCTTCCATTTCGTGTGATGTTAATAAATTGTCTAATTCAATCGGCGTCGCATAATTCTGTTGTGACAATACATTCGACAATATTTTTAGACACACCTTGGGCATTATCACTTACTGTCTGGGCAAAACGCGGCCGTCGCCTTTGAAGAACAGGGCTGCGAGTACATGAGCAACTCCTGGTTCGAGAAGTATGTAGTGAGCAGTTGTCACTCTGTCAGCAAGGGTATTCATTGCACTTTTCGTCAATTGATTGTGTAGTTTCTGAAGGGCAGCCGCTAAGTCACTATAACCTAAACATTAAACGAAAGCATTCTTATTATACAAAGTACATATAAGCAAAATTTGTTTAAAAGATTTACCAAGGATTTTTTCCGTTTCTTCCTCATCTGTGTAGGGATCATTATCAACGCATTGGACGGATTCGAAAGATGTGGGATGTTTCTGCTGTGCAGATTTAGTTTGCAGTGCCTTAAGTTTGCGAGAACCGCGCAAACTTGCGCGTAAGAACTCATTTTGTTGGGCTATCCGTTCTTCTTCTCCTCGTCGACGGCGTAGTTGTTCCTCATATTTTTTTATGCTGTCTAACTGCTCCAATGTTGGCTGGACTACTTGAGCAATTTGTTGCTGTTGCTGCATTAATATTAATATAGGGTCAACAGAACTGTTATTATTATTCACTTTACGATCGGGCAGATGTGGCGCTGGTGAATGCTTAACCAGTCGGCGACCTGCTTCAATACGCAAATGATCTCGTGGCGGTGGTACTGGCTTGACGGAACAATTTAGCTCAATGTTTCGCCTAACAGCCACTTGGGGCTTAGGCTTCTGGTTTTCGGTTGATCCTGGCGAGGAAGACAGTGAAGTCTTTGCTTTAACCACCTCTTTGACAATTTGCATTGGTCGCTTTGATGTAGCTGTAGCTGTTGTTGATGCTGTTTTTGTTGAAGATGAAAATGACGATGACAATGAACGCGTTATGTTTGAAATGTCGTAATTGATAATGCCGACGATGTAAAGAACAAAGGTGAAGATGATAACGACGTCGTTACCAAAGTAGTATAGGACGAGTTTTTGGCATGGCCAGGCAATTAATCGATTGAGCTATTGTGTTGCGAATCTGTGTTGGCCGCATTTAAAACTAAAACTATTGACGATGGAAATGACAGACGTGTGGGTGGTCGATAGCGTGACAGCCCTTTTATTATCTCAATGAACATATCAGCACGTCCACAGGCATCTTGCGATGCTTGCGGATCGAACCTTTTGGCTTAGGTTCTCGCAGTTCATAATCTGGTGTAGCCAATTCCCCAGAGAATGAACTGCGAGTACTAAGCGATCCACCACATGCAGAAGTGGTGTTCGAAAGCAACATGCAACCGTTAGCTGCCTTGATCATATTATTGTTCTGAAGCTAATTGAATCGAAGGATTCTTTACTGCTTTCATCGTAAGAAAATGAACTTTTCTGATAGAGATCAGACAGGGGTTTCTGGTCAAGAGACAGCTGATCTGCTTTATTTATGCAGCTGTCCCCACCCATACTTTCGCTTCCGCATGCACTACTCAAACTCAAATGATTGTGTTTTTGTTGTGTTTGATGTCTTTCGTCTCTTGTTTTGATTGTATGTTGTTGAGGTTCTCCCTGTTGCAGCTGATAGCCCGGGACATAGAGCAAATAATTACATAGAGGCGCGACTCGTACCCCCCTTGCCTTAAACACCCGCTAATTTTTTTTTAGGTGAGTAAGAGAAAACTCTCTTAAATTACTCATTTTTTCCTATCCGTGAATACATGTGAGTGGTGGATTAAAAAACCCTTTTGCTCAAACTGACAGATAATTTTTTTTGTTTTTGGTTTGTCAAAAGTCTGTCTGACATTTCTAATTACCAAAACATAAATAAAAGTTTTTTTCACATTTGGTAAGTTTTATTTCATATTTATTTAATTATTCTTTATTTCAATGGAAGAAATATATATAACTATAAAAAAAATTGTTTTTTATGTTTGTTTGATAAAGATTTGGCCACAATGACGGAAATCCGATGGAAAGCGTAGATCCAAAGGTATATCTTAGATTGGAAACTCAGAAACCAAACTCAATTGTTTCTTGTTTTCTATAATTGTTTTGTTGTTTTTTTTTAGATTGGGAGTGAAGACGTACTTAGTCCATCTGGGAGTGATATCACTAACCACTCCACTTTACACAAAAACCAATCCATCAACAAAAAGTGAAGATCGAATTGGTTATTTAGAAAAGGAGGCTTCACATTGGCGGACACAATGTGAAATCTCACGAAGAAGCGATTCGCTGCCACATGAAGTGTCTCGTCTATGTAAAGAGAAACAATACAATGAGCCATTAGTAGTGGCGGGTTGTTGCTGTAGTACAGCAACGACTGGATTGTCTGTGGTCGTATATATATTTTCTTAGATCCGTCGCATTAGAACGCTTTTCTTGGAATCTATTCTTCGACAGGACATGTCTTGGTATAACACAAGCTCCGGAAACAATTTCCCCAGCAAAATGACAGAGTAAGTAAACCTTTATTTTGCAAGTGCAAATTCTTATCTAATTGATGGTTTTCTTATAAACTTTCAGAGATCTCGATAAACTGAAAGAAGGAATCGGTGAGAAAGTAGCCATATTATCTTTTTGGAAGAAATATATTCTGGTAATCTCATGAACGAGATCGATATGCACAAGTTGACCGAAACACCTCGGTCTGTATCTGTAGCTTCTAAACAGATTCTTGGTCTGTCTGTGGATCAGCATTCAGTCAAGCAGAAATAAGGTACGTTAAATACAAAAAAAACCTAATTTGATGTATTTTTTAGTATTTGTTTTTATTTTGTAGGATAAAGAGCGCCTGCCATTCATCTCAAAATCATGACGAACAACAAGGTCAGACCACACAAACAATGAAGCCCAACAGGAAGTCATTATTCCCAAATATTATAATTAAATACATTGGGCTCAATATTTTAAAGAGTTTTCCTTATGTATATATTTATATATGTATATAGCTTAAGAATTGTGATTCACTTAATTTTTTTCGATTACATTTTCATTATGGGTGTTCAAAAAAATTCTTTTCTTTTTAAGGGAAATGTAATGTTGTGTGTCTCAATGACACATAGGTAAGTATTATAGCCCTATGCTGAGGTAAATTAACACTCAGAACAGTTACAATCATCGAAATCAAGCAAGTACTTTGGAAATGACAGCTTGTCCAAAGTAGCAAATTGCAATAATTTTATAATCAAACAATTATTTCGAAAAATTGCTATCTATTGGATGATGTGGTGTCTTCTGTTGAAAATTATGTAGCAGTTTATGAGGCAGAATCATCTGCAACAGTTGTCGCCTGTGCTTCGCGTCGTCGGTGTTGGTGTGTGTATCGTCATCGGTCTCATTGACTGCAGCAGATATTTCTCCATTGAACTGAATCAAACAACACAAGGCACCATGGCATAGGCAAGCAGTTTCATAGAAATTGGATTCACACGCAGCAAATTTCCAACAAAAACTATCTGTAAAATAAAAATTTTAAAATCTGTAAATATTTAGAGAATTTGAGATCCGATTTTATGATTTTGGACTACTAATGGATGCTACTGTAGTGACCGCACTACAGATCATCCTACCTCATATTCATCCACGGTGGTCTCTCTTCACACGAACCACATCTGCATCCCATAATGACGATCGTTTCTCATTTATTTATTTCGTAAGATTTTGCCCACCAACAATACTGACGAATCGTATGTGTATCTCCATATAAACATTTCATCGGTAGGTACACTCATTCTGCCTGATAGCTGACTAACATACAATATGCATATGTAGTTCAAGTGTCCTTGGCAGTGGATATCTGATATCCACTACCAAGGGCAAACACCGCAAATATGGGTCAGCACAGCACTACGCAGAGTGAAGTGTCAAATATCACGAACCGAATGAATAAATGAATGAATGAAAGACGGAGGTACACTGCACCATATTGAGGGCAGACTTACGAGGTATGGAAGTGACGAAATAGTAATTGTCATTGGAAATAAATGCGGTGTGTGTTAAAATACGAATGACCTGCACCGCAGGGCAGAAATATGTGTTTTGTGGCGGGGAGAACCATTATGGGTGAAGACTCTTCGTGTTTTAAAGAATGGTTGATGAGTCAGAGTTAATAGGACATTCAAACAAACAAGGTCGCAGCCCAGCAGCAAGACAGCGGGCCTTTGTCTTTGAATAAAATAAAATAAAATAAAGGAATATATAGCAAGGAAATAAATAAATCTTTTAATCTTTTAACTCTCCGATTCCACTCTTCCCGTTCATACGGAAGCACGGTAGCGAATCGTAACATTTGGTGGCAGCGGTGGGATATCTACGAAATAAAGATCTCCTCTACCATAGTTATTAGCCTTGCCAATACAATAGACCTCTCTCTTGATGCGTTCTGGGGCTACACACCAGAAAAAGTGAAGTAAAAGTAAAGTTTTTTTTTGTGATTAGTGTTAGAAATCCTACGAGCGTAAGACCTTGCTAGCTTTAGAGCTTAAGCATTTGGCAGACAGTAGGTAATGATAAAAGACCAGGCCGTAATCCTCAACTTTAGGGCGTGAAGCCTGCCTGGCAACAAAAGAACAAAAGCAGCAACAACATCAACCACAACAGCAATAATAACAACAACAACAACAGCGGCATCAACCACAACAACAACACAAGTAAACTTTAAAAAAAAAATATATATATATATATGTACTTTTAGTAACATTTATTATTATTTTTAATATTATATACACATTTCTTGCTGTACCTGTATATTTCGTCAGTCCTTTCCCTTAACCTTTTTTCTCCTATAATTCCGAGTTTGTTACGAAAATGCCTCGTTTACAAATTACGAGAAAGGCAATTAAAGAGGCCAACACTATTGCTGATCTCTTTACAAATTTACCTTTTCATTCTTCTGAATAGATTGTAAGAAAGAATACAGAAATGGACATTAAAATAGGGATAACTGATGTTTTCAACATCGTTCCTGTTTTTGATGGACAACCAAAAGAATTGGCTAAGTTCCTATCATGCGGAGATATCCTCTTCTGTTCAATCAAAGAATCTGACCAACCGACATTTTTGGAAATTGTGAAAACTAGGCTACATGGTTCTGCCTTTGAGTTGACACAACACCACACTATCCTTACTTGGAAGAGCCTAAAAGAAAAATTAGAGGCTGAATTCAAAGAGGTGAAAACTCTGTCATCGGCTCACAATGAACTTGTTACCATAAAGCAACGTTTCAAAAAAACTGTTAAAGAATTTGGGGAGCGTGTTCTAGCAGCCCTTAATTGTCTTAACTCCGCTACTTTTGCCACAACCAGCGATGACACTGTAAGAGCATTCCTTGTAGCAGAAAATCGGAAGCTAGCAATCCAAGTTTTTGAGGATGGCTTGAAGAACGAGCAGGTTAAGCTTATAGCGAAAGCTTATGGGGGGGTTGGTCTAAAAAAAACCATAGCACACGCCGAAGGTCATGCCGCTCGTATAAACCACAGCTCTTCCTTTTCTAACTACACGAATCCCGTTAATAACCAAATGGCAAGGTTTTGCAATATCTGTGGAAAGCAGGGACATACACAAGATACCTGCTACAAAAACACGCAGTTTCCCAGTTTCTCTAAGGATAAACCTGTGAAAAAGGAAACACACTTTTTGACCTGCGATTATTGTAAAAACCCAATCACTCGATAAGCAATTGTAGAGCCTACGCAAATCGAACACCCTCGTATAGCAATAATCAAGAAGGGAATATTAGAAAAAATCCATTTAAAAATAATGTCCGACACTATAACATATCACCAGGATATAGTAATTGGCACTCGGGCGAAGACTTTTATCCTCAGCAACAAAATCAGGGAAACGAATGTGTTCGGGAGGAGACAAGCGGCTACCCCTCTCGAATAATTACTTCAGCCGATATCCACCAGAACAAGAACTAAATCTTAAGTTCCACGTATCGTTCTGTCCTGAATTCAGAGAGCCAACGATACGTCTACCATTTAGTCCATCGAGAAAAAAATATACCACGTTGCTTATTGACACGGGAGCAGATATATCCCTTTTAAAAAATACTTGTTCTTTAGAAAGCAGTAATGAATCCTACACAATATCAACCATAGCCGGGGAGTCATTACAAACCCTGGGGATGATATATGGTAACTTGGAATTTGAAACTGCAGATCACACGATGATCTTGAAACATCATTTCCAAATACTTACCGATCATATAAATCTACCCTATGACGGTATAATAGGAAACGACTCTCTATCAAAATATAAGTGCATAGTAAATTTTAAAGAAAGATCTCTAATAATTCCAATGTCAAATAATAATGAAGTAGAAGAGAGGGAGCCATTATCTACGGATAATGGGGGTGAGTATCAAAGAAAGACATGCAGCTCTATGAACGGGGCCTATGGCCATAGCCGTAACGAATTGTCATGTGAAACACTCTCCACAGACCCAGAATCTCTTCAAACTTTCGAAAAAAAGACAGGTATAATAAAAATATAAAAAATAATAAAGGTATAGCAGAAGGTAAGACTGATCATATAAAAGAATCAGCAGAAAGTAAGACTATCCACCCAAAAGGTCTAAAACCAAACCGATATGAAGGTGTAGCAGAAGTTAAGACTGATCATATAAAAGAATCAGCAGAAAGTAAGACTATCCACCCAAAAGGTCTAAAACCAAACGAGGAAAGGGAGCCATTATCTACGGATAATGGGGGTAAGCATCTAGGAGAAACATGCAATTCTATGTACGGGGCCTATAGCCAGAGCCGCGACGAGTCGCTATGTGAATCACGATCTACCAACCCAGATTCTAAAATAAAAAAGGAAAATCTGTTCGAAAATTATATTACTCTAAAACCACGTTGTGAGCAGATAATTAAAATTCCATTCAAACATAATAAAGATGCGATTATATATATAAAAGATAATGTCATGGTAATAACACGGAACCAAAAGAATAAAGTGGAAATGGAAAAAACAAGAAAACATGCAAAATCAGTCGAACCATCTCAAAAAGAAATACAGATAGTTTCTAGTTTTTCTTTAATAGAAAAGGAAGGTGAAATCCATCATGACAAAAAGCTTCCTCTCAAAGTAATAATATTGCCTTTAGTAGATTCGCCAGACGAGAAAGTGCTCTGGGATTTAATACCAAACTTTGTGAAACCAGATATAGGTAAGAGTCTTGAAACCGAGTCATGTCATGTAGTCACGTTACCAGTACCCATTAAAAGTTCCAAGGATGAAGTTATGGCAGAAAAATTCCTGGCATACTTAAGAGATACAATAGAAAAGAAAAATATTAAGCTAATGGGTTTCTCGTTGCCAAACTTAGGTAACAACACCAAAAATAATTTCAAAATGTTAATAGAAAAAGTCTTCGAGAAAGAACACTTAACGATCTTTTTATATACTAACAAAAGAATTACTCTAAGCGATCCGGAAATGATTCGAAAAACTATTTTTGAATATCATGATTCACCTTTCGGAGGCCATCAAGGTGTGTCACGAGCTTTAAAAAGAATGAAATACAAATACTACTGGCCTACAATGACACAGGATATTACGAACTATATCCGCAAATGCGCTTCATGTCAACTTAATAAAAGTAGGAAAAATCCTCCCTTACCAATGAAGATCACAACAACCAGTTCAAGGCCATTTGAAAGAATTGCTTTAGACATAGTTGGCCCCCTTCCCGTAAGTCATAATGACCAGAAGTATTTACTAACCTTTCAAGACGACTTGACAAAATTTTCGGAAGCATTCGCTCTTCCTAATGCAGAAGCTCAGACAGTAGCAAGAGTATTTACTGAAAAAATTGTATGCCAGCACGGCATTCCGTCCTCATTATTAACAGATCAAGGCGCAAACTTTCTCAGCGTCATGTTCAAAGAGATGTGTTCACTACTGAAAATAAAAAAATTAAACACCTCACCATATCACCCACAAACTAATGGAGCTCTAGAACGAAGCCATAAGACATTGATCGAGTATTTACGGCATTACGTTAATAAAGATCCACTTACATGCGACACATGGACACCCTATGCAACTTTCGTTTACAACACCACACCACACTCTAGTACAGGGTTTACACCCTATGAGCTCCTTTACGGATTTCCACCTAACATCCCTAGTTCACTAACTCAATTACCTAAAATGTGCTACAACTACGATAACTATGCTAATGAGTTAAGGTTACGCTTGCAACATGGGTATGAAGCTGCAAGGGAAATCCTTATACACAAAAAAGAATCATCAAAAAAACATTTTGACAAGAAATCACACTTTAAAAGTTTTAACATTGGTGACAAAGTTCTCCTAAAAAACAACGCTAGGCAGAATAAGCTAACCTCCTTGTGGGTCGGACCTTACGAAGTTGTCAAAATACTCTCCACAGAAAACACTATAATTCGAGTAGGAAAAAAAACAAAAGTAATTCACAATAACAATTTAAAATTCTTTGACGAATAATACAAAATTCTATAAATCCTTCAAACACACACAACACACACACACACCAAAGCAAGTAAAGTAAAAAAAAAAAAAATTTTTTCGTTTTACAGAAATGGATCCAAGGATTTTGTTCATGTGGATAGGTTGTGTCAAATAACATCTTATCTCTTTACCAAATTAGTACAATCAGGGCAACTATACGTCAACAGAAAGTAATTTATGAATTCAGGATTCCACTCCCATATACCGAAAATTTTCACCTCTATAAAATTATCCCTCTACCTACAAATTTTAGAAACTATTTTATATTCACACAACCTGCAACAGAATATCTTATAATAGATTATAATAAAGAGTACTACAGTCCTATCAATGCCAACGACTTAAAGAATTGTAAAAACCAGAAGAACACATTCTTATGCCCAATGCTGCATCCTTTGTTCAATTTAAATTCAAAACTATTCAACTGCAAGGTAGAATTATTACGAAAGTCGGAAGTTTTACCACCCTCAAGCGAAGTGAAAGAGGCAAATATTTCAACCATATGGTTACAACTTTCTACCCATAACAAATGGTTATTCTCTACCACACACAGTTATGAAATTGATGAAATTTGCAAGGACGACTTAACAACTTACACCGTTCAAGGAACGGCTAAGCTTGAGATCACGGGAAATTGCTATATCAAATCTAAGGATTTAATAATACGTCCGTACAGTGAAATAGATACAATTTCCCACTCTTCTTATATACCATCCATGAACATTTCAACGTTTTTAACCAACATTACTCTTCCAGTAATCAGTAAAAATAAAAATGAGATAGCGCTTGTAAAATTCTCAAGCCAGGATGAACTTAAACTTATATCAAAGCGAATAATAGATCTTAAGTCTGAAGAAAATACTCCACTTTTGCCAATTAGCTCTCATGATATACATCAATATACATTGATCTATACAATATTAGTCTTGATCTTAGCATTTTGTTTTTACTGCCTAGTTCGATGTATGAAAAGGAAACAAAAACCTGTAAAGAATAGTAACGAAATCCAGGAAACGAACAAACCTTCCCTAACCGTACAACAAGTCCCTATAAAAACCGAACCCCTCCCGTCTACAGCACCGAAATTAGTGTTAACAACTGGTGTTTAAAAAGAAATGTATAAAATGTCAGTTTTTTTTATATAAATTTCTATCTTTTTCCAACACAACGTTAAAATTAAGAACAAAAAGCTATAATAAGCTACATTTAATCTTCAAAAAACTAAACTATAAAAAAAAATGTATATAAAATTTTCTATAAAAAAAAAATGTATTAACTACTTATGAAAATATTGAACTGCAAATCAAAATTTTATGTTTAAATTTATGTATGTTAAAAAAAAAAATTATTTTTACGTTTCCAAAAATATTAAATTACCAAACAAAAAAAAAAACAAATTTAAAAAAATAAATTATGTATGAAAAAGCAAAAATAATAAAAAAAAAAATGTTAACTCTATGTATTAAAAAAAAAAAAAAAGGAAAAGTATATATGTAAAAAAAAATTTTTTTTCTAAATAATATGTATTAAAAATAAATTTAAATAAAATTTAAAATGTTAACTATTAGTATATGTACATAAATGGCTTTTCAACCAACCATATCATTCATTTGCAGAAAATTCACCTTGAATTTTCTTTTTCGAAGGGGGAGGGATGTAGTGACCGCACTACATATCATCCTACCTCATATTCATCCACGGTGGTCTCTCTTCACACGAACCACATCTGCATCCCATAATGACGATCGTTTCTCATTTATTTATTTCGTAAGATTTTGCCCACCAACAATACTGACGAATCGTATGTGTATCTCCATATAAACATTTCATCGGTAGGTACACTCATTCTGCCTGATAGCTGACTAACATACAATATGCATAGGTAGTTCAAGTGTTCTTGGCAGTGGATATCTGATATCCACTACCAAGGGCAAACACCGCAAATATGGGTCAGCACAGCACTACACAGAATGAAGTGTCAAATATCACGAACCGAATGAAGAATGAACGGTGTACAATTCTTCCAAAAATCTTTATACTTTATACATGCATATGTATGTATGTAGGTAGATTCTCCAATTATAAATAAATGTTAGGAAAGAAAAATACACAAAAAAGGTATGTTTTCTTTTCTCTTGCTTTAACTTTAGAAAATGTTAAAGCTTATGCATTCTTCTCCCTTTTGGTTTTCAATTAAAAAGGTATAATTTTTTCTCGCGCTTTAACTTTGGTTTCAAGCAATTAACAAGAGCCTTACACATATTTCAAATAATCATAAGCCTCGGCCCAAGCAACAACAACCTAAACAAGAACAATCTTATGTTTCTTACAGCGAAAGATAAATATAGCAAGTTCATGATTGTAAAGCAAATTGAAAATAGATTCAGTTGCAATCTATTTTCAATTTGCTTTACAATCATGAACTTGCTATATTTATCTTTCGCTGTAAGAAACATAAGATTAAGAAAGTGAAGTATTGACCAACATTTTTACACAATGTAACAGCCCTATTCTGCCGTTGTGATGCTCACAGGTCACAATTTTTTTCGTATTCTGTTGAGACCCTCATAAGAAACCTCACAAGAAAACTCACCACTGGAAGGTGAATTTTTTTTAGTGATGGCGGGTAGCTGATTTGTCAAAACAAACAATATCAAAATAATCTGCAAACAACAAAAGTGATGAATTACCTAAAATTTGTTTTAAAACATCTGCAATAATAATTTATTTGATAAGAACATAATCAGTTTCAACCAAGTAATAATTAAAATTTGTGCTATAGCTTGTAGATGAACTGAGCGGATGGCCGGGATTCTCAAGAACTTTCGGAGCCAAAGCCATTTTTTTCGAAATTTTGGTATGTAGTTTTTTTAAGAGTTTATTAACATACATGTTATTATAAAATTAAAAAAAAAATCAACTACGAAAAACACAAATTAATTAAATTTTGTTGCGTTTTCCTCGCCATTCTTGCAATTCCTTGGGATGTTTTATCTTCTGATTGTGAAGCAGATATTACATATTGTACTTTCAGATTCATGCACTCGGGCATTGGTGTCGATTTAGTGCCGTGTTGCGGAGAAAAGTCATGCCGCAAAGATGACACATTCGATTTTAGAAAATTCTGTGTACATTGAAATCATGATATTTTAATTTCAGTTCATTTGGAGAGCTGAAATAATAAAAATTTTATAGAGATTTCTAATCGTGGTTAAAAATTTACCTTTTTCCATGTTGCTGCTTCGCATTAATTTCGTTTGAATATGTGGCAAATCACCTCCGTGTATTTATCAAAAGCACTGGCATAAGGAAATCCCTACACGAACTCAAAACCCATATCTGGCAATGCCCTTTATTTTCTTCGTTCACTTAACGTAACTCGCCATTTTTCCTTTCGTTCACCGAAGGTAACTCGGCAAGTTGGTTTTGCACAAGAAAAGATGGAGTTCTTTTCCGATTCAACAGCCACACCAACAAGACCACACCCAAATTTAAGAGTGGAAACATTTTTTTTTTCCTGTTGGGGAGATTGGAAGAAGGAGCAGCTCGCCGGTTGCTCACCCTACACAACTACACCCACGTAGAAGCCATCGCGATCGTGTGGCCAAGGATATCCGAGGGTTGCCTACGCGAATTGTATTTCTACGTTACCTCAGGAAAACCACGAATCGATTTCCTCGATTTCTTGTGTGCCACGGGGACGTAATCAAAGTGCACATGGTCGCCAGCGGAGGGAGAACCACCTTCAGCGAAAACAAAAGAAAAAAAAAACTTCCGTGGGTAGCCTAGAAGTATTGTTACTTTCTTGGACATCAATAAGTTTACAGCGTTTTCCTCGATGCCTTTTGTGCTTCTGGAACACCATCCGAGTGCACCTGGTAGCCATCGGACGGATAACCCTCATCCTGGGCCATTTAGTTCCGTGCAACACATCGGCAGGCTCCTCTCCGTCGTCACCGCCGGCGCCGCGTCGACACACAAGGTCGGACAAAATGGCTTCAATCAACAATAGACAGCTAGTTTCTTGCATTATCTATCTGTAGTTAAGAAAAACCAGAGTTAAGAAAAGTGTACTGATACAATTTAGTATATGTCCGTCAAAGAAAGTGATTCTTCCTTATAATAAGTTTCCCTACTGTAAAAGTGTAAATGCGATTATTTTTTCTATTTTAGTAGCGCGTTTAAAGTGGTAACTGCGTCGTAAAATTGTGTCCTAATAAGTAAAACAGTGAAAAAAAATAATAATAAAAAAGTCCAGGGATAGAAAATTACGATCGATGCTTGCAACAATTCGCGTGGTGGTCATTTAAATGATGTAGTGTTTCACACATAATGTAAACGTTCAAACTTTATAATAAAAAAGATATCATGATCAAAAAATCAAATTCAATTTCATGTTTGTTCTTTTTTCGTTTTTTTTTATAGTCATGTCAAGTAGGTAGGATCATTCAACTGATCCAAGAAGCAGATGATTATTTTCAAGTTTTTATGATGCTCACAAATTGTGAGATTTTTACCAGAATACCAAAAAAGCCACAAAAATGAATTCACCTCAAGTTATGAAGTTATTGTGACTTGTGAGGGTTTAGTGAGGTTGCCAGAATAAGGCTATACAATTCTTATAACAGATAAGTATAATGAGAATTGTTTCAACACAGTCACATTGAAACAAATCTGAGAGATTGAAAAAATCACAACGCCAGTATACAGAAGTACAGCAAACGGTCAAGTTGAGCGTTCTCACAACCTCTCAGTGAATTAAGTAAAATACAAATGATACAAAATTGTGCGAATTTCGAAGAAGAAGTGTTCGATAGTGTTAAATAATTAAACTCATACTGCTACGGGAGTTAGACCTTTAGAGTTATTCTTTAATCAATTAAAATTCAATAATTAAACAAATAAATAAAAAATTAGAGTGTGCATCTTACATGGTTTTAGTTCGTTTAAACAAAAATTCCACGCATAATAAATAAAAAAAGGGTAATATAATTAAATGCCTTCGGCACATTAAATATATCGTAGAAAACGATCAAGGCGATACCATTTTAACAATAAAAAATTGCCGTGCAATTCTGGTTGCAATTAAAAGACCTTAGGTCTTACGGGTGTGAATACAACACAACAGAATCATGTTTTACTAAACTATTGAATAAGAATTATACCAAGTGTAATAATAAGGAAAAAGAAAATAATTATCCATTAGAAATATTAAAAGTAGGAGCAATATTAGCTACCGGAAATCATGTTATAAAAAACATTACTTATAAAGGTACATGTTTAGTAACTTATAATGAAAATGTAACTATTGATAATCAATTATTTTCAAGCGATAAAAATATTATACAAGCATACCTAAAGAGTTTTTCAAATACTTTATATGAAGTAGATACATATATAGATTCTTAGGAATGAAGATCTAAAATTTAAAAATATTAATTTTATAGAAAACATTAAGACCAACGCAAAATAAAATAAAATCAATTCTATTTACTATTATAAATTATAAATTGTAATAGATATCATTAAATTAGTCATATCATTGAGACGACAAAAACATCAAAAGATTCTAGTAAACATTGATCTGGAAAGAAATCAAGAAGAAGACCACTTCAATGCATTAGTTGAAAAGGCCAAAGAAAAATATGCAGCAGTTGAAGGATCAATATCGCTACCGTCACATCGTCTACATCAGAATGCGTTAATTCGACAATGTATCACACTGAGTGAATATCCGTTAATATCACAGGCAACAAGGTCCGAAGAAAACGCCCTGCTTTGTATTAATAATTAGAAAATTAAAAAGTATAATTTTATAAGCAGAATTTTAAATGTAACTAAAGGCTTTCGTAAGTTTTTAAATTTAAACAAAGAAATTTATTTTAAACACTTGCGTTGTACATTTATTAATTTGGGTATATAGTTAAAATAATTATAATTGTTTTAATAAAATAATGTTGTAATTCATAAAAATAATATAAAAAACAATTATTTTCAGGAAGATGAAAACATTAGCATTCCAAATATTACTCGGGAATATAATCGAGCTTACAACCGGGGATAAGAATAAGAAACTTTCAGGACATTTTTTGGGCAAACTAATTAAATATGCTTATGGAAATCCATATCATGATGACCTGGCAGTAATTGAAACAAGTCTTAATGGCATTATAAATAACAATAACAAACAACGAGTAATTAAGTAATTAACTCCCAGTTTGACAAAATTATTGGGGATGTGATTCCACAAAATATTAAAGAACAAGTCCTGCTTACAGAAATTTATGAAGAGCTGTTAAATATAATTAGAACAATAAATGCTGCAAACGAATTTCTTTCAGAAACTCTTAATAGTGAAGATATTACATACTATCAGAATTGGTCGAAGGGAGCTTATAGCAAGCCCGTCTTGCGATCAATGGTTTAAATACTATTCACAAAATAATATTACAGGAAAATGAAGATATTCCTATTGTAAATATCTTGGAATATTTAAACATTAATCTTGTAAAAACTAGAGATTATTTAGTCACAGTATACAAATATCAAATTATTAAAGAAAAAATAGGCATGGACAAATTATGATAGATAAAATGATCGCAAAATGTAACAAATCTTTCATCAGAATAAGCAATTGTATAAATTATTTGAATAATTATATATGTAAAATTAATAAAGATACAGATAATTGTACTTTAGCAATGTTAAATAACAATTCAGCAAATAATAAAGTTTCATAGGATACGATCAACCGATCGTTAGAATAGAATCAAACATTAAATTGTTAAATTACGAACATATTTTAAACAATACAATTATTACAGGGAAAACATATATAAGCATAAATAAAGAAATAAAAAATATTTTAATGAATAAACATAATGAAACATTAATGATAGATGAAATTGTAAATTCTAATTCAATGTATTAATTTTATAACACAGATTCATTAAGAAAATATGCAATTCCTTTTGGAAAATGGTATAACTTTTTTCGTTATATTTATATTCTTTGCATTTAGTATTTTATCAACCAAATTTATACAATTAATTTTGAAATGGAAAAAATAAAAATATGATAAAAATTTAAAAAAATTAAAAATTATAATTAAAAAATTATATGATTTAGAATTACAAATTCTAGAATGTAAAATATAATTTTGAAATACTGAAAAAAAAACGATGACTATTTATTCAGGGGGGAGAGAGTTAACACACTATATAAAAAGACCTTAGAATTTTAAAATAAATGTGTTTTTGCTATTCTTGTTAAAAATTAAAAATTTCGCTCAAAAAAAATCAAATTGTTAAGAAATAATACCATCGTTAGCAGTGCATAATTAAAAATTTTCAATTAAAGTTAAAATAAATAAAATGGATTATTCCCATAAGAACAAATCTCACGTGGGCAAGCATTATATTAAGTTGTGCTACTCCCTGTGTGGATTACAGGGATGAGAAATGAAGCAAAAACCGATCCTCTCCCTAACCCGAAGATCAAGAGGATCTGCCAGGACAGAAACACACCAACTCCTAACAACGCAATAGAAAAATGGAGGCTGCCCAACAACTAATCAGACTAGGGCAAATGGATGGACTCATGTCCAGTTCTAACACAATCATCATTAAGCAACCAGTAGCTGAAAAAAACAAAATTTGGAAACAGGAATACTAACGGCATTAAAGACCCAAAACTGCTCAAAAAAGGTAAGTACTCTCATCCTATAATAAAGCGTAATGTTGATATTAGAAGTCTATTGGCAGAAATTAATAAAAACGATGTACATTTTAAGTTCAAAATTGTAATTTGCAGGCAGACCTGTAGGTTTTACGTGGATAACAGCTTAGTTCATAAGGAACTGCTTGAACTCCTGAGAAGTATCTCAGAAGTTCAAGTATATTCTTTTACGAGAGATAACGATAAACCTGGTCCTTAGGGATATTACTCTGGACTACGGTGAGGATGGGATCCTAAACGAACTCCCAACTAACTTTCCATACGCTAACAGTATACAAAAATTTGAAACCCTCCGCTCGAAGCATACAAAAATAAATTACAATCTATTCCTAATTAAGCTGGCTCCGTGCACCAGGGCCGACGAATTGTTAACATTAAAATACATTTTCAATATAAAAATCTATTGGGAAAAACCCAGAGGGAACTCAGGCCCTCTACAATGTAGAAGGTGCCAACAATTTGGCCACCTGGCAAAAAAACTGCGCCATTAACTACAAATGCGTTAAATGTACGAAGTTTCAGGCTCCAGGCGGTTGTGGTACCTCCAAAACAGCTGAAAGCAAAGCTACGTGTGTTGACTGCGGAGAGAATAATCCTGCAAATTATAGGGGCTTTTCAGCCAGCCTACAAAACATATAAAGCGCAGAAAAAGAATATTCTCTCTTTAGCTAAGGCTAAACGCAATAATAGGTGCATTTTTTTGCAATCCCCGGGGGAATTGGTTGAAAAAAACGACCAAGGCGCTTAAGTGAAATACTTGGTAGCACTATTTATTAATTTGCAAGATGACATTTGAAGAACAGCTGTAATGCAAGAAAAAAATAAACATCATTGTTTGCATCATCCTCATTCTTCTAAAAATCATCGGGTTGATTTGTTTTGTGTAATTTCGATATATTTATTGAATTTAAACTACTTTTCTATTAAAAAAACATAAAAAAGAACCAAGTTAATTATTATTTATACAAAAAAATGTGAATCAAGTAATTTAAAAATTGAAATAAAGTATTTTGGAAATTGTTTTTAGCCGATGTGATTTTTTTTTAATTTAATTTTCACGAATACAGTGGTACAAAGAATTCAACTACTTGAAAACTACCCCATTCGTCGGTCACTGGTGACATGATATTAGTGGACGAGCTGCTTATTCGGGCGGGACGCTCAGTTCCTATGTCTTCTCAGAGAAACCTTTGTTTTGTTGTTCATTCAATTCTTGTTAATTGAACGAATATCAACTTCAGGAAATGCTTTTTTATTTAATAATAATTTTACAGTCAAGTTTTAATATACCTATAATAAAAATAAACGCAAAAATGAAAATCGCTGTAGAAGGTTGTGCTCATGGCGAGGTGGAAAAAACCGTAGAGGCAATACAAAAACGAAAAATGTTAAAAAAGATTTGTTTTTGCGGAATGTATATTAAAAGGTAGGTTAGGTTAGGTTGACATGGCCGTCAGGAAAACAACTGACACAGTTAGACCAAATGCTCAACCAAACCAAACAAAATTGATAATCTGACATGTCAAAATGTCAGTTTGAAGTTTCTATACATTTTATCGATAACTTAGTGAAAAAGTGTTTGGTAGCACAGTTTTTATCCTCTCCAATAGCTAAGCCCCGAGAATTCTCTGGGTTTAAGCTAAGCACCCCCGCGGATTAGTTGTTGTTGGATTTATAACTTGCAAATTCTTAATCCTACTCATCGTTTTTTTCGTCCAATTTCCCCGGGGCTTAGAAAAAAACACGCCTAAGAGTATGCTGCTTACAAAGGCTGTCTCAAATAACAGCAATCTTCGCCCTGGTATCTCATTTGCTAGTCACTTTAACCCTTCATCAAAAACTCAAACACTGAAATAATCCTCCTCCAAATCCAAGCCAAACCCTCAACATGGTCAGAGTGTTATTAACCAGTTCATGGGATTACCTGATGAATTGTTTGGTTTTGGTATGACCACCTTAGCCTCGAAGATAGAAAACTTCATGTTTAGTTGTTTAGTCTGCACAAATTTATTTCTACTGTGAATAAAAAACTGGCAAATTTTGCGTTGGTAAGCCAACTCCTCATTTATAACAAATAATGTTATTAAAAATACTAACCTTTAACATTACGTCTGTTATATCTCAAGCGAGGAGAATAGAGTTATTAAAAATTCTCCACGCTAACGACATAGGTATATCGTTCATACAAGGAACGCATGTAAATGTTAAACACAAAGTTATAATAGACTTGCAACATCATCAGAAATGACCTATATCAAGGAGTGCAATATTAATTAAAAACAACATACAATACTTCTAAGTAGACTGGCCACACCAAGCATTAACGTTAAAAGAAATGACAGAGCACAGAAAATACTTTTAGTCTCTATTTATTTTTCTTCAAGTTTTTCGACTAATTTACTTTCAAACGACCTATCAATGATTGAGAATTTGGCAAATTCCTTCGATGGAGCGACTGTACACGGGGATTTGAATACTATAAGTTGTACCTAGGCGACTCCAAACTAAATTTAAACCGGAAAAATATTGAGGACTGGTATCACAGGCAAGCCCTGCACTATCGTTGAGATCCCCTAACTTGCCATCCTTTCCTAGAAGTTCATGCTTCTTAGTACAATTCCTGGTATCCACCCACCTACTAAATTTTATTGACCACAACCTTGAAGTTCAAAACCTTCAAACCTTCACTGAACATTGCCCAATTCTCTTGGAACTCGCTGTTGAGTACAATGCCAACGCGGCCTAATAAGTAGGTCGACACCTGACCGTTGAGTGGAGCTAATTTCTCCAATAGAAATATCAAATGGTTGCTTCACGAATTTTCCTTTTTTTAACTATTTCCTTTCTTAACAACCTACAATCGTCACGAGGAGATCATCCTCTTTAAAATAATTGGTTATTCTCACATTTGTATTATAGAGACTAAGTTTTGTAACTAGCACATTAAAACCAATCCGTTTTCCTATTGTGCTTATTGGATAAAAAGTCTGGGTTGCAACCGAATGTTGCAACATTTTACAAAACTTATGTGAAGCAACACGTAACCAAAAAGATGCCACCCAAAGTGACAAAAGGTTTAAGCCAAAGTGAGGAATACAACTGCTGCTGCTGTGAAGAGCCGGATTCCGCCGAAGACATGGTCCAATGTGACCAGTGCCACTCATGGAACCATTTCAGCTGTGCTGGTGTGAACAACAGCATTCAGAAAAAACATATATATGTAAAACCTGTGCAGGTAGGAGTAGGTGTTTGAGTAGCTTTACAGGGGCGGATTCCGTTTCGGCTGTGGGGTGGGTCAATAAAGAAGCCAATTTGCGTAGCCCGTTGTCATAAACACCTTCAGTAACAACTATTGCTTCGCTCGTACAAAGTTCTGTCACGCTTCCTACGACAACTGCTGCCGAATTTGCTACTATTCGCGGAAGTAGTCTTACAGGGGTAAAAACTCTGTTCAATCCTGCCAACGTTCACTCATTAGGACCACCAGTGGCTGCTGAGCACACCCAAGGTGCCTTGCCATTTGCTACGTACCATTCGGCCGAATGTGCGGCTATGAACGGTAAACCAGCAGATTTACAAACTTCGTCGAATCCTGCTTATCGTCTGTCACCACTGGCAGTACAAACCCCTGCCGGTGCTGCGAGAGCTTCTGCGCACAGTGCGGCCGAAGTTGTTGCCATGTGTGGAAATCTTTCTCTTCTTCCTGCGACCTGTCAGAACCAGTTCGACCTGCCAACTTTGCAGCCGAGTGGTGAAACATTTTCGTTAAATGCCTCATGGTTTGTTACCTCCGCTCATGGTGGTGTGCCTACATCATCTTTAATAGGAAGTGGACATTTTTCAACAACTAGAAAAGCTTTAACTCAAGAATTTATGCTACCAAAGGGAAATCAAAATCCAGAATTTGAGACACAACAACCAACATTCAAGAAATCTAACTATTCAAAGTCATCTAAGTCTTCTTCAAATAAGAGACTGCAAATAGAGTTGCAGAAAATCGAAGAGGAAAGGCAGCTAAGGGAAAATAGAGACAAGAAAGAACTTAAACTACGAAAAGAAAGAGATGCCGAATACATATCTAAAAAGTACCAAATTATGAATCGAGTTTTAGAATCTTCCGACGATGACGACGAAATTGCTCCTGACGTCGGAGCTGCAGACGCGAATGTTGGCAAGTGGATTTCAGGAATACCTAAAGAGAACTACCTGCACTCCACGATGAATGCTGGCACCAACCCACACGACTACATGCCGAAAATTTCTCAACACCAACACATCTCTAAAACGTTGAGCACGGCTGAGAAAGCGACAAGTTTAGTAGTGATATCAGATGTTACCCAGACTCGATCTGCCAAACCAAGCGATGTTGGAGCTCTATTGCCGAAGCTTGACCACCAACAACCGACGTACATACCATCGATCAGTGAAAACGCCTCCACGGTTAATTTTCTGATGCCACCTTCGCAGAGTGCTCACAATTATCAAGCTCGTCAACATCCTAATGAGCACACCTATACACATTGGCTGTCTACTCACCATTTGCCCTCGCTCAACCATATACAACAGCAATGTTCGCCCTCAAATAATTTTTTAACGAAAAATCATTTAGCAGCGCGTCATTTAATCCATTACTTGCCAACTTTCGATGGGAATCCCTCGGAATGGCCATTATTTATTGCAAGTTTTAATCGGAGCACAGAATTAGGAGGCTTTAGTAACGAAGAAATCCTTTTGCGATTGCATAGAGCCCTCAAAGGTGATGCATTAGAGGCAGTGAAGAGCCTGATAATACAACCGAATTGTGTTCAGCGAGTGATTGAGACCCTGCGGATGTTGTATGGAAGGCCGGAGTTCATCATTAACACTTTAATTCGAAATATCAGTTCTACACCATCTCCGAAAGCAGATAGACTCGAGACAATTATCACCTTTGCTATTGCAGTGCAGAATCTGTGCGCTACATTCGAGGTTTCTGGTATCGTCAATAATCTCAACTACCCAATGCTGTTACAAGAACTCGTCCATGAGCTTCCTTCAGCATTGCGTCTAAGCTGTGCACTTCACAAACAGTCACTACCAACATGTACGCTCTCCGACTTTAATACTTGGATGTCCTTGTTTCAGCCCCCTTCTCCTTCGCTGAGGAAAAGAAACTTCGAAACAAAAGCTGGAAAAATAAAGGTATTTTAAATGCTCATTATAAGGAAAGTGAGCAACATACCTCAAACTCGGAAAATACGTGCTGTGTTTGTGGTTGCAACTGTGCTTCGGTGGCAGTTTGCAGGCAGTTTTTATAACTCAATCACACTAACCGCTGGGCAGAAGTGGGGAAGCATCAATTGTGCAGTAAATGTCTTAAAATGCACAGAACCTACAGGTGTAAGTCGGAAGCTGATTGTGGAATAGATAAGTGCATTTTAAAACATCACCAGCTCCTCCATAACGACCAAACGAAAACTACATCACCTCATCCTAATGGTGTCACCGTTGGAGTGCACTGTGAACCCGTTTCTAATTCGCTGATCAAGAAAACCGATCCCATCCTGTTTCGAATTGTACCGGTATTTCTTTATGGCATGGGAGTTAAAATAAAAGTATATGCGCCTCAAGACGATGGATCATCCGTAACTCTGCTGGATGAAGAAATCCTGCGTCAGCTTAACGTACGAGGAGAGTATCGTCCTTTATGTTTAAAGTGGACGGGGAACACCTCGCGCTTGGAAAATCGATCCGAACAGATCAACTTGCAAATATCCAGCACCAAAGCGAACGGTGAAAAATTCCAACTAGCTGATGTTCAACACTTATTCATGACGAGCCCCAGTTGAAGTTTAAACATCTAGAGGGACTCTTCTTTGAGTCCTACAAGAATGCTGTTCCTCGATTACTTATCGGCCTTAACAACGCTCAACTTGAACATCCGCTCAAATTGAAAGAGGGAGGTTGGAACGACCCTATTGCAACTAAGACCCTTCTAGGCTGGGTAATCCATGGGAACTGCACCAATGAAGTAAATAATTACACCAAAGCTCACAGCTTTCACATCTGTGATTGTAATGACTTACAAAACGCAAACAATATTTACATATTATTTTTGTTTTGTTTTTGTGGACTGTGTGGATTAAAGCCAATTGAAATATTTTGTGACCTAAAGTCCAAAATGCGTTTCGCCCGGGCACGATAGTTGGGCTCATTAGTTTGATGCTATCGTACCTTTAGGTCACAAAATATTTCAATCGGCTTTAATCCACACAGTCCACAAAAACAAAGCAAAAATAATATGTAAATATTGTTTGCGTTTTCTTCGAATATAATTACTGGCCAGACCACGGGCATAAAATCAATACATATTTCTAGGTGCATGAATTTAACCAAATTCCCCTAGAAAAACATAATTTGCAGTATATATATGCTGCAAAATCTATTAGAGTCGGTAGACATCGACCAAAAATATTGCGTCTTAGAAAGGTACGATAGCATCTAACTGATGAGCCCAACTATCGTGCCCGGGCAAAACGTATTTTGGACTATAGGTCACAAAATATTTCAATTGGCTTTAATCCACACAGTCCACAAAAACAAAACAAAAATAATATGTAAATATTGTTTGCGTTTTCCTCGAATGTAATGACTTACAGCTATGGAGTCAAGAAACACTATGATGTCGCAAGATGATGCTCCAGCTCTAGAGTTACTCATAACCCACACGATTCAAAAAGATGGAAGGTTCGAGACGACACTCCTCTGGAGATTTGATGATGTGCAGCTACCAGATAGCTACTCTATGGCCAGGCGGCGACTGGAGTGTTTGCATAAACGGATGTAGCGTAGACCAGACCTAGCCAAACTACTAGATAGTAAAATCGAAGAATATGTCTTAAAGAAATATGCTCGAAAGATAACATCTCAAGAGATGATCGAAAATCAAAGTCGATCATGGTAGCTACCAATCTTCCCAGTCAAAAATGTTAATAAACCCGGAAAGATTAGACTTGTGTGGGATGCGCAGCCTCGGTTCATGGAACTTCGCTTAATTCTGTACTACTAAAAGGTCCTGACCAGCTTACGCCTCTAACGTCAGTCATATTCAAGTTTAGACAGCATAAAATCGCTATTTGCGGGGATATTAAAGAAATGTTTCATCAAGTCAAAATCCGAGAAAAAGATCAGCATTATCAGCGATTCTTGTGGGGCCGCAGCCCAGATGGAAGACCCGATACGTACATTATGATGGTGATGACCTTCGGGGCGACTTGTTCTCCGTGTACCGCACAGTATGTTAAGAAAACCAATGCAAGATCTATTTGCTGCCGAATATCCAAGAGCCGCCAGTCTATTAAAGAGAATCACTACGTCGATGATTTGATAGACAGTGTACCAACAGAGGAGGAAGCAGTCAAATTAGCTTAAGAGATTAGACACATCCATAGGAAAGGTGGTTTTTACATAAGAAAGTGGGTTTCCAATTCATCTTTCGTTTTAAAAGAGCTTGAATCCGTACCAACGGAGCTGATCGGCATGAATGTCGAACCCGAGCTAGGGACAGAAAAAGTGCTTGGCATGTGGTGGTGCACATCTCTAGATTGCCTTACCTTCAAGATTACCTCTAACGCAAAGCAGAGAGAACTTCTCTTTGGGTCACGACGTCCAAAAAAAGCGAAGTACTTAGAGTAATGATGACTATATTTGATCTATTGGGGCTGATAGCTTGTTTCCTTATGTACATCAACATTCTACTGTAAGAGGTTTGGCGCTCTAAAATTGAGTGGGATGATACCATAAACGACGAAGAATACGCAAAGTGGAGCAAGTGGATTAAGCACTTACCAGAAGTTGAGAGTCTAAAAATCCCAAGGTGTTATATAAAAACATCGTGGGGCTCGGATCTACAGCAACATATGTTCGTTGACGCCAGCAAAAATGGATATACTGCAGTAGCTACATCAGGAACTCTAACGAACATCTTACAGAGACTAGGTGCAAAAACTCGAGTGGCTCTCCTTAAGCCGATATCAATTCCTTGCCTCGAGCTGCAAGCCGCCTTACTTGGAGCGCGATTTGCCATATGTATTGTCGAATCACAATAAATAAGCTTCAGCCGCCGTTTTTTGGGTCGGATTCGAAAACGGTCCTATGTTGGCTTCGGTCTGATCATCGGTGGTATCGCCAATTCGTAGCATTTCGTGTGAGTGAAATTTCGGACCTCAGCGAAATTTCTGAATGGAGATGGACTCCTTCTAATATGAATGTAGCTAACGAAGCTACAAAATGGCAGAAACCCCCTGATCTGAAATCCACGAGCAGATGGTTTAATGGGCCTAAGTTTCTAAAGCTCTCTCCAGATAAATGGCCACAAGAAAAAGTCATGGGCTCAACAATCGAAGAGCTGAAAACTAATTTTATCGGTGCCCATACTTACGATCTAAAGAGCATGTATCGTTTTAAGGAAATATCGTCGTGGTACATACTTCTTCGGAGCACAGCGTGCGTCCATCGATTTATCCACAATACAAGCACTAAAAGGATCAAGTTAACCAAGTTGAGTGGCCCTTTCTCTCGCAGAGAGTTACAGGTTGCAGAAAACAGCTTATTGAGAGAGGCACAAAACAGTGAGTTTGGAGGAGAAATTGCGGACCTTACCATGAATTGTTGTATCCAGAGAAGCAGTCCTGTTCTTAATCTAAATCCGTTCTTGGATGAAAATCGCATCGTACGAGCCAATGGAAGAATTTGTTTAGCAGAAGTTCCCAATGCAGATATAAGGCAACAGATTATTCTTCTAAGGTGGCACGAAATTACATTGCTTATTATAAAAGACGTTCATTTCAGATACGGACACCAACTTGATGAAACATTTGTGAACGTTTTACGCCAAAGGTATTATATACCTCATATTAGATCTGCTCTCAAATCCGTCAAAAAAGTGTGTCATGAATGCAAGAACAACAAGGCTCGGCCACGTCCACCAATTATGGCACCTCATCCTCCTGCGCGACTTGCCTCCTTTTGTCGGCCGTTTAAATATGTCGGGGTCGACTACTTCGGTCCAATAACAGTCACGTTAGGCAGAAGATCCGAAAAGCGTTGGGGAGTTCTTTTCACATGTCTGACAATAAGAGCCGTTCATATTGAGGTTGCACATACTTTAACGACGGACTCTTGTATCCTTTACCTTCGAAACGTTATGGCCAGAAGAGGTAGCCCTAGTGAGTTCCATAGCGACAACGGGACTAACTTTCATGGAGCGGAACGCGAATTACGAGAAGCGACAGCCAATATCCAGAAAGACAGGTTAGCTGAGACCTTTACTACGAAAAGCACTCAATGGAAATTCATACCATCGAGCTCTCCACATATGGGCGGTAGCTGGGAGCGTTTAGTACGATCTATTAAAAACGTTCTTTACGCTATTGCGCCAACACGAAATCCTAATGATGCAGAAAATATCACAAATTCAAGGCCGTTGACCTACATCCCCATAGCCGCAGATAACCCGGAGGCTCTCACTCCCAAACATTTTTTATTGGGTTCAGCTTGTGGTTCGAAACCTTTGGCAGAGTTAAGTGACAACGTGACGGTGTTACGTAAAAGTTGGCTTATCTTACAGCAGTTTGCGGACCGCTTCTGAAAGCGCTGAGTAGCAGAATACTTGCCCACACTTACCAGACGCACGAAATGGTTCAGACCCACGAAGCCTTTGGAGGTTGGCGATCTAGTCCTATTCATTGATCCAAACAGCCCCGAAACAATTGGCCTAAGGGGCGAGTAGTCAAAGTAAGACAATCAAGGGATGGAAAAGTAAGAATCGCTGTCATACAAACTCAGTGTGGCGTCTACGAAAGACCTCCAGTTAAATTGGCGGTCCTTGATGTCGAAACTCCAGGAGACACCAGTCCACAGGCGGAACTACCAGGGGGCAGTGTTGAAAACAATCCCATCGCAGTCTAAGAAGTAGTTCGCGACCAGACCGTTGAGTGGAGCTAATTTCTCCAATAGAAATATCAAATGGTTGCTTCACGAATTTTCCTTTTTTTAACTATTTCCTTTCTTAACCTACAATCGTCACGAGGAGATCATCCTCTTTAAAATAATTGGTTATTCTCACATTTGTATTATAAAGACTAAGTAAGTTAAACGAATTATTTAATTATAAATATATAACTTTATAATTTCAATAAAGGTTTTGTAACTAGCACATTAAAACCAATCCGTTTCCTATTGTGCTCGTTGGATAAAAAGTCTGGGTTGCAACCGAATGTTGCAACACTCGCTATCTGCGAGATTTCAATTCCCCGCCTTCAAGCCACAAATAGTCAATCCCTTAAGAACCCAGCTAGATAACTCTCCACAGGTAAGCTTCCATTTTAACTCCCGCTGACTTAACAATGAAGAGATTGAAATTCTTATTTCTAACTTCAGCCAAATCTTAATTGATTGCTTAAACTGCAATATTCAAAACGTTCATTTTACTTCAAAAAAATACAACAACCTTCCCAAAGATATAGACAAATTATTTAAAATTTAACACTCATAGCAAAGTTGCTTTAAACATATTTTTCACTGTCATTTTAACAGAGTGAATCCCCAATACAAAGAGCTAGCTAGTCAAATATTTCTTCTCAGCTAAATCATACAACTGCAGCATCTGAGATAGGCAAAACTAAAAACGAATTCACAAAGTTTGATAACTCTTTGTAAGGGTTCTCATTGGATGCATCGCTGAACATTTTACCCCGCACTAAAATTCAACAGTACATTTTTTCAATATTCTCCCATTTATTTGGATTTATGTTGTCCCATTGCGATTTAATTTTGGAAATAATTTTTTATAATGTTTTTATCTTAAAAAAAAAATATTTTAATGGTTGCTTATGAATCTGCAAACATTTTTTAACAGAAAAGAAATTTACTTCGTAATGTATTTATTTGTACTAAGTAATGTTATTTGTTATTAATTTGCTTTACTAAGAAATGTTAAATGTAATATGAACCTTAAGCTATTCTTGTACTTTTGCGCTTTTGTCATGCGGCCTCGCGGTCATCAGGAGAACTGTCAAAAACAAACGAGAACTAACTTCAAGCGAAATGATTTGTAAAGGAGAAAAAACCATCCGCCGTTGTGAATAGACGCTTCAATAAAGAGAGATAGTAAATGTGTTAAAACGAAAGTATAGTTTCATTTAGAGTTTCATTCAGATTTCTCTATTTTAGATTCAGATGTGGGGTTCAACCTAAAATAAAGAAAGTCAAGCGAACAATATGCCAACTTCGACGAAGACAACGAAGCAGACGATGGTCGACGCCCTCATTGCCGCCGACATGGAGATTCCAGCAGCTGCTACAATACAACAGGTAAGAGCCATGTATCAGAAGCTGACTGATGGGCAGTCCACCGACCCAGCTGATGAAAACACCGAGGAGCCTGTCGATAAAGACGATGACACAGTTTTGCTCCAAACAGACCAGCTGGAGGTTCAGCTCAAGGTACTGAAGCTGCAATACGAGGTGGTGAATCTGCAGCAACAGATTCGCACAATGCAGCAGGGCACAGTCGAAAGCAGTCACCATTAGGCGGTCAGCTTCCAACATCTGGAGAATTCCCTCAACACATTTACTGGTAAGAATCACTACGACATCAGAAAGTGGTGCAGGAAGTACGAGCAGTACACCGCGACAAGTTTGTTCACGCCAGACGACATGTGCTTGGGTGTGCGCCGGCTGATGAAGGAGACGGCAAGAGATTTCATTAATGCACAAGGTGTTGTCGACTACCAGCAGCTGAAGGCGTTTCTCATCGAAACTTTTGGACGACAAGTTACGCATCGAGATATCTATCGACAGTTGGAGCACCGAAAGATGCGTCCAGATGAGTTATGCCTGGAATTTGTCATCGCTATGAAGTCCATAGCAGCCAAAATTGATGTGCCCGAGGCAGAATTGTGCACATTCATCATTGATGGGTTCAATGATGGGAGCGCAAACATCACGCTAATCAATGATAGCAGGACACTCAGTGAGTTGTTGTCGAGGCTCGACCGCTACGAGCAAAAGCGATCAGTGACACGCCAACTGAAACCTATTGCTGTTGGATCAACCTCAGTTGCCAGCAAACCGAAGTCAAACACCGCCGTAAAACATCAAAATTTATCCGAAGTCAGATGTTATAACTGCAGCCGTTTTGGACACTACAAGAGCAGCTGCCCGAAGCCACCTTGTTCATAAATGAACAGGGATTACATAGATGGTGCGCAGATGCGCGTTATCGCAAGACAATACAAATAAATACAGTCCACTAAACACATCAAAGGAAACAATCTGTCTTGGGATAGCGCATATCTGCAAGTACCGAAATACAAGATAATAAACTAGACGGTCATAAATTTTAATGACCCACCACCACCGACGAAGCGATAACGTTTTGTTCTATAGATTTAAGATTATAATTTTGTAAAATACATGTACATATTTTTTATTATAAATAGGAATGTAAAAATAAAATATAATCAGATACTTTTCTGAAGCAAAGAGAAGTGTTTCATTCATTTGGTCCTTCGAGCCGGATACTTTTCTGAAGGAAAGAGAAGTGTTTCATTCATTTTGGTCCTTCAAGCCGGATACTTTTCTGAAGCAAAGAGAAGTGTTTCATTCATTTTGGTCCATCGAGCCACAAAAATTGAGCTCAGCCAATTAATAAAAGACTTAAGAAATATTTTAAGCAAAGCAAAATAAATTTGGTTCTACAAAATTCATTTTTAAAGTTTCCCCCCACCAGAGGTAAGGGAGTTGTAAAGAAAAGAACTTTGTTTAAAAAGCGTAGTCAGAGCTATAATACTGACAAACGTAAAACGTAGCTAAAAAACGTTTTGGAAAACGAAGGAATTTCTGAAATAAAATTCATTAATCCCTCCGAAGAAATCGAAAATTAAAAACGATTTTTGGTGATCAACGAGTTGTGGGTCAAGGTACAGCCAAGTCAACCTGGCAGACAAAACAAAATCAACTCCAACAAAACAATTAATCAAGTTTTTCAACATGGGGATCAACAGAGCAAAAACAATAGAGTCCCAAATAGAAATTCTAAAAAATGTTAAGCAATATTATAGCTACATTTCGGATCAAGGAATGAGAAAAGCTAAAGCTGAAGATATTCTGAAAAAATGTGAAAAATACCAGAAAGAGGCGGAATCAAATCACAAAAAATTGATGACTGATCGGCGACCGGCATCGGCGAAGAGGATTACTTTAAGAACATAATCTATGAAAGTATAGTAGAAGACTTCGAGGAGATGATTCTTAGTCTAAACCGTGCTATTTCTGGAGAAACTATAAGTAACAATGAAGACCAGAAAAATATGCGTGTTGATGATGAACCGTCAAAGGAACGGACAGCGCTAGATCGGAGTATCAAACGACTTAGAAGGAAAATAAATAACCTTAGAAGTAAAATTGATGATCTTCACGAAGAAAATACAGTTGATTCAGATCAAATGAAGTATTTAGAGACCCTATATGATGAAATACAAAATGTATACAAAAATCAACTTCCGGAATACAATGACGAAATTGATAACCTGTATGAGGAAATAGTTGCTGAGTATTTCCAAGGGCGTTCCAAATTAAAAAGAAACTTAAAAAATGAGGAACCAAAAAGTGTATACTCGTGCCGTGCCAATTTAGAATTGGAAAAGCTGAAAACTCCTGCTTTTCATGGGGAAATGAAAGAATGGGCAACATTCCACAACTTATTCCAAGACATGGTGCACAAAAATACGCAAATTTCAAAATCGGAAAAAATGATGCGATTACGCCAATGTTTAAAGGGTGAAGCATCCCGATTGATACAACACCTTCAAACTTCAAGTGAAAATTATGAAGCAACATGGTGTTTGCTTAAGCAGAGGTATGATAACAGGCGTATTCTGTTTACAACTCAGTGGGACAGGCTTCTCGATCAACCAGTCATAAATAGTGACAATGCAGGAAGTGTAAGAGAGCTTCTCGATACCACAAATGAGTGCCTGAACGCCATAAGAGCTTTGGATATGCAAATAAATGAGACAGATCCATACGTGGCCCGAATAATTGTTCGAAAATTAGACAAGGATGGTCTTAAGTTATACGAACAGACAGTTAAAAAAACAAAGGAAGTTCAGACGTTAAAGGACATAATGGAATTCTTGGACCAGCAGTACCAGACTCTGAAGGCCGTTGCTGAAAAAGAACCAATATTTAGAAATCGGAAACAGCAAATATACAAGGCACATCATACAGCAACTACTAATGAAAGAGTAAAAATCAAGCAAATTTGGAACTATTGTAAGTTTGCTAATCACAAAATCGCTGAGTGTCGAAAGTTCACAGGACATTTTCTAATTGGGAAACCGTTGTTAAGTATTCCTAGTGCAGACTCTGATGTGAATGTGTCAACACTGAACAAATGGAAACTTTTTCAAAAAATACAACGTGACTTCTGGAATCGCTGGAAAGATGAATATTTATTCACACTGCAACAAAGGAACAAGTGGAAGATTGCAAAGGATAACTTGTCACAAGGTGATATAGTTGTTATTAAAGATGAAAACACGCATCCAGCAAGATGGCCTCTAGCAAGAATAATAGAAACGCATCCAGGTAAGGATGGTCACGTACGTGTTGTATCGTTAAAGCTTCAAAACACGACGCTAAAACGGCCAATCAACAAAATATGTCCGTTGGTCAAAGCAAAAGATGATGATACGGGAGAAGAAGAAGAATATCTTAGAAACATGACCACCAAGAGAACTCATAGTCCTAAACCGAAAAGAAATTTAGCTGCCGCAATGCTTCTCATGGTATTAATTATTTTACCAAGCAGTTCATTCTCATTATCGGGTCGATCTAAATCCAAAAGTGGATCAGTAACCGAGTTGTCCGCGAAGGCAGCCATTTACCTAGATTCGATTGGCAAAATGAACGTAGTATCATCAACGTGGGAATTAGTGATTTACTTCGACCTAGAATCTTACCAGAAACAAGTTTCAAGAATTCCAACAGTACTTAATCGAATCAAAGACTACTGCCACCTACTTACAGAGTTCGAGGAGGCATGTAGAATGATAACACTATCATTAGAAAGACGGTATGAAACCATAAGCAGCAACGACAACATATTTGTAAATAATAAGATACAAAGACGAGCACCCTTGGAGTTTATTGGATCCCTGTACAATATTATTTTTGGACTAATGGATGCTGATGACCAAGAACAAATCGAAAACAACTTCAAAAACCTGCTAAGCAATCAGGAAAGCTTAAAAAACAGGATAAAAGAACAAGTCTCTTTAGTTAGCTCAACAAAGAACATAATCAAGAAAACTACAGATGAAGTAAATGCACAGTTTTCTAACATCACTCATCAGATCAACCAATATCAATCAGATATTATAAAAGATATAAACCGAAACAAAATGGCAATCCAGTTCAAAATGTTAGAAACACAGCTAACAATTTTAATAAATGAATGTGATGCCATTCAAAAATCAATTATTGACTTGCTGATCGACCTGAACCATGGGAGAATTAATCCGGCACTTATAACACCAGCACAGCTCAGCCATGAACTGACAATGATTAAAGAACGGCTGTCAGCCAAGCTCCAATTACCTGGGAAAGCAAAGAACAATGAACTTCGTGATGTCTATAAATTGATGTCAGCGCAAGGACTAATCTTGGACAGCAAAAATGGTGATAAAGGCAGATATACCTCTGTTACAAAGCGGATCAACAGAAATTTATAAGATAATTCCTATTCCATTTGAACATAAAGAAGTGGTATTAAAAGCCAAACTACGAAATGATTTCCTTGCCTACAATTATGGCCTGAACTCGTATTTTTTAATGTCGCAAGCTCAACTGAATCGATGTAAGAGGAGTCTAGAGGATCACCTAATCTGCAAGGGAAAATCACCATGGCAACCAGCATTGGATCAAACATGTGAGTTATCAGCCCTTATTAAAACCAGCCACATTAACTGTGAATATGAGGAAATAAAACCCACCCCCTTCTGGATGGAACTTAATCAGGAGAATCGATGGCTGTTTAAAATATTCAAAAATGCCGTCATACACTTGGAATGTGGAAACGACAAGGAGATTTTGGAGATCCCACCACAAGGTATCTTTTCATTGAACGCTGACTGTGTTGCCAGGTATGACGGCATAACACCCCTAGAAATCAACAGCATAAACAACAACAGAGATTTAAAGGCGCTTTAACAACAAATAGAGGATATCACCAAAGATGATCTAAAATTGAAGGGCATTGATTTCCATAAAAATAGTGGTCACTTATCGTTAACTATAACGTTAGTCTTAGTAATATGTCTGCTGATTTTTTATATTCGCTATAAATGTCAATCCAGAGAGATCATTAAAATAAACCTTTCTGACCGCCCGCAGGATGTTCATAAATGAACAGGGATTACACAGATAGTGCGCAGATGCGCGTTATCGCAAGACAATACAAATAAATACAGTCCACTAAACACACCAAAGGAAACAATCTGTCTTGGGATAGCGCATATCTGCAAGTACCGAAATACAAGATAATAAAATAGACGGTCATAAATTTTAATGACCCAGCACCACCGACGAAGCGATAACGTTTTGTTCTATAGATTTAAGATTATAATTTTGTAAAATACATGTACATATTTTTTATTATAAATAGGAATGTAAAAATAAAATATGATCAGATACTTTTCTGAAGCAAAGAGAAGTGTTTCATTCACTAGTTCATTTCAGGAGTTCATACTACGACCGAAGAGGTCTTCAGAGAGATTTATAAATTGGCTTACTGAATTGGCATTGGAATTCGGAATATTTACAGGGGGAGCTGTGGGCCCTCATTAAATGGAGTTCGTTTGAGGCAATCTCCGCATACGATACACCTTGAGTTCGCAAATTCCCTTGCGAAATCATTTTAGAGAGCAATTGATTATTATTTTTTCTTTCAGTTGCCTCGCGCAAGATGTTTTTCCTACGTAAGTAGTACTCCTTGTAGGCCTCACAGCCCCTGTAGTTCGTTGTGTGATTTCCACCACAGTTGATACAAACTGTTTTACTGCCTTCAGCCAAGATGGTGGGGAAGCAACCTGGTTCATGATTTGAAATACATTTTACACAGTTGTATCTGTTTGCACAATTCTTTCCCTTAGGTTTCTCCCAAAAGACTGGTATTGAAAAGGAATTTAATTTTCACTAGCTCGTTAGAGTTAGTGCCAGGACTAAGGCGTACCAGGAATAGATTATAGTCAAGTTTGAGTTGTTTGGATCTAATCGTTTCGAATTTAATTACTCTATCGACATTACCGATTCTCGACTTCAGCTCATCTAGGATTTCATTCGTTGAGAAATCAGAGGTTAGTCCTCTTAGGACGATGTTAGTTGTTTTATCCTCGGAGAGCGTGTATGAGTGTGCCCTAATTCCCTGAGAGTCCCTCATTATGGCCATCAGCTCACTTTGCACCTCTGGATTATCGACATAGAGTCGACTAGATTGACTGCGATTAACTATTTTGTATATAAATTCTACCCCCTTACTTCTAAAGTCTTTTACTAATTTATAAGTGTCAACATTAAAAAGGATTATGGGTGGACAAAACTTACCCCTGAGCAGTTTATCTCGTGTAATTTCTTTGTTAATGTTACAAAAGTTATCTTCTTTTTCAATGCTGGGTCCCACGCTGGGCTGTGCTGCATCTACCATGTTAGATTGTTGTTGGTTACAGGGTGGGTTATTACTGTAGCGAAGGTTTAAGCCGCTCGCTTCATGTTGTGTCTGTAACCTTGGATGGATTTTAAAGGAGTGCAGAATGGCGAATCTGTTGCCATCCTTTGTCTGGTTAGGTTCCAAATTTTCAGCGGAGGTTGTTCTTAGAAAGGCCGTGTGCCTTCGATCAGGATGTTTCCACGTTGCATTTTGACTTGCGAGCGATTGATAAGAAGCCTCTTGTCTCGTGCTAGGTGTTGGGGTCTGGTCACGAAGGCTTTTAGGTTGTGATGGCACCAGATTATTGTGGCTGAGGCCAGAGTGGAAGGATGTATGCCTTTTGCTCGAATTATGTCCGTCTAAGGCCGCGCTAGATTGGGACGATTGCGACATTTCAAAGGAGTCCGATTGAGATTGATTAGCCTCGTTGGTTGAGGCAACGTCTTTATATGTAATTGTCGCTGATGGAGTTGCTTAAACCTCAAGCGGCACGTGTACGGATGAAGATGAAGGTGGCTGTTGTGAAAGATTTTGCATAGTTTCTTGGTTTGCGCTTCGAATCACGGTGTCGTTGATGCTATTCTGCTGGCTTAGAAGAAGTAGCTGTTTAGCCGCAGCCAGTTTTTTTGGATTTACTGCTGGTGGCAGCGGTTTCGTAATTTTCGATGGCTGAGGCTTTTTAGCCACAATTTGCGACTCTTTTTTAAGTCTCATCCTTTGATGTTGGCATAGTACTTTGAAGGTACACGTGGAACTAGCAAGGCCAGGCTGTATGGTTGGGGTACGTGAGATGGATACCAAGACCACGTTTTACGTATGATTATAATCCGTCCACGGATTTTAATGACTGGTGATTATTTTAAATTAGCTTAAAATATTTAAACAGTTGATATGATGATAAAGTTTATAATTTTATTTATTGAAATTGTACAAAAACTCTTGGAACAGCTTTGAAATTTTTTTCTTATGGAAAAGAACTGTGTGCCGGCATGCACGGCAGTTTGCAAAATCCCGCAAGACTTTGTTTCAGTTTTGCAATTTATTGAACTTCAGTTTTATAATTTAATAACTAAACAGTTTTTGGACTTTAATACATTTTTCCACACATTGCACAGACTTTTTCTAAAAGAACTATGAAATAATTTACTTTTTTATGTTTCACGTTGCGACCAACTTCGCCGGAAGTCTTCTCTTTAGTTAAGGTTATGAAAGAAATGATGAGTAGAAGTTTGGTCGCTCTGATTCGAACTATTTAAATAAGAAGTCGTCTTTTACTTCTAGGATTCGCGAGTATAACAATCAAATCTTGTATAAAATCTAGCTGTGAAACTACCATAAGATCTAAAACATATAAATCAGGCGCCCTATTGAAGCTGGCTCATTATTTTTGTATCTAGTAATTGAATTCCCTTGGAATAAATATTATTAGATAGATAGATTGTTTATTTAGGATTTCAAAAAATAATTGTTACATAGTTTTTTCCGGGGTTTAAAACAAAATTTAAGGCATGACGGAGAATTTCGTCTGCCCGAGTGACAATATAAGGTAGTTAATTCTTTTCTGTTCTGTATTTAGTTACAATTTTACATTTCTTTCCTTTTTTTAAATATAAAGTTTGAGCAAATAAAAAGTATGTACAAATATTAATAAAAAAATAAAATAAAAATAATATTTTTTTGTATGGAACTTTTTCTAACGAATACAAATAATTTGAGTGGAACTTCGAACCGTAAATAAAAAAAACATAAAAGTCACAAAATTTGCCTACCTGAGTAGTAATTTAGGCATCAATACTAAAACAGAAATGGATTTATTCCCTCTGGTAATAACAAAAAAACATGTTTTCCTAAAACGAACCGACTAAGTACACTAATCACTACTGAGAAAAGTACACAATTTAACGACTACTTACTGTGCAATACTTAGAAAAAATAACACTTGTGGGATGACATGGTTAACTGATGAATTTAAAAAAAATCTCACCTCGCAAGAATCAATGCTTAATTAATTGTTAGCTGATGAATTTAAAAAACACCTCAACTCGCAGGATTTAAAGCAATGTATTGTATAAGTTAGTTTTCCGTAGATTAATAAGGTTCAAACGAATATAAGGAATTGCTTCTTTTTTTAAGTATAATCTCTGTCAAATAAATTAATTCAAGTGATTGGTAAATGTCAGACTAAATTTCAGGAAATTTGGTGTGAGAAACCTTTTTTAAACTCAAAAACCATACGTAAAATATATCCCCACGGAAGGATAGCATATAAATTTTCCATCTTAAAACAACATCGTCAACCCTAAAATTCTTTAAAAAGATTTCAGGGAATATGAATAAAAGTTAGATACAAGAAGACAAATATTTAATAACACACTTTTAAAATGTCCTTGATGAAATAATCGTCGACCATTATGGTCGTTCACGTGCTTGAAAAATTTAAAGTTGCTTAGAATATGAGAAGTCAAACTTTTTCCTTTGCTGATCCTTTAACGGCTTTGAAAACGTCTTTGTATTTTCACTTTCACGTTAAAATATTTAAATAATAACAAATAAAAATGTTTCAAACATTTAACAAAAAGCACAAAATTTAAAATTAAATATAATAACAATGCAAACCAACATCTTTAATTGTTCACCAACTTTACACAAAATGTCATAGCATTTGTATATATATACTAAATATTATCTCTTATTTAGTGTTATTTCTTTAACTGAACTTGAGATTAATTTTTTTTTTTATTTACAAAAATTATAGCGTTTTTATTTTGTGGATATAAAGTTTAACTTCATACGAACTTAAAAAATCTGGGAAGATAGATATGCAACCGCCGAATGCGAATTAAGAACTGATACTTTTGTTTATAAACACCTACAATTTATAGGTATTCCTAGATACAAGCCGGAAAGTGTATACGCTAATGAGCTGAACTATATTTGTCTCTCTCTAATTACATATATGTATGTATATGTTTATTATCCATTTATGAAAATTTGTGTTTGGCTGCTAATTACTTTTTACTTGCGATATATGTAGGTACTATAGTGCCAGTTTTGCATTTGGCAGAAAATCGAACTCGAGATTTTAATTAAACTTGACATAACGATCATAGAGAATACCATAAGGGTGGTTCCCGCAATTCCGTCTGACTGTCTGTCTGTAGAACAATCTACAGCCTAAGCGGCTGAGGCAATTTTCTTCAAACTTGATACTTAAGCGTTTTAGGCGATTGTCTGAAATAGATTTTTGAATCGTTGTTTTAGCCGCAAAAATAATTTTTTTATTATTTATTAAATAAAATTGTTATAAGAAATTTTGTATATAAATAAATTAAATTGTTAGTGGAGATTTTTAACGTGTTTTTTTTTTATCAATTAAAGATTTTATTTAATCAACTTAAAACACTAATTATTTATTTTTAATAAAATATTTCATAAGAAATTAGTAAAGAATCTTTTGCATAAAACGTGATCGAACATAAGAGCAAGTTCGTGCGATCCAGTCGTGCGTTTTATTTTTTTTTCCAAAATTATTATCCTGGATTTACACGAAAAGTAGAGCGTGACAAATTTATACCAAAATACAATTGAGTGAAGAGCATTTCCCTTCTCTGTCTAACTTATATGCATTTTAGTATTTAAATTTTCTTTTTCTAGCAATAATCAAATCAAGATACCTGTTAATTCACCAGAAGATGATTAATGGCGTTTTTATTTGGCAATGCCGATCCCAACTGAACACTTTTGTGTGATTCTGACGATTCTGAATTTTAGTGAGATTGTATGTGTGAAAATAATTGTGTAAGTATTCAAATTCAAAAAAAATGTTTGTCGCACAATTATGGTACAAAAAATGACAACACTCGAGTTTGACGTTCAAGTATATTAATGTGTGAGTGCTTCTGGTTCCGATTCTGATTTCAAATCCAGAAACAAAATTCTCTTCTTTTCAGAATTCGAACTGTCATTTTTGCCCAAGTGAACACTTTCAGGAGAGTCCGGAAGGCTTCCGGATTGCCAAATAAAAACGACATAAGTGTATTCATGCAAAGAGATAATTTTTCGCTTTCCAGAAAGGTATAACTTTCCGTTAGATGTTTGCTTGTGCACCTCGTTAAAAATACATGCGTAAATGTGGGAAATAATCAGTTGTTCGTTGAGCTAACTTTATGAAGTTTATTTCATTTCTTTGTACATCAAATTCGTAAGATAAATGATCTGTTTTGCAGAATATTTTTCCCATACAAACTTTGATAGTTCATTTCTGCGGAGCTAAAATTATCTGATTTCTGAGTTTTATTCGCCTTTGCATGAATACCTACCCTTATACTACGTTTCCACCGAACGTTAATCTAGATTTAGATTTACTGATCATAAATAGTGTTTCATTGGCCTCATTCAATAAACGAACTATAGCTATCCGGATAGGTTGGTGTTGTTGTATTCCCATTTAAGAATACAGCTGATGACAAAATAAATGCTGCCGAATAAAAAAATCTTGAGCTATCCGAAAAACTTTGGTATACTTTTGTATCCCATGAGAAATGTCAAAAACATATGCACAAACCCATACAAATTCAACCTATTCGATGTTGGTTGTTCAGGCTATCGTACCGACATCTGAATGAGGCCATTGCTCCAAAAGTAGATTAATTTTGACAGCACTATTCAAAATGAAAATTGTTTCATTTTCTCTTATGATGTAGAAGTGAGACAGGCAGCTTCATCTGTGTCAAATGAATCAAAAAATTCACTTTCCCGATGAATGTGTTCATTTAGATATGGGAATAGGTTAGTTCAATTTGTACATCTATTGGCCCTATGAAGATTTAAGTGAGATTTATTTTAAATATTCATCTGAGAACATTAAAATGTATGTATGCGATGAAGTACGCTTTTAATGGTTTTATGTATGACAGATACAAACAAAATTTTCTCCGAAGTCCTCCGACAAGTTCTCGTTGAGGAAAGTGTTTTCTGTTTAAAGAAATTATTAATTAAAATGTTTCCTTACATTAATAAACTTCATTTACGTTAACTTGTGGACTTTTTGTTTTTATGCAGAACGAAAAAACAAGTTAACAGCAATATGAGCGGATGACGAATCTGCTCAGCGAATATACCGATATTGTATAAAATTACACAAGGACACCAGAAGTTCTGGCTGTTTTTTGGTTTTGCATATATCATATATTTTTTAAAGGTTTGGAGTGACACTATCAGACCGATAGTTTGTTTTGTAATTGTGTTGAATCTGCTCCAAAACAAAAGCAAACGCATTTTTATTTAGGCGAAAATTTTTTTTTTTTGAATCTTGAAGAGAATTATAGAATTGGAAGATACGAATTAGATTGCAATACCATCTTATTTACCATTTTCTCACTAAAATTCAACACAATTTTACCAATATTCGTTACTGGAAAATAAACTTCTTCAACAGGTATTGCGAAGTTAATGTCATATAGTGAACGTGCCATAATTCTTACAAAATTGCATCAATTCATGCTGCTTTGGAAATCATTTTTCAGGCAGGTGTAACTTTAAGTATTGTATGTCAATGGGCAACAAACGTTTAGAATTTGTATTATTAAAAACAAAAACAAAACTTCTTATATAAATAATGCCAGGCCACGGGCAAAAAACAAAAATTTTCAATTTAATGATTAGGAATTCTAGTCTTGTTGGATATAGTTCACACTAGATGTTCTTCACGAAATCTATGTAAGATGAACTGAACTTGGCAAAAATTGCGTATTAACAAAGGTCCTCACTAGTCAACTGATGAGTCCATGTGAGATCGCCGGGATGAAACGCCAATTTTTGTTGGACTAAAGGCCGTTAAAAGCTATTTTGAAACAAACGTTTTCGTTTATTCGAAGAATTCGGTTTATGTAATTTCAAAAACCATGTGATAGTTAATAGTTGAATTCTGTGCCTTGTGGTAAAATATACAAATAAAAATTAATAGTATTTATAGCCTTATTCTGGCAACCTAACTAAACCCTCACAAGTCACAATAACCTCATAACTTGAGGTGAACTCATTTTTGTGACATTTTTGGTATTCTGGTAAAAATCTCACAACTTGTGATCATCATAAAAACTTGAAAATAATGATCTGCTTCTTGGCACATCACAACTCACCTACTTGACGTATCTGTGAAGCAAAACTATAAGAAAAAAACGTAAAAAGAACAAACATGGAATTGAATTTGATTTTGATACATCTTTTGTAAGTAGTTTCATCTATAAATGTAAGAAGTAATAAAACTGTATTTCAGTGATTTTTTAATAAATCACTCTTTGGTTGTAGCGCAGCAGAATTCTAAGATAGTTAAGGGATATGAATAATCCGTTTGTCATTCAAGATACAACTTTTATTTATCGGCCTATATTTGCCGACTTTTCGTGAAGATGCATTTCGATTTTCACAAGAAAACTTGCCACGTAATAGGAGGAAAAGGAGTTGTTTTTTCAAGTGCAAACATTGTTCGAGAAAATTTATATCTTGTAGTGTACGAGACAATCATGAAAAAGATCATGATTTAAATGAAACTAATCCGAAGCAGCAATGTGGATCAAAGGTATATTTCGTAACCACAATTAGAAATCTCTATAAATTTTTAATTATTTCAGCTCTCCAAATGAACTAAAATCAAAATCTCATGATTTCAATGTACACAGAATTGTCTAAAATCGAATGTGTCATCTTTGCGGCAAGAATTTTCTCCGCACCACGGCAATAGATCGACACCAATGCCCGAGTGCATAAATCTGAAGGTACAATATGTAATATCTGCTTCACAATCAGAAGATAAAACATCCCAAGGAATTTCAGAATTTCAAGAAAGTCGAGGAAAACGCAACAAAATTAATTTGTGTTTTTCATAGTTGAATTTTATTTATTTTTCTAAATTTTATAATAACATGTATATTAATAAACTGTAAAAACCTTCATACCAAAATTTTGAAAAAAAAAAATGGCTTTGGCTCCGAAAGTTCTTGAGCATCCCGGCCATCTGCTCAGTTTATCTACAAGATATAACACAATTTTTAATTATTACTTGGTTGAAACTGATTATATTCTTATCAAATAAATTATTATTGCAGATGTTTTAAACAAATTTTAGGTAATTCATCACTTTTGTTGCTTGCAGATTATTTTGATATTGTTTGTTTTGACAAATCAGCTAGCCGCCATCACTAAAAAAAATTCACCTTCCGGTGGTGAGTTTTCTTGTGAGGTTTCTTATGAGGGTCTCAACAGAATACGAAATTGTAACCGCCTCATAAGAAACCTCACAAAAAATTGTGACCTGTGAGCATCACAACCGCAGAATAGGGCTGTTAATCTCACATGAAATCTAATAGAACTGATAGACCACGTTAATTTTTAATAATATTATTTTTAATAAAAAAAATTATAGCAAAATACACCAAAACTAAATGACCAAGGGATTAAGTCACCTTACATTTTCAACACGCCTTACCACTTATGAAAACTCACTAAATTTAAAATAAATTATGATCGATTTTTTGTTGTATTAACAAAAGCCGAAAGTGAAAAATATATTTTCGGTATAGGCTAATGAGATGAAATATGTTTGTCTCTTTCTAATTATATGTATAATGTTTATTACCGGCTACGTATGAAAATTAGTGTTTGTGTGCTAATTACTTACTTTATTTTACATATATTCAAAGGTAATTAATAAATCGTTTCATTGATGGATTTACACGAAAAGTAGAGCGTGAGAAATACATAACAAAATACGAATGTATGAAGAGCATTTCCTTTTCTCCTTTTTAAGCCGAAACTAAACCAAAATACATATATATAAATTCACACAGTGGCGTATAAATCAGGGGTGGGCAATTGGTACAATTTCCACCTACCCCTAACGAACGAAGCATAAAAAATGTTCTAGAGAAATAGACGGTTGCATTCCTTCCCATAAAATACTCCACCGTAATACTCGCGCCACTAGGAAAACCCATCACTTTCAATGCGATCTTAGAAAGTTTCAGCTGAACGCGCCTACTTTTGACAGATATATGAATCAAACAGAACCAGAATTAAACATATACTCGGAAACACATCAATTTCAAATTAATATTAAAGACATTTGAATTTGTTTTCGTTTTTACTTTGAGAATGTGCGTTGTGAAAACGAAATAAAAACTAAGGACTCCGCTAGAGTTCCATCTGAAAAATCGTGAAGAAAAGAAACTCCGTGCCCAATAGACAAACTTTTATGTATGACTCTTGGCGAAATCATTCTGTGTAGTGTGTTGATTGTACAATTATTTCAATTGTTCCTAAATATTTGAATAAAAGCTTTTTTTTTTATTTTATGTTCAAACAGTACTTACCCATATCGGTTTGGTGTACATATTTTCTGTAAGAATGTAAGGTCACAAGGATTTGAAGTTCTGGCGTAATACCTTGATTTGTTATTGGTTCTCTTATAGTAAGGTTTTCAATTAAAATTCAAACCATTGTTTTGTCAATCGGTATCTTGAATCAAAACCAAGATCCTAAAGTTCTTCGAACGGCTTTGCTCGAATTTTATATATTTTTGGCTTTCTTAAAAGCTTAACATCTTCAAAAATATTTAAATCTTCTTCCGAAAACATTTTTTTATTAATTTTTTGTTACTAATTTTCAAAGAGTCAACTGGACAAAGTATACTTTAAATAAGATAAAGAAGCGTTTTACTGTTTTTTAATGTTAGAGTATACTTTTTGTGGTTTAAAATGATTCAAAATTCGACTTTCATTTTTAAACTCATTTTTAGAGTCGACTCACATTTTAAAGCTGATTTAGAGTAGGTTTTAAATAAAATTAAAATAAAATTTTACGCCACTATTTTTAAGGAGACAAACGGAGCATTATTCAAACGGACTTTGCAGTACCTATTAAATTATCGTGGACAACAAACTAAAATGATATTGATTTCATTTTACATGTAAATACATAGATATCCCCCCCTGAACGAAATCCTGGATTCACGCCTGAATTCACCAGAAGATCATTCTCGATAATTTCAATTTAAGGTAACTTCACACTATTACAATGAATACATTATTTTACAAGATCTTTTGTTCAACTTAGAATTTAATAATTTTGTATTTTAAAATACATATAAATTAAAAACAAAAAACGATAGATGGCCTGGTTTTTTTCAGAAAATGCGGGATCATTTTTAGCTTACTTTTAATTGTGTATTAAAATTTCAACAGACTAAACTCTTCTCAACTGATTTTGACATAAAATCAACTTCTTTAACTTCTCAAGTTAATTAATTATTAATAAATCCCATTTAAATCTTCATAGGTCCAATAGATGTACAAATCGAACATATTCCCACATCGAAATGAGCACATTCATCAAGAAAGTGAATTTTTCGGTTATATTGACACAGATGAAGTTGCTTAGAAAAAGTTGTTTTTGAGATCACTTTAACTTTTTGTAAGTATATGTTTTCTTTGTTTTTAATCTTTCTCGGAAGAAAATATAGTTTAATGTGGTTTTCATTGGTACAAGGATTTAATTCTTTTTTCATACAAATCTGCCAAAACACGGATGTCTACAATTAAATTCTTCCAGTGGGCAACAAAAATTATAATTTTTTTATTCTGAATCAAATCCGCAGATCCCTATTTGTAGGTGGATCTACCTCTCTTTCTACTAACACCACTAAGGCCTAGTACAATTGGAAGTATTCCGTTTGACAACTAACAATTTCACAAAAACGAATATACGCCAATACCATAGCAAAAGAAAATTCAATTCAAATCGTGTCCCATTCGCCACGAAAAATATCGAATGCCCATCAAATTATGAATTTACCAATAAAAACCCCCATTAATAAACGAACTAACTTGATTGACAGTAAGTTGTACGTCAATGACAAAATTAAAAGATTTTATTTTAGTTTGTAATTGACAACTATACTTCCATTTAAATTCCGGTAGTTTTAAAAGACATCCATCAACTTATTGAATTTGTGTTTTTGAGATTTAGTGTAAAGTTTCATTCAAATTGAAGAATGGTGGTTTTCTGCTAGACAATGAAGCTTTCCATGAAGCCGAGATACATCAATCCAGCGTTGGCGTTTTGCTCTTCAAAAATTATCAAAATTACCCTTTTTTCGGTTTAAGTAATATGTTATTGTTTATTCCAGGAAAAACAATGCATACACTTGGAGAAGAAGAAAACCGATAACCGTCTATAAAAAAATTTATATACATACTGTTGCTCCTGCTCGGGCTGTGATACTTTTTCAAAATTTTCAGCGGAACACTGTCGTGATCGATGATCATAAAAACGAATGATTGAAGGCATGGATTATATATGGACTGCTGGGCCCTTATTACGTATTACGAAACGAAAGGCAAAAAAACGATACCCAAGAAAACGATAGTCATGACCATAACCTAATAACATAAAGACTCGAAACCTCTGCTTTCATTGGACATTTGCCTACAAGCTGAAATATACACACAAGTAACTTTTCCGTTCATCTTCCAATAGACACATTGATAAAAACGCACACAAGAACCTTTTCTGTTCATCTTCCTATAGACACATAGACAACACAGCCCTAGTAATTTGTTTTGTTTTGTTTTTTCGATTTCCCATTCTATTCATGGATAGGGTTTCAAAGGTACAAATTCAACAATGTAAGCAAAGGGGGTTTTGAGGGGTGAAACGTACGAAGGTTTCCGATCTTAGTATGGCTTATTTGTGGTCATGACATGGACCGATTATGATTTACGATAATAAATAATTGCCAAATAAATAAAAAAATCAATTTTTTTTAAATGCATCCAACTTTATTCCTTCAATACTAAAACTCTACATAAAGTAATGTGTCAAACCAATAAAAAACAAATATCGTAAAAAGTAATCGCAAATTAACGATAACGAGAGATTTTGAACGATAATCGTAATACGTAATAAGGGCCCTGGTCTAACGACAATTCATACAATAATTTTCAATAACATATCGCCAAAATTGAGATCACGATTCGTGATGCAACTACTTGAAATTTGGACTTAGAAGCTAGCGCCATCTGTAAAAAAAAAATTAAAAAAGTTGCATTTATTAATAAGCAATAGCCGACATTTTTAAATTTCATACAAAGAAATGTGCGACATCTATGATATCTTGTCTCTTATTTATTTTCAGTCAGCTTAGTCCGGTATTACACGGCCTGCGTTTAGCCTTGTGTTAATCAATTGCAAGAAACAAATAAACAACGAAAAAATGAAACAGAATTAATTCTGTCTAACCACACACGGGTAGGCTTTTCGCTGCGCGTTTTTGACGTTTCCCTTTCTACACTTTTTTTTCAATTTCGGATTTGCTTTATTTAATTTTGTATGTTGATGAATACACACCAATCCAAGTAACTGATTTCAAATGCCGCAAGGAATCAACTTCTCAAATCATTTTTAATTACGAAATGCACCCCATTCTTTATAATCCTTGTCAACCTGAATATATAAATAACACGCCCATTACCGAAAAGAAGTTCAAGAGAAAAGAACTGCGCGACTGATATTTTATGTGACCGCCAATGAAATAAAAAAATAATTTTATTTTCTTATTTAAATTGGGCCACAGGCCTCTTACGCTTTATTGATTTAATGTATAAAATAACAATTAAAAAAACTAAACACCAAGATAGTCCGCCGTCCAAGCGTCGCTGCAACTATCCAGGTAGTATCCGTATTATTGGGCCTCGCTGCGTTGCAATGTCTTTGCTTTTATATTTATTTATTGCTGACCTTGCATTTGATTCAATAATGGGTTGTTGACCCAAATATGCTGATGTTGCATTTGTTTCAATTGTAGGTTGTCGACCGCAATGTGTTGATGTTGCAGTAGCTACATCATACGTAACTCGCGTTACATTCACGCACCATGTAATACTTGACTTAGTTTTTTTCCCGCTAAATACAGTCAAGAGAGGTAGTCGCTAGTGTCGCCTAAAATTATTGATATGGAACCAACTTGAGGTCCATATATAATACGTCCTTGATTTTGAATGTGTGAGTAAAGGGAATTGCCGAGGGAAGAATTGTTTTTTATCTGAAAAGTTCACATTTTATACACCCCACGATTTGAGAACTAAATTGAATCGTGTATGGGGTGCTTTAGAGTTGAAAATTGGCGTTAAAAAAAAAGATTCTATGAGTGCGAAGAAGGGATAATTTAAAAGAAAGATAACAGCTTTTTAATTGTTTTATTAATTATTAATTTTTTTATACAAATTGTGCAATTAACTTGGAACATAAAAATCGGATTTCATCAAAATCCGTCCTACAATTTTTGAGATACTTTTTTATAATATTTTCATTGATCGTTTTTTAAAAAATTGTGATTGTGTGATTGTTTTGGCAGTTTTTATAAGTTTAGAAAACTATTTTTTCCCACCTATACATACGGTGACCATATTTCTCTGAGCAAAACCCGGGATATAAATTTAAAAATTGAAAAACGTGTTTGGTAAAAAATCAACAAAATTCTCAAAAACAACAAAAATTAAACAAAAAACAGCACAAAATGCAAAAACTTTACATTTTTTTCAATATTCAACCTTTTTTTACCAAGTCTTTGAAACATAAACATTAATAACACATTACCAACACAATTGTTGGTACTTGTTACGTTTTTGTCTAACAATTTTTTTTGATGATTATTATCGTTTCCTATTAAATATTATTTAATTTCCTGACAGCTAAAATTATAGATTAATTTTACCATTAACATGGCTCTGAGCGTTTCAACATTTAGTTGTGTGTTTTCATTTGTCCAAATATTATTCATTCATGCAAATAATTTTTTCGGTTGGAGCATTTGAACCTAGAAGACAATAAGTAAAAGATTTTTGAAGTTTATACTTTGTTTGCAAAAATGCTAAAATATATCTTTCCATTTTTTTGGGAACAGTTATTTTGTTCTTTATCCATTTTGTTATAATTTTGTTAATTTTTGTTTGAATTATTGATTGATCAATTTCTTTGCAAACAAAATATTATCAATTGTTTCCCTGATCTAGATTTTAATTTAAATTTAAGGCATTTCATAGCTAGCGCAATTTTAGACATGCAAATTTTTTAAGACTGCTAATAATATGCTCACATGTAAAATTGAGGCCTCGGATAAAATGAAATGAAAAAAGAAGGACCTCAGATGAAGAGTTGTTAAGCAAATTCTTTAAAATAAGAAAAATTTCTCTTCAAGGAATATAAAGTTGTATTATTCTCTCAATAGCTGGTTTTAGAAATAGCCAACTAGTTTTTCTGTAACGAACTAGTTTGAAGTATTTAGTCTGAGACTTTTCTCAAATTTCCTTAAGTTTTTCAACATGAACAGTGTAGAGATAAAAAACGAATAGTTATTTAAGTCGTGAGCAGTACAATTAACTCCAGTGAGATCATTACCGGTAATGGCTTGAAGTTTATCAAAAAGTGTTGTTCTTGCCTTTCCTTGCTGACCGCCAAAATTACAGTTTATGTTGTAAGCACAAATTGCCAAAATTTTACCAAAGTTTTATCTATGTATTTTGAAGTTATCACCGATGTTTCCCTTGGAAGGTTTTCAACCAAAGCCTTGACAACGATACCTAGTTGTGGGGTAAAATAACGAACCAAGAGCAGACAGTTTTGTACAGCCATGATTAGAATCAGAAAAAACTGTCACAAAGCTTACTCTGCGCAGCTAAGTTTTAATTCCTTCGATATAATTTGGTTCAAGAACTTTGAACCACGCGTGCACAGGAATATATTTAATCAAAACAGCTTTTAATAAGTTTCGATGTGCATTGTGCAATCATTAGACCTGAATGAGTCCAGGTGTCTTCATTAATTGCATTCTTCCTTGCAGGCCCTTGAAAATTTGTCGAATTAAAAAAGCATCATACATTTTGCTTGAAGTGGCGTCAAAGTCAGATTTGTTTTTTTTTGTTCAATGTCATATCTTCCACCACTGCTTATAGACGTAGAAACGTATTTTAAACAGGTAACGGTATTGAAAAAAATTCCCCCTGAAGATCATCGTTGAATTCATATTTTCTATTTGAAGGCATTTCACAAATTTCTAAATTTATTGTAAATAATTAAAAAAACAAATTCCATTTGTTTGTAGAAGCAAACACTCACATTTCAAATTTATGTAGGCGTTGTGTTTGTTTTGTGAAGATACAGTTTGAAAAGAAATCTGACAGCTCAACGAAGATGACAAATTAATACGTTCATGCGAACATGCTTATATAGTAAATCCCTCTGAACTATTTGTTAAGGCGGATTCGTGTTTTGACATAAAAATATTAAACACGTACATATTTAAATTATTGTAAATAAAATTGTTAATTTTTTTTAACGTTATTGAAATAAAATAAATATATAGTAATATGGGAGAAACCCGGGACAAAAAATAAAATACGGGACAGTTGTACGTCCCGGGTTTTCTTAAAATTTACCCGGGACAGTCGAGCGTAATACGGGACTGTTCCGGGAAATACTGGACGGATGATCACCGTGCCTTACACCATTCACTTTAATTATGTACGTATTAGTGTGTCATACGAAATCCCCAAAAATAAAAATCCTCACCGGACAAAATCCCCAAAAAATAAGATCCAACTAGCCAATAGCCCCACAGATATAATACACATGGGAAAAATCCCCAACGAAACAATCTTTCTTGCCAAAATGCCCACGGAACCCCGAATGTCCGGTCCGTACACTTAGTTTTCAAAAAAAATCGAATGAAAGTGATACTAATAAGTGATAACAATTAACAGTTTCTAAACAATCAATTACTATTAATGCATGCACTTTTCAGTCTGACTTTCATTTTCATCATGCGAAGTGAAACTTTGTTGACTTTTTTGTGAACTTTACATATATATATATATATGCATATACATTAACATTTATTAATTACTTATATGACTATGTATTTCCTTTCTTAAAATAAAAAAAAGTTTTATCTACTCTTTGGATTACATTTTTTTTTCAAAGGGATGCGCGCACTAAAGGGGTTTTTACTACCCTTAAAATGAACCAGCACAGTGCGAGCGTTAGGACAGTAGGGAAGGATGCAAGAGGAGATACCGATGCACATTGGTTTTGAATTTCTGAATATCAAAATGGGAGGGGAAACTAGAGCCGGGTAAAGTATTCCACATTCGCGTTGTACGGCTAAACAAAGATTCTCTGTATTTAACAGTACGTCCGAAGTTGGGCGCAAGTGTAAACTGATGAGCATTCCTAGAAACGCGAGTATTACGGTTGAAAAATTTAAGGGGAGGAATGAAACTTGCTATTTCGCTCGAACATTGTTTATAAAAATAGCGATAAAATAGTGAGAGAAATATAACATTTCGACGATGTTCTAGAGATGTAAATGTTTCCACTATAGTTCTATCGCCAATCATTCTTAGAGCTCTATTTTGTATTCTATCCAAAAGATTCAAATGAGTTTTGGGAGCTCCTGTCCAATTGTGCGAGTTATACTCCAGCTTTGGACGAATGAAGGCCTTATAGATTACAGCCAGATCAGACGGGGAGAAGAATTTCTTGCACCTCCGAAAAAAGCCCAAACACGTTTCTGGCGACATCAAATTTGTGTTCGTTCCACAAGAGGTGGTCTGTGATGCACATGCCGAGGAATGAAAGCTGATCGGTTTTTTCAATGCAAGTGCCGCTCATGGATAGCGGCATGGGACCGAAGACGAAGTTGAATTTCGAATATTTTTTATAAATGACCAAAAATTCTTACTACCTTTGGGACATAGTAGTATTTTTTGCCTTAATTTTTGGTCATGCAAAAATTTGGTTCTACGAATATGAACGTTGCAAACCTCTCTAGCTTGTTGAAACTTTTTCCGGTTTTCCTCAGTGTGGTTGGCTTTATAATTCCGGAAGCTTACTTCTCTAACCCTAATAACATCTTTACAGTTCGAATCAAACCATGCATTTTCTTTCGGTTTGATAGATTTCACCCTATTCGGGATAAAATTTCTCATTCCGTGAAGAATTAAATTTGTTATCATATCTGCGCTGGAGTCTACGTCACTATCGAGGAAGCATAGTGACCAGTTAAAGTTCCTGAAGAAGTTATTGAGGAAGTCCCTGTTGGCTTTCACATATTGCCAAAAGGTTCTCGTAGGTGGTTTTTCTTTAAGTGAGTGTTGTTGGCATGAGAAATTTGTAGATATGCCACAATGGTCTGATGTGCCTAGGGGCGATAATACATTTACCGTGTATTTATTAGGGTCGGAGGTAAGGAACAAGTCTAGAGTGTTAGCGGTTTGACCAGCAACGTCAGGGATTCGTGTCGGCTCGTCAACTAGCTGAGTCAGTTGGATTAACTCAGCAAAGACCTCAACATACCTTCCTTCGGGTGTTGCCTGGCTCAAAAAGCGGAGCCAACTAGAACTTAGTACATTGAAATCGCCCGCAATGACGATTTCGGTGTGAGGATAATGGGAAACATTTCTTTGAATGGAGTCGGACAAAGCATAAAATTCGTTTAAAGTTGAAACTCTATCTAAATTTGGGCTCCGATAAATAAAACATGTGTGTAAGATGTGCTAATTTTCCGTGAATTTTAACCACATGAAGTTAAAATTTGTGTTTGAGCACAAACCATATTGTGGTTGGAGTTGGTACGCTAACCATCTCACTAAGTGCCAAAACAGCTGGCCTGTTTTTAACAGTGTGGACATACGCAGCACAAAAATTTTTCCTTAGCCCGCGAATATTGGTATAATCAACCCTAAATACACCAACCATTTTAACGTTCAAAAATGATATATAGATATCTATTATTTCGTCCAAGCCAAATAAATATAAATTCTACTTTTGAAAGCCGACACAACTTATTGAGCCCATAATTTTTATAAAATAAAACAAATTTAACAAATAATAAACACCTTACACAAAAACACTCACTCGAAAATTGTGAAATAGCACTTCTTAATAATTTTATTAAAATGTTTAAGTTTGAATTTGAGGATTCTTCTGCTTCCTCACGTTCATCATTCATTTAATAGCAACATTAAATAGTCCGTTTTTAATTTAAATAAATATTTTATTACAACGTTAATGTTAACGCACAACACAATCAGCCAACTATCTGAACATTTTGGTAATAGAAGCGAGTCAAAAATGAGATATCGAATTAAATACGATTCGTTTCGTATTCCCTAACCAGGTCACAGAGTTATTAAGTCTGATCCACACTCTGCCAATTGGCACAATTAACAGACTTACAAATTCGGCAGTTTTGTGCAGAAGAGAGCGCTCTTGAGAGAGTAAAATATTTCCCCTTCCTGACAATTTCTGTCCAATAAATTTTTGTAGGCAGCAATTTGTGGGCAGAAAAATTATATTTCTCAGGCTGACATTTGTCATAAACGAAAAAAAAACGTTTCGTAGTTGTTGTGGGAAAATATTAGTTGAATAAATAAATTAATCTAGAAATACTAAAATACAAAATAATTAGTTTGAAGAGAAAAAAATGTGAATTTACAGCAAATAAAGAAATAAAAAAAAATGTGTTGACGTTTAAAAATTGGGAGAAGCTCAAGCTGTTCCAGACTTTTCGGACTTTATTTATCAATAAGAGAACTTCATCCCCACTCTATAAAATTTTATAAGCTGTCAATTTCTGCCCAAAAAAAAGTCTGGATCAGACCTGTTATTATAAACTAATTATATTATAGTATAGAGGTCAGAGTTGATCATCGACAAAAAAATGACAGGCGGGAACAGAAAGAGAAAGGAACACATTGTGAGACTAAAAATTGATCATTGAAATAGTAAAAGTAATTTTTTAACAAAGTAGTAATGCAAATGAAATATTTTTTTGAACAAAAAATTATGTATAATAAGCTTCATTTTGATACCTAAATCTCATCAAGTAGGTATTAATACATATTTGTTTAAATGGGTCAAAATTGAAGGAGAACATTTTGGATAATGAACCAAATTCCTAAGCACAAGATTTGCAAAACAAGTCTCATGCTAAGCAAATACACGAACCCGGTTAAAATTGAAAAGTGAAGTGCATATCATATTTTCAAAACTTCCAGAAATGTACTGGATTTTGCACACGAATGAAGAATAAACTGTGTTGTTCAACAGTCTGCATTGCAGAGATTTTTATGTTTGCGTTTAGAGACAATTTGCTTAGCATATTTTGCGCAAGATTGAAAAACGAATTTCGATGTAAAAGTTATTTAAATTTCTTATTGTAGCACGATTCGTGCGCCACCCTGTACATATATATATATATATATTAGATATATTAGATATACCCTCCTTTCACGCCGAGCCTTTTGTAAGCCGTCAACTTAATTACAGAAAAAATTCACACAAGTCGGTTTTTACCTCTACGTTTTGTTTTAATGTTTTTTTTTTTCATTCGCAATTGGTTTTCACTGAGAGTATATCAAAAGTGATGTATACTTTTCGAAAAATATGGAATTTTATTTAGTTAAATGTTTTCGCGTATGTTTTATTACGGATGGAAAAAACCGACCGGTTAAAACCGAAACCGGTTTTGTTTCGGTTAACCGGTTTTCACCGGAGATTTGTTTACCTCGGTTAAACCGGTGATTTTTCAGAAATCCAATAACCGGCTGAAAAAAACCGGTTATTTACATTGATACTTTTATCACCACAGAAATATAAAATGTCTTGTAAAAAAATTGTCTTTCTTTCATAAAACATGCATTTTTGTGTGTGCAACTCATTGCGATACGGTTGTTGTTGACCGGCTAACGTTTGTGAACTTGAACATAATTTATTATTTAAAATAAAATTATTAACTAAAATATGTTGTCGCATCTGCAGTTTTTGTTTGTATAAGAGTATTTTACGAAGTGTAGTTTTTTTTCGAAAATAATAGTATTCTCTTTTCGAAAAATACAAATGTACATGGTCGTATGTAGATATATTTTATTTGACATGAACGTGTTTTAAGCAATAAGAAAAACTAACAATTTTTGTATATAAAACCGAAAACCGTTTATTGAAAAAAAACGTTTTTTTTGTCCGGTTGAAACCTTCCCGTTAAACCGGGATGGAAAATAAATGGAAAAACCGAAAACCGCTTAATTATGAATAACCGCCATCCCTATGTTTTATTAATGAAAAAAAACACTACACTTGTACTTTTAATCCAAAAAATGTTTCCATTAAAATTTCCCAAAAAAAAACTAATAACAGAAAAATAAAATGCACGACTGGATCGCACGAACTTGCTCTTAGGTTCGATCACATCGTATGCAAAAGATTTCTATTAAAAATCTAAATATATTTTAAGTCATTTTTAACTTAATTTTTTTTATACATATACAACATTGTTTTACTTTTGTTCTAAAATAAATTGGTATGACAATAATAAATATTTAATAATATAAGCTTAAAAAAAAGATTAAATCGGTTTAATTAAAGAAAAAATAATTCAATATTCTGAAATAAATACTTAAACTAATTTGAGCTGAAAAAAAGTACGTCATTTTATTTCTTGGATAAATTTGCATTTACGAAAAAAATTTTGTTTAAATCTGTGAAGCGGTTTTTGAAAAAAAGTTTTTTTTAAAACCTTTTGAAAATATTAAAAAATAAAAATTCAAAAACGCCAACTCATAGGTATTCAGAAAAGACATATAAATATAATTTTTGAAAAAAATTTAATGAGGAGTTTTCGAAATATAAATTTTTTTAATTTTTTTCTTAAAAATGATTTTAAAAATACAAAAAAATATTAATTAAAAATATTGGTACGCGGTATAATTTGGGCAATCTAATCCTATACATGTGTAACTATTGAAAGAATCGGTTGAGCCGTTTATGAGATAGTCGAAAGCAAACAAAAAACGGCCCTATGGAAAGTACCGTTTTTAGACATTTTTCTAATTTTTTTTCAACCATATGATCGGTTGTAGCTAAAAAGCCGCACTGATTTTTTTTATCAAAATCGTTAGAGCCGTTTCCGAGAAAAATAGGTTTGAACCTAACGGTTATATGGCAGGTACCGTTATTTTATGAGCTAAAAAAACATTTCCCCTCTGTACAATACCTAAAAAACTCTATATACCAAGTTTGAAGCAATTCGGCCCACCCGTATGGGCTGTAGGTGTCTATACATACATACAGACAGACTGACAGGCAGACATACAGACGGACAGAATTTTTAGACCATCTTTTTTCATCTTCGCTATCATCGTAATGTCATGTTTGATTGTTATTTCAAAACTTTTTTTTTCGACGAATTCATAACTTGCCTTATAGTTCTGGGCGTGTTCCCATAAGGGAAAGTTGCAAATATATTTCTTGTTGGTGTTTCATTTAAAATTGGTTCGTCTATGGTAGTTCTAGTTTTGGAGATGTTCTCAAGTAATTTCATTTGATTAAAAAAAATTACGCCTATTTTTTTTGCAACAAACCCAACTGTATTTGAAATCAATGAAATATAAACTTAATACCTACTTCCATTTAAAAACCGTGAAGCGAGCAGGCGCTTGTTACTGTGGTGGTAGATTTTTTGTATGATAGTGTAGTTTATTTCGTATGTGACCTTATTGTTTAACGGGATAGTCAATAAAAGATGTTATTTTTTTATATTACGACGTTCCGAACATGTGTATGTTCTTCATCAGTCTTTTTTTCTACGGATCAAGCATACAAACAGAAAATACATATATATATTAGTACACCACATGATGTGGAATGCCAATTAACTTACAAAAGTTAAAAAAGAAATTATTTTAATATTTTACAGCAATATCACATATGTAGGTAGCCTACAATTAAAATTGTATGAAAAACTATTACAAACTAGAAAATACAAAAACAAAACTTTAAAGTTCAATTGACAAGTATAAATCATTTAACAAAATTACTTTTTAAGCACACACACAACAAGGAACAGACACAAGGAACACAGTATTCTTTGTGTTAATAATATGCACCATCTCAAGTAAATATCTCTTAGCATGGTGTTTCTCTGGATACTGACTCTCTTCAGGTCTGGCTCATGCTTCTCTTGCAGACAGTGAAGTGCAAGTGCTTTGTGAAGAGGTGGTTACGAAGGGGATTTGCAGGTCTGAAGGAAGTTTTTGTTTTTTCTTTGTTCCTTATGGGTGCTGATAGCATACGGCTAAAGAGGAAGGAGATGTATAAAGAATAGAGAATTTGGACTGCGTCCGAACTTTCTTAATAATTCCACAGCCAATATTTGGGATGTCTTTGATTTCTCACATAACATGGGACAGGGCGAGAAGAGAATAGAGAAAAAGCTATCGTCCTCTATTTAGAATTTCCATCGAAAATTGCTAAACATCGCAACATTCCTCAAACAACTGCAAAATGTAAAACAAAAGAAGTCTATTGGTTATTTGAAAGAGTACATCGGAAGTAGGTTATCAGAACCTGATCAGTTACAATTTTTTAACAGTCAACAGGAAAAACACAAGAAAATTAATACTGAAACCAAAATCAAACAAAAGAGTAAATTGGAACGGTTAAAAACAGATTTGAAATTGAGCATGGATATGAGCTATCAAGAGAGTTGGTTCGAAAACAGAACAAATGTAGAATTGCAGTCAGACGTGAAGTGGTTGCTCTCTCTCGGGCCCAAATTTGCATTACCGATTAAGAAAGGAGAAATACCTCTGTTTAAGATCATCGCTGATGGTGAAGAGATGGTTAAAACTATGTAACAGGGTGACCAAGAAGCTGCACGCTCCAATTTCACAAACCTGGTACAGAGCTACTTCAGAACATCATCAACGCCGTATTTTGAATTTAAGTTTCTTAACAAGATATATGGAGATACTAGAAAATTTCTCAGACAGCGGAAGGACATATACAATTTCGCAGCGGATAAGGGTAATGTGACTGTCGCCATTTACAAGGCCGACTACATCAGAAAAATTAAAGACGTTATGGCTGATAGAGGGGTATACAGTGTTCTACGAAGCGATCCAACGTCAACATTACAAACGAAGAACAACGATTTTGTCAAACAGCTTTTCCAGAGTGACATCATATCAGAGTTTAAAAGAAACCTCATGACAACCTATACTGCGAATAGCCACAGAATTTATGGTCTACCTAAAATTCACAAGGTAGGTATGCCTTTGAGACCAATTTGTGCATCCAGTAGTCTTCCCTGTTATGAATTATCTAAACTCATGGTAAAACTGCTTCAAAAAATCACCTAAAACTCTTTGTATAATGTGAAGAATGCTAACGATTTCATACAGACAGTGTATCCGCTAAGTGTAGATGTGGATGATATCCTGGTTTCGTTTGATGTCAATTCATTGTTCACAAGTATACCTATACACTTGGTCTTGACAACTGTGGAGAAGAAGTGGAATCTTATAGAAGAACACACAAGAATAAAAAAGTCAATGTTCATGGAGATGCTTCGCTTCTGTATCATTGACAATAATTATGTACAATTTAACGGATTTACATTCCAGAAGAAGCAAGGTGTGCCAATGGGTAGTCCAGTGTCTCCACTTCTTGCAGATATAATCATGGACACATTGTTGGATGAAGTTTTAGGGAAGCTTACATACAAACCAAAAATTTTAACCAAATATGTGGATGACTTGTTTGCTATAATTAAGTCTTCTGAAGTAAATAATATACTAACTGCTTTAAGCTCATTCAACAATAAGTTACAATTCACGGTAGAAGTGGAAAAACAGGGTGAGCTTCCCTATCTTGATGTAAACGTAATAAGACAAAATAATCACATTGTGTTCGATTGGTGCAAAAAACCGACTTCTTCCGGCCGTCTCATCAATTATAATTCAAAACAACCAAAAGGAGTTATTAACACTGCCCAAATTTTTTTAAATCGTGTGTTAAATACCAGCGATACAATTTTCCGAAATACACATTATTCGGAACACCCTATTCTCCAATTCCTTCCCATCCGAATTAATAAACAAGTTGATATCAAATCATTGCAAGAAAGAAAATGTTCAGCCGATCCTATATAGAAGTTCTTTATACATCCCCCTCCTCTCTAACTGTACGCTGTCAGCACCCATAAGAAACAAAGAAAAAACAAAAATTGCCTTCAGACCTGCAAATGCCCTTCGTAAACACCTCTTCACAAACACAAAAGGAAAGGTTGATGATATGGAAAGATCAAATGTGGTGTACAAAATTAACTGCCTAGGAGCAAAGGGGAAAGCATGCTCTTCTGTTTATGTTGGAACTTCTAAGCAAAAATTAAAAAAGCGTCTCTCTGGCCATAGATCGGATATCAATAGCGGGGGGAGCAGAAAACAGCACTTGCTCTTCACTGTCTGCAAGAGAAGCATGAGCCAGACCTGAAGAGAGTCAGTATCTTGGAAACAGAGAAACACCATGCTAAGAGATATTTACTTGAGATGCTGCACATTATTAACACAAAGAATACTGTGAATCGCCGTTCAGATTGTGAAAATTTAAGCAGTGCATACAGCCAGCTTATTAAGAGAAACAACAAGTTTATTTAATTAAATACGTTTTGTTCGTGGTCGATGACGACTGTCTGTTCCTTGTTGTGTGTGTGCTTAAAAAGTAATTTTGTTAAATGATTTAGGCTTGTCAATTGAACTTTAAAATTTTGTTTTTGTATTTTCTAGTTTGTAATAGTTTTTCATACAATTTTAATTGTAAGCTACCTACTTATATGATATTGCTGTTAAATATTAGAATAATTTCTTTTTTAACTTTTGTAAGTTAATTAACATTCCACATCATATGTTGTACTAATATATATAAGTATTTTCTGTTTTTATGCTTGATCCGTAGAAATAAAGCCTGATGAAGAACATACACATGTTCGATACGTCGTAATATAAAAAAATAGCATCTTTTATTGACCTAAAGCCCTCAGGAAATAGTTACAGTCCGATTTTTTGTATCCACATCAACGTTGCCGAAGTGGCAAATATTTTCAAATATATGCAAGTTCATGATCAGACTTTTAGTGTACCACATGGTAGTGCATCAACTAAAAGGGTTTTTTAGCGCTTAAATAATATTAAAACCCATCGTAAAAATCGTGTTACTTATAGAGCAATAAAATCACCTTTGTCGTTTAATGGAATATAGGCTGAAAATTGCCAGCACTTCATACCACCTAAAGACTTATACTGTTAATTTAGTTAAGGCGCAAATCGAGTTTAAAGATAAAATTATGTCTATTTTTAAAAATTGGTTTTTCGTGTAATGCGGTAGTCCAGACCGCGGCTAGAAGTAACAGAAAATTAAGAAACGCGTGAACCAGAAAAATGTTCGTCTACTTCAAAGCTAACGTTAATTATACCTTATCTGTGAATAGGACATCATAAAAGTCATAGGGTAGTCTTTTAAATAAAAGCTAAAAGGGTAGTTCCCAAAATTTATAAAAACAGACTTCGTTCATATTTTCAAACACATTTTTGGGAACCAAGACGATGAAAATGGTGTTCTATGTTTATATTTCGTTTTGCTAATTTTTTTCTTTATTTTTTATAAAAAGAAAAATTTCCTTTTAACGTATATCGTTGTCAACAAAAGGTTGAAGAGAAAATAGGTTGCTCATGTGTTTTTCTGGGTTGGTTATTAGTTAAATTCGTATGCATATGATTTATATTCGAGTATAGGCTTAACCATAAAAAAAACACTCCTCCTGTTCTTTCGAACAGGGTAAAAATAAAAATATCCGTTTTTTAATTTAAATATGTTTCTTAATTAAGCGTTAGATCCCTTACTGTTGGTCAGGGGAAATCTTTGGCTATACGTGGTTGTCTTGAAATTAAGAGTTTTCTTTGTCAGGCAAACCTTTTTATAATACATTAATGTCTACTCAACTGATTTACAGTTCTTTGGCTTTTTATTTTTGATTGCAATTCGATCGTATTATTTGCGATTGAATTTAAGGTCTAAATTATTTTGTGGAGGCGCACAATCAATCTCTGTTATAATTTATGTATATCTAATACTGGTTTTGAACATTTAATTACATTCCTAGTTTTTATTTGACTAAATGCAGTTTTTTTTCAAAAAAAAAAAATAAAAATTAATTAAATAATTAAATTTGTGAATTAATATAATAATTTTTAAATTTTAATATTAATTTCATAAATTTTTTGTTGTTAATTTTGCTTATAAATTGATAGCTTCTGTCTATGTTAAAACTTTCTGCGCATATAGGGTAAATAGTAACAACATGTTTTTTTTTTGTCTAAAAGCTATATTCTTACAAATTCTGGTATTTTTTGTCTTTTTTGTTGGATTTTGTAACTAAAATATTGCTCTTTAAGCCTAGTACGCTGCTGATGCGAAACGAAAAATCCCATACAAAAATGACACGACGAAATCATGAACGAAAAATTTCGCTCTACTTTTCGTTTTCCAATACGCTGCTGAACGACGAAATGTGTAATTTTAGTGAATAGCTGTAGTAGATTTCTTAGTACAATTCTCCACTCTTTTCGTTCTCAATTTAATTGACCTGCACATTAATTGCTTGCGAAATTTTGACATTTAATTTTTTTTTATAAAATAAAATTCAAGCTCTTGTATTGTTTATTTGATTTGTATTTGGGTTTTCTCTAGTGTCTGGTTTTTCTGTGCATTTTCTGTATTAAATTATTCGAAATAAGTTCAATTCTAATTTTGTGTCAAAACCAATTTCAAAATCGACTAAACTAAATCTGCAAAATGAAAATGGGAAGTTGGAAAGAAGCACACCCTTCACATATCTTATTGGCGAACAAGATATAGCGGACCTTTATTTAGAGTGCTTATTATAACCAACTATCGACTTTTCTCATACCTAGTGCTAGTGCTTAGATTAAAAATAACCAATGTTCTTTTAAAATTAATTTATTTTAAGTGACTACTAAATAAAAATATTATAAACAAGATTCAGTAGTTTGTTCTGCAATTAACTGTCCATGTCACGATTTTTAAAATACATTTGTTACTCCGACTTTTAAATTCTATGCGACCTTTGACACCATATAAATTAAAAAAAAACACTCACCATTTCTAACTACATACCTTCAACACATAAATTTAATCAATTGCCACAAAGAAAAAATCAAATCGACCGCCCGCTACTGACAGTACGAATATGAATTTCCGACCTGGTCAGGACAAGATGTATCCGGAAGCCAAAGGTAAGCGGCCAATAAAGGTGAGCGATATCTTTTTAGAATCAGCACTTCATACTTTCAAAGGAATCATCAACATTTTTTGCAAATAAGTTGTATTAAAAAAAATAGCTCCAGGAATACGCATACATCATTCTAAACATGCGTATTTCAAGAGTGATTTTTTGCAATAATCCTTCTACCTATAAGCTTTTGATGCTGATTTTTAGAGTATAAAGTGTAGATTGCAAAAAGGTATCAACCAAGTTTTTAGTCTAACCCGTTCCAAAGTACACTCCAAAGTATTTTCAGATTATGTATTTCAAGGTGAACAGTGAATAGCTTTTGAACTATATCTTTGGAACGGGTTGTCCAATAAAGGCGAGCGATATCTTTTTTTGAATCAAAACTTCATACTTTCAAACGAAGCATCAACAAAACCAAAAGTAGTTCTGTCACCAAATTACTTTTAAATGTATTTTTTTTTGTCACCAAATTTCCTTTACATATATTTTTTTTTAAATAATTCTTGGACTTGAAAATGGTATTCGGAATTAGTAAGAAACCATAAATTAGAACTCATAACCGCTTACACCATCCCAATGAAGCACGTAGTTTTCGAATTATAGAGTGGTTTCCCTCCCTATTTCATTGATTTTCTTAAAATTGATAGAAATTTCATCAAATCGGCAGATAAACCAGTAAATAAGTCCCAAAGTATTTGCTTAATTTCCATCATTTAAACGGTTCTGAGTTTTATTTTAAATCCTCTATGTGTAACAAGAACAATTTTTAAATCCAATAATTTGGCGACAAAAAATTTTCCATCTAAAAATAATTTGGTGACAAAATTACTTTTTTTTTTACAACTTGTCAATTGTTTTTGTCAGCTTACAGAACTCTCCGCAAATATTTTTCCGCTGTGGTTTTCGTTAGCATTTCGCTCTCCTAGTGGAGACCACCGAAAAATTTCGTTTCGCATCAGCAGCGTACTAGGCTTTAAACAGAAAAACATTTAGCTAACTGATTTCCAAAATCTAAGGAACAGCATCAACTTTCGTAAAGTGTTAATTTTAGCCCTGCTCTCCCCTACACCGATTGAAAGGTGGCACTCCCAAGATCACGAATATCTAATATTAATTATTATTATATTATTAAAACTAATTATTTTTTATTATTCCTTAAGTTTTCAGGTGCAAAAATAATTTTTTGTTGGTGGCACCCAGTGGCCTAAAATGGCACTTTCTGTTGTCGCTGATCAACATGCTGCTCCATTTCTTTTCAAATTCTCTTTTGTCTCGCATTCGTTTGTGGGCCACTTGCCGTTCGTATTTATTAATAATTAAATTACATTTTTAATCAATTAGTTTGCGGTTTATAAGTTCAATTTTAATAATAAAAAACTTTTAAAGAAGAAAAAATGTAACCATTTTAGACGATCATGTGGCGGCATAAGCTAGTTTTTTTTTTGGTGTTAATTATTTATTTGGTTGAACGTAGTTTTTATTAAATTAAACTGCGAACATCTAATTATAATATTTTATTATAATTATATGGAAAATATTTTAGGAGATTGATAAGCAGTGAGGGTGAAATATTGTTTTATTTCATTGGTTGAGTTTTTTGTCTGTTTTACTCGTTGTAAATTTTTTACTTGCGAAGTAAATATAGGTAAAGTACGACAAATTTTATATTTGGAAAAAAATCGAACGAGAAAAAATTGACTAATTCTGTGTAAAAAAAAATAAAGTAAAAAACCACGCTAAGAAAACATATTTAGATCTTTCTATAAGGATTGCTATGATTACAATGTGATCGAACATAATAGCAAGCACATACCTGTGCTCCATTCGAGAATTTAATTTAATTTAATTTTATTTTATTTTATTTTCGCATGATATATTTTTTCGTGGTTCTAATAGTTTTGTATATTTGATTTTCATTGTGCATTTGAGGCGACTGGATCAATTTCTTTCGGTATGAAAAGTTGAGTTAGATTTTTTACAAAATTTTTCAAGATGAAAATTAGGTGAACTTAATTCATTTTGTTTTTTTTTTTTTGCTTAATTTCCGAGTGCATTAATTATTTTTGTTTTGGGACCGCTTTCCATTAGGGCATATTGTCTAGAATTCTGAATTATTTTTTTTACAGTGAGATAGGAGTCTCTTAGAATACGTCGAGGAAACACTGTTAAATGTGATTAAAAAAAATGTTTAAATTTTTCAGATTTCGCATTTTTCATTCAACATTTGACGCAATTTTTCACTAAATTAGCATAAATTTTCACCCGTGGATAATTTCATTCGGTAAATTTATCATCACCAGAAACAAATATCACAATTTTAATGGAGAAGCCACTTGTTTATTTATTTAAATTACTTTCAAAGTTTCCATATTTTATGCAAAATATAAATAATCGCTGCCGCGAAATAAAGTAAATAGTAATAAGGTCGAATCGGTTTTATTTCGCAATAAAATCGAAATAGAGGCGTTTTGTTTTTTTTAGTCGACTCTATTTCCTACAAAAATGGTAGGGGAGCAGGCGTAGAATTTGTTTGCAGTGAGCTAGGGGTCTCTATAGAACAGCAACAAAAAATGTTTTAATGTTCAATTGTGGCCCTCTAGTAAAGCTTATATAGTATATGTATATATTAAAGACAATAATTAACACGGTTTTAATATGAAAATATTAGTTTTTCTTTTTTTGACATATATTTAAAATTTGCAATATTAATACACGATATAGGCCCACATTATGAATAGCGAATCGAACATTCGATAAGTTGCGAATAATTTAGCGAACTTCGATTATCGCAGTATTATTAATAGCGAACTCCAACGTTCGCTTAAAATAAATGCTGCCAAAAATAAATTCCAATAAGAAACATATGTTAAACGTCAAATGCTGTTTGTGTTGCATTGTATTTTGTGAAATTTTTGTTTGATGTGCTTGATTCTGTATTTTTCGATCAATATTTTGTCTTCCATTAGATTTATTTTGTACTTCTGAATGAACAAGGATACAATGAAATAAAGCATTTATTAAAGCCAACAATTTCCTATGCAGTTTAGTCTCATATAAAATTGTATTGTACATTGAGATTTCTTGGAAGTGGTTGCTACCAAAACTATTTCGTTAATGATTTCGACTTGGGGCTTTCACAGTCAACTGGTGTCAGTCGACAAGGTGCAGTAAGGCCCGACACAAGTAGCAGTCAGATTTAACGTATATATTCAGTTTTTGTATGATTACATACTTGCTTTTTAAAGCCATTTTTCGTATCATTTGATGACTTTGAATCCAACAACAACTTGAGTGTGCTACCACCAAGTTTTTTCTCAATTATTTTTGGCTGGAATTAAAGAAAATTATAAAACACAATTTGCACATAAAAACCATATTTCTTTTTTCGGTTATTAAGAAAAATAACTAGCTACAGGTTAATAAAAGTAAATTCGAAAGTTTTATCAACAATTAATAGAAAATGTTTCAATGCACAACAATTCGCTACCTTATAACTAAATATTTTGATTCGATAATATATCACACATACATGGTTAGATTAGCGAAGATTCGCACTTTGTAATCCCTCGATAATCAAATTCGCTAAAGTTTTGACATTTGAAGTGAGCTAAATTTAAGCGAATCGCTATTCGTTATACGAAATTAGCGAATTTGCAAGATTTTAAGTTCGATTCGCTATTTATAATGAGGGCCATAAACGATTCGCTGCAACGAAAATCTGTTTTGACAGTTCTTGTCAGTACATCCCTCTGCGTGTGTTCTGATAAGTTTTTTTTTGTACCTATGTACTTTTTTTGGGGGAAATTTTATTGAAAACAAGTTTTGGATTAAAAGTACGAGTGTATTTTTTTTCAATAATAAAACATACGTGAAAACATTTAACTAAATGAAATTTCATATTTTTCGAAAATATGCATATGTTACACCACTTTTAATATACCTATTTTCTCTCAGTAAGAACCAATTGCGAATTTAAAAAAAACGTATTTTAACAAAACGTAGGTATAGATAAAAACCTAATTGTGTGAAAGGGTCCCCAATTTTCCCGTTACTTCCTGGTTTTCCACAATAACTTTTAATGTTTAGTTTTAATTTCTTCAATTTTAATATTTCTTCGTTTTGCACAATTTTCATCAATTTCACTTTCGGATAATCAGTTCGGTTTTAAGGCGGGACATGACACAATTCATGCCACGTCTAAACTAGTTTCTGATATCCAATGGAACAAAACTAAAAAGCAGTGTACGGGTGCCTGTCTGGTTGATTTGGAGAAGGCCTTCGACACCGTATGGTTAGAAGGTCACTTTCTAAAGCTAACCAGACTAGGTATAAGTAAACCTCTATTGTATATGCTTTATGGCATGCTAAATGGTAGAAAGTTTGTTGTCAAGAGTGGCAACGTAACTTCTACCGCAATTTTTAATATTAACAATGGTCTTCAGCAGGGAGCGGTTAACTCGCCGATTCTATTCAGCATTTACAAGCGATCTGATAGGTAGTCTAACTCAGGCAATTGTGTACGCCGACGATCTTATTGCGTACAGAACAGCTAATACAGTTGAGGTCATCAAAATTCTTCTGCAGAGTGACTTCGACAAGATTCAGCGATATTGTGATGACTGGAAGTTGAAAATCAACTTCCAGAAATCAAAAACTATTTTGTTTAGGACTCCGTTGTCTAGCGCCTCAAGGGATACTAGAAAGAACTGGCGCAAGCTGGTGATCGTAGGGCCACATGGACATCCACTGGCGAGTATAAGTGTTGTAAAGTACCTTGGCATCTGGTTGGATCAGTACCTGTATTTCGACAGACATATAAGTGCTGCCTGGGCCAGGGCTAGGGGAGCCTTTGCCTTGACAAAACGACTGTTTTATAGCAGCCGTGTTGACGGCAGGGTGAAGGTGATTTGTTACATGGCCCTCATCAGGCCGATGATTGCCTACGGATGCCCGGTGTGGTTCAACGTTGCCCCATCTCAAATGGAAAAGATTCGGGTGTTTGAGAGGCAATGTCTTAGACGTTGCCTTGGATTACACAGAACACCAGAGTCGGAGTACACAAGATATTATTCCGACCAGGCTCTACACAACGGAGCCAACATAAACAGAATAGATAATTTTTGTTTAAGCCGATTCGGGGTCACACTGCAAGAGCGATGTCCTCAACCAACAGCTTAATCTTTGGGGCTTACTACCCCAATCGCTGTAATAAAATACAACACAATGTGTCTCTTAAAGTAAAAACAACATTATGTATATGAGATTTTAGGTTATTATTTTCGCGGATGATATTCATATTACATAAAGTTTAAATTTTTCGGAACTTACCGCGTTAAATGTTAGAAATATTTCCAATTTCTTTTTCCCGACACGTTTCGAAGAAGTTTTTTCTGATGCTGGAGGTAGCGAATGTTTCTGTGAGCTGGGTTTGGGTCTCAATGTTCTTTGTTTGTAGCGGTAGCCATTCTTTTCAAGTGCAATATCTATATGCTTCAACTCTTGTTTAAGGTGTTCGGGGTCACAAATTTTGTGAGCACGGTTCACAAGAGCAGATACAACCGATGTTAAGTTGGCTGGGAGATGGTGTGATGTAGCATGTAAATATCTGTCCGTATGAATTTCTTTTCGGAACACTGTGTGGCCGATCGAACCATTCTGCTTTCTTATGACTTTAACGTCCAGGAAAGCTAGACTTTTCTTGTTCTCTTTCCATTGTAAATTTGTCTCTTTCGTGGATGGAATTAAGATGTACCAGAAAACTTTCTACCTGATCCTTCTTGAGTACGCAGAAGGTGTCGTCTACGTACCTTTTCCAAATAGTTGGTTTTATTAATGATGTTTCCAATGCCAATTCCTCAAAGTCTTACATCCAAACGTCTGCAATTATTGGTGCAATAGTTGAGCCCATTGCAACACCATCAATTTGTTAATAATATTTACCACTATATAAGAAATAGCCTGATGTAAGGCATGTGTCAATTAACTCTATTAACTCAGAGTTGTTTTGAGAATGAGACAGTTTCGATTTTATAACATTCAGGGTTTCTTCGATTGGAACATTGGTAAATAAGGAAGTAACATCAAAACTAATCTATATTTCATCTGGTTTAATGTGGAAGTCCTGGATCATAGACACGAAATGTTCCGAGTTTTTTACCATCGAGTTTGAATTTTCAATTAGTGGCTTAAGCTTAAAGGTAAGGAGAGCTAAAAAACAATAACTAAAACAACATCCATCAATCGCCAGTCTCATCCCGTGACCACGAAGTTTGAAACTTCTTCGAAACGTCGGGAAAAAGAAAAAGAAATTGAAAATATTTCTAACATTTAACGCGGTAAGTTCCGAAAAATTTAAACTTTATGTAACATTATGTATCTTTTAAAAAACGTCTATATTAATTTAAATTAATAAAATAATGTAAGTCATACAAAAAAAACACTAAAAACAATCAATAGTCGGACAATGTTTCAATTCGATAGTAAGCAGCTCTTCTTCGTCTTTGTGCCATATTCAAGCCCAATGTTTGCTTTTTGCATTCGGAATTCTGTTTTTGGATTTGTTGTTGTTGTTGTGTGTTGATCCGTTTTGAACTGTTTTATTCGAATGTTTGCCTCTTGGAAGACGAATACTTTTTGCTTCAAGCTTATTCTTTGTCTCTTTGGCGCTAGGTTTCTAGTTTCGGAGGTATCGTCAACTGCAGTTGCGCGTCGTTTCACTCTGTCATGAAATTATTATTAAGGAAATTACATTTTTCCTTGTAACCGAGGAGAGTTGAATCTGTAATGCAGAAAGCTGGGCGGTGAATAGAAAAAAATACGAATTAGTGACCTTATATTGGATGTTATTTTATTTTCCTCTGATTCGACATCTTTTCGTTTCCTTTCGATAGATTCTTCCAATTTCTTTAGGTAAATACAGGAAAAAATGATATTATTAATAAAAGTTTGTTTGGTTTTAAAATAATTAAACTTACCCTTGAGTTTCTCCCGTCAAGTACTGTAATCTTCACTGAAAATCTTTTAAATTGTCTGGATCACTGATAAAAGCCAAGCCATTTGAAGGCTTTCTACTCAACATATGCAGGCCGTACAGAAGACACTATACATGAGGGAATTGGAATTTATGGTGAGAAGCTTTATGAACAGATTCTAATAAAGGCATTGGAAGGTATTCCTATATTATAAAAAAGAGAAAAAAAATTATTCACAATCCAAGCAAAATTCAAACCATTGACCTTTAGAATAATGTATAGGTTGCATTAATTCTGTAGGCTGATTCTAAAAAGCGCGGCGGATCGCATGGAAAGCGATACCTTTATTTTCCTTTTATATGTCGGCTATTTCCATGTTAATTTTATTTTTATTTTTTAAATTTTCCTATTGGAATTCCAAAAATTATGACAGCAAGTTCCAGACGAATTGTTTGTTTTTTTTGTGAGAAATCCCAATATTTATAACATGTCTTATGTTTTAACATTAAGAAAATAAGATTTAAAAAAAAACAGATTTTATTTGTAATAAGTCAAAACAAGAGAATAAACTCTGTGCATTCAATTGAAGTTTGCTGCCATTCTTCTATTTTTAGCCGAAAATATAAAGAGCGTTGGTCAAGCCTTCTACGTCCACATGGCTGCTAAGCCCACAATATCAGGTTATTCCTACGATTCCACCGAACTTTAATCTCTTGTAGATTTACTAATCTCAAAAAGTGTTTCCACAGCTCCAAAAGTAGGTTAATTTTGACAAAACTATTCAAAATGCATATACCGTTTCATTTTCTCTTATGATGTAGAAGTGAGACAGGAAACTTCATGTGTGTCAACCGAAGAAAAAAATGTACTTTCTCGACGAATGTGTTCATTTCGATATGGAAATGGGGTAGTTCGATTGATGATTTAAATGAGATTTATTTTAATCTTCATCTGAGAAGATTAAAATTTGTATGGTAAATCCTGAAGATTTGTAGGAGATTTAGCTAAATCTACTTAAATCTCGGTTTAGTGGTCGGTGGAAACGTAGTATATGGGTGAAGTGTGGAGTTTTAGTCAATATTCCTTTCGCTTTCATTAAAATGGCTGAGGTAAAGCGAAACGATTTTTGGAATCCGAAAATACAAAAGCGCCAACAAAAGTGATCCGCGGCTCTTTTTTTAATCTACTGCATGATGAGGTTTCTGATATTTGGCACTGGCAGTACGAGTAGTAGCGATATGCGGGTTCTGGAACAAATGGTTGTCGGCAAAACCTTTGCGTAAGCTTTTCCATCTGTCCTACACTACAGGTCTCTTTCCGAGTGCATGGAAACGAGAATTTATCTAGCCTGTCCCTAAAAAAGGCGAATCTTCTTCACCGTCTAATTACCGTGCAATTGCACTTACGTCCCTTCTTTCCAAGGTCTTCGAAACGCTGATTAACTATCAGCTAAAGAAATATCTTGAAGAACGAAAGCTCCTCAATGACCGGCAGTATGGCTTTCATAGCAAAAAGACTACTGGTGATCTGATGGTATATCTCACCGAACAGTGGCACAAATCTTTACCTCGTTTTGGAGAAAGTAAGATTATTGCAAACTACCTTTTCGGACTGGTGTGTCCCAGCGATCCGTATTGTCTCCGATCCTTTTTGTCATTTTTATTAATGATCTCTTATCTGGAACTTCTAATCCACTTAATTGTTTTGCTCCTTGTTCTTCGGATGTGGAACTGCAACGGCAGCGTATGGTAAGCTCATTAAATTCTGATCTCGACAGCATTGTCCAATGGGGGATAAAAAACCGCGTAGAATTTAATGCTTCAAAAACTCAGTCCTGTCTTCTGTCGTTAAAGCAGAACCCATCCCCCCATGCCGCTATCCATGAGCTGCACTTGCGCTGAAGAAACCGATCAGCCTTCAGTCCTCGGCATGTGCAGACCTACTCTTGTGGAACGAATACATATTTGATGTCGCCAACAACGCTGCAAAGTGTTTGGGCTTTCTTCGAAGGTGCAAGAAATTCTTCTCCCCATCTGATCTGGCTGTAATCTATAAGGCCTTCATTTGTCCAAAGCTGGAGTATAACTCGCACAATTGAGCAGAAGCTCCCAAAACTCATTTCAATCTTTTGGATAGAATTCAAAATCGAGCTCTAAGAATGATTGGCGAAAGAACTATAGTGGAAACATTTACATCTCTAGAACACCGTCGGAATGTTATATGTCTCTCACTATTTTATCGCTATTTTTATAAACAATGTTCAAGCGAAATAGCAAGTTGCATTCTTCCCTTAAATTTTTCAGCCGTAATACTCGCGTTTCTAGGAATGCTCATCAGTTTACCCTTGCGCCCAACTTCGGACATACTATTAAGTACAAAGAATCTTCCTTTAGCCGTACAACACGAATGTGGAATGCTTTACCATGCTCGATTTTTCCCTCCCATTTTGATATTCTAAACTTCAAAACTAATGTACATCGTTATCTCCTTTTAAATCCTTACCTATTTTCCTAAAGCTCGCACTGTGCTCGATCATATTAAGGGTAGTCAAAATCCCTTTAGTGCGCGCACAATATAAAAAAAAAATCTAAAATGTTATGAAAATTTGGTTTGGCGATAAGAGCACGACTATCAAGATGTCTGTCTCATCGAACATATTTTCGATTGTCTACATTCGCCATATTTTTTCCAAATACAGCATTATTACAGAGTTTACGCTGATCCTTTTCAAACTTAGTGGTTGCTTTTTTCTTAGTCCATAGGTTAAATCAATGTATTTTGTCAACCATTTGAATTGTTTGAATTGCATCACTCTGTGAATTTTCTTAAGCACAAAACCACTTTCAAGGCACTGAATTAAAGTTTTGTAATGTATTATATAATTTACCTTTTTATTATTTAAATCGGCGATTAATTTTTTCTCTGATTTGCCAGACAGTGAAGTTTTTGAAGAACAGAAGGGAAGATCTAAATGATGAGGTACGAATCTAAATGAAACTAAGAAAAGGAATCGTAGTTCTATAAACTCTCCCGGATTACTATTTATAAAGATTTTTTTTGAATTTGAAATATATTTCTCTGTTGAGAGAAGGCCCTTTGATATTGCCCAGCTCTTTTATTAATGCGAGTCATACACGCTTAAATTATGGAAAAGAATAGGAATAAATATAAGTACCTTATAATTCAAATTACATTTTGAATGTGCGTATGCTCTGAATTTCCGACTTAAATGGTGATGGTGATGGTTCTGAACCTTTGCACTTCCCCACTCTGGTTTCTTACAGATATGACATGTTGTTGCCTATTGAAATTTGATTTCGCCCTGAGGTTACCCGCTTAAATTATGGAAAAGAATAGGAATAAACGTAGGTACCTTATAATTCAAATTACATTTTGAATGTGTGTATGCTCTGAATCTCCGACTTAAATGGTGATGGTCCTGAACCTTTGCACTTCCCCACTCTGGTTTCTTACAGATATGACATGTTGTTGCCTATTGAAATTTGATTTCGCCCTGAGTTATCCGCTTAAATTATGGAAAAGAATAGGAATACATTTAGGTACCTTATAATTCAAATTACATTTTGAATGTGCGTATACTCTGAATCTCCGACTTAAATGGTGATGGTCCTGAACCTTTGCACTTCCCCACTCTGGTTTCTTACAGATATGACATGTTGTTGCCTATTTAAATTTGATTTCGCCCTGAGGTGTTATAATCATTTTGATTTTTTTAGCCAAATGATTTTGGTAGATATTTTTGGGTTCTTCAAGCAAGTTCGCTCTGAAAAGCCGGGTAATCTTCACTTAGAAAAAACAAAAAACATTTGTATTACATTGCCAGACAATTTTCATATAACACACAAAATTAAACTTTAAGAATAATTTAACTTACTGGATTTGAATAGTTTATTTAAAGATGCATCAAATGAACATTTGACAAAATACGACACAGCAATCGGAACATGTTTTTTAATGGTAGCTATCTATATCCAGCATACTCAGTCTGCATAAATTGTAAATGATACTTCAAGCGATCTTGATTGATGTTCAAATTGGAGTATATTATTTGATGTAGTTGGTAGCGTTGTCACAGTTTTATTACACTCATTGTCATGTTTCTCAAATACCTTGTCGTGCTAAACGTTTGCAGGCAAGAATTACACATACTGATAGTTTGTTATAATTTTGTTTGACAACCTTTTAATAATTATTTCTTTTTTATTAATTTTTTCATTATTAATAATATTTATACAAAAATAATGGTTGCAATCCCCTTCTTGTATAAGTAGTAAATTTATATGCTATTCTCTCTTGTGTTGAGAGTTGTAATATGGACCCACAACTCTATAATTTTCTCCAGATTATTTCTGTCTCCGCTCGCAAAACAGTTATACTTATTATAGGGTTGAGTGTTTCGAAGACCGATTTGTCCTTAAGTTTCAAAGGGAAAACTAAAATTTTAAAGTTAATTTGAATTCCATTCATTACGTCATTCACGCCGTCTTCAATGTTTTCAATCTGTTAATTGATCGTTCTATGAGGATTTTCATCTATGGGATAAAGATCTGATATAACTGCCCATTTGAAACAAAGTTCATCATTATTTTAATCATTAACGCCGGAATGTTTTAATTCAATGCTTTTCGGAAGGCTTAAGTAACTGGAACCTCTGAATGGCTTATATTCCTTAATATTGACTTCAATATGTTTTATGCATAATAGAGCCCATCCAGGAGCTCTGTCCTGAAACACTTTACTTTTAACCGCAATTGTTTATGAGAGATACGCGAGAAGCCTCGGATAACGACCCCCCTCAAATGGCAGCCAGACCCGGAACGAAAATGGACTACTATGAGTATGCACCTGGAATGTAAGGGAACTCTATACGCCAGGTGCTACTCAAAAACTTGAATCTGTCCTCTCGCGGTACAAGGCAGACTTTACCGCGATCAAGGGGATACGATGGATAGGACCAGGTATAACGAAAAGAAAAGATTGCGACATTTATTAAAGCTGTCATCAAAGAAAGCACATGTTGGGATGCGGATTCGTCGTTGGAAATCGACTCATGTCGAAAGTTATCGATTTTAAGCCGATTAGCGATTGCCTGGCTGTGATCCGCATCAAAGCTACCTTCCAACACATCAGCCTAATATGTGCACACGCCTCTACCGATGAAGCTGATGAGTTTAATAAGGAGGAGTTTTACGACCTCCTGGACGGAGCCTGTCCGGAGTACGATGTCAAGGTCGTGCTCGGAGAATTCAGTGCAAGAGTCGGGAAAGAAAATCTCTTTGGGGAATTAGTTGGAAAGCACAGCCTCCACGAAACGACAACAGATAACGGCTTCCGACTAACCGACTTTGCTGCAGCTCGTATTACGGTGATAAGTAGCACTAGGTTCCCCAGAAGAAGGATACACACAGCAACCTGGCGATCTGCAAATGGTCGAACCGTCAACCGAATCGACCACGTGCTAATTGGGGCAAGGTATACATCAAACATCTTGGACGTGCGAACCTTCCGAGATGCAAACGTGGACCCTGACCACTTAATTGTTGTGACAAAATTCAGAGCCCGACTGTCAAACGAAAAGAAAACGAAGACCGCCCAAAGGAAGAAATTCAACATCGCCTGCCTTAGCATATCTGAGAAAGCCAGAGACTACAGTGAGCAATTGACCGGGAAACTCTCTGCCGTACCCCAGCCACAGCGTCAACCACCAGTGGAACCAGTATCGCGACATCATTAGGGAGACAGCCAGGACCACCATAGGCTACCAACCACCCACGAAAAAGAACGCGTGGTATGATGATGCATGCGCGGTATTGAAGCAGAAGACGGAAAATGCACGAATGCAAATGCTGCAACGGAAAACAAGAGCAGCAAGGGAGGAGTACCGTGAAAAGAGAAGGGACGAGAAAAAACCCTGCGAAGAAAGAAAAGAGCATCCGCAGCCTCTCAGCTCAGGTATCTCGAGGAATCTTGCACCGCCACCAATACCCGCCGGTTCTACAAAACAGCCAAGCAACTGGCATCTAGTTATAGGACTGGCACGCAAGCTCTTCGAAACAGCGAAGGGAACCTAATCACCGAAGCACAGGGAATTGCAGACGTGTTTAAGCAGCACTTCCAGCAACTGGGGGTGGCCGTGGCGCGATAGTTGTGTATTCGCCTGTCAACCTCATGGTCACAGGTTCGATCCCTGCCGTAGTCTATGTATTCTTATTTTTCCATTAAAAACCAATTCTAAAAATAAATGTCATACAATGAGTTGCTGGTTTACTTATCACATGCTGTTTAGGCATAGAACTAACAACATGTGTGAGTAAAACTAGTGTACCGATAAAATATGACAAAGAATAAAAAAAAAAATTAATGGGAATTGTAAGGGACATCGATAAATAAGACAGGGAAATTTCTCCGCATTAGTTAGGCCGCCATCCCTGGAGATAAAATCTGAGACAACAACCACCTACAGTCTCCGAATATCGCGCCACACATCTTTCCTATCATTCTTTCTCTTCCTTAACCTCACCCTCACGCCCGCGCTGTGTTGAAACATTTAAAGGGTATTCATAATCCCTTGAGCGCGTGTAGATTATAAAAAAAAAAAAAAAAAAAAAAAAAAACTGCTTAATGGGCATTATGTAGAGGAAGCAACGGGAGAACAAAGAAGTATGAGACCAGTCAATGAATATCCAGTAGCATCGCCCAGTACTGAACAGGTTAAGAAAGCCATCCACACGCTTAAGAACAACAAATCCGCCGGCTCGAATGGCCTACCTGCGGAACTCTTCAAGTATGGAGGAGATGTCCTGGTAGGGCGCATGCACCAGCTCATCAACCAAGTGTGGGAGGAAGAAAGCATGCCCGACGACTGGTCAAATAGCTCCATATGCCCAATATACATCAAAAGCAATCCTATGTCCTGTAAAAACTACAGAGGCATATCCCTGCTTAATGCTGCCTACAAGATCCTATCCAACGTAATATGTGAGCGTCTAAAACCTTTCTGCAACACTATCATCGGCACGTACCAGTGTGGCTTCAGGCCAGGCAGATCAACGATAGACCACATCTTGACATTGAGCCAAATCCTGGAAAAGACCAACGAATTTCAATTCGTGAAGCACCATCTTTTCATCGACTTCAAAGCCACATATGATAGCATAAGTCGCCAAGAGCTTCTATTGGCGATGTCGGAACTCGGGATCCCGAAAAAACCGATCCAGCTATGCCTCATGACGTTACAAAATACGCTGTGCAACGTGCAAATGGGAAACAGCGCATCTGAGCTTTCCAGACGTGTACAGGGTTCAGACAAGAGATGCGCTATCATGTGGCTTCTCCAACATAGTCCTGGAGCAGATAGTACGCAAAAGTGGTGTTAACCTGGAAGGCACTATCTTCTACAGGTCTTCCCAACTGCTTGGTTATGCAGACGACATCGATATCATCGGCCTCTCCAAGCGAGCTGTACTTGAAGCATTCGCAGCTATTGCTGAACAGGCGAAATGCGTTGGTCTTGAAGTGAATGAGGACAGAACCAAGTATATGCTATCCACAAACAAAGCCTCGGACAAAACGCCACTGTTGGTAGCAGTAATTTTTTCGAGGTAGTCAAGGAGTTCACCTACCTTGGAACAAACATCAATTCCGCGAACGCCACCTTAGTGAAAATCCGACGAAGAACTACCCTAGCGAACCGCTGCTAATTCGGTTTGGCCAAATAAATAGGTTCAAATCTCCTGTCTCGAAAGACAAAGTCCACGCTATACATAACGCTAATTTTACCAGTTCTACTCTATGGCGCCGAGTGCTGGTTGATAAGTAAAAAAGCGGAATTGATAATGGGCACTTTCGAGAGAAAAATTGTTCCGAGGATATTTGGTTCTATATGCGAAGAGGGCGAATGGAAGAGAAGATTCAATCGAGAATTGCCACATCGAGGGAATGGACAACAACGCTTCAGCCAAGAAAATCTTCGAATCCTAGCCCGCAGGTTCGAGACGACCAGGAAGACCGAATCTCCGCCACAGGGACCAGACGACGACTGGAGGGAGCGTGCGAGGGACCGCAATCGATGGAAGACCGCAATGTGTCAGGCAGCGACCCTCCATGGATCGAGAGCCGGATAAGTGAGTAAGTAAGCAAATAGTTCAATGCTGAACTTTATTATGTCAGTTTAACAACTCTTTAAAAATTTAGTAATTTTTATAACCCCTTCATCTGTGTCATCCAAAGATAAGATTTCCACCTTACCTTCAAAACAATGTCTTATTTTGTAAAAGCGAGTATTATTGACTGGAACTTTACCCTTTCACTTATGCTCATTTGCTTGTTCATTTGTATGCTCATCTACGTTTTCTCGATGAAGAACTTGGATGGGGCACGGAATCATTCATGTGTTTTGGGAGTTTTCTCTTGTTGCTAGTTGACGGATCAGTTACTCGCTCTTGAGAGAATGTGTTAATATGCTCTTTACAGAAGTGTTTAACATCAAATCTTTCGCGTATATGTTTTGTCACACTGATAACATTTAATTTTATCTAGCTGCCATGAGCAGCTCTTACGTGCCTAAAAAGAGTATCATTTCGCGTAAATTTAGCACTGCATACGTTGCACACAAAATTCTCCATTTTATTGTTTAAGTTATTAATTTTAACTTTCGCAAAAACAGACGTTTCTAATATATGAATATAATATCTTTTTATTTGATACTTTTTTTAAAATAAAGTTGACAACTGATGTTGGAAGTAATCTCTTCTGCAAACGATGTGGAATACGGTTGATACAATATTACAATTTGAAAGGAATACATCGCATTGTTATATTTATATGTTGGTATTACAATTGCTATGAAACTACGATCAATTATTTACTCCTATACTATCTATACATACTGCCCTATCGAGGTAACCGTCGGAGCGGAATTTTCTCCGCAAAGCATCTTCGTCGGAAATTCAATTTTAGTTCGAAGTAGCTGTTATCGGAAGAAATTTTAAAGAAATACGACGACGCATTGCGATGGATATAAACTTCAGGCAGAGATGAGCAACTTATCTGATATATCGAAAATGCGATATATTTTCGATAGTTTTTTATTAAATAAACACAATAAACGTTTTAAAGCATGCAAAATTGGCGAGAGAGTGTTATTTATTGTTTATAGAAACTATTTTTTTAAATTATAATGCGATAGAGTTTTTAAAAAAATGTAATTAGATGCACCGATTTTAAAATCAAAACTATCGAGTAAAGTCCCCTCCCTATTTACAAACACATGTTTTGTCTCCGTTTGAACTGACAACTATGGGATAATTTGAAAAAAAAAAAACTTTTATTTAGAAATTAAGAGAACATTGCAAGAACGAAAACAATATACGCTGACTACCTAACGCAGCTCTAATTCTATAATTCCCTTCAAGATTGAAGAAAAACTTTCGCCTAAATAAAAATACTATTGCTTTTGTTTTGTTTTTGTTTTATTTGTTCAACACAAATACAAAACCTTTAAAAAATATATGTTTTCAAAACTAAAACACAGCCACAAATTCTGCTGTCCTTCTTGTGTAATTTTAGATATGCAATATCGGGATATTCGCTGGGCAGAGATTCATCGTCATTGCTGTGAACTTGTTTATTCGTTTTGCCTAAAAACAAAAACCCCACAAGTTAACGTACATAAGGTTTATTTTTACATTTTAATAAACAATTTCTTTAAAAAAAAACACACTTTCCGCAACGAGAACTTGTCGGAGGACTTCGGAGAATATTTTGTTTGTATCTGTCATAAATAAAACCATTAAAAGTACTTCATCGCATACAAATGGCATGCGTTGACTTTCGTCGGACACAATTTCCGATCAGCCGATCGGAGAATTACCTCGAAGCAAAATGTCTCCGATTCGTAGTAAATCTGATATAATTCCGCTCCGACACGGTTACCTCGATGGGGCAGATAAAGAGGAGTCATTGCGCATAGGCAACATCTGATTGGCTTTTCTTACGTCCACCACTACTTGTATGTTTGATCACGTGTGGGGGTAAGAGGTAAGCTACTGGGAAATACATGTGTTATGGGGATGTGTATGTTTAATAATGATTTGGGGTCTTTCTTATGTTAACCGCCATGTGCATGTTCAAACAAATATTTTCCTGGATAATTTTATACGCTTTCAGAAAATTTGTGTAGGAAAAATTTGAGTAGTGATACTTTTATAAAAAAAAAAAAAAATATGCCTTAGAGAAAACATATCAACAACGATCAACATATGAGTGGAAATTTTTTAAAATTTAAATAATTTCATATATTAATATAATTTATAACCATATTCCTAGAGTAAAATAATACTTTTTATACATACATAAAAGAAAAAAGGAGAAAAATTACATTTTTTTAGATCAGATATATTTATTTTATTAATTTTACAAGTTTACAGAATTTTGTTTTTATCGATCCAAGAGTTATTTTTAGTTGGGAGTCCCAGCTTTTTTACAAAAACATTGTTTCGTCTCGTTTGTAGTTACAATTTTTTCAACTAAATATACACCTCCACAAGTAGTTTTCAGTCCAGTTGGGTGTATAGCCTTTTTCAAATGCAGGTTTAAACTTGTTTAATCTAATTCTTACTTAATCACCAACTTTGAATTTACGTGCACTTACTGCTTCTCTCTTATTTTTGAAAAGTGTTAATAAGTTCTTTGAATTTTTCTTGTTTATATCTTCAGCAATTTCATATCATAAAGCAATTTCATATAAATATTTATGCACTTATAGCTTCCATTAAAACTAAATTCCTTCCACACTTTTTCCTTAAAAGTTATATTAAATCTTTAAACAATTGAAGAATTCAATGAGCTAAATGTGGAGTAGTGATTATTTTTATATTTTTCCATCAAAGTTTTGAAGTTTGTCTGCAAGGTTTTTGGAACCCTAGAAGAATTATTAAATATTTCCTCCATTCATTTTGAAATAATAATGCACATTTGCACCCAGGTGAATTTTGAAAACGTATCGATAACTGTCATCAAATAATTAAAACCATTTCAACAAGATCTGCTTGTCATAAGCTTTGTAAATATATATAACCTATAGTAATATCATGAGGTAGCTTTTATTTACGCTGGATAACGACTCGTGAGGGCGCTAGTTTCTACATTAAATTTAGCAACATTGTCAGATTTGTCGCAACATTTTGAATATACACACCATTTTAGAATGAGCAGGGTATATTATGTACATTACCTATATTAATAAAGGAGTAAGAGAGTTCATTAAAAAATATATTTTTTATTGTCATATCAAGGCCAAACAACAGATAAATTGCAAGTAAATAGAAAAATATTCAGTGCGTGTGTGTTAATTTTACATTTAATTTCGTTTTGTTTTGATTTATTTTTGGCAATTTTTTTCTTACATTTTTTTTAAGTTCAAGTTCAAGGTGTTTCAAGGTGTTTCGATAAGAATAAGAAAAATAACATCTTAATAATAATAAAATAGTGAAAAATGTCCAGTTGAATGTGGGCAGATTACATACATACCTACATAATTGTTTTGTGAATTTCAGTTTGTGCTGTAGGTAGTATTTTGTGTAAATTTCGTGGATAAAATTTAGATATAATTAAAACGCCTACAATGCAATTCTATTTGCATATGGAATTTTATTAATTTTAAGTGTTGTGAACATATAAAATCTGTGAAGTGTCAATAATTACGTATGTACATACTTACATACCTTCTTTGGTATCTTTAATGTGGAGTGAACATGTATTTTTGTTTTTTTTCGTATAGTGCTTGTAACGGGTGATTTTTTTGCTACTTGGTTTTTGACGTTTATATTTTTGACAGATCACACATGACAAATTCCACGAACATTTGACATTTCGATTCAGTATTGTTTGCCATTTCATCATGAATAGACTTACGCCTGAACAACGTTTGCAAATTATTGAAATTTATTATCAAAATTCGTGCTCTGTAAAAAATGTGTTTCGCAAGCTACGTCCGTTTCAGCGACGAGGCTCATTTTTGGCTAAATGGATACGTGAATAAGCAGAATTGCCGTATTTGGAGTGAAGAGCAGCCAGAGGCAATTCAGCAGCTACCAATGCATCCCGAAAAATGCACTGTTTGGTGCGGTTTATGGGCAGGCGGCATCATTGGGCCGTACTTCCTCAAGGACGATGAAGGCCGCAGGGTTACGGTCAATGGAGAAAGGTATCGTTCGATGATAACAGATTTTTTTTTTGCCGAAACTGCAAGAATTGAACTCGGTCGACATGTGGTTCCAACAGGACGGTGCCACATGCCACACTGCACGCGAAACCATGCATCAATTGAGAGGCGAATTTGGTGAGCAGTTGATCTCACGTTTTGGCGCAGTCAATTGGCCACCAAGATCATGTGATTTGACCCCGTTAGACTATTTTTTGTGGGGCTATGTTAAGTCTATTGTCTATGGGGACAAGCCAAACACGATTGCTGCCTTGGAAGCCAACATTGAACGCGTCATTGGTGAGATTCCGGCCGAAATGTGTGAAAAAGTTTGCCAAAATTGGACCTTCAGAATGGACCACCTGAAGCGTAGCCGCGGGCAACATTTAAGTGAAATTGTTTTTAAAAAGTAAATGGCAGAAATTGATTTATCGATCCAAATAAAAATTTCATTCACTTTTTACAAGTTTCTGTGTTTTTTTGAATTTTCAAAAACCAAGCTCTTAAAAAATCACCTTTTATTAAGTGTTTTTTTTAAATAATAATTAAGAAAGGTGTGTGAATTTATTGGAAGTATAGCCTGTACAATTAAAAGTCAGCTGTTCTTTTTAATAAATACATATAGCCTTTTAAATTACATCAAACAGTATCTTATAATTTGTGTAGTATCTTAAAATATAACAATTGTGATAAGGGAATAACTAACAGCTGGACTCATGACTGCAGTGATTGTGATTTATCCTCCACACCAAGATAAATGACCAGCAGCATCGAATTAAAATGGTAATATATTTTTGTTTGTATATTTGTACCTACATACCTGTTTTACATTGTTTTCTCAAAAAAGAATTTTTCTGTTTTTATGTCATGTAATAAAATGTTTGTTTTCTTACGTTGTTAGTTAGTTAGTTAAATTATTACTGATTCCCTAAGGGTTACAGGATTCCGTTCCTGACTTCAGTCTACCTCATCCCTTCCACTTTCTCGCGTCTTGTCTTTTCTCACTTCCTCTAGCTCTTTTATCCATTCTTCTCCCCTCCCTTTTTCGTCCATTATTTCCGTCAACTTTTCCCCTATGGATTTTCCTTCATTTCCTCCTGATCTGCATCTTTCTATTATATGTTCCCACGTCTCTGGGTCACCCTCGCACAGTCTGCACATTCTCTCCTCTTCTCGTATCCAATACCATCTTTCTCTCACCTCATTTCCTAGTCTAACTCTTGCTATTCTCCTCGTTCTTTCTGTCTTCCATCCTGCTTCCAGATAATGCGATATCCCCTCGGTCATTATTTCTCTATACCATCTGTTATATCTAGATTCCTTTATTTGTTCCCGCCTTTCCTTCTCCTGTTCTATTCTGTCTTCCCTTTCCACTCCTTCGTATCCAGTCGCACTATCATCTCTTCCCTCCCTTCCCCTCATTTCTTGCCTACCCTGTTCCAATTTTGACACTTTCACTTGTCCATCTCTCCCTCTCTCTTTCATCTCCTGTAGACATTCCCTCGCTATTTCACTTCCCTTTCCATCTGTTAACTTCTCTTCATATTTCCATGCCCTTCTCCCTGCTCTTATCCTTATCTTGTCTCTTATTGTTTCTTCTCTCACCATGCATCCTGGAGTTTGCCATTCTACACCTAGTGTCCATTTGAGGTACCTCTCTTGCATTGTTTCAATTTCTTTTCTCTCCTCCCATCCCCATATTTCCGCTCCATACCCCATCACCGTCCATACCAGGGTGTCAAAAAGCCACATCTTCCTCTCCCATACCCTCTCAAATTTTCGCCTTCCAATCCCCCATGCTTCCTTCATGACCGCTGCTGCCTTTTTTGCTCTGTCCTTTATATGTGCCTCCTGCCCTCCATTCTTTTTGAACACATAGCCCAGGTATTTAAACTCCCTTACTTCCTCTATTTGCTTTCCCCTCCATCTCCAATCTACTATTTTATTCCTCCCTCCTCCTTTTCTAAACGTCATCACTTTCGTCTTTCCAACGTTTAACTCTAGTTTTTTCTTCTCGAAATATTTTTCCAGTATCCTTATCATACATTGCATCTCTTCTTCGTTTTTCGCCAACACTACCACATCATCTGCGTATGCCAGCGAGCAAATTCTTTTTCCTCTCACTTTTACCCCTCCCCATCTCCCCTCGGCCAGTTCGTCTTCCATATCTGCCGTTAATAAGTTAAACAGTATTGGACTCATCGGGCAGCCTTGTCTTACTCCTTTTCCCGTCCAAAATGTTCCCCCCATCGCTACTCCCGCTTTCACTCTGCTCTTCGTTTCTTCGTAAACCTCCCTAACTCTCTCCCTAAGCCCTTCTCTTACTCCTCGTTCCACCAATGCATCTATCATAATTTTTCTATCCACTGAGTCAAACGCCGCATTTAAATCTATAAATAGTGCCACTAGCTTGCCTTTCTCCTCTGCAACCTCTCTGTTCACCACATAATTCAAAACATATATATTGTCTATCGTCCCTACTCCTCTTCTGAACCCCGTTTGATTAGGTGGTATCATCCATTTTTCCTCCGCTTCTTCCTCTAGCCTCTTCGCTAGAACCGCAGTGTATATTTTATATAACGATGGCATGAGTGTTACTCCTCTGTATTCCTCTACCTTTCTTCCCGCCCCTTTCTTTATTATTGGTGCAATCACCCCCTCTTTCCACCCCTCCGGCCATCCGTCTCCTCTCCACACTTTTCTGCATATATCCCAAGCTACCTCTATCCCTTTTTCTCCTCCATATCTCCACGCCTCATTCGGTATTTCATCTATTCCCGTTGCTTTTCCTTCTTTGAGTTTTCTCACCACCTTTATAATTTCTTCTTTACTGATATCAGTCTCCTCTTCCGCTCTTCTTCTTCCCTCCATTCCCATTCTTACTCTTCCTTCCACCCCTCCAAATAAGCTCATAAAATATTTTTTCCATTCCTCTTCTTCTATACCTTCCCCCATTATCTTTCTCTTCTTACTTTCTCTATTTATTATTTCCCACACTTTGTTTTCGGTATTGGCCTCTGTAATTTCTCTTTTCAACTCTTCCTGCTCGGCGCGTTTCTTTTTCTCACACATCAGTTGATATTCTCTTTTTTTCTCCCTGTATTTTTCTTTCGTCCCACTATTTTTCCTCCACATCCTTAACTCCTTTCTTACTTCCCCTTTTTTATCTCTGCACTCATCATATCACCATCCTCTCATTTTCCGTTTCCTTTCTCTCCCCCCTATCTCCTCACTTCGATCAATCTCTCTCTTTATCCTCTCCCCTATCTCCTTAACTGCTTCCTCTCCTCCCTCCTCCAGTCTAAATCCTCGCATTCTTCTCTCGTATTCCCGTTTCATCTCCTCTAACCACCTTTCCGTTTTTGTTCTTTTGACCTCCTTTCCTTTTTCTCTCTTTCTCCTTCTTCCTTTTTTCATCGTGATCACCAATGGGTGATGATCCGACTCCACCCTATCTGCTACTTCCATCCTTTCTATCCCGTCTCTCGTCCTCTCGTCAGCCAATACATAATCTATAACTGTCTCCCCTCTGCCTCCTGTATACGTGAACTCTCCCTCCTCGTCCCCCTCTATATTCCCGTTAAAAATTTCCCACCCTAATTCTCCCATCATCTGCGTTAACTTTTTTCCTTCAGCGTTCACTTTCTTATCTTTTGACCTCCTTCCATTCTCTTCATCTTCCATCTCCCTCACTCTTCCCCCCTCTAGCCATTTCTTACGTTGTTATTGACATGGTTTGACATTTTTTTCATAAAAATTTATTTAAAACGATTTAATTTCCAAAAACGTGAATTTGATTTGCAAAAAGTTGAACTTGATTTGTAAAAACGTGAATTTAATTTGGAAAGGCTATATAAATCGACATTATATTTTTTGATTGGCTAAAAATTTGCAAATAGTTTTTTTTTTTTTAATATGAAATTTGAAAAAAGGCAAACATTTTTGAAAAAAATAATAAACATCAAAGATAAGCTAAGTTTTGTTACAATACAAAACGATGTGACGCTAAAACTTCATTAAAAACGCATTTTTTATTGACTAAAAATGAATGGATAATACCAAATGTAAATATTTTCATTTGCTTAGTTGTTAAAGTTTGAGGGAAAACAAAGGTGCCATTTGAATTCCTGGATAAATAAGAATATATAAAAAAATGTCAAAAATCGTTGAAGCGGTTTTTTTTTAAATTAATTTTTTATGTATAAAATTTTAAAAACATTTTTAGAAAAATAATTGAAAACGAAATTTTGAAGATATTATTAATATACATATAAAATTCAAATTTAAAAAAAAATCACTGATTGGTTTTTGAAAAATCGGTTTTTCAAAAAAAAAATTATTTATTTTTTAAAGATCGAAAAACTAGTATTTGAAAATTTGAGTAAACAATTTTATTAACACTTTTAGCAAGAATAATTTTAGAAGAATAATTTTAATCGGCCCATCGAATAGCGAGAAAGTCGAAAATATTAAAGTGTGTTAATAAAAACTAAAAGTGGTTCTATGGGAAGTACTTTTAACAAGTACGCAAAATAAAATATATTTTTATTTGAAAATGGACTGTACTACTATAAGAACACAAACATTTTGTTTATAAATATTCTAGGAGCTGTTTTTAAAGTACCGTTGTTTTTTATTTTAGAAAACTAGTTTTTTTTAACTATTCAAGATAATGTCAGAAAACCATTAAATACTTACGTAGTTTCGAAAAAATCTATTGAGTCGTTTTCGAAATTTTGAGTTTTCAAAAAAAAATGATTTTCTAAAAAAAATGTATTTCAAAAATTTTGGTTACAATAGTGTTCAACATTTTTGGGAGCTTCTGCGTAAATATTTCAAAAAAAAATCAGATAAACCGTTTCCGAGAAAATCGAAAACCAAAAAAATGGTTCTACTAGAGTTACCAAAAATAACAATTTTTTTCCGAAAAAAAATTATCAAAAGTTAACATTTCCCTTCATTAATGACCTGTTTTTTTTAACCAAAATCGTTGGAGCCGTTTTTGAGAAAGATAAGATTTTTGTTTTTGGCCAAAAAATGTATGGGAGCTACTGTTATTTGTCGTCTTAAAAAAATGAAAAAAACGTGTAGGCTTATTACCGAAAAAATAATATGTATACCAAGTTTGAAGCAAATCCACCGAACAGTTTAGGCTGCAGACTCGAGGACAGGCAGACAGACAGGCTGAATTGGGGGACTCACTTTTTTGGTGTTCGCTATGATTGTAATGTCATGATTGATTGTTAGAAAAAACATATGTATGTAACTTGCCTTAATACTTACCTACAATTGCAAGTAAAAATTATTAAAAAAAAACCGCTCCAAGATTTTTGAAATTTTTTGTATATAATCATATCTACCCTAAATAGGTATCAGAATTCAAATTTAGATTAGAAATATTATTATTATTATTATATGTATTATTTTTAGAAATATACCTTCCTACACAAAAATTCTAAAATGCAAAAATAGGTAGGTACATTTGTACCTATATGCATAACTACAAAAAAATCTGAATTAGAAAAAAATGTTTAACCAAAAATGTACGTATAGTATACCTAGTAGTACATACAATTTATCTTATAAAAAATTACTATCTAAAATAGTTCAGAAGTTAAAGGCTTTTGAACTTTTTCTCGATTGAAGTTGACATTTTTTTTGATTCTAACCGACAACCATTTAATAACATTACAACCATATCTACATCCCACATTTATGTAGTTATATCTACAACGTTGCTGGATTTCGCACCAAAATTCAAAATTCTAATGATATTAACTACAAAAATATCAATGAATTCGTAAAAATCTATACACCCAAACCAAATCCACACCAACAGAAAAACACTGTATTTCTACTTTCTCGCTTTTAAACAAAAAATATCTTTTTCATTCTTAAGGAACTACACACCCAAACCAAATCCACGTATCTACACCTACAAAAATTTATTTCTATATATATTTAGGTATATACATACAATACAATACCAAAAAATACCGCTTTTTTTGCCTATAATGTTCTATTTTTTGTTCACTCGCACTCTTAAACATTTTCTATATAATGTTCCCATTCACGCAATTGTCAATTATTCCACATACATGTTTCCCAATCTGAAAATTTTCTCAACATTAAACATTTTTTCCGCAACTTTTAGTGTTGAGAGAAATTTTTGAATAAGGACACTAGGTGGCTAACATAAGTAGGTACCTCATGATATTACTATAGATTATATATACAAAGCCTACTATTATCTTACCAATGCCAAATCAGAAAAAGAAATGTTATTGATAGATTGTATTGCTGACTCAAGTCTCTTTCAAGTGAGTGGGGTTAAAAATAATCTTGATTGACAACTTGACCTCATCTAAACCTCCGACCCTGATAACTCTATTGTAACCGAAAGCGATCACCTACTTTCTACTCTTGATCACTTTCATCCTCCTCTTGTTTCCTTTTCTTTTAAAAAAATGGGTTACTGCCACTGTCCTGGAATATCATTTTAGCTTTCTAAAAACTAATTTTCAAAAATTAAACATGCTTCTCAGCAAAATTGTTTTTAACTTTGCTCAAAATTCAATTGATGGCGCAGTAAAATCTTTCTATACTGAAATGTTCAGCTGTTTCGCGCTTTCTGTTCCTTTTGTCCTACGTGAAAATTTTTCCACTTCTCCACCTTGGTATAATAAAGAACTTCGATCTCTTCGTAACCGAAGGAATAAATTGTGGCAGAATACTTGAAATCCAAATATCTTTACGATTACCATGCTTTTTCACATGCTTCAACAGAATTTTCTATCCTCTGCGACCGTCTATATAATGATTACATCACTCGTATGCAATCCTCGATCAAACTGAATCCTAAATGTTTCTTCGAATTCAGTAATATTAAAAGGAAATCCGATGGCTACCCACCCTCCCATACATATAATGGGAATTCTTCTTCTGATCCAACCGAAATAACCAATTTCTTTGCTAACTTGTTCAAACAATCGTTTACTGATTGTGACATAGAACCTGACGCCCAATATTTCCACTACTTAAGCAATTCTCCTCAAACCACATCCACAATTCCGAACATTATGCCAGCTTAATCATGATTACTCCACAGGACGAGATGGTGTACCGGCAATCATCCTAATAAAAATACATAAATGCCTTTATTCAGCCGTTGACTGACCTTTTTAAACTATCTATCTTGCAAGGCACCTTTCCTAAATCATGGAAAGTTTCTAACATAGTTCCTATCCACAAAAACGGACCAAAAACGAATCTGTCAAATTATCGCCCTATACCTAGAATATCATGCATTCCCAAAACGTTCCAAATCATTCCCTTCCTTTCCACTGCAAATCAATTGTTTCCCACGTACAACATGGTTTCGTATCGGGTAGATCAACAACAAAGAATTTAGTTGAATTGATTTCCCATGTTCTATACACATTGGTCGATGGAGATGCAGTCGATATGATTGCTACCGACCTTAGCAAAGCCTTAAACAACATGGCACATAATATGATTATCTTTAAATAAAATTCCATGGGATTTCCTCCACTCTCTTTATGTTGTGGTTGAATTCATATTTAACCGATAGAAAATATTTCGTCCGCTTTAGATCATCTCTTTTCCGCCATTTCAACGCGCCTTCAGGAGTACCACAGGGAAGCCATCTTGGACCAATGCTTTTCATCTTAGCAATCAACGATATTGCTCAAGTTCTTGACTGTGGCTTATCAATTTATGCGGATGATATGAAAATCTTTAAACGGATTTCAACTGCTGCTAATATTTGTTCCTTCCAACATAATCTTGACAAATTTTACCTATGGTGCCAAAAAAAAAACCTACTAGAGCTCAATGTTAGCAAATGCCACTGCTTGACTTTCTCACGTAAACTGCTCCCTCGTCCTACAAGAAACTATCGTATAAATGGTGATCTTGTACCCTTAGTCGATTCCTGTCGTGATTAAGGAGAAATTTGTGATAAAGAGCATAACTTTCGATGCGACATTGACAACATTATAAATAAAGCTAATTCGACACTTGGACTTATCAAACGATGGTCAAAATAATTCTCTGACCCGTACATTACCAAATCTCTTTTCATTTAATTTGTCCGACCTATCATAGAATATAAGTCCCAGGTTTGGTCCCCATATCAAATTACCCAAATAAAAAGGATCGAAGCTGTCCAACGTAGGTTCATCCGGTTTGCCCTTCGTAATCTTCCGTGGATGATAATTACCTACTTCCTCCATATTCAGAGCGCTTACTTTTAATTAATCTTCAGTTGCTTGAAAAACGACGCGAAACCACAGATGTAGTTTTTATTCACGACATATTGACGGGTAATATTGACTGCCCTGCTCTGTTAGGTCTGATATTCTTTAATACCAACCCACAGAATGTTAGGTCAGTACCAATTTTCCGTATTACATTTCATCGAACTAACTTAAGCTATTATAATCGCTATTTCATATTTAATGGGGGTTGAATAGCTGCAGCAGCCATAAGCAAACGCAATTCAATCCACACTCATATGTGCGTTCAATACGACGTTGGGTCTGCGTCAGATGCAATCAAATCTATGGACGTGCAAACACTTTTTATAGGAAGTTCTTTCAATTTAGTATGGTGCAAAATATGACACGCTACTGATTTTGGAAAAGCTTTCCTATAAGTCGTGTCCTGCCTATTTTTCTTGTAGGTTCACTAAATCTAAAATGGCGTTTTCACCGCGCCAAAGTTAAATTAATGTTGATAAAATAAAAATGGATGAACCCACAGTTTTGACAATTGGAAACCTTTTCGAAGTTATCGAAATTGATAGAAATATAGACCAAGGATATTTATTTCATATTAAATTGAAATGTGATTTCAATTCGATTTCGATCGAAATGAAGAAGGTGGGTGTATAAGTAATAATTCGAAGGACTTATACTGGTCCGTATTACAAATTACGAAACGAAAGGCAAACAAACGATACCCAAGAAAACTATTACCCCTATTGCGATTGTCAACTTTCTAATAATTGAACATTGAAAAATCTATCAATCAATTTGAAATTCGTTATTGCATAACTCAATTGATGAAGGAATTTATTGTTGATGAAATTGATAGCTGTGAATGAGCCCATGAACATGAAATCTCCAATGGAGTCGCGTTGTTTCTTGTTGTGTTGGAATGTCAGCGAGCTCTCTCTCTTCGATTTTGTCTTGCGATCGATGCCTGACATCAAATTTGACGGATGCGTTTTTTTCTTCTTTTTTCTGTGCTTATCTCATTTTTTGTCTCTCACGCCGGTAACAACTCTGCTGGCGCACTTAAACAAATTTTGTTTCTACTTAAATTCTTCAAATACACAATTTTTATTAGTTAATGTTCATTAACAGGAGTATATCAGGTCAAAAAACATTTTTTACATGAAATTAATGTTTGATAATTCTTCTTAAACAGCGATACCTATACCTCAACCTCTATTGCTGGAATGAATTGTCAAGACATGAACTGAACAGCCAAGACAACCAATTCTAAAAATAAAATGTCATACAATATTGCTGGTTTACGCATTACATGCTGTTTAGGCATAGAACTAAAAACATGTGGTTGAGTAAAACTAGTATACCGATAAAATATGACAAAGAATAAAAAAATGAATGCGAATTATAAGGGACATAGATAAATAAGACACGGAAATTAGTTTAGCCGCCATCCCTGGAGATAAAATCTGAGACAACAACCACCTACAGTCTCCGAATATCGCGACCCACATCTTTCATGTCATTCCCTTCTTTAACCTCACCCTCACGCCCGCGCTGTGTTGAAACATTTAAAGGGTATTCATAATCCCTTGAGCGCGTGTAGATTATAAAAAAAAAGATATTTCATTTAGTAATATGTTAAATCATATGCCACTTTGACATTTACAAACGTCAAAAAGCTATGTTCGCTTACTTTTTTGAACTATTTTAGGTGTGATTAGATGTAGTTTATTAAGATAATAGGTTTAGTATGGTGCTTGCTAGTTAAAAGGTGTTTACAATTAGGAAAATATTAGTAAAATGTTTTAGTATAGCAAACTTTTAAGTAGTATCATGCTAAGCCCTTAACATCAGGCTGTTTAAAATTTCACGCCATTATTTTTTGGGGAAAAAGAAGATAATTCCGATTCGTTTACACCTATGACGTTATTTCGGAAAACAATAATTTTTCTCACCACCAGTGGTGGTCATATTTTATAGTTTTGACATCTCCCCAAAAATATTTTTGATGTGTAACCATCTATGCCGGCGCGTAGGGTAACCAAAAATGAGGGTCTAACTTATACGTCCCGCGTAGCACGTTACTTTACGGAGATTGGATTTAAGACACTATTTATATTTGGAACATTGGAGTAACGACACTAACTTTTTTGTATTGTATACAAAGAAAAAAGCTGCAGAGACAAATTTGGGACTTTTGATTTCTTAATAATCCATCACAGATATTATTCCATGTTTATTGAAACGACATTTCTTATTCAAAGTGAAATTTCATTCGGGTGACACTGGCAATAGCTAATGATTTTCAGGCGAAATGCACGACAAAACTTAATATTAAAAAAACGTTCCTTCTGTTTCCCACTGTGCCTTCACTATCTTCATTGTATATAGATATTAATAGTACTATCATGGCGACGAAATTCATCCAGCCTGCAATAAGTTCTACTACTCATCATGGGTTCCACTACCAAATCGGAGGTTAGGTAGTGTTGCTGTGTTATGAAAATGCGTATGAAGGGAAATAGTGTGATAATAAATTGAAGAGAGAAATATATAAAAAATGTATTATAAGTTAGAGGAGAAAAGGAAAACAATTTATTTCAAAGGTTTTTTGGTTTTTTTTATGAGGATTTTTTTGTTGAGTAGGACCTGGTTGTGTGTGTATGTTTTTTATTCTGCGGGCAGATAGAATGAAAATTGTTTGATGGCTGTAGGGAATATTTAAATATTCAGGTATACACTTGTGTGCAACGGTCACTACTCAATAAAATAAACTTTTTTATCAAATGAACATACATGATAATAATTTAACAGTTAAAATTTGAGATTTCTGTTAATCGTTGTGCAAAAAAAAAATTGTTCTTGTGACAATTTTTTTTTTAATTTTATATTAATATTTTTTTTTGGGTTTTGAAAAAAAAATAGTTTTTTTTTTGAAAATTCAGATTTGATAAGTAATTTCGTAAAAAATCGAGTTGACGAATTTTCAAATAAGAAGTGTTTATTAATAGGTATTATATATTTTTTCAAGTCGTTTTTTACTTTTTTTTAAATGAGTATTCAACAATATGTATATACGTTTGAAAATATTATTTTATTACATTATTTTTTTTTTATATTAAGTCGTTTTCGAAATTTTGAATTTTCAAAAAAAAAAAATAATTTCCAAAATAATTTGTTTTGAAAAATTTTGGTATACAATAGTGTTTAAACTTTCTAGGAGCTTCTGCGTAAAAAAAACTTTTAAAAAATCAGATTAACCGTTTCCGAGAAAACCAGAAAAGATTTTTTTTACAAAAAAAAATTATTTAAAGGTACCCTTTCCCTTCATTAATGAACTCATTTTTTTATAAAAATCGTTGGAGCCGTTTTTGAGAAAAATGAGATTTTTGTTTTTGGCCAAAAAAAATGTATGGGAGCTACTGTTATTTGTCGTCTTAAAAAAAATGCAAAACCGTGTGGGCATATTAGCGAAAAAAACAATATGTACCAAGTTTGAAGACAATCTATCAAATCTTTTAGGCTGTAGACTCGAGGACAGACAGACAGACGGGATTAGGATACCCACTTTTTTGGTGTTCTGTATGATCGTAATATCAAGTTTGATCAAAATCTCGAGTTCGATTTTTTTCGAATCTATAACTTGTAATATAGTACCTACATATATAATATCACTAGTCAAAACAAATTAAAGAAAATACTACCTAGGTATACCTACTTTATTTCCTAATAAAACTGTCTGGAGAAAAAATGAAGTTATTCTCAATAGATATTATTTTTGAAAAAAAAACAAAAAGTACCTATGTATATACATATTGTATGTAGATGGGTATCTGGGTACACATGTACCTACCTAAACAAAACATATTGAAATATCTCAACATTGCTTTGTTATTTTCGCATAGAAAAAGTGAAAAGTAGCAACGTTGCTACAATTCAAAATCCTAAAATCCACCAAATATCTAAAATTTTTAAAGAAAAATTTAAAATAAATTCTATAATAACCTATACATGCATGTATATCCATATACATTCTTACTTGAAATTCATGTATACGCCAATAGCCTTAATATAATTTATTTATACCCACCATATTTTGAAGGTTGCCATGGCAAAAACAGCTTATTCGGTTTTCTCCCTTACCCTCTATATTGTTGTCAGAACTAGTAAGTTTCGACCGTCTCCCTTGCTCTTTTTCGTATTTGCCTCTACATTTACTTCTTCCACATCAACAATTCAATATCAAGAAAAGAGAAACTAGAGGCCTCATAGACGGAACTACTAGCTAAAAAATTCAGCCTCTTAGTAGTACTATAGGTTTCATATACAATGGCAAGGCTAAATTTTGACAGATTGTTTTTTTTTTATTGGATATGAAACCGTTACATTTTTTTGCTTGGTAATTCGGTAATTTTATGTTGAGCATGTATAAATTATAAAAATCAATGGAATGGATTCATTTTGAAATCGAAAGATCTTTACTTACGTCTGTTCCAGAGAAACCGATTGTCTTTATTTTTTCCAAGTATGGATCAACTCGGAAATATGGCGTATTTTCATCAGAACTTTCTGCGCAAATCACTAAATATCCAAGTAGCTCAATATTCATTTTAGTTATCACACTTGTTAGTTTTTAAAACTTGAACATTTGAAATTTTAATATTTTTTTTTCAGAGAACAGCTGTTTCCGACATATTCTTCACAAAATCCCTTTGAAAAATTTCAAATTCTCCACAAGTTTCCCATGCCAAAGTTCAGTCGAATCATATGAAGTCTTGGTTTGGCAAACCACATACATTTCAGAAGGAAATGTAAACAAATTTTAAGTTTTAGCTTTCAGAGCATATAAATTATTGTTTCTTACCTTAAATGCCCACAATTAAACCTTTTTTACTAAACACATTTTTACACAGTCAGCTTTCTCAATTGTTACGAGTATGAAAATGTTTATGAAACAAAAACAACAATATTTTTTTCTTTTTAATATTTATTGTCTATTTTAATTAATTTATAAGAAACAAAAAGTTTAACAATCTTTAGCAAAAAAAGTTTAAATAAGTAAAAATAGTTTACTTAAAATTAATACCAACACATAAATAAGAAAACAACTTTAATCAAAATAGTAAACGAGTAGTCATAAGTTCAAGTGGGGGACTTTTTTCTCAAACTATTTTGATAAAATAGTTGCAATTATAAAAATTTTTTCTTTGATAAAATAGTTGCAATTATAAAAAAAAATTATGAAAATCTTGTATGTTTTTGTTATGTATGTGAGTTATTTTGAATTTTCTCAATGCAAAGATTATTATTTCATCTTTCCTAATGCATCTCTTTTCATCATAAATATGTTGGTCATATTTTTAATGAACTAGAAATTGGAAAACAAATAAAATCAAAATAATATTATTGTTACTTTTGAATGCTATTAACTTTTAATTTATGTTTTAATTAAAAATTGAAGGAACGAAGAATCCCAATACCCTCTTACTTCAAAAAAAAAACAAAAAAAAACTTTCCTCAAAACAAATACGAAGAAATACAATAATAATTATCCCAACTACATACATAAAATAAAATGAAATAATAAATAATAAAATTAATCAAAATAATAATAATATACATAAAAAGAAAAAATCTACAACAGAAATTAAAGCTGGCAACTCAAAAGCATTATTATTATTATTTTTTAAATTTTTATTTACAATTTTATACTTTGTCTTTCTTAAATACTTTCAAAACGGAGCGGAACAAGCATTTTAATAATTTTTCTGTATATGTACATGCAAAATGAAAAACGAGAATCGAGACGAGAGTATTTTGTTCATTTACTGAGAAATAGAGAGAGTGGACGATACACTAGTATGGTGAGTATTTTTCATGAACTGAAAGCAGGGAGGAAAGACAACAAACAGTTTTATTTTAATTTGTAAACGCCAGGCGCAACAAGGTAAGTAAAGTAATTGGAAGAAATAAAAACAATTTATCTACTGATGTTAAAAAAAACTATAATATAACAAAACGCAAACAATTGTACATATTATTTTTGTGGACTGTATGGATTTAAACCACACATTTTGTGGACTAAATGTCACAAAATATTTCGATTTTAAAAACGATTATTATAAACGGTGATTTTTTAAGAGCTTGGTTTTTGAAAATTCAAAAAAACGCAGAAACTTGTAAAAAGTGAATGAAATTTTTATTTGAATCGATAAATCAATTTCTGCCATTTACTTTTTAAAAAGAATTTCACTTAAATGTTGCCCGCGGCTACGCTTCAGGTGGTCCATTCTGAAGGTCCAATTTTGACAAACTTTTTCACACATTTCGGCCGGAATCTCACCAATGACGCGTTCAATGTTGGCTTCCAGGGCAGCAATCGTGTTTGGCTTGTCCCCATAGACAATAGACTTAACATAGCCCCACAAAAAATAGTCTAACGGGGTCAAATCACATGATCTTGGTGGCCAATTGACTGCGCCAAAACGTGAGATCAACTGCTCACCAAATTCGCCTCTCAATTGATGCATGGTTTCGCGTGCAGTGTGGCATGTGGCACCGTCCTGTTGGAACCACATGTCGACCGAGTTCAATTCTTGCATTTTCGGCAAAAAAAAATCTGTTATCATCGAACGGTACCTTTCTCCATTGACCGTAACCCTGCGGCCTTCATCGTCCTTGAAGAAGTACGGCCCACTGATGCCGCCTGCCCATAAACCGCACCAAACAGTGCATTTTTCGGGATGCATTGGTAGCTGCGGAATTGCCTCTGGCTGCTCTTCACTCCAAATACGGCAATTCTGCTTATTCACGTATCCATTTAGCCAAAAATGAGCCTCGTCGCTGAAACGGACGTAGCTTGCGAAACACATTTTTCACAGAGCACGAATTTTGATAATAAATTTCAATAATTTGCAAACGTTGTTCAGGCGTAAGTCTATTTATGATGAAATGGCAAACAATACTGAATCGAAATGTAAAATGTTCGTGGAATTTGTCATGTGTGATCTGTCAAAAATATAAACGTCAAAAACCAAGTAGCAAAAAAATCACCCTTTAAAATGAATCCCGATGTATCGTTCATGTGTAAACGAGCCAAAATAATCAATAGAGCGATTATTAGCCACTTGGTGGAAATTAATTGTTCTGGGCATAATGTACTAAGATGACGAAACGCGTCGGCCTATTTGTTAAATAAATATTTATATCATACAAAAAAAAACTTTTTATAATGTGGAAACAACAAGTGTTTTTAATTATTTGTTCTAAAAAAGTTCAGAACAATTAATTTCCAATAAGTGGCTAATAATCGCTCTATTGATTATATAAAAACTGCATAGGCACAAGTTAATTGTGCTATACAAACGACTTAACCTACAATTCAAGTGTACGTGCAACCATATTTGGTTTAATACCGCATGCAAAAAGAAAAATATTTTCCCTAATTACATTAACATCACGAGCACCACAAATTCAAAAGTGAGTAAATTAGCTATTCATAAAGTAAAAATCGCATGGATTAGTCAAGAGCTTAAGGAACTATATTTCACAGGAAATAATATTGGAGTTCATATAAAAGCGCTTCACTCTGAATTATCTTTTCGTCTTCATTTTATTCAATTCTCAATAATTCATGATGATGCGCATGAAAAAGGAAATCGCATCTGCCATAATCAGTACCTTAAGTAGAAGACCAAATTTGACAAGCTCTGCTTGTATAATAGAAGACAAAGTGAATTGAAATTGAACCCACAAGCACACCTCACGAACAATTTTATCTTCAAGGAGAGAGTGGTGAATAGCTCTAACCTTAATTTCTCTCCTCCCGAGATTGACCTTCTTCGAAACTTTGCTTATTGACAATGCCAACAAAGAAATTTGATTTATTCAATGATCTCTCTGTTTATACTGATGCAGCTTTACCAGATCAAACCATGGAGAGCAGAGTAGATTGTGCAAGAGCCATAGAAAAACAAAAAAAAATGAATATAAGTTGAATAATTACTTTGCTGAGGTGAGTTTTAACATACGCTCCATTCAGAACAATTTAATTTTATGTAAAGCTGACAAAGGGAATGTAATAACAATTTAGAGAGACTAGAGTATGTAATGAAGCATTACAAACTTCACCACCTAACCCCCACCGCATCCCCTGAGCTGCAATAATGAAGAAACAACCGAATTACGGCAATATATTACAAAACACTATTGTAACCCTTTTTCCCTCTTGCCCACCCCGCATTCGCAGCTGAAATTCCCATAACTACTTACCCGCACCGTAGTATACCAGCTTAAACAAATAAAACATCATCCGACACACATATCTACCATACCTACGAATTCCATACAAGATCTTAAGTCTTAGCTAAATAACTGAAAATTAATAAAATAATACATTTTTAAGAGTTCAGCACTTTATTTTTTGATGCAAAAAGTATGTACAGTAATGCCCCACTTTAATATGCACGTATGCGGGTTAGGCAGTTATAAAAAATCCGCTTAAGTGCACATAGGTACTTTTCTCTATATTTACATATACAACAATTAAAACAAACATTTTTGATAATAAAAACTTTAAATTGAAAATAGCTGTTACCCTTTAGTCCATAAAATTTGCGTTTCGACCCGGCGATCTCACTTTGATTCATGAGTTGGCTAGTGAACTATATCCAACAAGATTAAAAATTTTAATCATTAAAATTGGAATATTTTTTCCTGGGTCAGATATAGTTAAATAGGAACGTGTTTTATATTATATTTAATCAGACGTGTAGCATTATTGATTCAAAATAGATTTTAACGGCCTTTGGTCCACGAATCATTATACTATATTTAGATTATTACTTTTTTATTTATGAATTTTGAAGCATAAAACAAATGGAAGCGTAAAATGTAAACAAACTGTTGTATTTTATCAGCTAATTTCAAATGTGTAAAAGAATTTTTGTCAAGTAAATTTCAACAAAAGTATACAAAATAAAAAGCAATTAGGCGGAAGGTACTTATCCGGGTATTACTGTACACTACTTTTACGGGAGTAACTATGACTCTCTTAAGAGTATCAAAATGAAATATACGGCAAGTTGCTTCGCAATGGATCTGTTCTTTCCTCTTAAGAGAGCCATAGTTGCAGTCTTAGTGGCCTCCTCGTGGCGACCGCTGGATAGGTTGCATGAAGTTTAGGTTTCAGGGACCGGGGCCTCGGACAAACTAAGACCAACGGTTATTTGTGAGAGCGACGTAAGGAATAATGGAGTTCATGTACCTGCCTTCGCACCCAAGGGTGGCATCTAACCGTCAAACAGGAGGAGGTTGGGCTCTCTAGCGCATCTAAAAACTGTTGGCACGAAGAACGACAATACAAAAATAAGAAAAGTCACTCGGGGTAGGCCTCGGAGCACCGAGCCAACAGGGATTGTGGGCGAACCAACAAACATCGAACTGCAACAGAACCCAGGGCCATCGGGTCAATCGGGACCACCAAAACCATCCGGAACATGTCCAGTTCAAGAAGAAGACATTCAGTGCCAATATTGCAACCGAAACGACTTCAAAACTACCAATGGTTTGGACGTGAGGTCAGCGCATCCAGATCAACGCAATGAGGAGGTACATGTCGAAAGACTCAAGAAGCAATGGTCAGAGGAGGAACTAAGAATGATGGCAAGGCTTGAAGCTGAAGGTATAAGGCAAAAGGAACGTTTCATTAACCAGTACCTGCACACGAAGATACCAAATAGAACCTTAGAGGCTATAAAAGGCGTCAGGAGAAGACAATGCTACAAAGATTATGTCACACAAGCGCTTTCCGAAAACTCTAGCCTACAACACGACGACAATACTCTCTCCACTGAACCAGCGAACCACTCTGCCCCTAACAATAACAACGAAGATGATCTAAAGGACAAAATTCAACGGTTAATTCATGAATTGGAAGGGATCCAAGAGTTCAAAATACCCGAACTCATCGAAATTTCCAGGCAATGTCTAGCGTCTAATGATGTCTCCGAAAGATCTATGATATGGCTGCAATCCATATTCCCATCACCACAACGAAGAAGAAGGATAGCAGCAAGAACGAACAATCCGGTCCCAAATACCAACATCCCGAGATGGAAGCTAAGACGGAGAGAATACGCCCAGATGCAAACTCTTTTCAAGAAAGACATGAGCGCAACGGCAAAACTGGCATTGGACGGGCCAGTTCACTCCCAGATGCCGACAGCTACATCTCTATTGAATACTGGAAACCGATTTTCGAGGAGCCTTCCACTCCTGACCAAGATCCAGATAACACTCCAAGACCACCTGCCTCAACACTTGATTCATTATGGAAACACATTGAAGAAGATGAAATCAAGAGCAACAACATTGAACTATCATCGGCGCCAGGAATAGATGGAATCTCTCCTAGGCAATGGAAAAGTGTACCGGTCAAGGTTTGAGCTCCCTTCTTCAATGTTGTCATGCTGAATAAAGGTTTCCCAGAATAGAGATCCACTTTCGACAATAGTATTCTGCATGGTTATTGATGAAATCCTCACGAGTATTCCGAACGATGTTGGATACAGGATCAACGGAAGTAGCATCAACGCCTTCGCATATGCAGATGATCTAATCCTGATCACAACGACCAAGTTTGGAATGCAAACTATTTTGGACAGCGTTGAGGAAAAATCTGAGAAGATGGGGCTAAGGATGAATGCGGCAAAGTGCAGAGCTGTTTCCATTGTTCCAGACGGAAAAAAAACCTACAAAGTTTTAAGTCTACCCCAGTTCAAGCTAAAGGAAGGAACTATTCCACAGCTGAAATCATCTGAAGAATGGAAGTATCTGGGGCTTAGACATAAGACCGGTAGGACCTAGAAGGATTGGAAATGAGTTGGCACCTTACTTAGAAAGTCTGAGCAAATCACCATTAAAACCGCAACAAAGACTAAAGGTGTTACGAAATTTTCTCCTACCTAGACTATATCATATGTTAGTTCTAGCACCAATCACCATAGGGAAACTAAGAACAATGGATAAACACATACGCGTATATGTCAGGAAATGGTTGCGGCTACCGGCAGATACATCCCTTGCATTCTTCCATGCAACAATCTCGGATGGTGGACTGTGCATTCCGGCCTTTACAACAACGATCCCTTGACTAATATTAAATCTAGCTACGAGTACCTCAACATCTATAGCAGCCAGGATAGTAGCCCATGAAAACTGGGTACAAAACAAGCTTGACTGGAGCCATAAAGTCCTAAGGAGAGAAGGAGAAAGTCTGGATACCAAACTAAGCAGGCAGCAATGGTGGGCAGGCAATCTATACAAATCCACGGATGGAGTCGAACTTCAAGAGGCAAGTAAGACAAAACATTCAACCTCATGGATGGACACTAGAGTGTACAGTATACCAGGAAGGGACTTCATCCAATATATCCACGTAAGAATTAACTGCCTGCCTACCAGAATAAGGACGACAAAAGGAATAAGGAGAACAACCGCAGATATCCGATGCAGTGCAGGATGCAATGTCACAGAAACTGCGGCACATGTGATCCAAGCGTGGCATCGAACACATGGAGGACTCATTAAAAGACATGATGCAGAGTGCAAAGTAATTGTAGCTGTTCTGAAGGATCAGGGATTCCACGTCACCCTAGAGCCGCGCATAAGGACAAGTCAAGGAATAAGGAAACCCGATATTGTAGCAGCAAAACAAGGGATTATCAAAGTCATTGATACTCAGGTAGTTAGTGGTGCAGCCCCCCTGGATATGACGCACGAACGGAAAAGAAGGTACTATGCAGACAATGAAGAACTAGTTGAAAATCTAGTCAGACAGCATAACACCAACGTCTCAAACATCCATTTTTCCACCTGCACTGTATCCTGGAGAAGAATATGGTCGAAGAAATCTGCTGACTTTCTAACAAATCTTGGACTAACGAAAAAGCTATTATCAGGTCTAACAACCAGAATAATGCAAGGAAGTTTCACCAACTGGAATTGATGGAACAGGATGACTGGTGCAGTTAGAACGGGAGTTGGTTAAACATCTACACAACCTCAAGGGGAACTCGCCCCCACAACATCAGAACATAACCCCGCAGCGATAAATAAGGCGGCTCACAAGAACATTACGTGAGAACATGTGGGTTTGGTTGGTGAAAGTCCAACCCTACCGCTGAAATCGATTACATCAGCGGTGAACATTAGCTTACCACATGGCAAAAAAAAAAAAAATATTCTACATTTTTAGCCAAAAATTGTTTACATATTTTGTTATTGTTACCTGCGATACTACCATTTTTTTTTTGGATTCGAATTAAACACTACTATATTATTTTAATTATTTATTTCAAATTGAAAAAAAAAAACAAATTATTAATTGAATAATTAACGCGACCACTTATGTCTTATTGTATTGTAAACTACTTTTACTTGTAACAAGAATGTCAAGCAAAAGGGAGGACAAAAGCTATGTTCGAATTGATCGAATAACGCAGAGTGCAAGCAAAGTAACACTTTCAATGCTACTATCAGGGCTAGGTTCAGCAGGGGGGGGGGGGGGAGGGTGTTATTAGCAAATTATATTTTTTATGATGATAGATGCTGTAAAAAAAGAACAATAAAATTATAACTTTGATCATTATTTATGCTCTACCACAGGGGCGTAGCATATGAAAATAAAAGATCGCAAGCAATTTCTTTTAGTTTTGAAGGAAATTACAAACCTTCTGAAGCGATACAGACGGTGGAAAGAGTTTTAGGAGTGACAACAGAATTTTTATTCCCGAATTGGGATGATAATACTGATTTTTATTGTTTGGGAAACCTTTTCATACAGGATGAAAACCCAAAATCTTTTCAGTTATATAGAACAAAGGATTAATAATCACCTCAATTATGAAATTCGTATTTTAGAGTCGTAGACGTACATCGTGATTATGAAAATCGCTCTTCTTCAATTAACTCAGTTAAAATCGTAGTGGGTAGTAGATATATTTCAAATTTTGAAGTTTGACAGAAAAATAGTAGGTACCTATCGCATATTATCGCATGCAAGTCGCTGTTTTTTCCTTATTATGAAATTCGCCGTTACTCTTGTTTTATCCATTTCTGTGTCGTTTATAATTTTTTTCAAAAAACTCTTATTTCATTCTGCTTAAATACTTAGGTTTGAAATTACCAAAAATATGCGACCAAAAAAAACTTCAGAGCAAAAAGATGCTGAATGCGACTGGGGGTGGGCCAAACAAGACTGTTTTACTCAGTCAATTAGAGGAGAATATTGCAGATATGCTTCAACTGCAACATGGTGTAAGCCCAGATGGTGCAACTTTTGGACTTTCAACAATTTTGGAACGCGATATGGAAGAAGTTCACGAGGATAATGAAAAAGAAAACTCTAATGCGCCAGATATTGGACCGGATACTCCATCTGTTTCCAACCGACTGAGGAAAAGGAAAGTCAACAAGGAAGTGGATGATAGAATGGCCCTTTTAAAAGAGGAAACCAAAATAAATATTTAAGAAGAATTTCAAAGTTTAAGGAGCAAAAACTTAATCTCCTCAAAGAAGAGTTTGCAGAAAAAAACGATATAGATATGAGCTTCTTAAAATTAAAACCCAAAAACTCGAATAAAGCTTGGAACAAATTAACTATCAAACGAAGCATTACAAAGAGTTAAATTATTTATTAATTTGTAATTACGTTCATAATTAAATTTCGAATCATATTTGAACTGTTATTGCTGTTGTTTGCTTCATATATTTCAGAAGAGTTTTCCAGCTGTACAATTTCTTCAGTTTCAAATGGTGTTTTGAAGTTTATCGCTATGTTGTGAACAGCGCAACATGCATTAATGATCTCTGTTGCCTTGTCTGGAGCGTAATATAGTTCTCAAGCCCCAATTATACACCTGAATCTGTTCTTCAGAACACCAATTGACCTTTCTACATGAATGCGTGCTTTAGCATGAATAGTGTTGAAGATACTTTCTGGAGTTCCTTCTAAAGCGGAAAGGGGTTATCGAAAAATTTTCGAGTGGATAACCAGAGTCTCCTATAAGAAATATTTCACAAAGATTTTTATAAAATTTGTAGGAAAACTTAGGTTTTGTACCTAAAAGCCAGGTATTTTTTTCTCCGTCATTATATTTTCTTCTGAAAAAGGTCCGCAAATCACTGCTATCCCATACAATTGAATCATGGCATGATCCAGGATGTCTAGCATCAACGTATGTAATCTGAAGCTTATGATCATAGGCCTATAATTTTAAGATTGAATAAATTTGATAGTTTTGAGGTTAAATAGGTCTCACCAGCATTACATTCAATGAGTGAAACCCCTTTCTGTTGTAATAAAGATGTTGTCTATCCTTTTTTGGTGTTCTAATTCTTACATGGGTGCCATCTACTCACCCAACAACACCGGGAAATCTTGATTTTTGATAGAAATGGAGTGTTGCTTCTTCTTTTTCAAATTCTGTCATCTCAAATGTTATCCATTTTGGACAGATATATTGTTTAGATATCCTGAAAAGTTCCACTAATATGACAGAAGATGTTGGTTGTGATATTCGCAAGTTAAAATCGTTTCCAAGAACGGTTTGATAACTTCCTTCCTTTACATGAAAATAAACTTCTTATGAACACAAAACTAATTTTTTCTTTTGGATTTTGACATTTTAAACTTTGCCTTGATAAACGTTGCATTTAACTAGAGTCGTATGTACAACATTCTACTTTCATAATTTGCTTTTAAAATACGATACGATTCGACTTGAAATACGAATTTCATAATTGAGGTGAATGAGAAAAAAAAACTCCGTAAAATGGAAACGCTATTTCTTTGTTCCCAATGAACAAAGAAACGAAACGAAAACTGACGGGGTCGCGAGTCCTACAACTTTAGAATAATTCAAAAGAAATAAAGCACACGAATTTTCTTCATGTTAAAAAAAAGACAACCACTAAATTAATTCAACAATTAATAAATTCAAAAGATACCTAGAGAAATAAAATACTCTACTTATCTTCTTTTTTGTTTCCAGAATTTGCCAATTTCCTTTCTATCAAATCGCCTATTTTCCTTTCCTCCGTTCGAGATCTCCTTTAATTTTCTCCACCAGAACAAACCGTTTTTCGAAGTTTCTCCGATTTACTTTCTTTTTTTTCCACGAAATAAAATTAAACCAAAATTAAAATTTCAAAATTTCTGTTCTCTACTTTTTTCATTTTCTAATTCTCTTCTAAAAATTCTCTACTCGCTACTTAATTCATTCGATAAGAAGTGCTCGTCCGGATTTTTTAATGTCCCTTCGAACCTCTTCTTTTCTATCAACCCAGTGCTTTCGGCCAATGGGGATCCGCGGACTTCGATCTCGTCATTCGACAGCTATATTCAGCTATGTGGAAGAGTGTCAACGTTGACGAAATCCAATCTTCCTACTTACTGACACGCATTACCCCGGCTATGCTTCATTTTCATAAATTCGCCGACCGCTGGTTTCACTGCCAGGAGCGCCGAATACGATGAACGCATCCAGCCATTTCCCTCTATTTTCTACAATCCTATTTTGAGAAAATTAAATGAAAACAGAAAGTGTCAAAAATCAAGAAAATTCAATTTCGAATGAACATCATTTTCCCCCTACAAATTAGTAATAAAACCTCAGAAAATAAAAGGAAGTATCGACAAGCGGAAAGGAAAAGTTAATACCATACAGCAACATTTTTCGAAAGAGAAGTTGGCAATTATTTTCCTACTGGTGATTTCATACAAAACAAATTTGTCACAGTAAACAAAATTGGGGATAAGAATTTAGCGTTCCATTTTGTATAGATTATATAATAATAAAGGTATGGTGGGCATTCGGCCATTCTCTATCGAGTGACATCTTTCGGGGACCAAATGTCCTCCGAACTTTCAGTTTTTGTATGTTTGCAGGTATTTCAGATCACTTGTTGGATTATCCCAAGATACGCTCAGTGTATAGACCGCCCGTCTGTCATAAATTACATTATGATGTCCATATTGTTTCTTCAAAGTACTGATGGACCATAGCTGCACCACTCCCTCTCAGTAAATTGAAGAAAACACCTGTATAAAATAAAAAAAAAAAAGAAAACCAAGGAATAAGCATTGGGAAGATTTAAAGAATGATTTTTGTCGCGGAAAATTTTCCGTAACAGCATAGATGGAGTTCCGATTGCAAAAAGTTCAAACAGCCAACTGTGGCAATATTATCGAAGAAAATAAAGTTTTTGTTATAGGTGTTTTTCATGGCAATAACAAACATGCATGTGCCAATAAGTTGTTAGAGCCCGTTGTTAAAGAAACGCTGCTATTAAATAGATCAGTATATATTGACCGCATTTACGAGCTTCAGATACGGTTCTTTATTTGTGATGGACCAGCTTGAGCTTTTATTTTGGGTAACTAAGCTATAGTTATTCAATTACATATCTCTGATCATTTTTTGCTAAAAAAAGAGAATTTGCATATTTTAAAAGCAAATAATTTACCTTAATCTTTTTTTTATTAAGTTTAAATTTTTTTTGCCTTATTAAATGCACTGTAAAAGGTGTATATCAAATGCACAAAATCTGTTTTATTGCGACTGAGAACATCCCAAGTACGGGTGAAAGCTTTAAAATGAAGAAACACACGAAACATCACATACGTAACAGTGTTTTGTTAGAAAAGCTAAACATTGGACTGGTATCTCAGTTACCCATAGATTACATGCACTGTGTGCTACTGGGAGTCATGCGTCAAATGATATAATGTCTACTCAAAGTATGAAATAAAAAGTTCTCACTGAAGACAAATGCAATATTTGCAATCAACGATAATTTAAAAAGTTTCAAAAAGTGCATGCCCAGAGAGTTTTCAAGAAAGCAACGAAGCTACATAATTTCGTATGTTGCTTGGCTATATCGGAATGGCAGCTCTTAAAGCAATTTAGCCCACTGCCTATTACGATTATTTTTTGTTAATTGTTTGCGCTATCCGAATTTTTAATCACCCGGAGGGTTGCCACCAAACTTGGGAATGTGGGAACGAATTTCTCAAGGACTTCATTAAAGACTTTGAAAAATTGTACATTGCAGACAATCTTGCTTGCTACAAGTCTGGGTGATGTGACAAATTTTGGTGACATCAATGGTTACAGCGCATTTAAATTTGAAACCTATATGCAACTCCTTAAAATAATGGTCAAATCAACAAATTTGCACTAGGTTGCCAGATAGAGAGAAAAGCAACATTGACACACAGCCTGCGCAATACACTAAATTATTTTCTCTATCGAACACATATCCAACCAACTATTGTGAATTGAATATGAAAAACTCATTTGAAAATTTTACTTGTTTGAATTCCCAATGGAATCTAGTTATTTGGATATTAATTGCTGCCAACGGTCTCGCAGAAGTTTGACCTTACAGACTTTTAAAATAAAATTTTCAAACTTCCCATCAAAAATATAATTTTATGTGTTCTACCTGGCATAAGGACCTACTTTCTTAAATTTTAATTTTGAAGCAGCTTACTTGCACTTAATAGTCAAGCAACCTTTTTTAAATGTATATACGTTATATAAACAAAGTTTGAATGTTTGAATAAATTTCTGTTGCTGTATTAAGTTTTTGTTAAATAAAAAAGCTTCACATAGCTTTAGAATACTTTTTGTATTTTGTATCTTTGTATTTTGTATTTTATATCTTTATACTTTGTATCTTTACATTATCTTTGTATTTTATATTTTATATCTTTATACTTTGTATCTTTACATTATCTTTGTATCGTGTATTTTATATCTTTATAATGTGTATCTTTGTATCTTTGCGTGAAAGCTTTTTCTTATGGTATAAATACCACAGCACAGAACGATTTCGAAGAAGTTTCTTTTGAACAGCGAAGGAAAGCGGTTGCAAGATACTTTAAGGTATTCGTAGAAGGTCTTGCTGATTGTTTTTCTTTGCTATCACCAGATCCTGGGTCTCCCTTAGTTCTCAGGTTAGGAGTCATATAAATAATATTAATTGTATAATTGTATTTCTCTTAAATAAAATACGTAAACGAAAATTCTACGACCTCTTTTCTTTTGTTCTCCTAGAAAGGAAGCAAATAAGGAAAACTCGACACTACATTGGCGCCCAACTTGTGGACTATTTTATGACAGAGAGATGGTATATGCAACCAATTATTTCATGAAAAATGTACAAGTTTATCCGAAAATGTGTTAAATATTCTTAAATCGATTATAAACATAACATGGAAATGTAGTCCATGTTCAAGCAACTCTGCTATAGCATTATTAGCTAAAATGAATGAGCTAAATAAAATTGCCTTGCAACTTAAAGGTGAACTAACCGAAATTAAAGATTCCCTTAAAAACAATAACATGGTAAGATAATTCCAAATAAAAATCAAATCAATGATAAAAAAATGAGCAATTTTAGTGAAGGTTTTATTATCTCTCTGAATATGAGCTTTTGTTCTCATATTTAACAAATCGAATGCAGGCAGTTGAGCTAAATAATATTTTATCAGACTTTCTGCCTGCCAATAGTGGTGTTCCCCAAGGTTCTATACTTGGTCCACTGCTTTTTTCAATATATGTTAATGAACTTCCTAACGTCGTAACACAATGTTCAATTCGCATGTACGCTGACGATACACAGTTGTTTTTAAGCTGTCCACTTGGGATGATTGAGCATTATGCAGCCTGCATAAATGAAGACTTAAAACTTATTGGCCGTTGGTCTTCTGAAAATGGTTTACTGCTTAACCCAATGAAATCAAAGTGTCTCGTTGTGTCTAGGAGCAAGATTGATCTGTCTTACTTCCCACAACTACTTCTTAAGGAGAGCCCTATTGCTTACGTTGATTCTGCTAAGAACTTGGGTGTAGTGTTCAATCGGAATCTTACGTGGGACCTTCATGTTAACAGCACCGTCGCTAAAGCTTATGGTGTATTACGGATGCTTTGGCCTATTCAGCACATAATCCCTTTTAAAACTAGAGTGATCTTAGTAAAAACTCTATTCTTGCCGCTGTTAACCTATGGTTGCGAAATTTTCCGCAACGTGGACTCTGTAAGTAAAAGGAAACTAAATGTCGTTTTCAATAGTGGTGTACGTTATGTTTATGGGCTACGGCGTTATGATAGAGTTTGACAATATGTTTCAAGATTGCTTGGTATGACGTTCGATAACTTTATGAAACTTCGCACAGTTACTGTTTTTTCAGATATACTCCTTACCCGAGACCCAGAGGATCTTTACAATCAAATTTGATTTTTAAATTCAAATCGATCACATCATCTTTTGATTCCGCGTTTTCGCTGTTTGACCTCCGAACGCCAATTTTTCGTCAGCTCTGTAAGAATTTGGAATTCATTGCCTAGAGAAATTAGAAGTATAAATTGCGGGAAAGAAATGCGAAAAGAGATGGAACTATTCTTTAGAAACTTATAAAAGTAAATATATGATATTATTTTTTGTATCTTTGTTTAATATATTTGTAAAACTTGCTTTATAATTTAATGTTAGAAGCTATTGTACATCTTAAGAGCTGCACTATAAATAATATATTATTTGTCTTACTGTGTAAGCTAATCATAAAATAAATAAATACTAAATACTAAATAAATACTAAAATAAAGTGCGAAATCTGTCTCCCGAGGTTGTTGACCCTTGCTTTAGCGGTGTTGCCCTTTCCCTTACAGAAACCCTATACGAAAGTGCAAAAAATAAAAACAATCCAAATCAAATCGCTAACCTCCACCATGGCAGGCACAAGACCCTCCCACCTTCCCGCAAAAACAGTAAGCAAAAAAACAAGAACAATCGGCATGTAGTTGGCAATGATGTCTCCTCAACATATTTAGAGGTGATACCTGCTTTGAAATGGATTCATCTGTCACGCTTCTCACCAACAACAAAATCAGATGCTATTATTGCATATGCATCAAAAAAATTGGATGTTCCTAAGGACAAACTTTCTTGTTTCCCACTGTGTAAGCAAAATGCTGATTTGGACACATTAAATCACATCAACTTTCGTCTTGGTTTACCATCAGAAGCTCTTGATAGTGCATTAAAGGGAGAAAACTGGCCGCAATGCGCACATGTAAAATTATTCCGTTTTTTTCCAAAAAAGGAGAATCTGAAGCGATACGAGAACACAGTGTTTGTGGAACCGAACCTGAACAAGTAAATGCAAATGTTCAACATCATCAAGTTTTCGATGTCCCTCAACATCACCATCTTAATCTGCCATCTCACTCTCACTCTTCTTCATCGCGCTCTTCAGTTTAAATACCTGCATCATACTCTTCATCTACATCTTCATTTACTTCGTCATCGACATCAAAACATTCTTAAAATTCGCTCTTTCATTGTATATATAATCTATAGTAATATCATGTGGTGCCTAATTATTTTAGCCACCTAGTGTCCTTATCCGCAAATTTCTCTCAACACTAAAAGTTGCGGAAAAAGTGTTTAATGTTGAGGAAATTTTCAGATTGGGAAACATGTATGTGAATATATGGTTTAATAATTGACAATTGCGTCAATGGGAACATTATATAGAAAATGTTTAAGAGTGCGAGTGACCAAAAAATAGAACATTATAGGGAAAAAGGCGGTATTTTTCGGTATTGTATTGTATGCATATATCTAAATATATGTAAGATGTGTGTATATAAAGGGAATTGAGCTTGAAATTCTCAAATTCAATAATTCATGTTGCCGTCGGTCGATGCATATTTATCTCTGTTGATTTTTTTTGGAAGTTTTTTGCAAATTAGAGCATAATTTAAAATAATAGTGTCTGAAGTGAATTAAAAATATAAATTTATTAAATTGGATTATATAGTTTTGTGATTTTGTGTAAAGTACGATAAGTAGATGAAAAAAATATAGAAAATAATTAAAGCATAGTGAATTAAAAATCCAAATTGGAAATTAAATCAGATTACTTTTATGTATCTTTGTGATTTTGTGTAAATTTGTAAAATTGTATATTGTGTATTATTGTACTTATACGTACATTGATAAGTAAATGAAAAAAATATCCTTTGTAGCTAATTTTGAATAGTTCTTATTTCAAACTTTTTTAATTCTTTTTCTTTCTTTTCCTTGTTTGTTTGTAGTGTGTGATTTTTTTTAACTTTTGTTTTGTTTGTACATAGTAGTAAGTATTTTAAGTTTATTTTATTTTAGCATTATATTTTTTTTTTGTTTTTAATTTATTTATTTGTTTAGGTATTTTTATTTTATTTTTTAAGTAATAATCTTTTTTTTTTTTCAAGTATTATAATTAAGTTTACTTAAGTGCTCTTAGGAAAAGAGTTCAGTGTGTTCATTTTGTTTTAAAAATTGAATTGTGCAAAAAGAGAATAGTGAAAAAAAGTTAAGTGTTTGTGATTAAGTTTTCAAATTGTCAATTTATTAAATTTGAATATGGCAAAGTGTTGTTATAATAATTGTGTACGAAAGTACTCGTGTAAAAAGGACACATCAGAACGAGCCATAATTCAAAATTATGTTCCACAATTATTCAGCACATTACAAACGTCAACGAATTAACAGATCCAATGTACAAATCGACTATACACTAGGTCTTATGACCCAATAAAATTACAATTTTTCAAATTTCCAACAAAGTGGTTGCATTTTTTATTTCTTACGGAAAACATATTTTTTACTAATTTTTTATAATAAAAATCTTGTCGTCAACAAATTGTAAGGAGACGCAAGGAGCTTCAGGATATGTTTCTTTTTTTTTTACTTCCTATTGACCATAGGAGGGCAGTTTGGGTTAAACACGGAGGTTTGTCAAATATCAATGATCTAAAGAAAAAATCGATGATGTGTGACCAACACTTTTATGCCAGACATTAAAGTCAGCGGCACAAAAAAAAACCTAAAACAAACTGCCCTTCCTATATCTTCGGCGTCCATTTGTAGATGCACTGAAGTGTCCAATGACATTTCTTGTTTAGGACTGATGGAGTCTGCGAGAGCAAGGATACCACATACCTCTACGGTTACATGTGCCCCCTCGACCTCTGCGCCTACTTCCCATCCATCTTCAGTGCATCCTAAACTAGCTGGGCCTTCAACTTCTGCTTCAATACCTCCAACACTATTTTCACCTCCTTTGACTAATTTGGCTGCTAATTCTAACGCAACCTATGTTAAAGACTATTCCCTTGGTGATAGTGTAACGTCGAAAATTTCACCCTCACAGTTTTCTTCGCCAGGGCTTTATACCTACAAGCCGCGTAGACAGATAAATAGGGCCAAAATCATTCCAAGGTATATTTTCAATACACCCACCAAGCTGAGGAAAAGTAGATTGTATCAACTAGAAAAAGGCTTGGACGTTCAAATGAACGGATTTACAAAAGAGTTGCGTACATTTATAAAGATTAAACTCTTCCATCAGAAGAATCAAGAATGGACAGCCAAGAAAAAGGACTTATGCTTAAAATTCTATTATAGGTCGCCAGTAGTCTACAAATACATGCTGAGTGCAGGATTTAAGCTGTCATCTGTAAGCTCTATTGATTTACCAAACAAATGGAGGACATGCTGACCAACAAGGCGCAAGGGATGACTGCCATGGAAAGAAAATGTGTACTCCTTTTTGATGAAATGGCAATAAAAAGCGAATTGGAGTATAACACAAGAGATGACATCGTGTATGGATACACAGATTTTGGTGAATATGGAAGAAATTCCACCATAGCTTCCAAAACCATGGTATTTACCCTTAGAGGATTGAATCAAAATTGGAAGCAGACAATTGCTTATTACATAGGAAGTCCTAACGGGAAACTCTTATCGCAGATCCTAGTAACAATCATTACTGGAGTATTGAATTGTGGGCTTAATCTGGTTGCAACAAGCTGCGATCAGGGATCTAGCAATGAGTCCGCGTATAGGCATCTTATACCACCGAAATTTATGCAAACAACATCTTTTGCGGAAATCGAAGGCCACAGAATTTACTTGCTCCATGATTATCCCCACATTTTCAAAAGTATCCGGAATATCCTACTAGAGCACAAGATTAAAATAGAAGGAGACACCGTGGATTGGGGCGTCATCAGAAGGATGTATGATGAAGACAAAAATGGCACGTTCCGAGTTTTTTTCAAACTGACGGAAGCCCATGTTCGCCCGAACAATTTCGACAAATATTCGGTGAAACTAGCCACCCAGGTGTTCAGCGCGAAAGTATACACAGGAATACAATTTATATTGAAGGCAACGGATATGTTCCAAAATGCTGAAGAATGGAAAACTGGTAATGACACTTCCATGTTCATCAAAGGAATGAATGATCTTTTTGATGTTCTTAATACGGGCCGACTCTGTTCAAGAAATCCGAACAGACAAGTTGTTTCTGATGGTACAGAAACACTTGGAAAAATCAAATTAGCAATAGAATGGGTGTCTAAATGGAGATCGACCAGCCGCATACAAGTTCCACCTTGTTTTAAAGGACTAAAACAAATGCTTAATGGAATTGTGCAGATGTGGGAGCATATAAAAAGCCCAGAACAAAGCTATATGCTCCTTTCCCATTTGAACACGGATCCTGCCCAAAATCTTTTATCAATGGTGAGATCAAACAAAGGTTCGTATGAAAGGAATCCCTCGGCTTCGAGATTCATTCGCAATCTGAAGATTATTATTTTCCAGCATTTATCTTCAGCTGAACACTCTGGGTATGAAGATGCTGGAGCGGAACCACTTCTAGAGGTAGCCGATATGGACAGGACAACTAAAATGGAAGTCGAAGAGTCAGTTCAGGATCAGGATTTATACGAAGACATTTTTAAAGACGTCTTAAAATATAATGGCCAAGACGAAGAGGAAGAACAAACGATTGAACAAATTACTGTGGCTCAACAATTGCAAGACGGAGCTGCTGCATATTACGCAGGATTTGCAGCAGCAAAATTAAGGAAAAAGCTCAAGTGTGAAGTTTGTTCCCGGTATTTGATTGATGAAATCAACAAAGAAAGGGAACAAACTTTGTTAATAAAATTAAGAGCCTACAACACGAAAGCCACAATTTCAGAGTTTGGCAAATTAACTGTTCCTTCCATTACTTTTGAAGAAACTGTCCAGAACGTGGAAATGATTTTTAAGCAGCAGTTCCCAACCAGACATAATAAGAAAAACATTGTTAAAACTTGGTTGAGTGAATTAATCCAGAACAATGAAATAAATGTATCAGCGTGCTGTTCACAAAAACACAAGGAAGAAATTTTGAAATTTATATTGATCGGACTGATCATTTTCGAAACCAAGAGGATGAAAAATCAACTCAAGTTGCGGAAAAAATATATACATCCTACAAATAATTGAGAAGTTTTTATAAGGAAGGACATTTTAGATTCGGGCCTAGCTCCATTGGGCTGTGGAGCCTTCACGAAAACGAAGGTAATTATGGACTGGATCAAATTATCGTTATATATTTTATTTAATTTACTTTAATAATTTACTTTTACAACTTATTATTTCGCGTTTTAAAATTGATGTTGCCTTTACGTCGTTTCTACTTTCGTTCTTTTTTGTTTTTGGATGGTTCGTTTTTTCTCCCTCCTTCGTCTATTTGGTTTTCACAGTTGTTGCGCTCGGGGTAAGGACTTGGATAACTTCTGTTTCTTTAAACATTTTCGATATAATCAGTTTGTCATTCTTAACAGCAATTTTAAGTGTTCATTATGTAATTAATCATGTTTTATATTATTTCATATATTTTTATGTATAATACTTAGATTGTGTAATTCTACAATTTTTTATTTTATTATTAGATTATATTATTTATATAATTTTATGAAATATATACATTTTTTATATTATTAGATATATTATATTATATATAATTTTATGCAATAGACATATTTTTAATTTTATAATTATGTATTTGAAAAAAAAAAACAAAAAAAAATGAATTATAATGAGGAATAGGCCGCCCGGAGATACCTCACTAAAAAAAACTACGACTCACAAATGCATGTGCAATATGTAGATAAAATTTAGTATTTATAGATAGAGGAATAGGCCTCCAGGGGAAACCTCTTTAAAAAAAACGCGTCTAGTATTCTACCCCATCAGGTGATGTGGAACAGAATACATGCTATGGTATCAGGTAAGCTAGTGTTAAGGTACTTTTTCTTATTTTATCTTCAAAATGTCTTAAACAACTTTCTTTGAAAAGTCAATATTTCAAAATGCCTCAACCCATTTTATTAAACTTTGTATTTAGTATTTTTGACAAAGAAAAATACGAAAAAGTACCTTTTCCCTTTATTTATTAATTAATGTTTTTTATAAGAATCGTTTGGGCCGTTTTTGAGAATATTAAGATTTGCTGATGAAATTCTTGCTGGTTGCTTTATGTTTCAATTAAACGCATGATATGTATAACTGTCCCTATACTTGCCATCGCTAAACTACATACACATATCTTTGGTATTCTACAAAATTTCATTAAAATCCATTCAGTCGTTGAGACGTAAACCGTAACAAACATCTAACTTTACAAACTTTTACAAATCTCTTTCAATCGCAACAGTTTATTTTTTTGTGATGAAAAATAATCGTTGTGGTTTGGTTCAGTGTTTAAAAAAAGTAAAATAATTAGTTTAATTATAAAAACACATTCAACATAATATGTATTTTAGTATTTGATTCAAAAAGTGTTGCAATTTTTATAATTTTTCAAACAACACAAATTGAAAACTCAAATCAATTCATCATTTTTATGAACACATTTTTATTCATTTCTGACATTACAAATTACATATGTAATAATATTCAATATTTATAAATTATTTCTTTATTTAATAAGAAAAAATACTCATTTAGTCGATTAAAAATGCATTTGTAATCAAAATGACAATTTGAACAATATTGATTTTTCGTCTATAAAACCAAAATGTGATACCTATCATATCATCTCATGTCCAGCAGCGATTTCATATATTCTTTTCAAATTAAATTGACCTTTTTACAATTCAAATTCAATTTTTGATGTAATTTAAAATGCTATAGGTATTTATTAAAAAGAACACCCGACTTTTAATTGTACAGGCTAAACTTCCAATAAATTCACACACCTTTCTTTATTATTATTAAAAACAAAAAACACTTAATACAAGCACTATACGAAAAAAAACAAAAATACTTGTTCAATCCACATTAAAGATACCAAAGAAGGTATGTAAGTATGTACATACGTAATTATTGACACTTCACAGATTTTATATGTTCACAACACTTAAAATTAATAAAATTCCATATACAAATAGAATTGCATTGTATGCGTTTTAATTATATCTAAATTTTATCCACGAAATTACAGCACAAACTGAAATTCACAAAACAATTATGTAGGTATGTAATCTGCCCATATTCAACTGGACATTTTTCACTATTTCATTATTATTAAGATGTTATTTTTCTTATTCTTATCGAAAGACCTTGAAACACCTTGAACTTAAACTTTAAAAAAATGTAAACAAAAAATTGCCAAAAATAAATCAAAACAAAACGAAACTAAATGTAAAATTCACACACACGCACTGAATATTTTTCTATTTACTTGCAATTTATCTGTTCTTTGTCCTTGATTTGACAAAAAAAAAATATATTTTTTAATGAACTCTCTTACTGCTTTATTAATATAGGTAATGTACATAATATACCCTGCTCTTTCTAAAATGGTGTGCATATTCAAAATGTTGCGACAAATCTGACAATGTTGCTAATTTTAATGTAGAAACTAGCGAACTCACGAGTCGTTATAGAGCGTAAAAAAAACCTACCTCATGATATTACTATAGGTTTAATATACAAAGGCTCTTTGTATATTACCAGAATGCTGGTGGTATTAGAACAAAAACAAAAGAAGTGTTTCTCGCTGTGTCTTTACATGAATATGACGTCATCGTTCTCACTGAAACTTGGCTGCATGTTCATATAAGTTAACGAAATATTTGCAACGGATGCAAAACACCTGCACCATTTTCTTGCCTCACATTCAACATACGTGAGAGAATGTGCTGACAGCGCGTCTGCTGCACCAACAACGGATGGTCAGTCACACGAGATTCGCAACACGCCGGCATGTCATGGGATAGGAGTTGGGATAGCCTAAGTTAAATTCTAAGTTTCTTTCTAATTGTAGTGCAGTTCAATTTTTAATGTGAAATAAAGAGGTTCTTCCTCCAAAAAAATATTTTTTTTTATAATAAAATAATACAATAACTTAATTGGCGCCCAACTAAGTGTGGCTTTTTGAGTGAAGAAAAAAAACCTAGTGTAAATTAACGACGCGTAAGACGACGTTAAGTACCTCGCCGTGCTCGTTATATCTAGGAAAGTGCGCGTAAGTCGACGTAAAGTACCTCGCCGTGTAGTAAAAAATCAAAGACAAAAAGCGCGTAAGCCGATGTAAAGCACCTCGCCGCGAGTGTAAGGATTTTAAAGAAAAAAATCACTAAGCCACGAACCCACAACCAGATCAGCAGTCGTTAGACAATCTGAAGCCAACGAGGGAGTGCAGGACGAGAAGGCCCTAGTAGTAAAGCAAACGGAACCAACTTCCCCTGCCAGCGCTGGAAAAATGTTTATAGTGTAAGATAAATTTAAAAGCTACATATAATATCAAATCTTGCCAACAAGTGTAAAACAAATTTTTTTTTTCCAAGAACTAAAGTCAGTCAATAATATTAAGTAATTAAATAATAATTCGTGTGAAAAAAGCTATTTTATAAAAAAAGGAAGTTTGAATACTTTTCCTAAACATCATTCATTTTTTACAAAAATACAATAAAAATGCCCCCTAGAAAACTGGTTAATCAGTCGGCTCCCACCGCTAACCAAGATGAAGAGCAATCGGGAATATCCAATGAACAAAATTCAGGTGGTACAAATGCACCACCACAAAATTCAAGTGAGTCGCATCCTCAGAACGTAGAGACAACCCCTGAATTAGAATCATTAATTGCTTCAATTGTTAGTCGCGTCCTTGAAACCCAAGGAGCAAGTATCTTACAAAATATACATAGTCCTAGTAGAGGAGTTAATAATCTTAATAATGACGAAGCAAATGAAATTAATATTGTAAGAAACAACCCGAATATTTCTGACATGGACAAAATCCCTGATTTAGTCAAATGTCTAAAAAACTTTTCTGGCCATCCAAACGACTTTGGATCCTGGAAAAAGAGCGTAGATCAAACGCTCGAATTATACGAGCACTTGAGGGGAACTCCTAAATACTATGCTATATTAAGTGTAATACGTAATAAAATTCTAGGCAATGCTGATATTGCACTAGAGTCTTACAACACCCCCCTGAATTGGGACTCCATCTCGAAATGCCTGATCATGCATTACGCAGACAGGAGAGATACGACAACTATAGAATATCAAATGTCATCCCTTATACAAGGAAATAAAACGGTTCATGAATTTTACCAATCAATCTACTCTCACCTATCACTCATTCTGAATAAAGTAGCTTGTATGGACGTAAGTCCCGACGCGATTAAGGTACTTACCCAAATATATCGTGCTAAGGCCCTGGACACTTTCATAAGAGGTCTAAGGGGTGATTTACCACGACTGTTAGCAACAAGAGAACCCGTCGATCTACCGCATGCCCTTAATTTATGCCTTAAATTAGAAAATCAGAATCTTAGAGCAAACCATTTTAACAATAATGTGATCATAAAAAAGACACAACCTTCGAACCCTGTTTTTGCACCCCAAAACCAGCCTCAACGTTTCCACAGATCATCCCACAATACAACATCCAGACCGACTCAACCCCAAAATTCCAGATACATTCCCCAAAGCATGCCAAACAACAACCTTCAACAACCACAATATCCTTCTTTCTCAGGAGCGGTCAATCAAAATCAAAATTTCTATCCTAGAGCTCAGATACCTCAAACCTCGGGTAATCAAAACTTTAATTCATACAATCAGGCAAGAGCTATACAGCCACACCAACAAAATTGCCAAAAAAATAGGCAGCCTTTTATCGGAACGCAAGTGAAAAAAGAAAACCCCAGCCAACAAACTAGGAGAATAATAACGCAGGCTAACAACATAGAAACACAGGAAGAAATAAATCAATATGAACAGGTCATAAATGAGACTGATAAAGTTTCAGATGAAACTCTACAGGATTATATGAATACTCTTGATATTAATCAATACTCGTATGAACCAGAAGAAACACAAGATTTCTCGGACATACATCTTTTAGGTTAAGAGATTCTTCGCTACATTACGTAGAATGTAAAGCGAAGAATGGTCAAATTTTGAAAATACTTATAGATACAGGGTCTAACAGAAATTATATTCAACCTGGCCTGATTGAAAAGCCACTACAAAATTCAAAAAGTTTCCTGGCCACCTCAATAGGAGGTAATGTAGAAATTAAGTACCACACCTTTGTCAATCTTTTCGGTGACAGAGAGAATAAAATTAAATTGTTCCTACTTCCTTCATTAAAATCATTCCATGGAATACTTGGGAATGATAGTCTTAAGGAACTATCGGCCGTTATCCATACAAAAGAAAATTATATACTAGTTAATAATAAGAAATTTCGACTAAAGCAACAAGCTTCTAACACTATTAACTATGTTGCAATCAGAAATGATCACTTAACGGAAGATCAAAAAAGTAAGTTACAAAGCTTAACAGACTCTTACCCAAAACTCTTTCTCGAACCCGATGAGAAACTAACATTTACCACCAGTGTGAAAGGTAGAATAAGGACAAAAAACCAAGATCCCATATATTCAAGATACTACCCCTATCCGATGAGTCTCAAGGAAGAGGTAGAAAAACAAATAAATCAACTTCTTGGTGATGGTATCATCAGACCATCTCGGTCACCATACAACGCACCCATATGGGTTGTGCCAAAAAAGGCGGATGCTTCAAACGAAAAAAAATATAGAATGGTAATCGACTACAGGAAGCTAAACGCAGAAACTATACCTGATCGATACCCCATTCCAGAAATAAATTCTGTTTTAGCGCAACTTGGAGAAAATAAATGTTTTTCAGTAATCGATCTTAAAAGCGGTTTTCACCAAATACCTTTATACGAAGGGGACGTAGAAAAACACCGTTTTCAGTCAATAACGCGAAATACGAATTCGTTAGACTCCCGTTTGGTCTAAAAAATGCCCCATCAATATTCCAAAGGGCACTAGATGATATTTTGCGAGACCACATAGGCAAAATATGCTTCGTCTATATTGATGAATAATTGTTTTCAGCAAAGATACAGAAACCCACTTCCAAAATTTGTCCACAATTTTCAAAACACTTCAAGATGCCAATCTAAAAGTACAGGCTGATAAATGCGAATTTTTAAAAAAATAATATCGAATTTCTGGGATTTATTATCTCTGCTGAAGGGATAAAAACAAACCCAACCAAAGTGGAAGCAATAGCTAAATTTCCATACCCCGTTACACTAAAAGATTTGCGGTCTTTTCTTGGTCCGTCAGGCTTTTACCGCAGATTTATTAGAGACTATGCCAAGCTGGCAAAACCCCCGACAGCCCTCTTAAGAGGGGAGGATGGTCGAATTTCTAAGCAAAATTCGAAAAAAAAACTTATACATCTGGACGAAGAAGCCATAGCGGCATTTGATAAATTAAAAAATTCACTTATATCTGAATTTCCTAATCCTCAGCTATCCAGACGTCATGCTCTAGGAGCTGTATTAGCTCAATATGGGAAACCCATTACGTTCATCTCAAGAACACTGAGTTAAACGGAGGAAGGTTACGCGGCAAATGAGAAAGAAATGCTTGCCATTATATGGGCATTAAATTCTCTGAGGAACTACCTATACGGTTCAGCGAAAGTCCTCATATTTACTGACCATCAACCGCTAACATATGCTTTAAGCAATAAAAACACCAACAACAAGATGAAACGTTGGAAGGCTATACTCGAAGAGTATAACTACGAGTTAAAGTATACTCCTGGCAAAGCTTACGTAGTTGCAGATGCCTTGTCCAGACCGCCGCAGAATGATCAAGTTAATGCGCTTACCGCAACCCAACATAGCAACGAGAGCTCCACCCAAACCCTTATTCAAACCGCTAATGAACCTATAAACGTGTTCAAAAATCAAATTTTTCTTAGTGCAGGAGACACACCGGACTACAAATTCGAAATAATCTTTCCGACGTACCATCGTCATACCATTGTGGAACCATTCTTCACCCAAGAAAAACTAAAAGAAATTCTCAAAAAATATCTAAGTCCCTCTATAATAAATGGCATAAAAACAGAAGAGCCTATTTTAGGGAAAATTCAAGAGATATTTCCTTCACATTTCCAATCATATAGAGTACGATTCACAAGGAAAATGGTAATAGATTTAACAGATTCAGACCGTCAGGAAGCTGAAATTATAAAAGAGCATAACCGAGCTCACAGAAACAACAGGGAGAATAAAATCCAGTTACTGCAAAAATGGTACTTCCCCAAAATGCAAGAAAAAATAAAAAAAATAACTGACATCTGTCAAGTCTGCAAAAAGCATAAATATGATAGACACCCCAACAAGATAATCCTCCAACCGACCCCTATTCCTCAGTACCCTGGTCAAATTTTACATTTAGATCTCTATTTTACAGACAAAAAGATTATCCTTACGGCAATAGACAAATTTTCCAAATACGCCCTAGCGAGGATCATACCATCTAGATCTTCTGAAGATATTAAACAACCCCTTAGAGAGCTTATATTATCTTTCGGCGTACCGCAATATATTATAGTTGACAACGAAAAAGCTTTGAGTTCTAACTCAATATTTTTCATGGTAGAAAACTTTTTCAATATAGAAATATTCAAAGCACCACCCTACGTAAGTTCTGTGAACGGACAGGTTGAAAGGATTCATTCAACCCTATCCGAAGTGATGCGTTGTCTGAAGTCCGAACGAACATTCGGCACATTTTCAGAACTATTGGATAAATCCATTTTTGAATATAATAATTCAATTCACAAAACTACAGGCAAAAAACCGTTAGATGTATTTTTCGCGAGACAGCTCTCCCACAATCCCATAGAACTTAAAAAAGAAAGGGAAATTATCAGAAACAAAATAGAAAATAAGCAGGAAATAAAAAAGCATCAATTTAAAAATTATGCAGAAAAAGATATCATTTACGTTAAGATAAATAAGAGAATAGGAAATAAGCTTAACCCGAAATATAAAAAAGAAATAGTAGCTAAAAATAACAATTCCACAGTTATCACAGAATCCGGCAAAACTGTCCACAAAAATCTGATAAAAAATTAATTCTTCCGTAGGTTACTATTACTACTACCCCTGTGTGCAGCAAATGTACAAATTGTGGATTATTCGAAATCCCAATTGATAAAAATAGATACAGGCACCGCAAAAATTCAGACAGGATTCTTCAAGATCATCCACATTATTAACATAGAAGAGTATAATGATCTGGTTACGAAAATAGAAAAAACCCTTAAGGAATCAAATCATGACCACCCACTCTATCCCCTTATTTCATATGAAGTAACTAAAATTAAAGATCAGTTGACAAGGTTTAGAACCAATAAAAGAAAAAATAAAAGATCATTGGACTTCATTGGTAGTGCGTGGAAGTGGATTGCGGGAAATCCAGATCGCCACGATCACGAAATTTTAACTGAAAGAATGAATAATGTTCTGGAAAATAACAATAGGCAAGTAATTATAAATCGAATGTCTTTGGCAAAAATTAATGAGATTACAAATATAACAAACGAAACTTTGAAAACTGTAAACAAAGAAATAAAAGAAAAAGACTCAAGAATATTCAAAATTAAATATGAACTCGATGTAATCAAAGAAGAATTATTAAACATAGCTTACGCAATTCATTGGGCAAAAGCTAATGTAATTAACTCATATATCCTATCAAATAAAGAAATTGAAATGACAGAAAATATACTGAAAAAAGAAAATTTTCCTTTTGTAAATATTGACGAAGCGCTCGACGTTTCCAATATAAAAATTGCCTCTGACAGTAAAAACCTAATTTATATAATAAGTTTACCACTAACCGATTCTGAAATTTGTAATATTCTAATAATTAAAGCTGTTAAATTCGGATCCAAAATAAATAAAATTCCATTTGAAAAAATTTTAAATTGCAAAAATAAAATATACGGAATTAAAGAAAATTGTATGAAAATTAACGATCATTCACTTTGTAACCATAACAACCTTAAAGATATAAGTAATACTACATGTATTCCCAACCTCCTAAAAAGCCAGATACCCACCTGTGTCACAACCAACAATAGACATGTCCCATCAATCGAAGAAATCTCAACTGGTGTGCTTCTTTTCAACCAATTCAACGATTCAGTGACCATCAACAATGAAACCATCATGTTAGAAGGCACCTATGTCATCAAATTCACCAATACCACAATTTTGGCTAACGGAAAGTTATTCAAGACAAATGAGACTACCAAATACCAACCTTTACCAGCAATACTCCAACTTAGGTCATCAGGACAAGACATTGAAGAAGTACTTTCTTTAGAGATAATCAAAGAATTAGAATTCAATAGTACAAAACAAATAAGCATTCTCCAAGATAAGAACACGAGAAACATGGGGATCAATATACTATTGGTAATAATATTGGCCATCGGAATTATAGCTTACCTTTTCTCAAAATTTAAATCACAAAAAATTGCAATACACGAAACTGCCGATTCACCTGAAAATTCATCAAAATCAATTAAAATAGGAATCAGAGATTTAACACAACTCATGAACACATCATCAGCTGTAACGTCGAACGAGGGCGTTCGAACTTAAGCGGGGAGAAGTTAACGAAATATTTGCAACGGATGCAAAACACCTGCACCATTGTCTTGCCTAACATTCAACATACGTGAGAGAATGTGCTGACAGCGCGTCTGCTGCACCAACAACGGATGGTCAGTCACACGAGATTCGCAACACGCTGGTATGTCATGGGATAGGAGTTGGGATAGCCTAAGTAAAATTATAAGTTTCTTTCGAATTGTAGTTCAGTTCAATTTTTAATGTGAAATAAAGAGGTTCTTCCTCCAAAAAAATATTTTTTTTTTTATAATAAAATAATAAAATAACTTAATTTACATGAGTCAAAGAGTTCTTTGGGCGTTGGTCTGGCATCGAGCGAATAACCATTGTATATATATTCTATATATTCTCTGGTGACACCGCTAGGAACTAGAACTTGCAAATTGTGCAGACTCTCACAGAGTTCAGAGAGGGAGAATTTGAAGGATTGACAAATAAAAAATAAGGTAAGACAAATAGCTAATGAGGGAGAAGAATGCATAAAGGTAAAGCAGAATAAAAGAAAATATACTTTTTGCATTTTTCTTTCCTCTCATTTATTTTAAACTGAAGAAAATATCTATGTAGGAAGAATATTCCAATTTCAATTTGTAGATATCCGATATCCCGTTGGACCTACTTTTGGTTAGGTATTATATTTCAATTTGTTTTCATTTTAACCAAGTGAAGATTTTCGGCATTGTAGGTACGTGGTGTTGATTGTTTTGCCGTCGGTTGTGAGTAAAAAAAAGATTTATTTGATTTCGTGCGCATTCGGTAATTTTTTAATTTTTGTGTTATAAAGTGTTGTGGTATTGTAGGTACATAGGTACGTATTTTCCTACATTTCGATATTTAAATAGGTACCTACCTACAATAATTTGCTTATAAGATCAAAAAGTTAATTATATGAAACAAAAGAAAAAAAAATTAATGAAAAAGTTCTTTGTGAAGTTGAAGCATTGTCATTGTGTTTATATCTATATATATATATACAATGGCATTGTTACATTATATTCAATGGTTGAAGTTAATAAGTGATGTTCGGTGAAAAAAATTGTGAAGTGTGTTTTAACTAGGTAGGTTAAGTATATATATATATAGTGATGAAAATTATATTTTATTTAAACAATAAAGGTGTATGAATTTATGAAAAGTGCAGCCTGTATATTTCAAATCAGCTGTTCTTTACAATAAATACATATAGCCTTTTGGATTTCAACAAATAAAAAACACAAAAATGAAAAAATTAAAACATTCAACCAACATTATCTACCTATATAAATTTTAATAAGGAAAAAAAAACATTCAGATGGATTTGCGAGTAGATCACTTAAATACCTAGGTACATTGTATTAAATTTGTGCTAAGCTAAAGTGTAAAAAGTGTTCAAAACGATTTACACTTTTACAAGAAAAGAATGTTGTACGACAATCTGCCGCGTCGGCCGCGCCGAGCTGTGCAGCATGGTCGTATCTAAATAAAAATAAATTGAAGTGTATTGTGTGGATTTTTTGCCGTGCACATAAAGTACCTATATTTATGTGTGAATTTATATTTATTTTTAAATTGATTAGTGAAGTTAAAGTTAGTGCGTGATGTGCAGAAAAAAGTTAATAATCATATTTAATAATAAGAAAGGTGTATATATTTATTTAAAGTTCAGCCTGGTAAATGTAAAATCGGCTGTTCTTTATAATAAATACATATACATCCTTTTGAGTTCATCTTCTACTTGTACTTTGCATTTAATACAAGCAATGCATGTTAGGTATCGCAAAAAAAATATTATTCAAATTTATAAATATTATACATACCTATATCCAATTTAAAATAAAATGCACCACTGCATCCTATGAACTTGTTCATGTAGCTAACAACTTTAACAACTTTAATGTAGCTAATCACTGACGCTGTTAGTAGGTAGGTATAGGTAGGTAGTCGAGTTATCCTATACATTTTCAAAGGCGATGTAGGTAAGTTTACCTTGATTCTTAGTGTAATGAATAGTCGAATGCATGATTCAAGGAATGGTTACATAGGTACCTACCTACGAATGTATATTTAAATGAATTTGAATTATGAAAATTAGGAGGGTAATATGTACCTACCTATATATAGAGAACCTAGGAATGTAGATATGTACATACATATGAATAAATAAAAGTGAATGCTGTATAGGTGGGTAAGAATCGTTTTTTAAACTTATAAAAACTGCCAAAACCATCACTTTAATCGGTTTCTCGAAATAACCAAGAACACCTTTAGATGCCACGGACCAATGAAAATTTTATAAGAAAGTATCTCGAAAATTGTAGGACAGATTTTGATGAAATCCGGTTTTTTATTTTTAGTTTTTTGCAAACATTTTTTTTTTTTTTTAATTTTGGAATGCAGTTTTTTGAGTTTATTAATATACATACATATACATACAGACTATAAAATTTTAAATTATTTTTGGATTAGTTTTAAAAATATTGATTTTTCAAAAAAAAAAAAAAAGAAAAATAAGATTTTCCTTCAAGGCCATATGGCAGGTACAGTTATTTTTAGGTCTAAAAATAAAATTTCAATTTCCCCTCTGAAGAATGCCAAAATAATCACACATACCAAATTTGAAGGTAATCGCTTACTTCGTTTAGGCTGCCGCTCGTTATACATACAGTCGGGCAGAATGACAGACAGACGAACAGTTATTTTTTGTCGATCACTTTTTTAGGCTTCTCTATGATCGTAATGTCACGTTTGATTGTTAGAATTTTTTTTACGAATGCATAACTTGCCTTATAGCACTATAATCGCAAGCAAAAATTGAATGAGGTATATAAATGACAATAAATTCCGAAATTTAATATATGGATTGGCAACTCTGGTTTGCAGCAATAAGTTCAGTAATTTACGGCCACTCTTATTAATTTTGTTTTTTTGCCATTTTAAATAGTTTTTAATTTGAATAATTTATTCAAGTAGTTCTACAATAATAACTGCACACAAATCTAATAAAATTGTGGTGAGTTTAATCGACTTTCACTTCGAATTAAATTAAATTAGAATAAGTAGAACAACGGTGCACGTACAACTGCTTTCAAACTTCCGATATGAAGCGCACACCACCGCCTAAACATATCAATCGTGACAGCCAACCACTTAAAAGACCATATAAAGAGGTTTCTTCGGAATCGCCACCAAACCATTCAGCGGGGACTAGCCAAAACGCGTATGCTGTTGGAACGATGGAAGTTTCTGAGTTGAAGATTATGATTCAAGAAACTATGTCGCTAATATTGGATGACAAATTGAAGGACATGCCGACAAGAGCCGATTTAGATGCCATTCATTAAAATATCAGCAACCTACAAGACAGCAACTTAGCTATGCAGGCTCAAGTGGAGAAATTCGAAGCCCGTTGTAAGTATCTAGAGCGGCAAGTAGAATTTCTTGAAACCAGGGCCACCGAAAAAAATGTAGTGGTTCACATACCGCTGAACAGAGACGAAGATGCAGGGGAGAAGGCGCAAAGATGTTGCATAGATCTCTTGCAAACACAGGAGGAAAATGTTATTGCATCAACAAGAGTCTTGCGTTCGACAAACAGTAACACAGCTAACGTCGTCGTAAGATTGAACCGAAGGGAAGATGTTGCCAATATATTAAAATCTACGATTAAACTACGCAATACCGGAATTTCGATTCACAGAGATTTACCTACAGCTGCACGAAACCGAAGAAGAAAATTAATAAAGCTGCGAACTGAAATTTTTGCGAAAAACAAACATTTAAAAATGCAAATACGCGGACAAACATTGATGGTTGCAGGTAAATCATTTTACTTTGACAGAAATAACAATCTAAAATGTGACGGAAGGTGCGGAATGTCATTGTTAGACCCGTTGGTAAATGACATTTCTGATGGTAGCGTTCCGGGGCAGAAAAAAAACCATACTGATAACAGCAGTTCACACATGCCATCTCTGATGTCACAACAAAACTTTTAGTTGTAATGCCGTCTGCCCATCAAGAACTATTGTCGAAAATATTAATATTTGTAATGGAGAAAATTTAAAGATTTTAAAAATGTTGTCATACAATATAGCAGGCCTTTATAATAAGAGCATATTTACTGATATTTTTAGCTTTGTTAACAAATTTGAAATAATTTTTTTGTATGAAACTTATATTACTGATAGTAGCCTCGTCAATTACGAGAAAAAATTTAATAACTTTGAACTTAAAATAATACCGGCAATAAGAACTCACACAAAAGGCAGAGCTAGCGGAGGTTATATCTTTGGATTTAAAAAAGATTTGGTTTATATCAACTGCAAATTTAAGATTTATGGTGAGATTACCTGCTTGGATTTGATAATATGTCAGAAGAGATTTCGGATAGTACCAACCTATATCAATTGTAACCACTGGGATACAGATTTTGAAAAGATCAAAGAGTTTTTGACATGTGAACACAGCGATAACGTAATGCTTGTTGGGGATCTAAATGCGAGAGTTGGAAACGAAGGTGGGTCTGAAAATGAACGGATGGGGTGTAGAAGAAAAACTAAGGATTCAACTAAAAATGCAAGAGGTGCGAAAAATCTTGAACTGTGCAACTCGTTTGGGCTTAGAATTCAAAATGGTACGAGTAAAGGAGATGAGCTGGGAGAATACACCTTTGTGGGGAAGCAGGGAAGTTCGGTCATCGATTATAGCATTGCAGGCGGTGATTGGAATTTATTTATAACAGATTTCGAGGTAGAAAAGAAAACTTACTCAGATCATATGCCGATTATTGTGTCATTTAAAGGTGGAAAAGAGGGAAATGATGAAAGAATGAATTTAGAACTAATGCCTAAATTGCATTGGTTAAATTCAACTGCCCCAATATATAGGCGACAGTTGAATACACTTCTGCTGACCCATGAATATGAAAGTAGCCTAACAAATATCGAGAGTTGTATAAAAGAGGCATATCAGGTACCGGTAAATAATAATTGGCAGAAAAAGAATACCTATAAAGAACCATGGTTTGATAAAGAGTGTATGCAGGCAAGAAACTTATCATATGTCTGGCTAAATGAGTACAGATGATGTAATCAATCCTCCGCAAAAAACTTGTATATAAAATATAACCAAAGTTTCAAAATTCTGTGCAAGGATAAAAAGAAAATTTATTATGAAGCTGAAGCGCAAAAACTTGCCATGTGCAATAACCCATCTGAATTTTGGAACTTGGCCCGGAAACTTAATGGAGCAAAATACATCATCAGTCCCAAGCTAGATTGTAATAGATTAAAAAATCACTTCAAAGAACTGCTAAACTCAAACGCCATAAGCCCATTCATGATGCAGTACGCCCCACCTGGATTCCATGACTACATTTTGGAAACGTCAATATCCCAAGAAGAGGTTAAAGCATCTCTAAATTCACTATCTGATGGAAAGGCAGCAGGTTCTGATAGAATACCAACGGAATTCTATAGATATGGAACGGAAGAGCTAACTAAGCAATTGACAGAAGTATTCAACCAAATTCTGGAAACTGGGGATATTCCTCAACAGTTCAAAGATGCCCTGATATTTCCAGTCCACAAAAAAGGCAACATAGAGGATCCGGCAAATTATAGAGGCATCTCGTTTTTGAACTCATCTTATAAAATTTTTACCACGATACTACTAAAAAGATTGAACACTTGGATAGATTCAAATAATTTACTAAGTGAGTTTCAAGCGGTGTTCAGAACAGGGTACTCTACAATAGACCATATATTTGTGCTCAATAGCATCGCCGACTGGTTTATTTCGAGAAGTAAAAAACTTTACACATTTTTTGTCGATTTGAAAGGAGCCTTCGACACCGTGGACAGAAACGCATTGATGTACAAGTTATATGGATTAGGAATGTCGTTTAAGCTTGGCCGAGTTCTGCGAAACTTGTACATGGATAACAGAGTAGCGGTTTGGAATGGCAAAACTATATCTGATTGGTTTTCGACGGAGTCAGGGGTAAGACAAGGTTGTGCGCTAAGTCCAAGTTTGTTCGCGCTATTCATCGATGATCTAACTGAAGCACTACCAGGGGGCGTGGAGTACACTGGAGTCATCATTAAAGCTCTTCTTTTTGCAGATGACATTGTACTGTTTGCTAGCTCACCAGAATCCCTCCAGCTAATGATAAATAGACTGGCCGAATATTGTATGCGATGGAGCTTGTTGATCAACCTTAACAAGTCGAAGGTTATGATATTTAAAAAAGGTGGAGGCAGGTCCAGGTCTAACGAACATTGGTGTTTGAATGATGAACAAATTGAAGTTGTGAAAGATTACAAATACTTGGGTGTCTATTTCACCAATAACCTTAACATGAAAAGGCATCTCACCGATAAGCTTGCGAAAGCTAAGACAGCTATTAATGTAGCATGGCGGGAGTGTTTTAATAACAAGGCTATTGCACATAGCAACAAATATAAAGTGTTCGAAGCAGTTTCACAATCAATTCTTTTCTATGCAGCGCAAGTGTGGGGTGGTAAAAAATATGAACCAGTAGAAAAACTCCTCAGATATTATATAAAACGAATATGTCGTTTGCCACCTAGCACTCCGAATTATATAATTTTTCTGGAAACGGGTTTATCTCCACTATTTATCAAAACATTAAAACTACAAGTCGACTACATTAACAAAGTTCTTAAGATGCCAAATAATCGGCTTCCAAAAAAAGCGGCTCTTCATGCTATACACTCCAAGTCAGGATGGTTTAAAAACTGGATTGAACTTTCACAAGATGCAGGTCTGGAAATAAATTCTAGTGAATGGAGGTCTTGGAAGCCTACGTTGTATACGATGATTATTCGTCTAGATGAAATCTATAGAGACAGATACAAGGAAGAGGCATCAAATTCATTACACCGAATGATCTACAGTAAATTGAGCTATAACATTAATGAACGTAACTATTTCCGAGATGACTACACCATCGATCAAATTTCAAGCATGTTCCGGCTAAGAGGTGAACTTCTTAATTTGAATTTTATACCGCATCGCAAAGAACTACAAATACTTTGCAATATGTGCGGAGCGTGAGGATATATTACATTTTGTTGGAAGGTGCCCGATATTAAGGGAAACAAGAAGATACTTTTTGGGTAGTGACTTTTTTACGGATGACGAAACCTTAAATCTTCTTAATGAAATGAACGTATCTAAATTATACAAATATTGTAAAACGGCAATTAATTATAGAAACAGAATTATAAATGAATGTCTTTAAATGAATACTGTAACTTATTGAATATTAAAAATATAAAGTAATTATTTAAATTCATTGTCAATCAGGCAGACGGCAAAGCCATGCATTTAATTGATTATACCTATGATATTTTTGTAAAAAATTGCGAAATGTAAATAAAAATCAATCTTAATCTAAAATCTAATCTATATGTAGGTACAAGTACCACATACACATTGCTTGATTTAATAAACTTTTAAATAGGTGTGTATGTAGGTAGGTACCTATGTACATAGGACTATACCTACTTTACCCAATTGTACCTAAATACATAAATACATACCAAATGTACCTACCTAAATATATCCCAAGTAAAAAGTTAAATTATTTTGCTTAAGTTGATTTTCGAATAAATACTAATATACATACGTATGTACCTATCTACCTATCCACATTTAATATTTATCCATTTTGTTTTTATTTTAAATTATGTTTTAATATACCTATAGGTATAGGTACTTTATATTTTATAAACATTTTTTTTACGATACCTACCTAAGAACTTTAAATTATTTTGAAAAAAAAACACATACAATAACTTGAGTATAGGTTATACCTATAACAGCAACAGACCTAGCTTACGGCCATATAAATAAATAACTCACATGCAACCTATGTATATTTAAATAAATAAAACTAGTTAGGTAGGTAGGGATGTAAGTTAATTTATCTTTTACTTAATAAATTGTAAGTTACCTACGATTTTTTTACGCGGGACTGAGCCGCTTTTGCGTAAGTACCTACCTATTGACATCAACCCTAAAAAGATAAATAAAATATCTAATACCTACTTAAAATTTGTTAGAACAATTTCTTATTTTAACTAACCTATTCAAGATTTGTATTTTCTCAAAATCACCAAATACAAATCATAAAACTAAAATCCAAACACCTGCACATAGAACCTACCCCAACAATTCAGTACTAAACTTATAGTACGTAAGTATCATTTTAGGTACGTATTCACGTATGCACACTCTATATGAGCGATGGAAGTAACAAAATTACTAACATTGCTATATTCAAGCAAAAAGAAAAAAATCCAGTCATATTGTATCCTGTATTTTTGTATTCCTCCTTGCCTTTTCCCCATATAAAATAGAAAATAACAAATTTGAGGTCAAAAAATACACCACATTTGGTTTTTTCCCTTATATTCATTATTGGTATAGGAAAACAAATTAAGCTACCTCATCTCCTCTTTTCGGTCTTTTATTTAGGCCCACGCACGCTCTCAAAAAAATATCTGCAAATGTAAATATCTCGACACAAGTGCTATCTGGGCAGCGGCGCTAATAAACAGATTTTCATGTTCCATAGTAGTACTAAACGGTGATTTTTTAAGAGCTTGGTTTTTGAAAATTCAAAAAAACACAGAAACTTGTAAAAAGTGAATGAAATTTTTATTTGGATCGATAAATCAATTTCTGCCATTTACTTTTTTAAAAATAATTTCACTTAAATGTTGCCCGCGGCTACGCTTCAGGTGGTCCATTCTGAAGGTCCAATTTTGGCAAACTTTTTCACACATTTCGGCCGGAATCTCACCAATGACGTGTTCAATGTTGGCTTCCAAGGCAGCAATCGTGGTTGGCTTGTCCCCATAGACAATAGACTTAACATAGCCCCACAAAAAATAGTCTAACGGGGTCAAATCACATGATCTTGGTGGCCAATTGACTGCGCCAAAACGTGAGATCAACTGCTCACCAAATTCGCCTCTCAATTGATGCATGGTTTCGCGTGCAGTGTGGCATGTGGCACCGTCCTGTTGGAACCACATGTCGACCGAGTTCAATTCTTGCATTTTCGGCAAAAAAAATCTGTTATCATCGAACGGTACCTTTCTCCATTGACCGTAACCCTGCGACCTTCATCGTCCTTGAAGAAGTACGGCCCAATGATGCCGCCTGCCCATAAACCGCACCAAACAGTGCATTTTTCGGGATGCATTGGTAGCTGCTGAATTGCCTCTGGCTGCTCTTCACTCCAAATACGGCAATTCTGCTTATTCACGTATCCATTTAGCCAAAAATGAGCCTCGTCGCTGAAGACAATTTTGCGATAAAAAAACCGATCCTCATCCAACTTTTCTAGGGCCCATTCACCGAAAATTCTACGTTGTGGTAGGTCGCCTGGCTTCAATTCTTGCACAAGCTGTATTTTGTATGGCTTTAAACCAAGATATTTGCGTAAAATCTTCCAGGTGGTCGAATAACACAAACCCAATTGCTGCGATCGGCGCCGAATGGACATATCGCGATCTTCAGCAACACTGGCGGATGCAGCAGCAATATTCTCTTCGGTACGCACTCTACGGATACGATTTGGTGGATTAATGTCCAATAAAGTGAAACTGGTGCGAAATTTGGTCACAATGAGCTGAATAGACTGCTCGGTGGGTCGATTATGACGACCATAAAACGGACGTAGCTTGCGAAACACATTTTTCACAGAGCACGAATTTTGATAATAAATTTCAATAATTTGCAAACGTTGTTCAGGCGTAAGTCTATTCATGATGAAATGGCAAACAATACTGAATCAAAATGTCAAATGTTCGTGGAATTTGTCATGTGTGATCTGTCAAAAATATAAACGTCAAAAACCAAGTAGCAAAAAAATCACCCGTTATATCGGATTGATAGATATGTATATATATGTATAGTTATTTTCACATTATTGTGTGTTACAAAAATCGTGTTTGTCTGTAGGGTTTGTAGGAAACGGTCCTATAAATTTTTTTTTGTTGGTACATAGTACCGAACGTAAGTTAAAATACAGGTTGCATTTCAACCTCATATATAAAAAGAAAAAAAACAAAAAAAGTCTCCACCCGAATAGCAATTTATTTCACTTTATATACTAAAGCCGACACATTAGCAATATATGCATGCGCATTAAGCCTAAGACCATGGTATCGGTGGTGTAAAGTTTCAGTGGGTGGTACGTTTTGAAATGCAACTCAATGTTCTGAGCCGTCCCGTCCCGATTTGTCATTGACATCCGTTTCATTTCCATCCCTCTGTGGTAAGAAAAAAGGCAAATAGTCGTCCGCGTGGCGAAAAAGTTTTCTAAAAAAGTCTTTTTATCATCGAGTCGTCTGACAAGGAGGTGCCCTTGTTCGTGATGCAAAGGGTTACTTGGCATCATTAACCCCTCAACCTAAGGTAAACTAAAAAAAAGAAAACTTTTAAATAAAAGAAAAAGTAAATGTAACAAAGAAAAAAAAAAGAAAGACACGACACCCAACTCAACTAAAAATTCCTAAAATAGGTAGGAATTATGAGGTATTAAGTATTCAAAATGTTCATCACATTAGGGGTTAACATAATAGAAGGAAGAGCTTCGTTGTCTTTAAACGAATCCTAATATTTGATCAACGATACAAGCTCCAGACCTGAGAGTACAATCCAGAAAGGTTCGGTGGTCTCAAAAGAGACACGGTGATCAGAGACCCTTCTCTAGGATTCAGTGGAGAAAATTTAGGCTGCCCATAATAGATTCACTTCATAGTTCACGATAGGTAAGAACGAAGTCAAATAATAACGAGGTATTGCATTTGACACTAATATCATCCCTATAGAATTCTTCGATTAAAAGAAAAAAAAAGGCATCGGAATCGAAGTAATCTCGTCGATTACTCTTCGCGTCAGCAAGCGACGCCGGCCGGCCGGCGGCGTAAGCGCTCTTTAATGGCAGCGTATTGTACTCATAATCCGCAAGAACATGAGTCAAAGAGCTCTTTGGGCTTTGGTCTGGCATCGAGCGAATAACTTTTTTTTGCAAGTATTCAGCAATTTTGGACGTCATCCATAACATCCACCGCTGTAAAACGACATAAGTTGTATACTTATCGGAAGTCTTCAACCAAGGATCATTTCTGGAAGGAAATCCCACTTCCATCTACAAATGGGAAAGAAAGAAAAGGGTAGCAGTGTAAAGTGTAATACGACAAGTGCTAATATAAAAAAAAAAAGAATCATTTAAGACCGGAGAAATTAATCTTAAAATTGCATACGTTCTTACCTACATATATATATATATACTAGGATAAAGAAAGATGATAAGTAGTATAACCGATTTGTTGTAAGTTGAATTAGAGGTGAAAGATAGAAAGTTAGCTATAAATGAAAAGAAAATTTAATTTAAGATAGAAAGAAAGATTTTGGTCTTGTTATTTGGACAGGTTAAGAAAAGATGTAGATATAGATACACAAGAATATGTGTATACATACCTACAAATATATCTAAGTATAAATGGAAAGGATATAATGCAAATGTAACTTAACTTACCTAGAAATGAAAAAAAAGTTTTTATTTGGCAGTTGCTTTGAAGAGAACGTTTTTTTTTAGAAATAATTGAAAATAATTTAAGTAAAAATTTGATTGACACAAGAAGTTTGATTTTTAAGTTCATCAAAAAAAAAGTCAAAGGTAGTGAATTTTAAAATAAATATTTAAAGTAGATTTGCAAGCAAGTAGGTATATATGGATGATTAGATTAGAAAGATCATTGGATAGGGTCTGAGCTTTCATTTCCTGGCATAAAAAAAAAAATATATATATAAATAAAGGAAAGGAAGGGAAACGGGAATTAGTCCTAGAAAGGTATATATATATATATATGTACTAAGATAGTATGAAGTATAACATCCCATCCATCATGATCGTGTTGGAAACTAAACAAAAACCACAAACTTTGGAATTACCTATATACTATATACTAGCAAAAATTACAACATCGACCTCATCAGAATGTTGTGCACATCATCTGGGAGTTCGGTAAGCGTATACTTTTACTATTTTTTTTATATTAAACATCATTTTTGTTGGGGTTATTATCAAAACCATAAAATACCTAAATGAGACCTGGTCTAAATCATAAAAAAAAAAAATATTTCGTTTTGCGTTGTCGTTAGGGGAAGGACCTCGTTTGTTTTGCTTTAATTATAGTCTACTTACCTACATATGTAGCCCCTTTTCTGATGTATGGGTATTGTTTAATAATGCCAAACAGCGAAAGTTACACCCTATCAAAATCTTACATAAATAACATTTGTCTATTTTTTTGTGCTTGCGCTTCCCGCAATGTGAATACATAATGCATACATATTATGTCTCTATGTACTAACTTAAACAGTTAAACATCATCCTATCTCTCTTGTAATAATCATATTTTTGAGTCACTCTGCATTCAATCACCAACGAGATCGGTTGGCTTGTAATTTAATTATTGTAATTTGCATTAAAAAAAATACCTTACAAAATTCAATACAAAAGAGTGTTTTTTATTAAAACAGTACGAGTACACGATTACACACACAACAGAACAATCATAGTTAAAATTGGTAACATTATACACATTACTAACAACATTAAATTATTAACAAATTTACAAATTTATAAAATTAATTACACAAATCAACTACACATACACAACATACACATTACACAATTTTTCTGCATAAATCCAAATCATTTTATGGTCCTTCGAGCCGGATGAATTTGATGATAAAATCAGTGCCTTATTAATTGGTTGAAAAAAAAAGAGATTACAGTGCGGTTCGAAATAAAGTGGACAGGATTTTTTATTCTTTATTTTTTGAACACATAAAAAAGAATTGTTGTTGCCGTTATTTAGGTATTTTGCGTTGACCTTTAATAGAAACGGTACAAACGGTCAGTTTTGTTCAACGGTACATACGGTTGATAACGGACATCCATACGAATAGTTTATACAGTTTGTTACATCGAATATACCTACGCTTCATTTATAATATTTTGTTTTTTCATTCAAAATGAATAAAGTTATCGCAAAACGTGGTCGGGCTAAGGACTGTATTACACTTACAGCAACATATGCCAGTGCGATTCCAATTTCGACTACGTTAGAGACATTAGAATTTCGTCTTGAAAGACTCAATGAAGCGTGGCAGGAGTTCGTAGCATTGCAAAACGAACTTCTAGATTTCATCGGTACAAAAGACTATGTAGATCGCGAATCAGGATTTGTTGAATACGAAGAAAAGTATTTTGAAACTCACGCGTTGCTTTTAGATGCAATCCGAATCAAATCTAAACCTCATGAGGCTAAAGATAAGGGTGTGTCTCTAGGTTATCATACACCGTCGGAAGATTCTGATATTTCTATGCCGTATAAGTCAGTGAAACTACCTAAAATCACAATTGAACCGTTTTCAGGTGAATATAAAGATTGGCCGACTTTTCGAGACATGTTCACGGGAACTGTCGATTCAAATCGAACAATTACGAATACACAAGTTACATTTTTTAAAATCGTTTCTCCGCGGGGAAGCCGCGAATCTTCTCAAACATATTCGATGTTCTGAGAACAATTATATTGAAGCTTGGACTAGATTAGAGCAGCGTTATGATCAGAAGCATCTTATCGTACGATCGTTTATCCACTCGTTTCTTTCGCTTCCATCTTCCAATCTTCAATCGCTTCGCAAGATCACAAATGGGGCTGATGAAGCTGTGCGGGGGCTTAACGCATTGGACATCAATGCACGTGATCCATGGCTTTTTTACCTACTTCTTCAAAAGGTAGACCAGGAAACAAAAAGGTCTTGGGCTGAAGAAGTAGGTGCTCGAGATGATTGCAGTATACATGAATTCCCAGAATTTCTTCAAACACGTTGCCAGTATCTAGAATCTTGCAGTTCGTTTTCAAATCCTAACAGCACTCGAGCTGTTCGCGCGCATTTTGTGAAATCTTCCCCAAGTTGTCCAAAATGCCAAGAAGGACATTTACTTTCAAGTTGCCAAGACTTTAAATCATTAAATATCGAATCCCGTCGCGATTTCGTACAAAATAACTCACTCTGTTACAATTGCTTGCGTTCGGGGCATGCCTCAAATAATTGTCGCCTTACAGTTCGTTGCTATCTTTGCCAATCTCGTCACCATTCTCTGCTTCATTCATCTCAGTCTCAAAACTCTAATCCAACGTCAAATCAAAACCCAAATCTGAATTCAAGTCGTAATTCAAATCAAAATTCAAATGCAGTTTCTAATTTGAATCGCCAATTAAATTCTAATTCAGAAAATTCAATTCCACATTCTTCGAATTCATTCATCGTAAATCACTCATTCTCCTTTAATCCTAAAAATCATACAATTTTGCCGACAGCTATATGTCGAATTCAGGACAAGCAAGGACTTTATCAAAATGTACGCGTTCTTCTCGACTCCGGTTCTCAGGTGTCTTTTATAACTGAGCAAGCAGCTCAGCGCTTAGGACTTCCTCGAAAACGTTTGAGGATTCCAATAGTAGGAATCGGATCTAAATCAGCCAGAGTAACCAATGGGTTAATCAATCTTAAAATTGTCTCATGTTATAGTCCTGAATCGATTGATCTCAATTGCTACATTTTGCACAACATCACCTCATCGCTTCCACCAATACCAATATATCAAATTCCTCAAAATATTTCTTCTCTTGATCTTGCTGATCCTAATTATTTTGAACCAGGTCCAATCGACGTTTTGATAGGAGCTGATAAGTTTTTCAATATTATAAATGGAGGTGCTAAAATCGAAGGAGTCGGAACTCTTACTTCGATTCCAACCATTTTCGGCTGGGTCATAGCTGGGCATCATTCACAGCAGTTTCCGATGAGATCAGGAATTCAAACATTCTGTACCCGTTTAGATCACGATCAAGAATTAGATCTAGAAAAATTTTGGAGGCTTGAGGAAGTATCTAATGAACAACCACTGTCTCGAGAAGAGAAGTTAGCTGAGGAAAACTTCGTCAAAAAAACAGTGGTGCCCTTCAAGAGACGTTTTTTCATATAAGGTCAAACTAAATCTAGTAAATTCATGCACTAAACGCCACATCTTTGTTATATATGTATATAAATTAAACTGAATGGTTTCATAATAAATGAAATCTACTACATTAAATGTCAAACTCACTGAATACATACTTTTAGTTATAATGGCGCTTAATAAAAACTTCCTTTTTCAATTTGGATAGCTTGTACAATCAAGACGTGTTTCTCTCTTACAATCACCAAATACATTACAAAATTGGCGACGAGGATGGGATTATATTTTACATCGAATTTCGATCAGTTTTAATTAAACAAAATTTTGCAAACTTTTTTCAATGTCTAAGGACAGAAGTACTGTGGTCCATTCTACGACCATCAATGAATTCAATCCAAGCGAAGACAAATGGAGCATTTGGAAAGAGCGTTTGGAGATTCACTTCACCGAAATAAATTGCACCACCGACAACGCGAAGAAAGCAATTCTATTAAAATCGATTGGATCATCAGCGTACGAATTACTACGAAGTCTGTGTGACCCAAAGACGCCAGTTAATACAGATTTGAGTGAGCTATACAATATTTTGGAATCGCACTTCACACCGCCAACAATTGTGTATCATGAACGAAAAAATGATGCTGTTCGCAACGAAAACGAAAGTGTATCATCTTGGTATGCTCGCATCAAGAAGCTGGCTCTACAGTGTAAATATGGTAGCAATTTGGATGTAATGGTTAAGGACAAATTTATTACTCAATTGCCGGAGAAAATTTTTAGTCGCATATGTGAAGAAGACGAAAAATTGTCATTGGCTGATGCTCTCAAAAAGGCACTGATATTTGAAACAAAATTTGCGATTAAGACCAGCACCGATTGCGAAGTTAACTACTTGAGTTCACAAAAAGGGCAAACACACCATAAAAAAGGAAAAAACAACAACCGCAAAAGAGCTATCAAACCGCCTGCGCCTGGCAAAAAAAAAGCATGTACACGATGTGGTTGGAAAACACATGAGGCCAATACATGTCCATATAAGGAAGCCACGTGCCATTCTTGTTCAAAGCAGGGACATTTAAGCAGTGTTTGCCGTTCTAAACAGGAAAATAACAGGCGAAATTTCAATTTTATTGATCCTAATAATTCTAATAAAAATGTAAATTCTATTTCTAATGATAATCATTTTGATTTTTCTTTATATAGTTTAAATGATGATGAATCAAGCGGGATGTATTGGTTGAAGGTTATACTCAATGGTACTATGATGGATATTGCATGTGACACGGGGGCACCGCGCACATTTGTTCCGAAGGCTTTCTACGAGAAACACCTATCACAGAACCCGCTAATGATTTGTAAAATCCCATATAAGAATTACGGTGGAAGTAAAATCAACATAATGGGTGAGTGTTTAGCAAGTATTACTTATGGTGACACCAGTAAACGTATTACAGTTGTGGTAACTGATGCAAATGCACCTCCTTTATTAGGTAGAAATTTTCTACGTGCATTCCAATTTTCGTTGGTAAGAATAGATCAAAATCTTGAGAACTATGTTCACTCCATTCAATCGCCAGAAAATTTAGATTTTTCTGTTATTGTAGATCAGATTAAAAGTCAATTTTCCGAACTTTTTGATGGCCAATTAGGCAAATATAATGTGTGTGAAATTTCATTACAAATTGATAATGACACCAAACCAGTATTTTGTAAACCACGTTCAATTCCAATTGCGTGGAAATCTGAAATTGAACAAAATCTACGTGATTTAGTTTCAAAAGGTGTTCTTGAACAAATTGAAACTTCAAAGTGGGGTACACCGTTGGTTCCCGTTTCTAAACCAGATGGAAAATTACGGGTTTGTGGCGACTACAAAACAACAATTAACAAATTTCTCGTTGACGTAAAATACCCTTTGCCTCTGATTGAGGAAATCTTCACTTCGTTGCAAGGTGGAGAATTATTTAGTAAATTGGACATGAGTGCTGCTTATAATCAATTATGTTTGGATGAACCATCATCTCTTTTATGTGCTTGGAGCACCCACATTGGTACATATAAAATGAAAAGATTACCATTTGGCGTTAAGCCAGCAGCAGCAATCTTTCAAATGGACATGGAAAATTTACTAAGAGGCATTAATGGTGTAGTTGTATATCAAGATGATATCACGGTTACTGGGAAGAATTTCAAAGACCATCTTTTTAATTTAAAATCGGTTCTAAAGAAAATGGCCGATGCTGGTTTAAGATTGAATGCAAATAAGTGCCTTTTCTTTCAAAAACAAATTTCTTATCTTGGTTTTACCATTGATAAAAGTGGGCTTCGTAAGAACAGAGACAGGTTTGCATCTATTTTAGATGCACCCATTCCTAAAGATATTCATGAATTGAGAGCGTTCATCGGAATGGCTAATTATTACTCACACTTCATTAAAGACTTTGCAAGCAAAATGAATCCGTTGTATGCCTTACTACGGAATGACGTTCAATTCACATGGAATGCGGATTGTGAAAAAGCATACGATTTGATAAAACATGAAATCTCATCAGAGCAAGTGATGACTAATTTCAATCCGAAGCTCCCGATCGTTTTAACGACGGATGCCTGCAAACATTCTGTGGCAGGAGTCTTATCACACCGTTTTCCAGATGGGCTAAAACCTGTTGCATTCATTTCTAGGTCTTTATCCAAAAGTGAATTAAACTACTCTGTCATAGAAAAAGAAGCATTAGCTGTATTTTTCTCTGTTACTAAGTTGAAACAATATTTATTGGGAAATTTTTTCACTATTTCAACAGATCATAAGCCGTTGTTATCAATTTTTGGTGAAACACGGGGTTTACCTTTGATGGCCGCAGCTCGTATGCAGCGTTGGGCACTGATACTAAGTGGTTTCAATTATGAAATTGAATATGTGAAAGGCATAGATAATGAAGCGGACAGTTTGTCCCGTTTACCGCAATTATCATACATTGAAGTGTATAATGATGCAAACTACGTAGACTTAATTGAAAAAGATAATGCATTACGAATATGTTTCAAAAATATTGCCATCGAAACGCGACGTGATCCCATTCTGAGTAAACTTTCAGAGGCTATCGAAAACAACACAATTGACAAATTGGATTCCAATTTTGATGCTTTTAAAAGCAAATCGCTCGAACTTACCGTTCAATACGGATGTGTCATGTGGGGTTTTCGAACGGTTGTGCCAATGAAACTTCGGCAATATATTCTTAACGAATTGCATGCATCCCATATGGGGGTAGTCAAAACCAAATCGTTGGCCAGATCATACGTATGGTGGCCAAAAATTGATTCTGACATTGAAAATTTAATAAAAAAATGTATTCCGTGTCAGCAATTACAGGCAAATCCGCCGAAAGCCAGTTTAATACCATGGAAATCAACAAACTCAGTTTGGAGTAGAATTCATATAGACTTCGCCGGACCAAAACATAATTATTACTTTTTAATAGTTGTAGATTCATATACAAAGTGGGTAGAAGTTTTTAAAACAAAAACTATAACATCTACATTTACTATTTCTAAATTGCGTGAATTGTTTAGTCGCTATGGCATTCCTGACATAATTGTCAGCGACAATGGAACTCAATTTAAATCTGGCGAGTTCAAGGACTTCACCACGCGTAACAATGTTGAACACATTTTCACTTCGCCAAGTCATGCCGCAACAAATGGTCAGGCTGAGAATTTTGTGAAAACGTTCAAAAAGTAATTCATTGCTAGTGTAGACAGCGCAAAATTAAACAATAAATCGCATGATATCGTGGTTACCAGCAACAATTAAACGAAAAATGGGTCCTCGTATGTATACTTGTGTCTACACACATAACAATAAAGAAATTAATCGTCATTTGGATCAAATACGTGATCAATCCGTTGATATACAGATAATTCTTTCTACAAAAATTTCAAAAAAAAAAACGCGACTGTGATAGGTGTTTCCGAAGAGGGTTCAGGTAATTAATTGCAATCGCCACCGTCAACTAGCAACAATTCTAGGATTAATGATCCAGACTGGACTCCAAGTACAACCCAAACTGATTCTGATTCAAAAACCGAAGAGGAAACGGGTGGTCAAAACTATAATGAAAGAAAATTACGCCCGCGTAAAAATCGAAAAGTTAATAAAAAGTCCAGTTAATTGTATGATTATCATAGAAATATGAATATTTAACTTAGTATCAAATATATTATTTGTATAAACAATTTCAGGGAGAGCGTGTTATATATGTATATAAATTAAACTGAATGGTTTCATAATAAATGAAATCTACTACATTAAATGTCAAACTCACTGAATACATACTTTTAGTTATAATGGCGCTTAATAAAAACTTCCTTTTTCAATTTGGATAGCTTGTACAATCAAGACGTGTTTCTCTCTTACAATCACCAAATACAGATGCTTCAAAAATCTTTGATCCGTTAGGATTTTTATCGCCGATTGTCATAGGAATCAAAATACTGCTTCAGGAACTATGGAGGAAGCAAATTAACTGGGATGAGGAAGTTCCAGATTCTTTATCGCAGCAATGGAATACGATCAGGAATGAGCTTCACATCGTCGAAAACTTCGCTATTCCAAGAATTATGCTTCAAAACAAAAATGAATGGGAATTGCACGGCTTTTGCGATGCATCCCTGGATGCATATGCAGCAGTCGTCTTTTGTCGAAACATAAAACCAGATAATTCTATATCCGTTAGTCTCGTTGCAGCTAAATCAAAAGTCGCTCCTTTAAAGATTTTACCGCTTCCAAGGCTTGAGTTGTATGGAGCTTTATTACTCGTCCGTTTACTAAATAAAATTAAGCTTTCATTACAGCAACCAGAGGTTAAAACGTTTGCCTGGACTGACTCGTCAATCGTCCTGCATTTGTTGGACGCTCCCCCAAAGAAATGGTCGGTATTCATTGGAAACCGTACGTCTGAAATCCTGACATCGATGCCGATCAAATCATGGAACCATGTTCGTTCGGCTTCTAATCCTGCAGACGCCGCTACGCGAGGATTGTTGCCATCAACGTTGGGAAAAAGCACACTCTGGTGGGAAGGGCCAGAATGGCTAAGTAAGCATCGAGACCAATGGCCTTCATCCACTCATAACGTTGAAGATATCGACACTCAGCACTTGGAAGAAAGAAAGTTTAACCCAATCGCCAAGGTATTTCATTCAAACATAAATTCAAATCACCCTTTTGAAAATATAATCAATAACTCTTCTAGTTGGTTTAAAGTAGTGCGGGTAACATCATACGTGTTTCGCTATCTAAAAAATTATTTCATATCTAAAGAATTCCGAAACGTAAATCCACTTTCCTCTGAAGAGTTATCATACGCCAAAAATCAAATTATAAAATATGTTCAATCTGCATTATTTAATTCGGAAATTCATTCTTTAAAAACTCAAAAACAACTTTCATCAAAAAGCAGACTTCTAAATTTGAGTCCATTTCTTGATTCCTCAGGTGTTCTTCGTGTCGGCGCGGTCGGTTAGAACACTCGAATTTAACTTATTCGGAAAAGCATCCAATAATCTTATCCAAGACTCACCGAATCGCAAGGCTAATCATGGAATTTACACACAAAAATCATTTGCATGCCGGTGCTTCGCTGTTGTTCGCATTAATAAAGCAAAACTTCTACATTCTGGGTTGTAGAAATCTCGCTCGAAAGGTGGTATACGACTGTTTTACTTGCATTCGTCAACGCAAAACAACTTCAAACCAGCTAATGGGAAACCTTCCCTCCGAACGCATTCGTTACTCTCGACCATTCAGCAAGGTAGGCTGCGATTACGCAGGGCCAATAACTCTGCGTTTAAATCGGGGTCGGAACCCAAAATTCACAAAAGCCTACATAGCGCTGTTCGTTTGTTTCGTGACTAAGGCAATCCACATAGAACTTGTAGGTGACATCAATTGCCTTTTTGTCAGCTCTCGATCGCTTTGTTGCCCGTCGCGGTAAGCCGTCTGAAATTTGGAGCGACAACGTTACAAACTTTGTTGGTGCTAAGCGTCTACTAAACGAACTCTAAAATCTTCTCTGCAGTCAGCAACACAACAACATCGTCATCGACCACTTATCTAAGGACAACATCACCTGGAAATTTATTCCACCATCCTCCCCACATTTCGGAGGTCTCTGGGAGTCAGGTGTCCGATCAGTCAAGCTGCACCTGAAACGCGTCATAGGAGATACAAAACTTACCTACGAAGAAATGTATACCCTATTAACCAAAATCGAAGCTTTGCTAAATTCACGCCCTATGTGGCAAACTTCTGATTTAGACCCTATTGCCCTATCACCATCTCATTTTTTAATAGGGGAACCATATACAGCTGTTCCTCAACCCGATGCTACTAACTCTACTATTTCAATCAAAACTAATTGGTCTCTTTTGCAGGCAATGCTTCAAGGCTTTTGGAAACGTTGGCATGTCGAATTTCTTACCTCATTACAGCAACGCTCAAAGTGGCAGAATTCGCAACCAAACCTCGAAGTGGATGATGTCGTTCTACTCAAAGAACCCAATCTGCCTCCTTCCAATTGGATTATTGGACGAATCATAAAAACTCATCCAGGAGCAGACGAGAAGCGCAGAGTAGTTACTATACGCACCAAATTTGGAGATTACCTCAGACCTATAATTAAGGTTGCTAAATTACCCTGTTCTGAAAGGCCATAGGCTTTCAGGAGGGGCTGTATGTTTAATAATGCCAAACAGCGAAAATTACACCCTATCAAAATCTTACATAAATAACATTTGTCTATTTTTTTGTGCTTGCGCTTCCCGCAATGTGAATACATAATGCATACATATTATGTCTCTATGTACTAACTTAAACAGTTAAGCATCATCCTATCTCTCTTGTAATAATCATATTCTTGAGTCACTGCATTCAATCACCAACGAGATCGGTTGGCTTGTAATTTAATTATTGTAATTTGCATTAAAAAAAAATACCTTACAAAATTCAATACAAAAGAGTGTTTTTTATTAAAACAGCACGAGTACACGATTACACACACAACAGAACAATCATAGTTAAAATTGGTAACATTATACACATTACTAACAACATTAAATTATTAACAAACTTACAAATTTATAAAATTAATTACACAAATCAACTACACATACACAACATACACATTACACAATTTTTCTGCATAAATCAAAATCAGGTATGATTTTTTAAAAGTTTTTTTATAACAAAAAAAAGTTAAGTTAACTTTAAGAGAATTCGATTTGATCAATCGTTTAATCAATAGAAATAAATTAAAAAAAGGACCCCTTTGAAGGGATAAAATAATTATATTTTAAAAATTAAAGTAAAAAAAAAAAGAAAAAAGAAACAAGAAAACTTTTTGTTGCTGATATGGTGGTTTCACGGTTTGGTTGATTGGAAGGCGATTCAAATTTGTCCTGAGCGTGAATGAAGAGGTGTTTTGGTGGATAAGCTGTTCAAGTGCTAGGTATCCAAATGTATCAGACTCCTGTCACCCGAGCGAAGTTAATGGATAAGTGGAAAGATTTCACTCAACCATTCTAGAGATCTACCGATGCTTGAAGGTTTAATACAAAGAGCTTAAACTAAGCGAACTGCTAAATATCTCTGTTGATCGTTATAACATCACGATTCACTCTATTACTCAACGAAAACCATCTGATATATTTTTTAACAGAAGTACCAGAGTGAACTTTCAGAATATCGCAAATTTAAGAATTAACGATAACCAAGAGCTTAGGGAAAACCTACCTCAAAAACAAAAAAAAAACAGAAATGCATGGTTTAATAAAAATAGGACAATCCCTAAGAAATTTAATAAGGGAGATATAGTTTACACTACCTACCAGAGGATTCAGGGCAAACATAAGCCACTGTACACCGGAAGGGAGTGGTGGCTAGGGTTAATAAGGTTACTATCATAACAGACACAGGGCGCAAAATACATAAGGCACAAGTTCGAAATGCATAAATTTTAAGGTACACACTTCACACATAAGTAAAAGAATCACCCAAATGGGAAAGCTAGCACTATAATAAAGAAAGCACATTCACAAATAAAAAAATATTTACAAATGTAACAAAATGTACAATAAAGTACAACAAATTGTATATCCCAAATATATGGGAAAAATCACATAAGTATGTATATAAAACACAAAATTAAGTACTTTTGAAATGTACATTCCACAGACAATATATATGTATATATAAATATATGAATAAATTATCAAAAAAAAAAAAAAAAAAAAAAATGGAAGGATGATTGTATCCTTTAATCCATACGCCCCACAAAACCTAATTTTTAAAAAAAATAACAATTGCCTATGATTATTAATACTTTTTTTTATCCTTTTCCATTATTTAATGAGGTTTAGTTCCACAGGACTTATTTTTATTATTAGTGTAACAATATAAAAGTGAAAATCCGACCGGGACACATGTGTCCCGATATAGTTTCAAAAATACCTATCTCTAAAAATTAGCTGCAAAAATGGGACAAATGGGTCCCACTCAGTAGATTATATTATTTCTAACGGTTTTATTTCAAGTTGGCGGCCAATTTGGTGGTGGGTATTGTTGTATTCGTCCAAACAAAGAGATCATTTACACGTGGAGTTTCAGTGCGCGAGTAAAATTTATTAATTCTATTTATTTAGAAGTGGTAAATCAACACCGAGTAACATCCCATCGGCTGCATATCGTTCTTGTAAAAGTGATCCGGAAAGTTGAAAGTGTCTTTAAAATCCCTCGTGTTGTGCTACCACAAGTGTTTCTTTCGAAGCCCCATTTATCCATAAATAAATTAAACAAAAAAAAAAGATAGCCCAAACCTACCCGTACCCCTTATATAAACTAAAAAAGAAAAAAAAAATACAAAATTAAACAAAATCAATAACAAAAAAAAAAAAACGAAACAACCTCACACGCAAATTATATTCAGTGACCTGTGCTCAAATATAAATTAAATCAATACGTTAATAAATAGTACAAAGCAGAAAAAGAAATAACGCAGCAAGCACAACGGGTAATTCCTTCCTTTTCCCTTTCACATGGATTACTGTTTGTTTTTTTCTATTTAACCAGGGGCGGATCAATATAAATTGTCACTAAGGCATAACACTAGTGACAATTTATTATTGAAAAGTTCAAATTGGAATATAGATCAAACATTCATTATAGTTAATTGTCCGACTTGCGTTTTATTTGTTTTTAAATGTTAAAATGGTTGGTAGTTTTAGAGTCGATTATACCAATATTCGCGGGCTTAGGAAAAATTTGTGTGCCGCGTATGTCCACACTGTTAAAAACAGGTCAGCTGTTTTGGCACTGAGTGAGACCCAGATAGGCGAAAATTCTGATCAATCGGAATTTCGTCTGTTTGGGTACAACTTAGTGCCATTATTCTTTTCCCACCATGGCTTCGCCGTATACGTAAGAAATGATGTAGCGTACCAACTCCAACCACAATATGGCTTGTGCTCAAACACAAATTTTAATTTCATGTGGTTAAAATTCACGGTAAATAAGCGCACATCATACACACAATTTTATATATCGGAGCCCAAAATTGGATAGAGTTTCAACTTTTAACGAATTTGATGCTTTGTCCGACTCCATTCAAAGAATTGTTTCCCATTATCCTCACACTGAAATCATCATTGCGGGCGGAAATCTATCAAACCGAAAGAAAATGCATGGTTTGATTCAAGCTGTAAGGAGGTTATTAGGGTTAGAGAAGTCAGTTTCCGGAATTATAAAGCCAACCCCACTGAGGAATACCGGAAAAAGTTTCAACAAGCTAGAAAGACTTGCAACGTTCACATTCGTAGAACCAAATTTTTGCATGACCAAAAATTAAGGCAAAAAATACTACAATTTCCCATAGGTAGTAAGAATTTTTGGTCATTTGTAAAAACTATTCGAAATTCAACTTCTTCTTCGGTTCCAACGCTCGTCATTAATGACACCCCTTTTGTCAGTTCTCGCGAAAAAGCCAATTTGCTTGCAGCGCAGTTCGCTGTTAATTCGACGCTGTCAGAAAGTGTTATGACTCCTCCAGTACTTGAGAGCGTAAACGATTTTATGGGACGAATCTTCTTTCGCACTCGTGCAGTTGCTAAAGTCCTCAAAGGTCTTGACATAAACAAATCCGCTGGCCCGGATAGTATCCCTCCCATCGTTCTGAAGAGGTGTTCTTCAACGCTGGCAAAACCACTGCGTAAGCTTTGCTATCTGTCCTACTCTACAGGTCTCTTTCCGAGTGGATGGAAAACAACATTTGTTCAGCCTGTCCCTAAAAAAGGCGCATCTTCTTCACCATCTAATTAGCGTCCAATTGCACTTACGTCCCTTCTTTCCAAGGTCATGGAAACACTGATTAATTATCAGCTCAAGAAATATCTTGAAGAACGAAAGCTCCTTAATGACCGGCAGTATGGCTTTCGTAGCAATAGGTCCACTGGTGATCTGATAGTATATATCACCGAATAGTGGCACAAATCTTTACATCGTTTTGGAAGATTATTGCGCTTGATATTTCAAAAGCATTTGATAGAGTTTGGCATCAAGCTCTCCTATCGAAAATGCGTGCATTTGGTATCGATGAATGTCTTCTTCGTTGGATTAGAAATTACCTTTCGGACCGCTCAATACAAGTTGTATTGGACGGTTTCAAGTCTGATATTCACAAAATAAATACTGGTGTGCCCCAGGGCTCCGTATTGTCTCCGACCCTCTTTCTCATTTTTATTAATGATCTCTTATCTGGAACTTCTAACCGACTTAATTGTTTTGCTGACAATAGTACTCTCAGCTTTTCATATTCGTTTTTAGATGCACCTCCTTGTTTTTCGGATGTGCAACTGGAACGGCAGCGTATGATAAGCTCATTAAATTCTGATCTTGACAGCATTGTCCAATGGGGAATTAAAAACCGTGTCCACCTCTTGTGGAATGAACACATATTTGATGTCGCCAAAGACGCTGTTCGAAGGTGCAAGAAATTCTTCTCCCCGTCTGATCTGGCTGTAATCTATAAGGCCTTCATTCGTCCAAAGCTGGAGTATAACTCGCACATTTGGGCAGTAGCTCCCAAAACTCATTTGAATCTTTTGGATAGAATTCAGAATAGAGCTCTAAGAATGATAGGCGACAGAAATATAGTAGACATTTACATCTCTAGAACACCGTCGAAATGTTACATGTCTGTCATTATTTTATCGCTATTTTTATAAACACTGTTCCAGCGAAATAGCCAGTTGCATTCCTCCCCTTAAATTTTTCAACCGTAATACTCGCGCTTCTAGGAATGCTCATCAGTTTACCCTTGAGCCCAACTTCGGATGTACTGTCAAGTACGGAGATTCTTTCTTTAGCCGTACAACGCGAATGTTGAATACTTTACCCGGCTCTATTTTCCCCTCCCATTTTGATATTCAGAAATTCAAAAAAACCAATGGTATTTCCTCTTGCATCCTTCCCTACTTTCTTAACGCTCGCACTGTGCTTGTTCATTTTAAGGGTAGTGAAAACCCCTTAGTGCGCGCATCCGTTTAAAAAAAAAACAAAAAAAAAACATAAAATATACATAAATAATAGTGCAAGGCTTCTCCTCATTATCTAAGACTGGTAGGTACCTTTTTTTGTGTAGGTTTCAAAGTTATTCGCCTATTTATGTGATCGGGACGTATTTGACCCGTCAGTATTTTTGTATGGGCTATAATTGTCCCAGTTGGGGTTTTGAGTAAAAAAATTAAAACACTTTACAGAATCTTCAATATGCCAAGACCACGAAATCAGCCCACCACATCCAATTTTATTGAGGCATCTGATGATGATGATGACTTCTCTAGTGACAGTGGAGATGATTATGAGCCTACGGATTACGAAATCGAATCTAACGAGAGCTGTGCAGGTGAAATGGATTCTGATGATGGCCAAGGCGTTCAACATAGCGATAGTCAAGCCGAAGAAACATCTGACGAAGAAGATGAAGGACAGGAGCTAGAAGAAGTCCACCCTGATGCTAACACTTCCAGACATATTTCAACAGTTTGGTCAACACCAAATGTCGATTTCACTCCACGAAAAACCGTAAGTAGTTCTCGACTTCCTAACATAAGCCCGAACTTCGAAAGGACTGATGATCCAATACGCATATTTAGTAAAATTTTCCCTGAAAGTTTGTTTGTATATATAACCCAATGCACCAATGAACGAATTGAAATTTTACGCAAATCGAAACAAGGAAATTGAAATATAAAGCTAACCGATATTGGAGAAATGAAGATAGTCGTTGGATGTATTATTATTATGTCGTACAACCATCTTCCAGCTTTTAGGAACTATTGGTCTACACACCTTTCTATGGGAAATGATGCAATAAAGTCTGCTATTTCACGAGATCGTTTTCAACCGTTGTCCTCGAAAATGTACTTTGCTCCCCCTGAAAAGCCAGAGACAGCATCTAAGTTATAATATGTTGAAGATATTATTCAATGTTTGAAATTTCGATTTTTGCATGCCAGAGAAGACAGAAGCTTCCAAAGCATCGACGAAAGCATGACAAAGTTCAAGGGACGTTCATCCATGAAATAATATATGCCTTTGAAGCCCACCAAACGGGGTTAAAAAATGTGGCTAAGATGGGATGCTCTTACGGGCTACATGTATGATTTCAACATTTATTGCGGTAGAGAAGAAGAAGTAAATGAAGGTACTCTTGGTGAACGGGTTGTTAACCAATTAGCTGCTTCAATTCGAGAACCTGATGTAACCTTATGCTTCGATCGATTTTTTACGAGCGTCCATCTCCTAGAAACCATAGATTACGCGGCGTTAGGAACAGTCGTATCTAACCGCAAAAAACTGCCAGTTGTCAATGGAAAGCTTCGAAAAGGAGAATGCGTTTTCCGAGAAAGTAACACGGGGCTCATGTTCGTAAAATGGCACGATAATAAGGAAGTCATCGTTGTGAGCAATTGCCATTCATCGGACATGGACACAGTTGACAAAAAACTGAAAGATGGCCAAAAAATCAACATCAACAATCAACATGTCCGGAAATGATAAAATTTTACAGGCAAATAATGGGTGGAGTAGATCGAGCTGACCAAATGGCAGGGCAGTACGAGTTGGATCGAAAATCCAATAAATGGTGGAAAAAGGTGTTCTATCGCTTGCTTATGATGAGTGTTGGGAATTCGTGGGTAATAAATTCACAACTTGGAAGAAAGAAAACACCACTCATAGATTTTATGGTCGATTTGGCTGAAAACTTCATAAAAGAAGGGAAAAAGACAGCAGTCTTTCAACGTAGCCGAGTATCTGGACGAAAAAGAAAAATATCTGCGGGACACCTACCAATTACAATTGCAATTCGGAGGCGTTGCGCAGGTTGCAGTGAAAAAAACAAAGAAAAACGGACGAAAACTATTTGCGAAGAATGTCAAATCCCTCTGTGTGGTGATTGCTTTGCAGTTTATCACAAATAAATGATAACTTATTATTCTTGTTCAATGAACTTTTATATTTTTAATTTCTTACATGTTCCTACTTACTACTAAAATAAACTATAATAATAAAATAAAATAAATTTTTGTATCAAAATAGATTCGTTTACCCTTCTAAAATTTGTGTCCATAAATAACTGACCGGGACACCCTTTGTCCCATTAAAAAATACGGTCGGGACAACTTCAAGCTGATACACGTGATTGACCTTGGACATTTCGAAGAAATGCTGTCGACATTAACAACAATTATAGACACCAATCTTAAGGAACAGGATCGCAAACCATTAATTCAGTATCACCTCAACAAACTATGGAGCGTATATACCTCTTGAAAGGTAAATCGATTCGAAAATCAAGATCAATAAACTGGATAGGAAGTGCCGCAGATTGGGATCAGATCCTTCGAACTGAAGAACAAATTACGCTTAACAATAATCAACAATACAAGATAAACAGCAAAATTTTCGGCATAACTGCCGAAATAACAGAAAAAATAAACCTTCTCATAGGCAGAGTAAACGATGGTATAAAGGATACGATTTCCGGCAGAATTAAACAGGACATATAAATGAAATACACGTTGTTAAAGGAGAAATAAATGAAATAGTACGTGTCTGATTGCGAAAAGGGCCTGATTAACACCAATCTAGTGGATACGGAAGAAATTACTAGGCTTATCAACGAAGTTGAAACTTTACCGTATGCCAACGAGATCGAGGCAATAGAGTAGGGTTCACCAGCAGTTTATACGAACGAGACGATGTTGCTCTACATACTATCAATGCCTAAGGTTAGAAAAGATAAATTCAACCTCCTACAAACGAGAGCATCGATCATAGATAACAAGCAAATCAATGTTAATTTTAACAGAATGCTTGTCAACCACGTAGACGACAGTTTGTAATGAAACAGCATTAGAAAAAGTCCCTGAAGATCATTGCGTGGCTAAACTATTAAAAGGAGGTTCGACAACGTGCAGATACCGTAAAACCCGAGGGAGGTTATTGAACTCATCAATCCGGACACTATCTTCCTGACTAATTTTAAGGGTGAGGTCAAGTCAGATAATATTCAGAGATTTCTCGAGGGGACCTTTATCCTACAGATTCAAAATGAAACGGTACAATTGAACAACCAAACCTTTAGAAGCCACATTGTAACAGCTTTACAAGCTCTTGCTCCAGTACTGACGAGCATCACCAAGAAGGGCAACAAATTGGATCTGGGTTATGTCCACAATATCGGTCTAACGAACATCGAACGTCTTGTAACTTGGACGAAAAATTTCTTATTACTATACATTACCTTTGGCGGAAGATGCTAACGAAAATCAACTTTCCAACAATCCGAACATCAGCGCATCTGTTTCCTATTATAGGTCAGTATCCTACCCTATAGAAAGGACCAACCCAGTCCTGCAGTTCTGACGTCACAACTGATCTACCGGACGTATATCTCTGAAGGGGGAGGAGTTAACACGCCGCATTTACATGTACCCCGTTATGATTTGCCAGGTCAGCAAATCATGTTCGGGCAAGTTGTAGTTTCCCCCGATTGGCGAGGATCATGTATCAGCTTTTCTTAGGTAAATGCAAGGGAGCCTTCAAGATCGCTGACGCTGCGAATCATCGTGCGGCATAATGGAAGTGCAATATGAATAATTAAGTGTGGGAAGAGTTAGTCTTAATGCTTGGCAGGCGTATCCAATAAATAATATTTGATTTATAATAAATATCGCATGGTTCGAATTTTAGTAAGTCGAACCGTTGGGTCAGCCCCTAGCGGGCAGGCACTCGCGTTTTTTTTTTTGTTTTTTTGGGATCCATCGGATGGAATCCTTTTACTAAATTATAAACAGACTAAAAAACGCAACAACGAACAATATATGGAAGCACAATACTTAAATCAAATCAATTTTAATATAGACTTATTAATGAACCATATTTCAGAAACATTGATACTAAGCAAACTAAACGTAATTCCAAAGTTTTTACTTAACTCAAAAGAATTAGATCTAATACAAAAAAATGTGCAAGACCAACCAACACATACTTCATCTACAGAGCAAATATACGAGTTTTTGAAATTACAAGGTTATTATAATGACAAAACAATTAGTTTTAATGTAAAAATGGCAAATTTTTCCAAAATAAAATATTCCATGTACCATATTATATCGTTTCCAATAAACCAAATAAAAATTGTTAATCAGTAAACCTTTCATTGCATACAACAATAGGTACATCCAATATTATAGTAGAGCTTGCCCCAAAACAGGAGTGACTTACATCTGCACGACACCGGAGTTCCAGGAAGAAACAGATAAATCCAAATGTCTGGGAAAACCAAACGCAGCAGCACATTGTGCAATTCAATGACGTGGGAAAAATTGAATCCATCTCACAACCTCAACCACATTTTATTTTATTTATTTCACAAAGTTTTGTTTAACTCTTCTTGCAGAAGGTACTAAAAAAACTCTGATAGAAGCGACAGCCCTCTTACACTTCAAAGGATGCAATATCGAGATCAATGGCATAACCTATGAAGATAATTCCTCAGTCTTTTAGGACGAAGTACACTTATCACCAATTCCCAACAACAACATTTATGCCACCCACGTGAACAAAGTACCGAATCTCCAGAGGTTAAACGACTTCAACTTCTACACCGAACAACAGCTAACATCTTTGGACAACAAAACTGAAATTCTACATTACATGCCAACAACATCTTCAGCTACAATTATCATCTATAAATTCAAGAACATCAGAATGCAGACAAATCATTTACCACCAGACATTTGATCTTTCGCTCCAATGCAAAATTCATCATTTTGGCCGTCGCTCTACTATAAGGGGGGAGGAGTTACGGATGCTGACAAACAGCTCCCTTCAACATGAGTCTCACTTGTCCATACAACAATCTACTTAACGATCCGCAAATCACAACAACTACATTTGCGGACGCAGAAGAATTTAAACTTCATATAGAGCACCAGAGAAACATCTACTTCTCGATTCGCAAATCACAACAGCAATTACATTTGCGGATCCAGAAGAAGTTAACGAAATCAACCTCAGCTGCAACAAGCAACACGAGCACCTAAAAAAAGAGCATCGTCTGGCTAACGGTGGTTGGGAGCGACAAATGCGATGCAATTATTCGTCTACACATCTTTCGAGCAAAAAACATGTCATGGGCTCGAGCACAACAGTAACTACCTCCACTAACCAGACTATAGACATCGAGTGCGCTAGAGATGTGTCAATCGTTCACTTTCAAAGATTCAATCGTTCAAATGTCGTTCATTTGTTTCAATCGAATGTTAACAACCCATATGGAATCATTTTTGAATTGAAACAGTATCGCGATTTGATTGTGATTGTGTCAATCATTCTCATTCAATGTTGGTTTTTTCAGGGCACAACATCAAATTATTGGCTGAGGCGATGTTGTTTTTTATGCAATTGCAATTCAAAATTGTAACTGATGATTTGAGAAAAAATCAAGACAAAATTCGTAACAATATACATTTTTGTATAGGTATGTTTTTGTTTCTTTGGAGCAAACAATTTTAGCTGTGGTATTATTCTTAGATAAAATAATTTAACAAGAATATTGTTTTTACTAATTTCTCCTTAAAAAGATAAATTAATGGATCTCACTAATAAACGCAGTCCAATATGGGTGCATTTTCCCAGTCAACTGATAAAAAGGCAAAATGAGGACGTTGCCAAAAATTTATAAGTTTCAGCGGAGGTGCTACGGGAAATTTGGGAGGGCATTTAAGAACTCAACATGTAGGCATTGCCATAGAAAGGGCCCGATATGTTCAACAAGGAACAACAGTTGCGTCCTCTATAAGCCAGCAACAATTAACTTCTCGCAATAGAACTTCCTGTTCCTTCCACATCCACTTCAACTTCTGCACAACATCAACAAATTACTCCATCCGTATCAAATCTTCCTTCTACTTCTACAAATGCAATAGCAAGACATATTTCTAATCTAACAACAAGTATGACTGTTCAACGGCAACAAACCATTTCAGGTTTTGTAATAAAACCAATATCCTTAGCGTATTCAATAAAATTAGATGAACAACTAGTCAAAACCATAGTAAAGCAATACCATCCGTATTCTATTGTCGAAGAAAAGGATTTCAAGACTTTTGTTAAAATGCTTTGACCAAATTACCAAATGCCTTAGTTACGTCGGAGCCTCCACCTATATTTCATTTGTTGCAAACGAAATATGAATACTTTAAAAAAAGTGCATTCCATTCTCATGGGAATTGTTTTTGAACCGATATTCCGATACCTGGTGGAAGAGTTTACATTAGATTTTAAGGCAGTCTTTAATCATCCAAGCTATCGAGAGGTGCAGCCTCGCTAAGGACAGCGGCTTCTCTTTAGTAAATAAATGAACTAATATTGCAAACTAATAATGAAAAATTAAATAAATAATAAAAGAAAAAAAAATAATAATAAAAAAAAAGAAAACGTAAAAGTTTTTTTTTAATAAAACGTTCGGTCACAAACGTAAATAGTCAATCTTCGAATACATTGTATGTTCCAATCTAGTGTTGTGTAATAAAAGTGACGAGCCAACATTTAGAAACAGAAACTGGGAAGAAATTCTAGACCTCACTCTAATGAGTAATAATGAAAAAATGTCTGTAGGGAAGTGTCACTTACGAAATCCTTCGCGGATCATTCTAGGATACTCTTCACTATAGATAGAAATACAAATGAAATAAAACCTTTTAGAAACCTAACTAGAACAAATTGGACAGCCACAGATAATGTCGCAACTTTTTTTCTATTCTAAAAAAATAGGTTGAAAATTTATAGGTTGATTTAAAAAAAAAAACAGCCATAAACATTGTTCTTTCCTCAAAAAAAAAATTTCAAAGTGAAATCAATATGAAGTGATATTTCAGAGTGTTGTCTGAATAAGTTGTCAATACTTTTAATGCACTTATAAGTTTATTTTTGTTTCGTTTATTCGTTCTTTCTTTTAAGGATGAAACTGATTCTCGAAGAGATATATTCTAGCATTACAAGGAAGTGGATTTCTTTAAGACCGCTGAAGTAGTACTAAAGAGTCTTAAAATAGTACTAAAAAGTATTGAAATTCGGGATTCAATCCCGAATGTATTCTCGATTTATTTCAATTCGGGATTTTGGCAGTCGGGATTCTCTCCATGCGGCATTTTTGCATTCGTGATTTTGGGCATTCGGGATTGGAATTTGGCTATTCGGTATTTTGGGATTCGGGATTATGTCACCTTCCCAGAATTATTCTTTGAAGAGAGTCAAGATCAACATAATTTGTGGCTTCAAGATCCCTGGTCCGCCAGTTCTAGTTCTCAAACAGCGATTACTAGGTTGCTGTTTCCATCGTGAACGACAGCTGCTATTGCTTCCTAATATGGACGTTCAGGGACATCAGAAATTGTCCACCAACTCGTGTGCTTCTGTGATACACGTGTGCCCTTCCACAGGTATTCTGGATAAATCAATTTTTTGGTAAGTTGTTAGTTGTATTTTCAGATTATATATTTCAAAGTGAAGAGTGAACAACTTTTGGAGTATATCTTTGGAACGGGTTGTTCCTAGTTTCACAGGAAGGATCAACAATTTTTCCAAAGAAGTTGTATTAAAAAAAAAACTACAAGAATACGCATACATCATTCTAAATATGCGTATTTCAAGAGTGATTTTTTGCAATAAGCCTTCCGCCTAAAAACTTTTGATGTAGATTTTGAGAGTATCAAGAATAGATTACAAAAAGTTATCAACCGCCTTTATTCGACAACCTGTTCCAAAGATACAATCCAAAAGATTTTCAGTTTATACTTCTTTTTTCTTTTGTTACCATTAATTAATTCATTAAATTTTTCAATACTTGGCTGTCCCTACATTTTTGTTTTATTCCAGACAATGCCGCGGCCCTCGGGTTAATCCTGGTCATTGTGGAGTTCCCCAATGCAACTCTTATAGAAAATGTGAAATTTCTATGTTTCAACTTCCAAAACAAGTGCGAGATTCTCCTTTTCTCTTAAGAAACTGGTCCAGGACCCTTCGGATGGGAAAACAGTTTCCCAAGCAATTTTTCATTCGTGAACTTCATATTGAAAAAAAAGCCTATCAATGGGAGTAAAAAAACTAGCATTTTTAGTAAAAGGAGCGTTATCCACGCAGAATCTTCCAAAGTCTATGGTTGGACCAAACAAAATTATTAAATTAAGATCTAAAGGACTGTTGGCTGAAGCCTATTCTCCTTTTCTATTAAGAAACTGTCCCTTCGCATAGGAAAGCAGTTTCCCAAGCAATTTATCATGTGAAATTCATTTTGAAAAAAAAAACAAGTTTTGCAGCCTATCAATGGGAGTAAAAAACTAGCATTTTTAGTAAAAGGTGCGTTTCCCACGCAGAATCCTCCAAAGTCTATGGTTGGACCAAACCAAATTATTAAATTAAGATCTAAACGACTGTTAGCTGGAGCCTTGTCTGTTGCAAGAAGGTATTTATTTTATTAATTTACATCATATTTTCGTAAGTGAATATCAAATTAACGTTAGTGACATCAATTTATTAGTTGAAAACACAATAGAGTCTTGTAATAAACCATACCACCCACTTCAGGACTCTTGCATAAACACACGCAACAGGGTACTTAAGTCAACCTAACTCCTATAACTGTTAGTTCTTTGTATGATACGGATAAACAACTAAAACCTTTGACGGCAATAAATGGTCATATGACTTTGGATGCTTTAGTAAACGCTTCTTTCAAAATAAGAAAAGAAGACAACGCAACGCTTACATGGCAATGAAAGACAGAATCATTTTAACCACGTCCAAACTGAAGACAAATATGTCTTTCACACATTTGGCTATTTTATTCAAAACAAGTGATAAATCTGCAAAATATTATTTGTCGACAAAATAGAGCATCTAGCCGAAAATAATTTTTTTTTTAAATAATTAAAAGATAATTAAGAACTATTCTTCTTTGTTGATCTTGTCATTAGGTGAAGAGAGTCAAGATCTTTATAATTTGTAGCTTCAAAACCCCTGGTCCGCCACCGTACCTCAATCGCTCTGGCTTTCTCCTGAGTGTTATGATCCACGATTCTGTCTGATTCAAGCGATCTCTTAGATTTCTAGAATAGTGTTAGTTTCTTTTTCATTACTTTTTGGAAGAGAGAGTACAACATAAGTATATTTTATAAATTCAAATGTGATAAAACTTACTTTGTTCAAGAATCAAATGGTTTCCATCTTTATCAGCGAAAACATTTTGTTCACCTCAGCTAACGTTTCGGCCACATTTAGTCGCACAAAACATTGAGTTGTAAAAGTCCAAAAGATATTGGATATAAAAACGCATTGGAAAATAATTCACCATGCACTAGGAAACCACACGAAATCATTGAAAAGGAGTAATTTAAGAGGGATTATAAGTAAGCAGGGCAAAATTAAAAGATAGGTCATCAGCTAGAACTCGGTCCCAGAACAGACGGTGAGCAGCAGTTCCCGGAATAATGTATTATTATATTTGTTTATTTCGTAGACTTACGTAAGCTCACGTAGACGATAATGCGGTATACCTAAATAATTCCTTAATTTGATTCTTGCCGCTTTCCTGCTAGCATTCTTCACAAATAAATAGAATTTTATTAAAAGAAATATTTTTGTTTATTTCAAATAAATACAAACTGGGCACTTATTTCGTATTACGAAACGAAAGGCAAAATAACGATAACCAAGAAAACGATAGTCATGACATGGACCTATTATGATTTACGATAATAAATATTTGCCAGATGAAATAAAAAAAATTATTTTTTTTAAACGTATCCAACTTCATTCCTTCAATACTACAACTATAAATAAAGTAATGTGTCGAAACATTAAAGTACGAGAGAAAACGAGTATCGTTGTGAAAAAACGAATATCGTAAAACGAAATCGCAAATTAACGATATCGAGGGATTTTGAACGAAAATCGTAATACGTAATAAGGGCCCTGAAATATACATAAAAAATATTATGTATATAATATTACGGCTTGTCTATATTTGCCTTTTTTTCCTTTGTGTGGTCTTCTGCTGGTGAACTCTTAAAGCACATGATCAAAAATGAAGAAATAATATTAATATTCATCTACGTACATTTTGTTTAAAACAAAATCAATTTTTATTAATAAATTAATTATTTTACACGAATGTAAACAAAGTTATTCCTTATGGATGTCAGTGGTTAGTGTATACATAATGTTGTTTCAGTTCACCACCAGGTATCGCAGTTTGACATTTCTAGTTGCCAATAGATCTTCTGATGAGAACGAAGAAAGATCTAATGAAAGTAAGAATCTGCAAACGAGAGACATTCAAAAGAACGTATAAACAGTCTTTGACAATCGATCTGCCAGCCAGAGAGAATGAAATTTAAAAAAAAGAAAATGCGACCCTTTGTCGCATTTCGCAACTCATGATTTTTCCCTTTTACAAATAGAATGTTGTAGGTATCTTTAAGCTGGGTTTAGATTTAAGTTTTTAGTTGTCACAGATCAATTCCAATAGTCGGGTTCTCTCGCTGGAGAGTTTTAAAAAACAAAATTTGAATTAAAAAGAAAAACATAGTTTTTATTTGGGAGTTTAAATAATGAAAAAACAAAATATTAAATAAAAAAATTGGTGTCAGAAGTGGGATAATAACTTTCGAATCTGATGAAGTGGAACTACAAGAAATCAGAAATCAACAGTTTTAACATCTCGAACAGAAGAAGAGAATTAAAAGGTACCCTTTTTCAACAATTGAAAGCAACAGCCGATAACGATGATCCAGTTACACATCATATTAATAATGATCTTAGTGTAAGAAATTATTATTATTATATTTATATTGAATTATTATTATACATGTGCTTTGAAGATTATTATTATTCTGAGTGTTTTATCAGGCTGCAATGCATATTTTATTTGGACAGAGGATCAGCAAAGTGCATTTGATATATTAAAAACTGCTTTTATCAATGAACCAATTCTACAATATCCTAATTTTAAGGAAAAAAATCTATTTGACAACCGATGCATCATAAGTCAATATATAGCTTTTATGCGGCCAAAAGTCAATTTGGTAAACTTACGGTAAACAAAAAAAACTGTTTGTCGATCGTTAGGAGAATACTCTCAGTTTTTAATTTTACTCTTTTTACCTCCCAAAAGCACACCGTTTGCAAATACGTGTAATTGTTACTTGATCTCTAACCGCAGTACACATTTTTCTTACTATATATTTTACAGAAAAAATAAAGTTATAAGGTCAATATTTGTGTGTTTTATTAATAATTTAGTGATGGATTTCGATAACTCAGGTATGATTTCTTATTTTTATTAGAATTTGCTCCGCTGAAATGCATGACTCTAAAAATTTAGTGCTGTTAAACTTTGGGTGTTTTTTCGGCTATATTTTTACCATATTTTACTTTTCAAAATTGAATTTGTTATATTTCCGCGTTAGATCGGATGATAATTCTTTTGAATTGTGAAGTATAACCTCTTCATCTACAAATGTTATAAAAATTGGCTGCAGAAGACTGCAGATAACAAAAATATTGACATTTTTAACAGCACAGATTTTTTGGTCCAAAAAATTAAAATTCTCATTAGTGAAACAATCATTGTGTTTTCTTGCTGTAGGAACTCCGAGCACATCAGGAGTGAAAATTGTTAGTCGGAGGTACCTCTATGAACTTATGAAAGAACAAAATTTACCGGATTTTGAAGCTAAAATAAATTATTTAGAAAATCGCTTACTGTCGAACTATGGCAGTACTGTGGATGATAAAAAAAAGTTTGAAACATAGATTTTCCTTATTTAAATCGTCTTTGAAGGAAAAATGGGCAAAATGCTATAGAAAAGAAGAGGCGTTTTTGAAAAATAATGAGTCTTGGCTAAACGGAATCTTCGAACTTCCTTTAAAATTGTTGCAAAAGGACGGCCTTCGAAATCTTTTGCAGAATCGAGTGAACGAAGTAAGCGTCGAAAAACCGAAGAACTCCGATCAACTGTAGAAGATGAAGTCATTGTCCATGCTGCACAAACAACTCTAAGGGCACAAGGAAGAAGAGATGCGTCAAAAATTCGCAAGGAAATATCAAGTTGTCCTACTCGCGCTCACGAATATAAAAAAGCAATAGGTGAAAAAAGAAACAAAGATAGTGCTACTGCTTTGACACCACTACAGGCTTTAAAAATGTTCGTTGAGGCTGACCTAACAAGACGTCAGTACGAAATCATCAGAGACACAAATAAGCCCTTATATCCACCATATTACCTACTATTGCAAGCAAAACAAGAATGTTATCCACCAAAGGAATGCTTACGAGTCACAAGCACTTGCGCGGAAAGCAGCCTATAAGGCCTTATTGATAATACCGTTACGCGGCTGTCTATTTTCTAAGAAGAAGTGCTATTGACGCTTAAAGAAGATGAAAGAAATTCTTTGAATATAATTTGTAAGTGAAGTTGCGATGGCTCCCAGCAAGCAAGATACAAACAAAAGTTTGAAGATAATAATGAATCAGCTGCTAGATGTCGACAACGCACGCCATTCTCCTCTACGGATGCGAGATCTGGGCAGACGCACTTCGGCAGGAGAAGTATCGAAAGCAGCTGACAGCAGTACAAAGACGCGGAGCTCTACGCGTTGCAAGCTCATACAGGACTGTGTCGGAACCAGCCATCCTTGTTATCGCAGGAGTGACACCCATAGATCTCTTGGCGGCACAAAGGAAGTACGTGCACGACAAAAAAGCGGAATTCGGCGTCAAATCGGCAACAGAACAGGCAAAGGAGCGCACGAAAGATATGTAGGCTGATAAGGGAAGTGAGCAAATGGAATGACCGGAAACACGGTGAGGTTAACTATTACGTCACCCAGTTACTCACAGGACATGGATACTTCAACGCCTTCCTTCAAAAGATTCGGCAAAAAAAGTAATCCAGCCTACCAGTACTCTGAAACAGACGACGGATACCACATTTTCTTCGCTTGCAGTATGTGGGAATCTCAACGCGCAGACATAGAAATGAGATGGGAGCTCTAAGCCCAGACAACATAGGGGATAAGATGTTGACCAGTGATCTGAAGTGGCACAAAATCTGCACGTACATCGAAGGTATTCTCAGAAGGAAAAAAGAGAAGAAGAAAACAATCGGGAAACAGTTGAACCCGCAAGTTAATCACAAGACCCCCCTGAAGTAATGCAAGGAGCGGTTCCGGGGGCGGTGGAAGCTGAAAGGGTTATAAGGAGTTTTAGCCGGTATGGGGAAACCATACCGAGTCCGGCACACGGGATTGTCTAATGTCAACGCCACGAAGACATCCTTATGGTGCATTAAGTATTTCCCCTGAAACCCTAAAGGGAAAAAAAATTATTATTATTATTATTATTATTATTATTATTATTATAATTATTATTATTCCCTCGGGGGGTTTGTTGCTTCCCCATAGTGGGTGGCGGATAGAGGAGCACTATCGCAGAAATGCAAAGCAAGTGGAAAATAAAATACCACTCACTCCCACTCAATACACAGAAACAATAAACCAAATATGGATAAAAAAGAGATAAGGACAAACTTTACGGTGCAGAGAGTTGGACCGGCGGGCGTCTGTCAGGCGTGAGCAAGCGGGCTCCGAGACGTTGATATACAACGACTGCAAGAAAACTGAAAACCCATCCTTGGTAGTGGCAGACTTGGCTCCCAAGGAATGTACAGCTACAAGAAGTAAAAAGAAAGATGCATTCGACCCTTTCAAGCGGGGATCAAAGATCCTACGAACACCTCCGTCAGAAGCTAAATCATCATATGGTCAGAGCATCACACCTGAAATAATTGACTTGGTATCTCACGTGGAAACACTAGGAAATAGCGCTAAGGGAGTAGAAGAAGATGCCTTCGTACAAGAAATTAGGAACTGCCTACTAGTACTAAAAAATATGAAGCTGGCATGTGACAAACAAAAGAACGACATCAAAAACGGAATAGAGAAATTAGAAGAAGCAATGGATAAGATAAAATGCCACCACAGAATATCAAAAGGAGCACAAAAAACAATCTTACCAACCGCAACAGAAGAGATCCCTTAAACGGGACAGGGAGAAGGGCCTGAAATAGGCATATTACAAACTTGCAAACGCCCGCCTTCCAGTCCAATAAAAAAGGAACGGGATAAGAGGTCCAAAAAATCTCCAACTCGTGAAAAAATCGAAAAACAACAAATTTCTCTAACTGGCGATAAGAAGAAAAATGATGAAAACCGTGCTCGAAGGACAAATCAAACCTATGCTCAGGTTGCAAAATGTGCAGAAACGCCACAACAAAAAGAGACTTACAAGACAAAAGTCATAGGAGAAACGGACGGCGCATACAAAAAAGTGGAACCACTAACGAAAAGTTTAAAAAAAAGAAGAAGAAAAAGTCAAAGGAGCCAAAACGTAAACCACGTTCTGAAGCCATAATCGTCAAAGCAAAAGGAGATAGAAGATTTATCGATTTCCTTCGGGAAGTTAGACACAAAACGAGACCCGAAGACACCGGAACAACGGTAAAAAAAGTCCGGGAGACGATACCGGGAAATGTTCTACTAGAACTTAGTGCGAAGACGAAAAACACAACAGCATTTGGAAGACCGCTTCAAGAAATCCTCGGGGATAGAGCGACTGCTCGAAACCTCGAGCCCAAAAAAACCATCGAAATAAGAGAATTAACCACGGAAGAAGAAGTGCAAGAAGCCATTCGAAAAAAAGTGGTAAACCCAAAGGCAGAAGTCAAAGTCTTTCTGACAGGAAAAAACAAAAGAGCACAGAAGATTGCGATTGTGGAAATAAACCAGACAGAAGGAATCAAGGCCTGTGTTTTAACTGCCGAAACAAAGACCACAAAAAGAGGGACTGCAAAGACTGCAACACCAAAGTGTTGCCTCTGTTCCAACCTGGAAACACCCCCGGCAACTACCGACCACATACCACGGACAGGAGTGTCATGTTTTCAGACAGGCTCTCGAAAACGCGAAAAAGGCCTCCTCAAAATGACGAACGTTCACAGGAGTCAAACCCCTGATAACCTCCTGATTAAACTTGTAGGTTTAGTGCGCGCAGACACAATCATAATAAGTGAGCAATACACCAACAAGGACGAACAAAAGTGGATCTCGGATTCGCTAGGAACTGCTGCCCTATGGGTCATAAGCAGAAATAATCTTATTAAAGATAGAGGATCGAATGGAGGCTTCGTCTGGATAAAACTCGAAACCCTAACTATAATCAGTACCTATCTAAGCCCAAATGACAGAATAGATGAATTTCGACAAAAACTTGAACACCCGGAAGATTTCATCTAAGAAACTGAGGGGGAAGTCATAGTCGCCGGAGATTTTAATGCTAGGGAACAAAACTCATGAGAAAGGCAAATACTCGAAATGGCCGCCCAACGCGGTCTTAATAATGTAGCTTTCTTACCTACAATTACTGATAGCAATAGCAACTCTGCATTAGAGCGCATCATCATCATCATCTAATGCAATTGCGAACTATTCTGCGCATGCGTTATCTTCTCAACCTGCTTTTGTCGCTGTCTCGACCCTCACTGACCTACCACAAACCGAAGCTATAGTCAACGTTGATGAACAAGAAAGCAGGAATGTTATCAATAATAAACAGGAATGGCATAAAGTTCTAAAAAACAAACCGAACAAAAATAAACCTCGTGCCATCATTGGATCTGATATGAACTCTTCTCTAAATATTGTTGTCGCCTCTAAGTGGTTACATATTTCAAAATTCAATAAGGAAATAAAATGTGAAGATGTTATTAACTATGTTTCATCTAAAACTGGTATACCAATGAGCCTTTTAAACTGTTTCAAATTAATTAAAAAAGGTATCCCAGAAATTCAACATGTCAACTTCAAACTAAGCGTGCCTTCAACTCTCTTAAATGGTTTGTTGAATAACAAGTCTATATGGCCGTTTTCAGTTCAAGTTAAACAATTTATAAACTTTCCAAAAAACGACAATCTCTCTTCTCAAATCCTTACAACTTAATAAATAATATTGTTGATGCTGCTGTTAATGTACCTGTTGGAGAATCATCATCATCTTTTAACTCAGCTCAAAATTTTTCAAATAAAACCTCAATTTCTCATTTTGGAAGAAGTAAACTTTCATTTTATTATCAGAACGTAGGTGGGTTAAGAACCAGACTTGATTCTGTATATCTTTCTTTATCTTCATGTATTTATGATATAATAATTTTAACAGAGACTTGGTTATCCGAGAATCATTTAACATCTGAATTTTTTTCAAATTTGTATACTGTGTTTAGAAAGGATAGATGTAAACTGAAAACAGGAATGGAAAGGGTAGGTGGAGTATTGATTGCGGTTCGGGCTTCATTTCCATGTAAAGCAATTGACTTGCAATCAAACTCTTCTTCATCTAACCTGGATGTTGATCAGCTTATTGTTTCTATAAAAATAGACGAGAATGAATTGTATGTTTTAGCGAGTTATATACCTCCAAAGAGTCCATTAGAGCTTTATAACTTACATTTGCTTAATTCTAAAAATATCTTGGATAATTTAAATTTAGAACATGTTATTTTTGCTGGAGATTTCAACCTAGGAAATATAAACTGGATTCTAGACTCTGATGATAAATATTTAATTCCGTATAATATAACAAATGAAATTGAAATAACAGTCATCGATTTTTTAAGTCAGTATGATCTAATACAAATTAATTTTCAAATAAATAATCTAAATCGTATTCTAGATCTTATATTTGTAGACAAGGAATATCATAGTGATGTGGATAAGTCTATTTTTTCTTTAGTGGAAAATTCATTTCATCATCTGGCATTAGAAGGTGATTTTATCTTTTATAGTTATTTGAAGAATGAAAATGAATCTAATACAATTATTTATGATTATAAAAATGCTAACTTTGATGCAATGATTGAGTATTTGTTATCGTTTTCGTGGCAAAATATACTCAGCGATTCTAATTTAGATAACAATTACGCAATTTTTACAAGTATTTTAAATAATGCAATTGAAAAGTATGTACCAACGAAATATTTAAAAACATATTCTAACCCTGCTTGGTATAATAGAAGACTTACTAATCTCAAAAATCAATAGAATAAAGCATACAAATTACACAAAAATAATAAAGAAAATCTATGTTTACGAAACAAATATATAGATTGTCAGCGAAAATTTGACTATTTAAATAAATTTCTACATCGTAACTACATTCTTTCAATTGAAAACGAACTCAAATGCAATAGCAAACGTTTTTGGCATTTCTTAAACTCCAAACGTAAATCTTTTGGGCTGCCTAGCTGTATGAAGTATCTAGACACAACTACTAGTGAAGTTTCTGAAATTTGCAACTTATTTGCGAGATATTTTCAATCTGTTTATTCTTCAGAAATTGTTACAAATTACGATCTTCCATCAGGCTTAAGCAAATGCGTTGACATTGGTTCACTTGTTTTATGTCAAAATGAAATAGAGGAGGCTTTATTGAACTTAGATTTAAATAAAAGTGAAGGCCCGGACAAAATTCCACCTTTTCTACTAAGAAAATGTGCAATTGCGTTAGCTCAGCCACTAACAAACATTTTTAATATTTCGTTAGCTACAGGCGAACTTTTGAAAACCTGGAAAATCTCATTTTTATCCCCTATTTTTAAATCGGGATCAAAGCAAGGGGTCACAAACTATAGACCAATCTGCAAGCTATCTGCTACACCAAAGTAATTTGAAAAAGTGGTGTATAACAAAATTTCGTCTTTAATCCAAGAAAAGATATCAGTTTTTCAGCACGGTTTTGTAGTAGGTAAATCTACTGCAATTAACTTAACTATTATGGTGAATGCAATCATAAATAATATGGAAAAAGGGTGTCAAACCGATATAATTTTTACTGACTTTGCCAAAGCATTTGACAGAGTCAATCACAAAATTCTACTCCACAAATTACTTTCCTTTGGTATAAGTTCGTCTCTTTTAAACTGGTTTGAGTCTTACTTGACTGGAAGAGTACAAATTGTTAAAATTAAAAACTTTTATTCTAATGATATTTATGTCCCTTCAGGCGTTCCACAAGGTAGCCATTTAGGACCTTTACTTTTTCTTATATTTGTGAATGATATTCCAACAATTTTTAAAAATTCTGACTGTCTCCTTTTTGCCGATGATCTCAAGATCTACCGTAGGATTACCTGCATATCGGATTGTAGCCTTCTGCTAGAAGACCTGGTGAGATTGATCGATTGGTGCAGGATAAATAACCTTCATTTGAACGTAGAAAAATGTCAAATACTATCGTGTTTCAGGATTCTTAATCCAATTATCTTTGATTTCAATATCAACAACATAATTCTAACAAGGGTAAATCAAAAAAAAGACTTGGGAGTAATCCTAGATGTTAATCTGTCGTTCCTTCCTCATTATGATTACTTGACCAATAAAGCGAATCAGATGCTGGGTTTTATAAAAAGAAATACCAGAGAATTTACTGATTCATTCACTTTACTATCTCTTTATAACTCTCTGGTAAGATCAGTACTTGAGTATTGCTGTACAGTTTGGAATCCTTACTATGCAAATACATCAGAAAGAATTGAAAACATTCAAAGAAATTTTACACGGTATGCTTTTTTCAAGTTAAATTGCAGAATAGTAACACCTTCCTATGAAACCAGATGCCTTTTGTTTGGAATAAAAATGCTAGAAGCTCGTCGTAAATACTTTTCAATTATGTTTGTTCGGGATATCATTACAAATCATGTTAATTGTCCACCTCTAGCAGCTCTAGTCCATGAGGGGAATGCTCCTCTAAGAATTACACCAGAACGGTTTCTAATTTATGAGCAGTTTCACCGCACAAACTACGGTCGCAATGAACCCATTTCTCGTTGCATCAGAGAAAGCAATTTAGTTTGCTCTGGGATTAACTTTTATATGGATTGCACCAGAGAAACTTTTAAATCAACAGTTTTAAACAAAATTTAAATAATAAATGTATACCATTTCTTATTATTTAATAATAGATTAACTATATGTAAATCAATTAAATGTAATTTGAATTGTATATACCCACCTACAAATTTGTTACAAAATTTTTACTTATGTATCTTAGTCTGTAAGAATACAATATGCTCTGATTGCTGAATGAATTAAACTAAACTAAACTAACGTAGCGAACGTTGGAAACACGCCTATCTTCAGAAGACCTGGCTGATCATACCGGACGTAACCTTCGACATAGAACCCACATCCGCAAGAATCCAAAACTGGCGAGTCATCGAGGACTACACGGTCAGCGACCACCAATATATCGTTTTTGCTTTGGACGGTAATCAAAAAGCTCCTAACCGAGACCAAACGCGGATTGCAAGGTGGAACATCAATAAACTCAACGAAGAGCACCTTGCTGCGGTGATTGAAAATGGAAAAGATGCCGTACTTGAAATGGATGGATCTGCGGCAAAAAAAACCGAGGCCACGATGCAACTTATACGGGTGGCTTGTGATGCCCCTATGCCAAAAAAGAACAGCTCAAATCAAAGACAGGCTAGAGTGTACTGGTGGATAGAGGAAATAGCGGTGCTCCGCAGATGTTTACAACTCCGACGTCTAGTTACCAGGGGAAGAAGACACAGTGAACCTATAGAGGATGTCCTATTAGAATCCAGAACCAAAAGATCCGAGCTCAGGAGGGCCATCAACTCGAGCAAGAAGCAGAAGTGGGAGGATCTTCGCCGTGATGTCGACAACGACCCCTGCGGACTGGGCTTTAAGATTGTAATGCGGAAACTCGGAGCCCAAAGAACTTCGACCGTCCTTAACGATCAAAACATGGGCTGCATTATAGGCGCACTCTTCCCAACTCACCCTGTCAGACCACCCGACAACACACTGGTCCAACGAGAGGAAATCCCAGTTTTTGCGAAGAAGAGTTGAACATAGCTGTGCAGTCACTGCAGAACAAAAAAGTTCCAGGCCCCGACGGAATTCCTGCATATGTGCTGAAAGTGACCGCTAAAATATGTCCCCACCTTCTACTAAACATGTTCAACAGCTGTCTTGTGGAAGGCGTTTCCCCAAAAACCTGGAAAAACAACCTTTAGTGCTCATCAGACCCTCGTCTCCACGGTTTTGCAGTCCAATAAGATTTCAGTTTTTGAAAGAGTCCAATGATGATACAAAAAAAGAAATAGAGTACATAGAAAAATCTGTGAAAGCGCTGAAAGCAACAGAAATAACTGTAAACGAAATTAAGTTTTTTTTAAACATTCTTTTGAGATGACCATGGTGGATGGAAAAATATATAATGCTGCAACTGGAACGAATTCTACAAGTAAGTGCTATATTTGTGGTGCAACATCGAAAAACTTCAACAACATTGATTATAAGGAAAAATCTACTTTGACTGGTGTTAGTTTTTTTTGCACGCCAGAATTAGACTTTTCGAAAGTATTCTACACTTGGCATACAAACTACCTGTTAAAAAATATAGAAACTCTAGGACTAAGGAAGAAATAGAACTGGAAGAACAAACTAAGCGCCACATTCAAAAAAGATTTCGGACTGAAACTGGACTATTGGTAGACATGCCGAAATCAAATTTTGGGAATACCAATGATGGCAACACTAGTAGAAGGTTTTTTGAAAATTCCCATTTGGCTGCAGACATAACCGGAGTAAATTTTGAATTGATATATAAATTAAAGGTCATATTGGAAACCATTTCAAGTGGACACAAAATTGATTCACAAAAATATAACCAATATGCCAAAGATACAGTTCAGCTATACATCAATTTCTATAATTGGCACCCAATGAATCCAACAATGCACAAGATATTGATACACGGTGCAATCATAATCGAAAACTCGTTGTTGCCAATAGACCAATTATCAGAGGAAGCTGCAGAGGCCCGCAATAAAAATTTTCGCTTATATCGCGAAACTTTTGCAAGGAAATTTTAAAGAGAACAGTGCAATTTGTATGTATATAACATATTATTACTTAGCTCCGATCCACTCATAAGCAGCCTTAGGCTAAAAAAGCGAACCATTTCAAGATCATTTTACACTGAAGCAAGAAATATGCTTGTGCCAGCAGATTCTAACACCGAACCCGATTCAGGCATTGAACCACAAGATGAATCTCTTAATGAATTATTATGAATTAAGTTCAAATAATTATTATTTTTATTATTTTTTGTAAGCTGAAAAATTGTTGAAAAAGTAAAAAAATGTAGTTAAAAAAATTCAATTTTTTTAAATAAATAATTATAAATAAATGTTATTATTACAAATTAAAAAAACATGAAAATATTTCTAAATTTACTTTTATCTCAAAAACATGGCGATAAATTACTTCCAATAGGTTATGCATCTCGAACTTTAATAAGGCAGAAGGTAACTATTTTACCACAGAGAAAGAGGGTTTAGCAATAGTTTGGGCCGTTTAACATTTCCGATCATACTTATATGGAACAAGATTTATTATACAAACCGATCATAAGCCATTAACTTGGTTATACATCGTAAGAGATCGGGAACTAAATTGATTCGATGGCGATTAAAACTTGCCGAATATGATCATGAGATAGTTTACAAAAAAGGATCAACAATACCCAATACGGCAACGAGTACATAAACAGTGGTGTCAAGGAGTTCTTTCCGATTTCTCCGGAGAGTGTTTCTCTCACTGGAAAACGCAGTTACAAAATCTTGTATCTGCATATAATTTGGACGAAAAAATACTCGCATCTTAATTTCTTGTCGCTTAAACAGGAGGGAACCTTTTAAAGTGGTTCCACTCCAGGGCGCTACCCGCTATCGTGAACTTCCCACGAAATATAATTATCCCGAGGAAAATATTACCAATATTTAAAAAAAATATTTTTCCGAAAAATCAACTTCGAATGGTGTTCGGTGTTACTATAGGGTTTTTATTACATAAAAAATGTATTAGGGAATTCCAAATTAAATTCAATTTTTTGTAACCTGAAAAATGTCCTTTAGTATTGAATTGTGTAATAAATTATAAAAGCTTTATTTGTTAAGTAATTACATTTATTCTTTCATGTAAAAGCGTTTATTTAACCATCTTTATGTACTTTTTTATTTTTAATAAAATCCATTTTACATATTTATTACTTCGCAAAAAAAAACAAATTGGTTAAATTGTAAACTACACTTTATGTCATTCTTACACAAAATATTCCAAATAAACAATGTTGTTGTTTCTTTTTTCCTTTCAGATGCAAATATAGTTTTAAGCACTGTGATATTTTATAGATGTTTACTTTCTTCAAACATATATCCGCACTCTTTGCTCCAATCAATGTACATAGAAAATGCTCAATCATACCATAAAAAAAAATTACGGGTAATACAAAGAAAATAAATAAAAAAATAATTTTTTTCATGTTAACAACAACATGATTCATGATTTATCCTTTTTCAAATAGGTGTCACATTTCACAGTTATCAATATTTTATTTTATTTAATAATGCAAATAAAGACAAAATCCCTACATCTGATAACACTGCATTGACAGTATATTTCTTGTTGAAAATTTTGTTTTGGATTAAATCAGTTAATTTTCAGAAAGCATAGCATAAGATTTATTTTACTGGCGGAGGAGCAAGAAGAAATGAAAAAAAAAATAAGAAAAATTCGACGTACATTAAGGGATAACTCAAACCCATTGGATTTACCACAGGAACTGTAAGGAAAATTCAGCTACTCTAGCAAGAAATTCAGATTTTAATTCTTGTTTCAGATTTATTAACAATTACCGAATAAATAAAGCATTGTTCAAGTACGTGGTACCCTTAATATCTCTTTCCCCATGGCAAAAAATCATTTGCTGTTGCAGCCATCGTTAGGTTAAGCTCATGTCTGCGTTTCTTTTTTGCCGAAGGCGGATACCAGAGAGGAGTTGGTAAAGACAACGATGTACGTCTTGCCCAATCAACTTTCTCAGAAGTATTATCGAACTTCTTAAATATATGTAGGATGACATATCTTACAATCATCATAACTATTATTATTGCTTTTACTTAATTAATTATTGTTTAATATGAATTGCCAGTTTGGCAATGGTACTGAATTTACCCTATTTTGTTTGCAAATACTTTTTCACATAATTTGATATTACTGTACATTTGGAAATAGAGAAGATTCGATGTCAAGCTGTTAAGAAGTAAAAGTGTTAAGCTAAAAGAAAATTCCCGCGAAGATTAAAGAAAAGTTATTAAATTATAGTTACCTACCCATTACATATCTTAAATCAAAAGTACCCTTCGATCTCGTATCTTCATAATATAAACAGGTCATAGAACCTCGCTCCCACTTTATATCAATTTTAAACTAGTTTAACATCCAACATAATTGTTACTTTAATTTCAAACTTTACTTCGCCTAACTCTTACGCCCTTTTTCAGATTTTAAATTAAAACGATATAATTTTAATAATACAAAAGTGTAAATATTAATTCGTCACATTTATTGAAATTTATTTGCACTATCTCTCTCTTAATTTTGCTCCCGTTAATAATTTTTCTTCTGTTTCCTTCTTGCCCGGTGAGTGAAAGAATTACTTTGTGTATGTTCTGCCTATGAACAAGACCGATGCTACATGTAACTCTTTTTGCATGCTTTTGTTTTTTTGCAATATAATCTTCTTCTACTGAGTGCCTGTGCTGTATTACATTTACATTCACCGCATACACTACCAACAAACGATCGTGAGCGTTGCCTTCCATCTCCAGACTGAAAAGTAAACACCAAACTGCAGCTACGGACAGCGAACAAAAATAATTTTTGCTTTCAGTCTTGCCTTCTGGGTGAGTACTTTTTTAGTGGTGTTCTGCCAAGCAGTTCTATTTGTTTTGGTATTGCCCATTAAATTTGTTTGTGTATTTATTTACATATTAACATCTACCATACCGGCTCCTGTCATCTCCACCTTCAACATTTCACTACATTACCAACAACTGCGGTTCTTGCACTGGATATCACAAAGCAAATAAACAAACCATTTTGTACCTACACTGGCAGTGAAAAATATTGATCTAAACAAAGAAAAAAAAAATAATTATTTTCTAACGATTATTAATAACGTAATTTTCTTACGTAACTAAAAATGGAAATTAGTCCATGTGATTCTCTGAGCTGTGTTCTCTATAGCAAATATACTGAACGTGTGCCGTGTCGTGGTCTCTGCGGTAAATCGTTTCATCCAGTATGTCTTGGACTAAGTAAAAGATCTTGCGGATATATAAAAGAGTACTTGAACTACTTCGTATATCTTTGTGATGAGTGTAAGAACATCTCCCTCTCGCATATTCTACTGGCCGTCAAATGCCTAAGTGATTCTACTAATTCCATTTTAACTGACAATAATCGTTTTCACAAAAAAGTACTCTCTCAATTCGAACATTTGGATGAGTTTTCAAAGAGTATTGAAATTCTTAACAGTTCCTTTGAGGCCCTCAGCAAACGAAGTTTTTCTAATCAATTTTAAATCGACAAGCAACTCTCATCTATTGTGCAACTTTTAAATCCGCGTTTAGAACACACTCATTGTAAGTTTGAAAATATTAACCGTGAAATACGTTCTACACTTGACTCGGTTCTAAGCCTCTATCCTCTCGATAATTTAAATAAACAAATACAAATAATTCGGTCCGACCTCGATCTCTTCCTACAAGATTCTTCGACCTCAATGTCTTCTGCATCATCTCAACTCACATCCATTATTCACGGCCTGGCTTCTAAGATTACCGACATTAGCAATGAGGTTACTGCAACGCACACCTCTTTAAAAGATGTAATTGAAGAAATCAAAACCACTTCCAGCAAAATCGAAGAATTACCTTTGAACGTCCAAAAAAGCGTTCCAAATTATAACTATAATACATCCATTCTCACCGAAATGATTGAATCCACTCAGAGCACATCTGTCTCTGTTACATTACCTGATCCTTCATCTTCACCAACCATTTCAACAACATCAAACAACACTTTATGTCCTGCTCCGTCTGAACCTATTATCCATCGTCTTGGCACAACTTGGACTGAAGACGAATGGAATAACAGGCTCAATAAACTCAAAATGGTATCAGAATTCACGCCTTTCTACGTTAAAGGAACTCCAAATTATGCAAATGACTCTTGGATTCGCAAGTTTTTTTAAGAAAGTTCAAATTCAATCTTGGAGAATGTCAAAAGCTAACTTCATCAAGCTTCAAAGTTTCAATTCCATCTAGATATCAATGGATACTTGTGTCTTCCGCCCACCCTATTTGCTGGCTTGGGAAAATTAAAATTTCCAAATGGGTCACTAAAATTCTTAAAAAAAACTCCCATGTGTTTAACAAATAATGTAAATAATTATAATACTAGTTTTAAGACCGACCTACCCAATTTCAACTCCTTAAACAATCTCAATTTTTTTACCCCATCAATCTCAAAACGCTCCTCGTTTCCCCAACGCAAACGCGTATCATTTAATGCTAAGTACCCATTTTTCAATAATGCTTCAAATAAGAGTACTACTTCTAAGGTTAATTATAGAAATTTTATCCACTCTCATACCTTAATTCCCCCTCTCATACAACCACCGAAAATCCGACTTCTATAAACCATTCTAACTTTAACAACTGTCCAAGCAATAAACTCGTCTCCCAAACACCTTCTCTACCTCCAATTTTCGACCCAATGTTTCCGCCTTCTGTCAAATTAACTTCTAAATTCGCTAATCCAAAACCAACTATTGATGAGTTTGACGGCCGATACATAATGGCAAGGCTCCGTGACAGTAAACTATACGATAATGTACGTCTTTACCTTGCTTTCTTACACGATAAACCAGACTCTGTTTGTATTGACGGCAAGACCAAAACGAACGTCTTAGTATCGATACAGAAAGAAGGCCTCCCAACCAACTATTCTTCTCTAATAAATATTTATACCCGTTTTCATGAAGGCTTTAACATTTCTGATTCTACAGTCTTGAATGACCTTGCTATCTATGCTTCTCATGTCAATTCAAAATGTTCTCCTTTTAAAAGGTTCACTCATAAGCCTCGTCTTTAATAGTAACCGAAGCCCTAACAGTTTATCTAGTGAAATTACCCCGTCTACGTTATCACTCTATTAACAGAACGTTAGAGGGCTCCGAACCAAAACCTCTTCTACGTTCCTCAACTCCCAAAAACTGCCATTTGAGATGTTTGCCCTAACTGAAACGAACCTTTGTCCCAATATTCTTTACAGTGAGCTTTTCACATCTGACTTTATTGTCTTTCGAGCTGATGGTCAAATCCTATATAATGGCCCCCGTGGGCGTGGAGTTCTTTTAGCCGTTCACAATCGACTGAATGCAACTCTTGTCGAAGTCTCTAAATCGCCACTTTTTAAATTCGTGTGTATTAATGTCTCTTTACATAATCGTTGTTTCTACATTATCTGCTGTTATATTCGCCCTGCACAGCCCATTCTCGCATATAAGCTAATGGTTGACTCTTTTGATTCCCTTTTTGAGGCTGCGGAATCCAGTGTTGATTTTATCATTGTCGGCGATTTCAATCTACCTGACCTTGTTTGGTTTCCATCCGAGGATGAATTGCATTTTGTTCCCTGCAATGCTACTTCAGAAAAAGAATCTCTTCTCACAGATCGATTATTTGAATATGGCTTATTTCAAATTAGTGGGGTCTCTAACAATTTAGATAGGCAGCTTGATCTCATTTTCTCTTCCGACCTTTGCAACTCTTTTGTCACCGAAAGTGTCCACCTTCTTTCCACCCTTGACCAATATCACCCTCCTCTATCTCTTCTTTTCACAGTCGATAAGGGTATATCCGCTATTGATTCAGAAGTCTCTTTTCAATTTAATTTTCGTAAAGCTAACTTCAATCAACTCGAAAACATTTTAAGCGACATTGATTTCAGCCTGTTTTTGAACTCTAACACCCCCATTGACATTGCCCTAACATTCTTCTATACTACAATCTTCGAATGCTTACTAGTATGTGTCCCTTATGTGCCTCAAACGAATTGTCTGTCATCTCCCCCTTGGTACACTAAGGAGCTGCGTAGTTTTCGTAATATAAGGAATAAGTTGTGGAAAACTTATTTAAAATCCGGTACATATTCAGATTTTTTAAATTACGACCAAGCTTCTTCCAATTTTTCTCTCCTCTGCGATTCGCTATACCATGCCTATCTTGACAAAATGCAGAATTGTCTTATCTCTGAACCGAAGCGGTTTTATCAATTTATTAATGCAAAAAGGAAATCTGATGGTCTTCCATCTACCTTCAATTTTAACAACATTTCATCTGCTGATCCCAAAATAGTTGTTAACCTTTTTGCTAATTTTTTTAGTCTGTCTTATAGTGATCCTGTTAAAAATCCTGATCTAGAATATTTTGACTTTCTGTCAAACAGTTCACAAACTTCATTAGTTTCTCTCGAAATTTCTCTTTCATCGGTCAGTGAAAAAATAAAACTTCTTAAAGATGACTTTTCTCCTGGTCCTGATGGCATTCCAGCCATTTTTCTCAAAAAATGTTCTAACGTACTATGCGAACCTCTCACAATTCTATTTAAACTCTCTCTTTCGCAAGCAGTTTTTCCTACTTTGTGGAAAAACTCATTTATTTTTCCAATTCACAAAAAGGGAAATAAGAACCAAATCTCAAACTATCGTCCGATAGCAAAACTTTCTTCAATACCCAAGCTGTTCGAAAGTATTGTCTATGACGCTCTTTGTTTTCATTGTAAGTCATTAGTCTCCCCACTTCAACATGGTTTTATTAAGGGCAGGTCCACTACGACGAACTTAACCCAATTTGTTTCCATGACACTTTGTGCTTTGGATAAGGGCTACGATGTTGATGTGATCACTACTGACTTTAGCAAGGCATTCGATAAGATTTCTCACCAAATTATCTATATTAAACTTGGAGCTTTTGGTTTTCCCCCAATATTCATCCAATGGGTGCGATCCTACTTGGAAAACCGCCAATATAGTGTTGTATTCAGATGCTCTGTGTCCAAGCCTATATATGCTACCTCAGGTGTTCCTCAGGGTAGTCATCTCGGGCCACTTTTATTTGTCCTTTCCATTAATGATGTTGAAAGCATTATTTCCTTCTCAAACCTCTCTATATATGCCGACGACATGAAAATTATGAAAGTAATATCTACTCCTACTGATTCTTCCCTGCTTCAAAATGACCTTAATTCTTTTCACACATGGTGCACAAAAAATTTCCTCGAACTCAATGTCACTAAATGTCAACACATGACTTTTTCTCGTAAACGCCTGTCCTTACCCTGTCGTACTTATCACTTTTGCAACGTTCTGGTTCCTTCAGTTTCCTCCATTCGTGATCTCGGCATTTTATGTGATAAAGAGCTCAAATTTCGTTCACACATAGATAATATTATCGCTAAAGCAAACTCTTCCCTTGGATTTATAAAGCGCTGGTCGAAAGAATTTTCAAACCCATACGAAACAAAATCACTCTTTACCACATATGTTAGACCTATTCTCGAGTATGCCAGTCAAGTTTGGTCTCCTTATCATACCACCCACTCGTATAGGATTGAAGCCGTACAACGTAGATTCCTCCGTTTCGCTTTACGAAACCTCTCATGGTCTGATCCTCTTTTCCTTCCCCCTTACGAACATCGTTTACAACTGATCGACCTAAACACCCTTGCCAAGCGTCGTGATGTTGCAGACATACTTTTCGTTCACCAAGTCATCACAGGAGTAATAGATTCTCCGCCACTTCTTAAATCAATTTATTTTAACACCAATCCACGTAACCTCAGATCTGTTCCCTTATTTCGCCTTCCTACTTACCGAACCAATTATGCTCACTTTAACCCAGTTACTAGAATGTTGCGATTAGCCAACAATGCACAGCAACTTCTCGATTTTAACCACAGTATCTCATACCTTAGAAGAAACCTTTACTCTAACTATCCCTAATTCCCTACGCTTTAGTTTAAGTTAAAACTATTACTAGACGGTTTAAGTTATTTTAAGTTATCTTAATATTGTTAATATTGTTATATTGTTATTATTTATATGCTTGAATTAAGCGAAATAAATAAATAAATACAGTTTCCTTAAAATTTTCATAAATATTACAAAATTATTAATGAAAAGTCCTGTTTAATTTCTTCCCTCCCCTACATATATTTGAGAAAAATCTTTGTCCAGAGTGGGTTAGAAGTCAATCAGAGGAAGAACAAAGAAGAACAGCTTTATATTTTTTCGAATAATATAGACTTCCTGGAGTGATTGGATGCATAGATGGGACGCACGTGAGACTAGTTGCACCGCAATCGTCCAAAATATTTATGTTTTAATCGAAAGGGATTCTACAGTTTAATGCTTTACTTGTAATAACTTTTAGTTTCCTTTAGTAATATGTGCAATATGCCTACGGTATGTAGTAACAGATTTGTGAATGTGATGAAAAAATGAGGATCCGTTTCGTCGACGCTACACACCCAGGAGCATGCCACGACTCATTGGTGTGGAAAGTATCCGAGTTTCGATCTGACTTGCTCCAAAAATATTTGGGTGGTGAACGAAATTTTTGGCTGTAAAAATGTGAGTTTAGAGTTTTCGTTTCCTCATTCATTCTTCTCTTTTAGGTGACGATGGATACGGACTGGCGCTATGGCTACTAACTACACACAGAACATGCGATGAACGAACGCCGGAGTGCAAGTTCAATAAAGCTCATAAAGACGGTCGAAAAATCATAGAGCAAGTTAATGGTGTTCTTATGCGGGATATACGAGTACACTCTTCAAATGCGTGTCATGCATATGACAGTGTATTCGATGATTGAACAAAAATCAAAACTTTTTGATTTTGCTTCAAGCGCACACAATGTCTACGTGAGTTATTTTTACGAATACACTCTCATGTGCATGACATGCATTTGAACAGTGTATATCCCGCATTATAGGTAGATGGAGGTGTATTCTAGGTGCCAGAGAAATGCACTACGAACCCCAAAAATCTATCCAAATCATTAATATTTGCTGCGCTTTGCATAACATGTGCATATACTTCAAAAGCAATCTACCAATCGAATACCAAGCTGACTCAACTATTCTGAACGATGCTATCGCTGATTCTTTGAATGCATCGGAAAATGACTTACCATCAGCAGGGAAATAAGACGATACATTGGGAAATGTACTTAAATCGGAGCTAATTGTATGCAAGGAAAGGTGTAAGGAATTTTTAAACATCTTATGCGAGCAGCTGCAGTTATGAATACAAATATGATTTTTTAGCGATTTCTCTCCACGTACACAGTCAACAAAATCGCACATAAAAGCCGACATAACGGCATTTGCAATTTCCAAATATTTCTGAAAACTTCGATGCAATCATTAATGAGTGGAATATTTTTCATTTGGCTGAGTTTAGTGAGCATGAAACTTCAGAAATGTTCTGCGCGGAAGTTTCAGGTGTTAAAAACTCCGCAGGGGAAACCACTTTTAAGCACTTATGAACCCTGGTTTTGGCACTCCTTAGTCTGAAGAACGGAACTTCTTCAACGCTTCAGTCGAGCGTCGTCGTTAACATTGTTAAAAACAAATTCAGGAATCGACTTGGTATTAAAACCGCAGAATCTGTTTTTAGAGTTCGCTATGGCCTCGGCCCTCAGCAATTCTGGCGAAGTTTAATTCGGAGAATGTGTATGTTTCACAGGACGTCCATGATGAAGTCTAGAACGAAGGAACTTTGGAGACATTTACCTACGAGCTAAATTTAAATGATATGTAAATATGAACGTTTATAAACAATGAATTAGTACTAATCTTATTTATGTGTTATGTGTTCCTGCAATATCTAACCTTTCATCCTTAAATCTCATTAATATATCTTGTTGAGAATCACGGCAACACCGACGACATCGAAGCTTAAATTGTCAACGCATAGATGGCGACTTAAATTTACCTCTCATGAATGTGACATTTCGCAAAATGTCGCCTCTTCCTTTCATTTTTATTTCACTTTGAAAACGTAGTCTAAATCTAAAGCCGCGTTTTCGAATCATATTGATTTCATCAAGAAAAAAAGTAAATTGCTAAATCTGAATACTGAACGTAAGAATTATAATTGATATTGTATGTATAGATTTGAGATTAACCTTGTATTCATAGGAAATTTTAGCCCTACAATAAAGAGCTCAAAATTCGGAAATTTATCTTTCATTTGGATTTAACAATATCTACTTCTGTTAAAAAGAATTTTATTTTTGTTTATAAACTGTGTTTAAATGTCCCCAACAAAGATGACCAGTATGGTCCCATTAAACGATCAATAAGAAAGCCGTTGGTTAGCGAGGGAGACAAAAGGAAAATAAAAAGAAGTTATTGAAAAAATGAATTTGGAAGTGGGATTACGACGAGTGCAGCAAATAATGAAGGTAGACTTGCCCGCCTACGCTTCGCAGAAAAACATAGATTTTGGGATGAAAAATGGAAAATCGTTGTCTTCAGCGATGAGAAAAAGTTTAGGATGGCGCAGATGGCGTACACAAGTATTGGCGTTTTAAAAAACTTTCCTAAAATAGTGCGTAATCGCCGAAATTTTGGTGGAGGAAGTGTGCGGTCGATCTGAATGAATATATAATTGAATAACTTTTCGGTTCGTTTAAATTTTAGTAAGTCGGACTGTTGGGCCGGCCTCTCGTGGGCCGGCGTTCGCGTCTTTTTGAGATATCCCTTCCAGATATCTTTAACTGGCGCCCAAACAGGGACCGGGGGCAGAACTGTGTCCTTTTTGCCAAAGGATCTGTGCCAAGGCCAATACGCTCTATATGACCAAATTAAAAATAGTGAGGAAAAATTCCACTGTGATCTAATACAAAAATTGTGAGGTAAAGATTCCACAATACTATATTCTATACTTGCACCTAGTGAAGGAAAATTCCACTGATTTTATTAATTTTTTTTTTGAAAAAAATCTAAATAATCTAATTAAAAATTGTGAAATTAAAATTCCACAATACTACTTTTTATAATTATAATAGTGAAGAAAACTTCCACTGTGATTTAATTAAAAAAAATGAAAAAAGCTAGCCATTGTTTTTCCTTTTTTTTATTATAATTTTTTTTATATTTAATTTTAAATTCGAAAAATAAAACAACGCTGAAAAATTGTGAGGAAAATCCCACATTAAGTCTTTAATTATTATCAAAGGAAAAGTTCATTACAATTTAATTAAAATTCAGGTGATTTACGAAAAGAAGTGTTTCGGGAAAGCTAAAAATAAGGCAAGGTCCTTACACATATAAAATTAAAATTTTAGTTTGGATTTACCTTTGAGAGGTGAATTTCTTTTTTTCCTTTAATTTTAACCAGAAAAAAAATAAAAAAATATAATACGGATGATCTCCAGAATGCAATCACACAGCTCACGGGTGCTGTTAACAACGTTTTGGATACGCTGCAAGCAGTCGATCAAAACGTTTGAAGAAGGGCGGTGAAATGATGTAGCGACCAATGTTCTTACAGTGGAGACCCCAGTAGTGTTGGGGGGCTCTAGAGCCGAAGCCGACTTAAAAGAGATTGGGAAATTGCTTGATTGCGTCAAAGAGTTACAGGTCTTCGACGCATCCCCAAGCCAATATATTTCATGGTTCCATACTGTGGAGGGATGTTGAAGGACTTCTCAATAGTGAAGGAGAAACTTCTATATCGCGCAATACTACAGCATGTGCGGCAGAAAGTAAGGGGTACCGCCGACGCTGCCCTGATCTCCTATAACATTTTTGACAATGACTGGTCGGCTATCAAACAATGTCTCTCTCTGCATTATGAATATGAGGACCCTAGAGCACCAGCTCAATCAGCTGACCCAGAGGGGTGCGAGGCTAGACGAATTCTACACCTCTATAAATCATCAACTATCTCTGATGATAAATTAGGTCAAGACCAAAAATTATTCTGAACAAACAGTTAGTGCTCTTATCGCAACATACAGAAATAGGGTATTAGACAAGTTTATCCACGGATTGAACGGCGATCCTTCTAGAATGCTTATTATCCAGAAGCCTAAACACTTCCGGAAGCCTATTCGGCTAGCCTGGGCATACAAAATCTAAATTATCGTAGCCATGAGATCCACAAGTTTTCCAACAAAACAATTACAGCTCCCATTAATCAGTTCAGAACAGATCCTCGTACTAATTACCCTCCAAATAATTTTGTGGAAAATAAATCATTTACTAATCTCAAACCTGACTACCACTGCCCTTTGTCCCAGGGCCACCACCAAAGCCACTACTCCTAAGCCTCACCCAAAAATGGATATATTTGTACAAACAAGAAGTGTCAATTACATTAATCGTCCAAAACCAAATAACCCCTTTAAAAGAAGGACCAGGACCTATAATTATCCTTCAAATCAGCAGAGGGTTTACAATACCCTCGCCCTTGAGAACACGCCTGATGTTGAGGAGGAAGCCGTAGACGAAAAAGTTAATTTTATGACGGATAGCTGTCCGGCGTAACATATATAGAGTATGCTTTATGGGACAGCAAACTTCTTGAATTTCTCGTTGATACAGGGTCCAACAAGAACTTCATCAGTCCGTCAATTTCAAATAAGTAGACCCCTGAAAGTGTTCCCTTTATAGTCCATTCGGCGGGTAGTTGCATAGAGATCAATAAGAGTATCAGTGGGAAGTTCTTTAAAAAAATTGGCAATGATTCCATTTTGAAATTCTATGTCCTACCTGGATTAAAATCCTTTGATGGAATAATTGGCGAAGACACTCTAAAAAAAACTAGAATCTGTCGTCGACCGGAAGAACAACACTCTAAAAATAACACCGAACATAGAGATCCCTCTAAAAAATAGACTTTCAACGCAAGTTAATGATATTGTAGAAGCTGGAATCCCTAAGAATGTGAAGGACAAACTAACGCTTATAGTCAAAAAGTTTGGCTCCGTATTCGGTCCCGTAAATAACATTGAGATGATTCAGACAGCCGTGAGAGCAGAAATTAAAACTAACACTGACATACTTATCTACATTAAAAGCTACCCGTACCCTGCTTTGATGAGGAGCTTGGTTGAGAATGAGAGCAAAGATCCCTGACATTAATTCCACCCAAGCCAGCCTCGGAGAAGCTAAGTTGTTCACAACAATAGACTTAGCATCGGGATTTCATCAAATCCCTATGCAAAATTCTGACATTCATAAAACCGCCTTCTCGACTATGAATGGCAAACATGAGTTCTTAAGATTGCATTTTGGTCTTAAGAATGCACCGGCAATCTTCCAAAGGATGATTGACGACGTATTTAAAAAATACATTGGCCGAATTTCCTACGTCTAAATAGATGATATCATTATTTTTAGCAAAACCTTTAAACATTTAAAGGATATTGAAATCATATTTGAGAGGCTAAGAGAAGCCAATCTCAAGGTAAACTTAGAAAAGACTCGATATATGCAAAAGGCAGTCGAATTTCTGGAATATGTTTTGACTGGCGATGGCATTAAAGCTGATCCGAAAAAAGTAACAGCAATCCAAAACCTCCTTCCTCTTGAGAACTTAAAAGAATTGAAGTGTTTTTTAGCTCTAACCTGGTATTACAGAAAATTTATACGAGACTACGCTAAGGTTGCTAAACCGCTAACAAATTTCTCTAGGGGAGACAACGCCCAGGTCAAAGCAAACCAATCCCGACGAGTTCCTATCGAACTCTACGAGGAAGCCCTTCAAGCTTTTAATGAATTGAAAAATTTGCTGACATCCTCAGAAATCCTTGCTCTCCCCGATGTTACCAAACCATTCGAGCTTACCACTGACGCCTCGAACTATGCGATTGGAGCAGTATTATCTCAAGATAATCTTGGGAAAGACAAGCCAATCACATACACATCCAGATCATTAAACAATTCGGAAGGGGGTTACGCGACCATTGAAAAGGAAATGTTGGCCACCATTTGGGCCCTGGACATCCTGCGTACTTACGTATATGGGGCAAAAAAGATCCGTATTCATACAGATCATCAACCATTGCCATTTGCCTTAGGTTCAAGGAATATCAACGCAAAACTTAAGAGTGGAAGCACGCATTGAAGAGTATAACTACGAATTGATTTACAAACCTGGTAAATCAAATGTCGTGGCAGTTGCTCTTTCAAAACTGAGGTCACTTCTGAACCATTTGTCAAACTCAGAATTATCTGAGGATGAAAAAGATTCTAGAATTGTAGAATCAGGTTCAGTAACAGACACAGTACCGGGAATTACCTCCGAAACTGAAAGCGCGAGTTATGAATATTCATATATATATATATATATATCTAATATTATCAATGTAATCATAACCTTTTAATTAATATTCATTTCAAATTGAATTATCAGCATATAAATGTTTTACTATTCTTTTTTTTCTTTCAAACATTATTGCATTTCATTTAAATTTGGTTGTCAGCATATTATTGCTAATATTGAATTGTAAATTAAAACCATTTAGATTCAGGTGTGACAAGCCTTCTGCATTTCCGTTCTCACACCTAATAATACATGTATCTATAATTTGTTCTTATTCTCCAGGTTATGAATTGAAATCTCTGTGCATTTGATTGTTGGATTTGAATCAATAAAGTTGTATTTTTTCAAGGCCTTGCTTGGTTGTTAACACAATTCTTGCTTGCAAATGGAATCGAACCAAGGCACGACACAAAAAGGCTAACGGAAACCGCTAGCGAAACTATTCATAGCGCGGAAAAAGATGGCTCCGATCTTATTCCTAACGTTGAAACACCCTTAAAAGTTTTTAGGAATCAACTAATTATAAAGATAGGTAGAGGATGCGAATCTTTCGAAAAACCGCACCCAGGATATAATCGCGATTACATAGCTGTTGATTCGTTAGACAAATCTAAGCTGGTTAATCGTTTGAAAACCAAACTCAGACCTAACATTCTGAGTGCTATTAAAATTCCCGAGTACCCCCTTGGTCTGTTGCAACAAGTCTACCTTGAAAATTTTGTCAAGTAAAAAATTAGAATAACACAAAGGTTGGTAGAGGACGTTGCAAATGAAAATCGCAACGAACACAAAAGAGCCCACCGAAATGCAAGCGAAAATAAGGAGCAGCTGTTAGAAAGATATTATTTTTACTAAAATGAATACTATCATTAACGGATATACAAAATATTGTGAAGTTTGCATAACCAACAGGTACCCTGTAAGCCTAATCTGCAATCCACACCTTTTCCATCATATCGTTGTGAAATTGTTCAGATGGACATAATGGAAATTCAAAATGAGAAATTTGTAAGCTGCATTGATAAATTTTCCAATTATTTCACATCAAAAATCCGTAAGTTCTTCATTTAAGAAACAAAATTACAAAAATTTTACATTATTTTACAGTGCCAAAAATTCTTGTCACTGACAGCGAAAGTAGCTTCTTGAGCCCAATAATACTTTATTTCATTAAATCTAGGTATTAAATTGTTCCAAACACCTGTTCAAAGAAGTGAAGTGAATGGAAAAGTGTACTGAACAATTTTTAGAAAGCGGTCATTCTTACATGGAAGTTGATTCTATGCACAGTGCCATAGAAAAACAAAAAAACATTCATGTATATTGCCAGTGTAAACTACAATGCGTATATACCATAATGTGTCAACTTCATAAATTCTCTTCTCTTTCTAATGTAAGAAGTGTTTTCTGCTTCTCATATAAAATGTCAAAGCGAATATCGTTCATCTTATTCTTCTTGTATTTTTTACGTCAAACCAGATAAGAAGTCAAATAAAATAATCTCTTTCAATTAACAAAATCTTTCGTTTTAATTATCAGGTTATGGGCCCAGGACATTCGGCACAATAAACAGGATATCAAGGACTTGATATATTTTCGAATTTTGCACCGAAAATTCAAATAAATTGTTTTTTTGTGAAGTGCCCACGACATAACCTCAAGCAATGAGCACGCACATGCTTGGCCGCATCCAACTCTTTAATGGAGAGAATTTTGTTTCTTGGAAGCCACAGATGGAAGCAATTGTTCACAAGGCTAGATTAACTGGCTGCGTTGATAGAACAAAACCACGTCCGAGTGTCGTAAGTGATTAGCAAAGCTGGGACGACAAAGACATGGATGCTAGAGCGGATTTGCTTTAAGCAATGGAACCAAGCATTACCTCACTTGTAAAGGACAAAAAATTGTCCAAAGACATATGGAATTTTCTGAGTAAAACCTACGATAGCAAAGGACCCCGGCAATGTCCCGCCAATTCCGCTAAAAAGTTAAAAAAGTTGTGCACTTATATTTATTTTATTATTTTAAGTGTAACACGACCTCCACAAAAAATATTTGCCCCCACTTTTTCCAAATTTGTTCACTGGACGCAACCTTTTGAGACTCTTCGAGAATCGAAGAGTTCAGTGACAGATACATAACAAAATATGTTTTTTTTTCTGATGTAAGACCCTTCGCTGATTGTTTTGTTTTCTGTTTCTCATTCGCCTTTCGTCAGCTCGGAGTTCAATGTTATTTGCGATTTGCTCAGACTTTAAATGTAAGATCTCGTAGTTTACACACCTTTTTACAGTATAATGCATAATTTAATAGATTTTTTTAGAAGCAAAATGATTTCTTCAAACTCAGATTCCTGTGAAGAAGTAGCCAGCTGCTCCGCTCCTAAAAAGAAAATCATGAAAGCGCCACACAAACAAAGTAAACGGAAAGTGCAGTATAAAAACATATGGGAAACAAAATACAACTGGATATGTCCCAACAAGAATTCAGGAGAATATGCAGAGTGCAAAATTTGTGTGTGTAAGTTCACTATATCTTATGGAGGGGAGAACGATGTCAAACGACATCAACAATCAAATCGCCACAAAAGATCTGTTTCTATGACTCCAACCTCCAAAACAATGCTTGTTTCAAACTTTTTGCTAAAGACGACAAAGACAAAAAGGCAACAAGTATTGTTGAGGCAACGATGGTATACCACTCTGTCAAACATTCACATAGCTATATATCTGCCGATTGCACTCTTAAACTAATGCTGTGTTTATTTTCCGATTCAAGAGTGGCTTTAAAATTATCCTGCGGAAGAACTAAATGCACGAAAATTGCAGCAAATATCTTGGGTCCTGCTACCAGAAAGATGGTCGTATTGGATTTAACCAAAGAGTTAAATAAGCCGTTTTCAATTGGGACAGATGCAGCAAACAGAGGAAATATAAAAACATTTCCTTTAATTGTGCGCTATTTCAAAAGCAGTCAGGGTGTCTGCACAAAATTATTGAATTTTTACGACTTGAAATCGGAAAAATCAAAAGATATAGCAGAATCTCTTAAGCGTGCCATTTTATCTTCAAATTTATGCCTTGAAAATGTAACTGCTTATTCAGCCGACAACGCCCGCGTAAATTTTGGTAAGAACCAATCAGTTTTTACTGAACTTAAAAAAGATAACAACTTAATAATACCAATGGGATGTAACTGTCACATTTTGAACAACACAATGAAAAAAGCACAAAATGTGCTAAAATTTGATGTCGAAAGCATTATAATGATGACATATAATGAATTCAGTACAAAAAACATATGTGAACTTAAAGAGTTAATGGAATGGAGCAATGAGGAATGGTCCGAACTCCTGAGACATGTTCCTACTCGTTGGCTGTCACTAGTTCCTGCGGTTAATAGGCTCCTAAAACATTTCAATTCTGTTAAAAGCTATTTTCTTTCCAAAAAGAAAATACGTCCATATTTAAGAAAGTTTTTCGAATTTGAAATTGCTGAAGCTTATTTAGCATTTATATATCAAGTTGGTCTAATTTTTCAAAATGCAGTTATGGCCCTTGAGAGTGAAAATACTACTATTATTAATTTATATTATATAATGAATGATGTAAGAACCTTATTAAAAAATGAAAGAGAACACACATTCTTTGGAACATTAGTACGTAGCTTGTTATTAAAGTGTAATGATGATCAAATTGTTAACCAATTCTTGAAAGAAGTTGATGCATTTTACGAAAGTGCCATTGATTATTTAGAAACAAAATTTGATTTTAATTGTGAATTCGAATGTTTGTCAGCATTAAATTTCAAAAATAAACCCGATTTTGAGAAATATCTAAAAATTGTTAAACGATTCAAATTAAAAAATGTAGATGTTGATATACTCTTCGACGAATTTGTGCACCTCAAACTTTTTTATGAAAAAGAATGTAGCAATATTGAAATTGAAAAGACTGTCAAGACGTGGGTAGACTTTTATAACAAACAATCAGCCCCTAATTTTGAAAAAAATATGTGATTTTGTTTTTTCTTTGCCTGTCTCTAATGCAAGCTCTGAAAGAATTTTCAGTTTAATGAAGAAATCCTGGCTTGAAGACAGAAACAGACTTTCAATATCAGTTTTAGAGGCAGAGCTTATGATAAAGCAAAACTTAAATATGACATGCAGGGAATTCAAAGAATTTTGTGCAACCGATTTTGGTTTTAAAGAAATTATAAAAAAAAACACATTGGCAGAAAAATACAATTAAAATCCTTTTTATGGGACAACTTTGTTGAGTTTTATAGTTTATAAATGAATTTTTAACTTGAAATATTTATTAGATTTTTATTTATTTGTTGCTTATTATTATTTTAAATAATATTTATCTCTACTATGTACCTCTTTATTTATTTTATTATACCTAAGCAATTTACTTATATCCCACATAAGTGTCGACATGTACACATCGGTACATAATATACACATTTGAATGTTCATTAACAAAAAAATATATAAAATAAAAAACCTATTCAAAATTGAAACGACTTTTGCAGTTACTGAAAATTCGTCAATATTCGTTAACATTCGTAAATATGTTTACAAAATTAAATTGTCCCGCAAAGAAAATTTTCAAATCTGGCATCCCTAGGAGGTGAGCGATAGGAAAAAGGACGCAAATGGACAAACAAGCACAGCGCTGTACAGCAAATGGAAAAACAAAATGAAAAAACCTTCACAGTACAACAACCGGACGAATTCTTTTCCTTTCAACTGCCGCGTATGTGGAAAAAAAGCGCGTATGGCAAAGGATTGCTTTTATCATAAAGAAAAAGCAAAAACAATACAATCGACCAGCACAGATGTAACAGAGTTTGGGTTTACGATATCAGAGGAGTCTGCATTTAGGGTGTCTGATGACAACATTGCTTGTGTCTTGATTCCGGAGCAACGTCACATATGTGTTCTACAAAAATTTTCTTTGAAAGCCTTGAAAAGATCAAGAAAGATTCGTTTGTGACTTTGGCTAATGGCCAACGAGTCAAAGTAGCAGGAATTGGAACCGCAATATTGCCATTGCATATGACCAACATTGAAAAAGACATTAAATTGTTCGAAACACTTTTCATACCAAATGTCAACGAAAACCTCATATCGGTAAGCAAAGCGACAAGAAAAAACTTCAAAGTTGTGTTCGAGGGCCACGAAGCAAAATTGTACGACAAAACTGGTACGTTAATAATCACAGCTATCCAAAAGCGTGGTTTGTATATTGCTTCTGGAAATCATAAAGCCCTAGCCCTCCAAGAAAACAACAGTTCGCTTAGCTTGTGGCATCGGAGAATGGGTCATCTGAACTTTACATCGTTAAAACAACTTCAGTCAACTGGAATGGTGACACGATTACCTGTGAAGTTCACATCCGATGGAAGTAGTTGTGTCCCTGTATTTGTGCAAAGCAATCGATCAAACCGTTCATAGTGTGTGACAATAAAAGAACGACAAATATTTTGGAGTTGATCCATTCGGATTTGGGTGGTCCCATGCGTACTCCGTCACTGAGTAAAGCTGTACATTTCATCACCTTCATCGATGATTATTATAGGCGTATATTTGTGTACTTCATGCAAAAGAAAAATGAAGCTTTAGAAAAATTTAAGATCTTCAAAGCATATGTGGAGAAACAAACCGGAGAATCGATCAAGTCATTGAGATCTATCTAAAAATGGGACGGATTACACAAATATAAAATTCGAAGAGTTTCTGCAAGAAAATGGAATCGATCATGAGTTTTCTGCACCGCACACGCCGCAACAAAATGGCATAGCAGAGAGGGCCAACAAAACCCTGCTGGAAATGGCTAGGTGCTTAAAACTAGAAGCAAAACTACCCGATAATTTGTGGGCAGAACTAGTTTGTACCGCCGCCTTTATTCGCAACAGGTGCCCAACGAAGTTAAATGGCCAAATAACACCGGAGGAGCTTTGGACGGATAAGAAACCAGATGTCGCATCATTCAAGTGTATTGGCACTAAAGCATATGTGGTGGACAAGGGGAACAAATACAGTAAATTCGAATCCAAGAGCAACGAACACATAGTGGTCGGATACAGTTATGAGCACGGAACTTATCGACTTTGGAAGCCTGGGACGAGGACGGTTATAAGAAGCAGAGACGTCCGCCTTTTGGAAGATAACTCAACTGGTTTTGAAGATGCAGAAGGAGTTCTGCCAAATAGCAACGTGTACGATTTTCAACAACCAGAAATTCTAGTTTCGGAAAGTGATCAAAAGTGCAACATGAAAGAGTCAGCAAAGAAGGATGCTAATGGTGTTACAGTGGATACTGTCATGCAGAAGAAGAGTATCGCACAAGAACAAGGTGATTGTGAAAAAGTTTACAGCGTTGGAGTCGACGCAGTAAACTTCAAGCAGCTGGAAAGCAACGAAAACCGCGACGAGTGATAAGAAGCCATGCAAAAGGAATACGAATCCCTTCGTCGAAATGGAACTTGGGTCTTGGTGGACAGACCAAATGACCGCAAGGTAATTAAATCGAAATGGGTATTCAAAACTAAGTATTTTGGAGTGGGACTGTCGAACAGAGAAAAGCTAGGCTGGTCGCAAAGGGTTTCGACCAAATCCATGGGGTCGACAACACGGACACATACTCACCGCTGGCGAACATTCACTCCATTCGGTTAACATTGGCGATTGCTGCGGAGCACAACTTAAAATTGCACCATTTCGACGTATCATCAGCGTACCTCAACGGGAATTTAGACAGTGTTATTTTCATTCACGATTTGGGTGAACCAAATTTATGTCTGGGACTTGAGATCACACAGGATGAAGACAATATTAGTATTAGGCAGATGGGCTATATCAACGGCCTGATAAAAGCATACAATCTGGATGAAGGAAATCCATCTCGTTCACCTTCACAAGTCAACCTGAATATTCAAAAGGAACCGACCATTAAAGGCGAAAGGGAGAAAGTGGATAATAGTGCATATCGACAACTGAATGGCCGGTTACTTTACTTAGCCAACTTTAGCAGACCAGATATCTCATACATCGTAAACGTTCTTTCACAATACGTTGAAGATCCTAGGCGCCAACATTGGACAACAGCACATAATGTGATACGGCACCTGATTGGAACGAAGACAGCAAACATCACTTATCTAAAAAACAAGCCAATTATTCCAAGCTTTTCGGACTCGAATTGGGCTGCCGACACAAATGACAGGAAGTCTCAATCTGGATTTGTCATTCTTTACACTGGAGCCGCCGTTCACTGGGGATCTCGATGAAGATAATAAACATCAAGTTCCTGAAATCTGAAGACATGATTGCTGATGCATTCACCAAGTAACCTGCCAAAGGCACACTACCACTTCACCGAAATCGGTATGACCTTTAACGAATAACAGTTTTTCGAATGAATTTTTATAATCAAATTATTGAATTAACTTTTCTCTTAACGAAACCTTGAATTAAACGTAACGTAAAATATTATATTTGAAACTTGAAAGTATAAAAATTATTTATTGATATTGTTCTTAAAATGTTGTTGACAATAATTATGAATTCGAGCGGGGGTATTGCCAGTGTAAACTTCAATGCGTATATACCATGACGTGTCAACTTCATAAATTGCCTTCTCTTTCTAATGTAAGAAGTGTTTTCTCCTTCTCACATAAAATGTCAAAGCGAATATCTTTCATCTTATTCTTCTTGTATTTTTTGCGTCAAACCAGATAAGAAGTCAAATAAAATAATCTCTTTCAAATAACAAAATCTTTCGTTTTAATTAATAATGTCAAATTATTGCATCAATGACTGGCTAAATATATTTCGTTCTGCAAGAGTTCGTGTGCCCAAAAAACTTTCTTATGAAGCTCTGGAAATTTTATAACTTAAAGCTCCTAGGCGAAAACTTAATAAAAAATAAGACAGTAGACGTTGAAGGCCAAAAAGTACATAACATTAAATATTTTCGATACGAATAAAAAATAAACCGGGAATACTCCAATTTAAATACGAATATAGAGAAAATTTTCCCACCCTGAACGTTGTTAAGAGTTCTCGAAGAGGAAGAAACCTGTTACTAATTATCTCCCTGTAAACGAATGGCCAAAACTTAACCGAAACTCTTAAAATAAGCACAGCCAAGAAAAAAGACCTTATGGAAATGTGTAAAAAAGGAGTACCTAATTCCCGAAATTTTTCACTCTTGGTTTTCATCATTACCATCACAATCTAACGCAAAAGATTACCTACCAGAACCAGATGTTTTAGATGAAAGTGATATTGATATCTGTTTTTGATGAGTAATAATTGTAATTATAATTAATAATACCTACCTAAAATAAAGATTTGCATTTACTTTTGGGCTATAATCATGTTGTTTCCATTTATTTGTGCTTCAAACGAGTATTAAATACGAACAAATAGTTGAAAATCATTGCAGGCAAAATGCACTAAGTCAGCTCATTTGTTTGCTTTTGCTCAAATAGTTATCATATTGGTTTGTCGAAAACGTAAAAAATATATTGGAAATAAATGTCACTATGTCAATTTTCTATTTTATATGATTCATTGGAAAATAAAAGTTAATATTGAATTTTCACAAAAAGCGAATCTTAAATAATTGATTTACTCAAAACTATGTTTATTGACTTAGTGCTCTTGGCCTGTAAACCGACGATATGTTATATTAACAAAACGAATATTCGATTACTTAAAAATCTATCGGGATTCTAAGGAAAATAAATGAATATAAGAATTTCATAGTTAATTTAAATATTCTAGAATTTTTATACTATTAATTTATTAAACCTATTTTGATCTTGTATATACAACTTATACATCACCATTTAATTTTGAAATTAAAATTTCATAATTAATATTTAAGCTAGTATATAAAACATATAAATCACCCAAGTTTATTTAAATAAATTTAAGCTAGTATATACAATAATTATATTTTATACAACTGTTACAGTACCTGTATTTATTTAAATTAACTTGCTATTTTTAATCTGCATTTAATATACAACTTTTACAGCACCCTGATTAATTTAAATAATATTTAAATTTTTCGCCAACCATTAATAATCTTATGTTGAGCTTGTATATGCAACATACACAGTAACCTTATCTGACGAAAATATTACCAACGGCGACGACCATGCAACTAGCACACGGTAATATTTATAACATTTATACGACGACTCGTGTCGTCGCTCGCACAAGCGCAAGTTATCATTAAAAATAGGAAATGATGCCAAAAGTATCGTCGTCAAGACATCATTACAAATATTTAGTTTTAAAAAAAAATATATTTTAGCCTACCATTTTTATTAAAGTGTTTTGTTATTTAGAAAAGATACATACATTTAAGAAAACAGACAAATAATGTATTTCAGTCCAAATAATAAGAAATTTTAAATATTTGTGATTTATTTTATTAGATTCTTATATTACAATAGTCTTTTATATAAAACGATTATTTTAACAATAGCCCGTCTTTGGATAAAAAATCGTTAGGTAATATTACAATGTTGTGGACACAACTCTTATTGACGAGTCTATAATTCTTCGTTTGACCATGTATACAGGGCAAATGTTTAACGCAACATTTATATCTGGTATACACCTAAACCGATTTTATCTCCCAATCTTTTTTTTTATGATTCATTATATTAAATAAGTGTTTTTTTTTCGGTTTCAACTCAAATTACTTAATGGATTGTTTTGGTTTTTTTTGTTTAACATCGTCGTTCATTTTCCTCTTTCAAATTGTAATATTTTCAGTCGGGTTCGCAAATAAAACCTATTTCCTTTTAACGACTTCAAATTATTTACTTCACAATTAATTAAACACCACTTTTCTTTCTAACATACTAAACGCTTTATTATTCCACTTATAATAAAAGTATACCAATTACAAACTCATATCTTTTCTTACAACGAACTTTATACTTGCGCTTTCAAAATTAAACTGTCCCGTTTCGCAGTTAGTGAACCGGTATTTATACTTGTTTAAGCTTTCTAGATATACCATTTAAGTTCTCGCCAAACGGTTCTAGCAAGTTCCTTTCCAATGGCTTATAGGGTTTGCGTCTTCTACTATTGAAAAGTCTCCACCAAGGGGGAATAAGTATGTAGTTTGCAGCATACTTCAGTTGCTGTTTTGGTTAGAATTTGTAGCATACTTCCAGTTGTTGGTTGGAGTTTGTAGCATACTCCAGGTATTATGTTTTGTATAAAATAGTCCGTTCGGAATTCAAAAGTAATCAGATAGCACAATTCGTTACATTGCCCCCCTCTTACGATTGGTCATCCCGAACAAAACCAGTATTCCCATCACCGTTATATCGATGCAACCGGTCACAGTGCACTATCTCTTGCTTACCATTTCCGAATACGGTAAACGACATCATTGATTTTTGTATCAACAGTATAAGGGCCTTCCCAATTTTGTTGAAGTTTCGGAGACAATCCCTTTTGGCGGTGCGGGTTGTAAAGCCACACAAGATCTCCTGTCTCAAATCCTGCTGTTGTAGCTCTTATGTCGTATCGTGTTTTCATTCGATCGCTAGCTACCTTTATCCTGGTCCTTGTTCTTTCGCGAATGTTAATAAGCCGTTCTTTGAGGATTTCCACATATTCGTCAATTCTATGAGGCTCATTTGTCGGGCATCCAAGTTAAACTTCACTCCGCAGTTTTATTGTTTTTACAAACAGAATTTCCGATGGTGTATATCCTGTTGAACTGTGTACTGTACTTCTATAGGTCATGAAGAATAATGGAATGTGTCGATCCCAGTCTTGTTGGTAGTCGCCCACAACCTTGGAAAGGTGTTCTTTGAGGGTCCTATTAAATCGTTCAACCATCCCATCCGACTGTGGGTGAAGCGGTGTTGTCCTCGTCTTTTTACGCCAAGAAGCGAGCAAACCTCCTGAAAGATGTTAGATTCGAAATTCCTCCCTTGGTTCGAATGGAGTTCCAGAGCTACACCGAATCTGGTCACCCAATTGAACACAACCTGGTCGGCTATTGTTCTGGCCTCGTGGTTTGGGATGGCAAACGCCTCTGGCCATTTGCTGAAATAATCCCCATGCCCACGAGAATGTGTTTGTTTACACAGAAAGAATAACTGTGCGACTAATTTGCAATAAAAAAAAAAAGCAATCAAAATAAAAAAGGAAAAGTGACATTAAACTAAATAAATTGAAGGAGTGGAAAAAAATTTAATTCAAAATTAAAGTTGAAAAGCAGATACCAAGGAAACAGAAATAAAGAAAGAGTACCCGAGTCACCGTGGGAACTAGAAATCCCTACAGGAAAAAAAGGAACAATACTCGACCGGCACAGTACCGCATCATGAGAATAATTTTATTGTAAGCATAATTATTAAACATTTATTGTAAAATTAAGAGAAACAAATATTTTCAAACAAAAAAATATAAAACAAAATTTTTACTAGAATAAGAGAAATAAGAAAACCCAAAGGGAAAATAATTTCAACCTTTTCAATCCAATATTTACCACCTTTCCCTTCCCTGAAATTTCAATACTATAAAATTTCATCCGTTGAAACAAATTATTAACATTAGTTATCAAAATGAGTAAGACAGAGGGAAATATTCAGCAAGCCCCTTTAAATCCAGCACCTTCCCTACCTCCACGAATACCTAACGGAAGACAGGATTTAACCGACTACATAAACCAAGTGGCCGCTAATGCCTTCTCCCAAATGGGAACTCCATCAGGAGAATCCGACAGTGTAGACCAACCAATTGATGTTGGTGAAGCTAGGAACCTAGAAGGGTTAGAAAGAATACCAGACGTAGTGAAAAGTCTACAATTATACAATACAAAATTCTCTGGGGAACCAGGTGAATTTAGCTCTTGGAAGAAGAGCGTAGACAGAATCCTGAAAATTTACGAACCTGTCCGTGGTTCGCCCAAATATTTTGGCATCCTGAGTGTTGTCCGAAATAAAATAGTTGGACAAGCGGACATAGTCCTAGAGTCCTACAATACCCCGCTAAATTGGGCTAAAATATCAAGATGCCTAATGCTGCACTATGCAGACAAAAGGGACTCTCGAGTACCAAATGATGGTTTTGGTTCAAGGAAACCAAACCATTCCCGGATTCTATCAGCAAGGGTACCAACATCTTTCCCTTATTTTAAACAAACTAGCCTCTATGGAGTTAAGCGCTGAGTCACTTACTACCATGACTAGTGCGTACAGAGATAAGCCATTAGACACGTTTATACGTGGTCTAAAGGGAGATCTTCCGCGGCTTCTCAGTATAAGGGAACCAATCGATGTCCCTCAGGCACTGCATATCTGCCTCAAACTAGACAATGTTAATTTTAGGACAAACTATGCCATGAATAATCAAACTATTTTAAAGAGATCGACCTTCCAACCTCCTCCTCCACTACCACCATGTCGTCAAATCCCCTTACATAATGCACCGCCTTTAGGAAATTGGTTTATTCCCGAACTCTATCATAACCCTCAACCCCGACCTTACTTCCAAACACATCAACCAGTGAACCGATCCTTTGTTCCTTTCCAAAAAAATTCCTATCCATTTCAACATAATCAAAACAATTATTCATTCAACCAAAATCCCCATTATCCCAGAAATCTCCCACCGAAACCACAACCAAGACCTCAACCCATGTCAATCGACATGTCAGCCAGGTCGCAAAAATTGAATTACCAGAACCGACCTAGATATCAAAACCCCAGCGCAAACAAGCGTCCAAACTCTCAACAAATTCATTCTCCAGGTAAATACCAAAGGCTTTACCACACTATCTCAAAGGATGTCCCCGGCAACGAGGAATCCAGAGAATTACAACCTTAAGAAGAATTTGAGGACCTCCCACCTCCGGAGGATTACGGCTACGATGATGGTTTAGATGACTACGCCGATTTACAAGAGGATGAACAAGTAGAACAAGCTCAGCCTGAGGAGGTTCATTTTTTAGATTAAACTGCTCTTCGCTGCCGTACTTTGAGTTCACTGCGAAGAGCGGAAAAACATTTAAATTTTTACTTGATACCGGATCAAATAAAAATTATATCCAATCATGTTACATTCGAAATCCCATATCTAACAAGACCATCTTTTTTGAAATTCCATTAGCGGTAACACTAAAATAACCAACCACGCATACTTGGAAATTTTCGGTTCAAATATCCAGAAAATTAAGTTCTTTATTCTTCCCGGCCTAAAAACTTTTGACGGCATTCTCGGGAACGACAGCCTAAAGGAATTGAACGCTGTCATCCATACGAAGGATAACTTTTTCGTAATTAATAACGACATCAAGATACCTATCAAGCAACAAATTTCTCAAGCAGTTAATTCTCTATTAACAGCTAAAATTTCTCATCTATCTTCTGATCAAGTCCTTCGACTTACTCAAATTTTTAAAAAATGCCCAAATCTTTTTGCCGACCCCGATCTAAAACTCACCTACACTTCTAGAGTAAAAGGGGAAATTAGAACTGTAACTAACGAACCAGTTTATTCAAGGGCATACCCATACCCGATGGCTTTGAAAGGAGAAGTCGAGTCTCAACTCAATGAACTCCTGAAGAACGGGATTATTAGACCATCGCGGTCCGCGTATAATTCACCGGTATGGATAGTCTCCAAAAAACCGGATTCTGAAGGAAAGAAAAAATACAGAATGGTAATTGACTACAGGAAATTGAATTCTGTAACTACAGCAGAAAAATATCCAATTCCTGAAATCTTAAATTGACCTTAAGAGCGGATTTCATCAAATTCCTTTAAGGGAATGCGATATCGAAAAAACTGCTTTTTCCGTAAGCAACGGAAAATTTGAATTCCTTCGGTTACCTTTTGGCCTGAAAAATGCGCCATCCATATTTCAACGAACACTCGACGACATATTACGGGAGCACATAGGTGTCCGATGTTACGTTTACATCGATGACATCATTATCTTCAGCAAATCCGAAGAAGACCATTACAGAGATGTCGTCTTCAAAACACTGGAAGCTGCAAATATGAAGGTCGAACTGGAGAAATCAAATTTTTTCCAAACCCAAGTCGAATTTTTAGGCTTTGTCGTCTCAGAAGATGGAATCAAAACAAATCCTGAGAAAGTTCGTACAATAGCAAACTTTCCTCCACCCAAAACATTGAAAGATCTACGATCATTTCTTGGTATGTCGGGCTATTATCGTAGGCTCGTAAAAGATTATGCGAAAATTGCAAAGCCCCTGACATCACTTCTGAGAGGGGAAGATGGACGAGTGTCCAAAACTCAATCAAAAAATAAAATATTCCATTTAGACCAACAAGCTCTAGAATTGTTTGAAAAAATAAAGAACATCCTAATTTCTAATGAAATTATGCTTGCCTACCCAGACTTTTCGAACGAATTTCACCTCACCACCGATGCATCGGACTATGCTATCGGTGCAATTCTCTCGCAGGATGATAGACCAATTACTTACCTTTCCAGATCATTGAATGAGACCGAGGAATCATATGCCACCAACGAGAAGGAAATGCTTGCCATCTTATGGGCACTCGGCTCCCTTCGAAATTTCCTATATGGGTCAAAGGTGAAAATTTTCACTGATCATCAACCTCTCACCTTCGCGCTCAGCAACAAAACTTCAAATACTAAAATGAAAAGATGGAAAGCGAAGCTCGAGGAATACAACTATGAGCTCCAGTATAAGCCCGGGAGAGCGAACTTTGTAGCGGATAGTTTGTCTAGACCACCACGAATCGAAATAAATTCAATGGCAGTAAGTCTTCATAGTGATGATAGTTCATCCCACAACCTAATTCCGTCAGTCGAGCCCCTATTAATGTGTTCAGAAACCAATTGATATTAACAATTGGCCAAGCGACAAGTTATCAACTTAAACAACCGTTCCCAAATTATAACCGTCATATCTTTACAGAATCTAGGTACACCAAAGAAGTGATAATAGGCATTTTTAAACGATATCTTAATTCTAATTTAATAAATGGTCTTAAAACGGATGAGTCAACTATGGCTATCATTCAAGAACTCTACCCACTCCACTTTACAAACTATAGAATACGTCAACTTAATAGACAAGTTCGAAGAAATTTTGTCATTGGTAAGTAAAAAAAAACAAATCCTTGATTTGGAGTGATACCGATAATGTGATTTGTTTTAGGTAGATCCCTTTATTTTCAAGAAGGATACTCACAGGCGCTATGCGATATCCTCCAGAGTACGTTTGGCGTTAATACTCGTACCGGAGACTCGTATCGTTCTTTGGAATTCCTTTCCCGAGTTTCAAGAAAAACTGTCGGCCAATTTGTGCCTGAAGTACTCGTGAGTTTAGTTCAACGGTTTGAAAGTTGTTGTCATTACTCGTAATAAAATGCTATGTATATCTTGTCCTTTTTTAGTAACATTTTCATTTTAATTGAATAGTGAATTATGTTACTTGAAACTAGTAGTATAATTATGTTACTTGATGAAATAATATTCCGTTCAACATCAAACGATTATTTTGATAATTTTTTATATAGGTTTATCTATTCTCTAATCTAGATCCCATCTACCGAGGCTGAATGGGTACACATAAGTGTATGCCAATTTCCAAGTCTTTTTTATAAATATTACTTTTGTAATTCCATAGGCATTCTTTGGCCTTGAACATATTAAGTAGTTCAATTGTTTGAGAATGCCTCATACGCCATTCAGCTTTCTTTTGCTGTTGAACAAATTGTATTATTAGTTATAAATATTAGCTATTTAGTAATAAATTGTACTTACATTTTTGGTACCTTAAGATTTACTCGCCAGCTTTGTCAAACATTCATTGAATTTTAAAATGAAAAAGAAACGAAATTCTCGGCCTGTAATTCCACCTCAACCCATCAAATAAACACATGTACATAAAAGGAAAAAGCACACAAATGTCTAACCAGTGACTTCGAATTAACAGTAAGGCGGTTTAAATGAAAAGGTCGAAAAATCCAATTCAGGATTAGAAAGATTTCAAAGAGAGAAGAACCAACGTCATGGATCAGGAAAGTAGTAAACTCTAACGGATCTCAGCATGCAGATAAAATACGAATCACTTTTTGCGGGAAGTTTTGCTACTGAACGAGGAAATGATTTAAGGATTTCGCAAACGTGAAATTCAGCGACGAATGGGAAATGTTTTCAAAAATCTTTCAGAGCAATTGCTAAGGTTTAAGCACAGATGATTTTTCTCGTATTATAACGTCAGTTAGGCTCCCTTCGGGAATAGGAAGAGTCCAAAGTGGAAAATACAATGCATTCACAGAGGAATAATACTCCAATGGCAACTTAAACTGGCCTGATAGAAGCGGTTGCTGACTTTTGAAATAGTCACATTTCCAAAAAAATTAAGCAGTCAGAGTTCGCTGCAATCATGCTCGACGAGACTTCTGACATTCAAATAAAATCTCAACTATCCGTTGTATTTCGGTATTACTTTAAACCATATACTTCTAAGCCAGACCCTTCTGGACTAGAAGCCCAGGTCAACGCGCTCTCAAAGGAAATCATAGATCTTCGTTTCAAACTGGGCAGAATTAGTCATTCCAGATCATTCAGCCGCCCACGAAATGAAAAGAAACAAAATTGTTATTTCCAAAACAAATTCGGAGATAAAGCACGAAATTGCAGGGAGCCGTGTGAGTTCCATACCAGCAAAACATCTTTAAACCTCAGACAAACACGCAGCCACCTCTGAAGGTATTTTAACAGCACGCCTGCAAGTAATCGGCCGAACGAGTGGTTAAAATTTTTGGTGGACACAGGAGCAGACATTTCTGTCATCCCTAGACAACAGAAAAAATGTGAGAAAAAAACAAATCTCTAACAAACTCTAAACTATTCGCAGCAAACGGATCCACAATTAAGACCTTCGGTATAACAACTAAATCACTCAGCCTTGGCCTCCGACGCACAGTGGGACGACCCATAGCAATAAATAAAAAAATAAAATGTTATAGCGGTACTTTTGAGTGATTGGTAAGTCATCCCAAATATATATAGGTTCTAACTGCATCAAAATTGTTTGCTTTGACTAATTAGTGCAAAAGTTATAGAGCGGCAAGCATTGTTAAGTTTAATTTTTTTTTGGTGTTGAAAAATCAGGTGTTTTTAATTGTATTTTGTATTACTCCCAAAATTTTGTGTGCGGTAAAAAATTAATTTAACTATGGATAATAACACTCCTCAAGGTATTTGAATTAATATTTAATAACAAACAAAAATTTTTTTGTTGCTTTTTCTTTTTATTCGTGATTTTCCAAGTGTGGGTAGAAAAAAATTGAAATAAAATATTTTTTGACTTTAAGTAAGATTTTCTTTTTTAGGCTTAAAAGGCCCTCTGGGGTTTTATAGTTTTATACTCAGTAAAGTGTTCTCTAAATGACTGAAGAAAGAAATCTTGCTACAATTTTGCTCCAAGTACTTAAAATCACGTTTTTTAGGTTCAACCCCCTGTATCAAAAATGGCCAAATTTTAGAAACGTGGCTTGATAGTACGAGAATAAGGAAATTTTATTGCCTCAAGGTAAAGCAGAAGTGGGAGCAGTCTGGTAGAAGACTCAATCGGTTCATGAGTGCTAACGAATCATGGCTGAATTCTAATCTAAATATACCTTAAGCTATACTTGATTACGTAAGTGATAACATCAGTTAAAAATAAGTAATCCTCCTTAAACCAATATTATTTATAACATTTTACCGGTTTATTCAAAAATGATTGGATTAAAATCTATAAAAATATAAAAATATTTATATATTTTTTTAAAAGATATTTATAAATTATAGTGTAATCAAAACATGCCAAGTACGAGCAAGTGAAGGCCAAATAAAAGTTTTGATGCGCTTAGTGATCGCACCAAAAACGACGTGTTCAGGTTCTCCTATCAAAAACGATAAAACCTTAACACTGCAGCAAACCCTAGCACTATACTTAGACTTGGGTTTGTCAAAAAGAAAATATGCTTTACTTCGGTCTGTTGTTAACAGTTTACATAAGGATTTCTTTCCAAGTTACTACAAATTGCAAAAATATAAGTCCGACTTACTGCCAGAAGTTGCTGTTGTTTCCGAAACTATCGCGGACGTTAATTTGCAATCTTTACTAGATAAAACTTCCAAAAGCATACTCAACATTGTAAACAAAAATAAAGGAGCATATGAAAACACAAGCCAAATCTTTAATCTTGTTTGTAAGTGGGGCTTTGATGGCAGTTCCGGACACAGCAACTACAAACAAATTTTTGAAAATACTCGAACCGATACAGATAGTTTCTTATTTGTTACAGCTCTAGTGCCTCTTAAACTATTGGATTCTGTCAATGACAAAGAAATTTGGGTAAATTCTCGACCAAGTTCGACCCTTTTTTGCAGACCAATAAAATTATTGTTTGCAAAAGGAAATAGTGCGCTCATTAGATCTGAGCAAAGCAAACAGGAAACGGCTATTTCAGAGCTTGAATACTATGAAGCTTCAATTGATGGCAAAAAATATTTCGGTTTCCTATAAAATGTTGTTCACAATGCTTGATGGGAGTGCTATTAATGCATTGAGTGGAGCGAATGCATCTCAAAACTGTTACATTTGTGGAGCGAAACCTTCTCAAATGAATTTGTCATCCATTGCAGAACGAGCACCAAATGCCCAAAATTACAAATACGGCCTGTCATCTCTCCATTCCTGGATAAGGTGCTTCGAATGTTTGCTCCACATCGCATATAGACTTCCACTTCAAACTTGGGCAGTTCGTGGCCAAGAGAATAAAGTAATATTCGAAAAGAGGAAAAAACAGATCCAAAAAAATTTCAGGGAAAAAATGGGACTCCTTGTCGACATTCCTAAGCCCGGATATGGTACAACCAATGATGGGAATACTGCAAGAAGATTTTTCTCAAATCCAGAGCTCAGTTCTGAAATTACTGGTGTGGACAAGGAACTGATTTTCAATTTAGGAATTGTTCTTCGAACAATCGCATCTGGTCGTCAAATAAACATTGAAAAGCTGTTAGAAGAAACAAAGAGCATTTATTTACCAAAATACAATTGGTACTACATGCCAAGCAGCGTACACAAACTTCTAATTCATGGAAAAGACATAATAAGTTTTTTCGAATTATCGATTGGTATCCTTTCCGAAGAAGCCTTAGAGGCAAGCCATAAGGCAATACGAAAAGCTAGACTGGATCACACCAGAAAAACATCCAGAAATCATACTATGACAGATGTAATTAATCATTTACTGATTTCATCTGATCGGCAGTTGTCAATTCGCATATATCAAATTATGATCGAGATATATGTCAATATTTATTAACAAATGATACAGATCTTAGTTTTCCCGTAGAACTTAACCCGGGCGACTGAAGTTATACCTCCGAAATCGACACCGAATAAAAAGTTTTGTTTCTTTATTTTGTTATTTTCTTTTTGTTTGCATATTCAAATTAGAATGTTTAAATATCAATGCTACTGTTAGTTCTATTTTTCATACATTTAAATTAATTAAAAGAAAAGAAAAAAATTATAATAAAAAAAATCCTAAAAAAAAGTTCGCTGCTCAACTCTTTTCATTAAATGACAATGAATTTCCTTGCTAAAACTTTTCCATTTATTTGGTTGTCATGTTTAATTCATAGATTTCGGTGTATATAGACGTCTTAATGCAACTTTGCGTGGTTACAATCACTTAAACACAAGATATTAGAAATGCCGTTTTTCCCATACATTCGTCCCAATGTGCGACGGTCATATCTTTGGACCCTTACCATAGCTGACGTTATACAACCCATTTTGGTGCAGATTTTATCGAACATCACGGCCTGGTTGATCTTCGTCGCCGAAAATTGATTGATGCGGAGACAAACCTTTTTTCTCAATCAAAACTCATCCACTCTTCACAACCAACTATTCTCACAGTCAATTTCAACCACTCGTACTACAAGCGACTCAAGAGAACGGCTGACCACAAGCCAAATGCGTGCAAAACACCTGCACACAATGTCCACCACTACATCACAACGAGAGGTCAACAATCTGAGTTCAACAACATAATACAGCAAGGGATGTGTGAGCCGTGAAAAGTGAATGGGCAAGTCCTCTGCATCTTGTGCAACACGCTCTTCACATGGGAACACAGTAGACTATTTTGGTACCCTGAAGGCAAAACTTTCCGCATTCACATAAAAACATGCGGATATCCTGAACAGGCTAAAGGATACGACGGTGATGGTGGTCGTGCCATTAGTAGGCTGCTTACAGCTAAACAGGACCAACACGACACCTCTCATGCATATTGTTGCGGCCGCCTGGTTAGGGTCCTAATTGCAGGTGAAAAGTAATAATCGGGTGATCGGGCCAATGTCGCAGATAGAATTCCTTGTTCTTTGATGAATCTGAAAAGAAAATTACCACAAAGGGTTAGTAATGCAATGGGTAAGGGTTTTAAACAGCTAATTAAAGTCGCTTTGCTGCTGGTGGCTGTTGTTGTTAAAGTGTCATCGGTAAATCAAGTCAATAGGAAAAAAAAGACCACCGAGTCAAGGATAGACATATTAACCACAGACCACTCATTTGGATTGCCAACTACCATGGTAGTGAAAAGTGGTAAGACATGTCTGCATGGTGGTTTCTGTGACATTCTTTTAGATCTGGTAGCTTAGGATTCAGAAAGGTGACTTTATGTCCGAGAATAATGGTGAAATTCCACCAGATAATGGCGGGTGGTGAAAGGTAAGGTTTTGCATTAGTGTGTGTGGAGTAGGATAAGGCGGCCTCCCACAGAGGCCAGATATATGTGTTCACCTTACCCACACACACGCAGAATACACTTTTCACGTATGACCTTTGGTTGAGTCGGAATAAAAGCCAAATTAAAAGCCACTTTGGTGAAATTAAAGGGTGAGTTAGTAAAACAAAAAGAAAGTTACTGAAAAGAGTGATCTAACTTGGTCGTATTGTTCATTCAGGTCCTACACAGTTCTTTAGTGCAGCTCCGATAAACTGTCGGCGGACCCAGATACTCAGGGAGCGCTGGGCAGCCCTCATTTGTTTTCCATGGTGGTGGAAAACGCCTAGTGGCGATTTGGTTGGGAAGCGCTTATTTCTTTACGGCCAACTAAATTCACGGTAAGGATATTTTAATGGTGGCCAGTTTGCCACTTCTAAAGAAAGGCGAGTGCTGTTATTCCCGAGCAATCTGAAGGTATCCGGGAGGCCGGCTGAGACTTTCGACCGTGTTGTCCCGAACGGAGGTTTTCTAGTGATAGAGTTAGTGGCATTAAGAAGGCTCCACTTCCAGAAGCGGTATTAGAAGTATCCTCCTACACGTGAGTCAAAAAAAAAAAAAGTGAGAAAAAAAAAGGAAAGAAACAACACTGAAAGATAAGAATTAAAATTTAATAATTTATTAAGCTTTAAAAGCCAGCCTAACAATAAATAATTAACTTATCGAACCACCTCTAAAGATTGAACGGTTATAAGATTTAAAGTGTTCATGCCCCCTTTGCGTACTAAGATGCGTAGATTTTTAGTATTATTAGTGACAATGAAGTTTTTTTTATAAAACAAAAAAAAAAAAAAACGATTCTCATTTAGTCTTAGTAAAGCAACCGTATGAGTGGATATTTTATGTAAGTGATTGGTAGTGTTTCCCGAGTGCTTTATTCGCGACATATGGTGATTTTTTTATAACTAGTCCTCCCCCAAAACAGCTCTATTGAGGCAGGGAATATTAATATAGAATGCCAAATTTGTATCACTATAGGTACCACAAAGGGTACGATTCATTTATCTCCGGAAAACGCCTCTACATCACATTTCGTTAGTTTTTGTTTGCTTGATTTTGAATTTACTTGAATGATATTATGGCTAAAGTTTCGTTTGGTTAAAAATAAATCTATTCCCATCTACATTTCGTAAAGTAAAGTAACGAACTTCTTTTAAAGTTTAAATTTCTTAAAGTTTGTACTTTTCACGAAAAACCATAAATTTCGAAATGTTTCATTTACTAAAATTTGTGTGTTTGCTTGTTTTTTCGTTTTGAACGAAACATGAAGTTTTAAGGTAACCTTTAATGTAAGTGGAGGTACAGTTTAGTAGCCGCGGATGATGGAGTGACGCAAGCCAGGTAGTTCTAAGCCTGAGTAAGAGGAATCAAATTTAGGGTGAACGATCGTCCGCTGTCAATTCGAGTTTTTTTTTCAGTTCTTTTAGTTTACTGGCCTGATTTATGTTTTTGTTGGGAGGTGAGGTCCGGTTCGGAGTGCAAGGAGTGCCATTTCCGGCGAGCGGAGCCGTGCCAACACTAACATTGTGTAAAAAGAAAAGAAAATATATAAAATATTGTGTTAAATTATAACTGTGCGTAATAAGAAATTGTATTGCTTAAAGCACAGAAATTGAGTAAAATATATATATATATATATAATAAATATGGTGTGCGATAAGTATCGCTATTACGAACATATTGCTTTAGATGAAGTTGCTGGAAGCGCGCCGCAGCCGGTGTTCGATGGAAATCCGACACAATCTGTAAGTTAACATCGGCTAACGTCCGCAAAACCACATAGTCGTCGGCGTCAACGACCGAGCCATGCTGACACAGCTACTTCTATAAACGAAGCACACTAGTGTCGGCGACCGATCGACGCGACAACAAAACATAAAGTGCGATATCTTGCACAAGCTGCAAGATATGTAGGGCATTGAGGGTACTAGTTATTAAGTTAGTTTCTAAGTAACTCAGGCTCGAACGAGTCACATTGTAGATAATTATTAAACAATAAAAGATTATATTTTCAATACTAAATTTTTAACGAAATTGTATCTTGGATACATATTGTTGAGGGGATCTTGAAGGACTACGACATAGTCAAAGCCAGGTCCATTTACAGGGCGATCTTACAGCATATTCAATAAAAGGTCAGGGGTGTAGTTCACATGCTGCACAAATATGGGATAACATTTTCGATAAAAATTGGACAGCCAATAAAGAATGTCTTTCTCTGCATTACGCAGATAAGAGGGACACGCGTACGCTGGAAAATCAACTCAATCAGCTTACGCAGAGGAACTCGAAATTAGACGAGTTCTATGCGTCCGTTAATCATCAACTTTCCCTGATGATCAATAAACTTAATAGGTTGTCGACTTCCGACAATATAGTACCTCATACAGATGTGTAAATAGACCATACGTACACCTTAAAAGAAAGTTAAGAATTAGTTAAGAGCCTGCAACAATTTGAGCGCGAGATTTACGTAAGTTGGCATACATCAGTGATACATTGTATGAAAGTGTATGAGCATTGTAAGGGATAGCATTGTAGCAAAGGAACACGCCTTGAGAATTTTTATAGCTGGGTTAAACTCACCCATGAGTAATTGAGTTTTTGCATTAAGCCCAGGAGATCTTCCTAATGCGTTAGCAAGAGCGCAAGAAATTGAAGTAAATGAATATCAGAGACTTAGAGGTCCACCTAGAATAGATTACAGTGTGTCAAATAGGTCATTACCACAACAGCAACCGACATTTAATACAGCAAGGCTGCATAATAATGTCATAGGAAATGGGTCAACAACCCATTCTGCTGACTAAGAAATAACGTTGTACACGATTACGATCCATTCTACTGACCTGCAACGAACTCAAACAGATGTGTTGACGAATCGTCTGCGTTAACGAACTTCTGTCTGCAACAATAACTTACATTATTATTAAGAAAATATTTGTAATTCAGTTTAGATTTAGATTTCATTGAATAAAGAACTATTTTTTTTAAGCAAAGGCAACTTAAAATAGTTTAATTTATATATAGATGGTAGTGAAATACAGTTAGACGCATTTAAAAGTCTACCAATTTTCAACGGTGATCAATCAAATTATCGCACGTGGCGCGAATAAGCTTCCAGATTAATGGACAGCATTAAAAGCTTGACAACACACAGCAGCATTGACTATAGTGAAGAGTAAAATACAAGGTGCAGCCGCGAATGTGTTAACGAATATAACACAATTTTTAATTTTGAGGCGATACGTAACAGATCAGATTACACACTTAGCTACTCTAATCAAGAACCTCTATACGTGGTACCAGACATGATGATAGCAATCACGCCAAAAAAAAGTACACTGTCTGAATACCACGACTAGATAAATAAAAATCAAAAATCACTATGTCAGGTGATCCGCCGAATATAATTGACAGATTAGAAGAATCAAAGAAATAGTACAATAATATGCAGCAACAAAATCAAGTACCACGCCTAAGCCCATTCAAGAGAAATGACGGACCACAGTCAATGGAAATAAATTCGAGACAAATTATTCATGCACAGCGACAAAATTAGAATCAGTAGAAACCCGATGTATATAATCCACCAGCGAAACGTGAAAAAAGCGGAAGTTTCAACAGTATCTTGAAAGATTTCCAAAATGAGTTCATTTTAATAATCGGTCGTGAGAAGACGTAATTTCTGTTCGGTAAAATTAATGTATAATAATTTCAAATAAAGTGTTTATTTTCTCTAAAGAGAAAATTATTTTTTTTTTTAAACTTCTCGCGAAGGGAAATAAACATAAATCGCACGCAGCGTATATCAAACATAATCTCGGAACACATTCTTTAAAACGCTGAACGCAGCCCATAATTTTAGATTTGCAATTTCAACTCCTATCTACGTTTTACATTCATTCTCTTTTGGACTGTGGCCGCGTTAAGCATAATTTCTTTTTTATCTGGTCCTGGAACTAAAAGAGCTCAAAAATGATTTTTTTTCTTTGAGAGTATTATTAAAGTAAATTAGTTATTAGTATTTAAAATAAAAAGTTTCAATTGAACAATTAAGTTTTTTGGTTTAAAGTGAAACCAAATTGGTGACTCCGATAAAAAACGACGCCACACAGCCGCCGTTGACAAAACGGCATCAAACGCGCGCCGTTAAGGAAAATTTTTTGCTCCACGGCAAAAAACGACGTCACACAACCGCTGTAAGAAAAACGGATCAGACGCCGTTAGGAAATTTTTGTGCCCGCCATTAAAAAAACGACGACACACAGTCGCACTTAACAAAACGCAGTTAACTAACGGCGTACTGAAAATATTTTTTTTCGCCGCTTAAAACCGACGCCACACACCATCGTCACCTCCTCGCTCCACGTCCAACACATCATCGAATAGCCGCCACCGCCACTCAATATACACAGACACGATTGTCGCTCGGGAATTAGAGGCACATTCAAGCAATAAGCTGAATATTGCATCAAGCCGAGGACCAACCAGTGTGACGATACCCAGTAGAGCACACCATAACAATTTTTTTTCGCAAATTTTTTTTAAAGGGACAAATAATTTGTAACAAAGTCAACATTTTTTTTTCTGGCAGTGTTTTTTTTTTTTTTTTTTAAACAAACAACTTGCCAAAATAAGTACCTACATATTTTCGCAGTTTTTTGTTGGGGAATAAAACTTGCAGAATTTGTTTGCCAATTTTTTTCCCACGGGCACCAACAGTTATTGTTGAGAAATCGTTTCCACAACAGTTCCAGTTTCATTTCATCTACTACTATATATAAAAAAACACTCAACAGCGCATGAACACCAGATCCAGAACAAAAATCAACAGCGCCCAACCAGAACAGTCGCAATGTTAAGTAAGCAACAAGAATAGCAGGGTTCAAAGCAGCATTATACAAAAGCAGATCATAATAAAGAACAAAATTTGTATAATTGTACAGGGAGTATTTTTCTAGCTACAGTACATTTATATTTCATTTTTTTGAACTTATATGCCACAAAATTTTCCGCGATCTATAATTTTTCACTTATATATAGTATACATTTAATATTTTTCTTTGAAATTGGCTTTGAATTTTCTTTCCCGCCAACAACGAAAAGATGATACCAGCAGCACATATGCAGAAGCAGATGAAGCCATGGTAAATAATAATATAAGAATAGATCATTTAAACTTGTAGAAGGGTTGCCCTGCATAAAGTTAACAAGTATTGTCTAAGAAAATTTATAAAATCCTCAGTCACACCGGAGCAACCCATAATTACATTAGTAGAAAATGCGATTCTAGTGAACAAATTAAAATTAAACCTATAAAATAAAAACAATGCATGGTTATTCCATGGCAGATACTGAAAAAGTGGTTAATATATTAAAGAAAAATATAACATGTTTTTGAATTAGAAGACATTCAGTCTTTTGATAAGATATTGGGATATGAAAAACTTAAAGTTTTAAACGCGGAAAAATTTTTAGGGATATGACTCTAACCACCATATGCAGTGCCGAATCTATTCAGAAAATTAATTACATAGTTAAAGAAAATACTATGTATAAAGCAGGCATAGATAGACTGATGAAGACTAACACAACAGCATAGGACCGTTGCCCTTCACAGATGCTATAGAAGCAAGTATTAGAACGATCAATTATAATCCGGTTTATGTTTAACAATATCCATATCCCATAGCAGATAACGAATTCGTTAACGAAGAGATACAGAAACTCTTACATGACGATATAATAGAAAAAAGCCATAGTCATTATAACAGTCGTATATGGACAGTGTGGCGGACACTACCTACGCGAGTTACACAAATGCAAGTCAGCAAACTTGACGACGGAACATTTGTGTTGCTTCGCAACCCACAAATTAATGCAACACCACTTTCCGGTGACGATGGGAAATGTACATATCTGAAGGCCATCGGAAAGTGGATGCATTGACCTATGTTGTATTATACATTTTATTTAATGATTAGTTGATAATAATAAAACGACCGGCAGTCGCAATCGACCCGGGAATCAGAGAGAATCGTTTTTTTTCAATACTAATAACATAATAATATAACTCGCGTGTAAACGCACCAACAATTAAAAGCTGAATGTGGATTATACACCAACATGAACAGTCCCAATCAACCACGTAGGAGAGTACCAACCTATATATCTCAACTATATGTTGGCACTCCTCAAATTGTAAAAAAAAATTGTCTATGGTCGATTGTGTCCGGCCATATGGCGGGCATTCTTATAGTATTTAGGTTCAGGATCCAGTGCCTTTGCAGTACAAAATATAAGAGGACGAATACCAGGCAAAGTGCAGTATGCAGTACGAATGTTGGGACCAACAACAATTTGGACAACTATAAAAAAAATCCCCACAATGATAAGAATTTCATTAACAATAATAATAGCAATAGATTAAATAGTAATAGTAACAATAACCGATGTTACAATAATTATAATCCCAATAATAGTACTTACAATCAAAATAATTGATGGCGTGAATGCCTGGTTGTTTTGTACTTACGTTGGCGGACGTGCGTCTGTCCGCTTCTGGTGATGTCTTGCTGGCGGACGTGCCTCTGTCCGAATATGGCCTCGGCTTCAGACGTGGCCAAGGATTAAATATGTACGCCCAAATGTGCCAGCAGGCACTCGAGCAAAAGCTGAAGGTTTCTTGATGGCGGACGTGCGTATGATGAACGAAGTATGTGTGAGTGGTGAGTGCTATGCAGTGCCACGCAGAAAAAAATTAATAAGATTTTCTCGATTATCAGCGTCGTTCAGTGATGGAATCAATCAACTGATCAGACGACGACTCCTGATGACTCCGACGAGGATGATCAATGAATATACACATGTACACGAAGTCAATAAGCAGATTATTCCAATCAGATTCAAGAAATTCACAATATTTTTCCCAGCTTGGTATATTGTGCGACACAAATGACTCCGACAATGATGATCAAGGAATATACACATGCACGAAGTTAATACGCAGATTATTCCAATCAGATTCAAGAAATTCACAATATTTTTTCCAGCTTGGTATATTGTGCGACACAAATGAATTCGACAATGATGATCAAGGAATATACACATGCACGAAGTTAATACGCAGATTATTCCAATTACATTCAATAAATTCACAATATTTTTAATGTTTAAAGCTGAGTGTTTTTAATGGATTTTGTATTTGTATGAATACATATATGAAAAAAAAGGGTTTTTTTTTTTTTTTTTTATTACAAGCCGAGAGCACGAAGTGCTTGCTATGGCATCCAAAATCGAAAAGGGAAAGAATTAGAGGCAAATCCGGAAATGCCCACCAACTTACAATGGGGATTTTTCCTTTTTACGTTGGCTGCCATCCTCGATTGTAGTAGATGATGGTTGCTGCCAAATTGTCATATGTGCGGTAGCACAGTTAGCACTAAATCAGTGCGGTGGCACAGGCTAAATTAATCTGACTACAATCGAGGATGGCATGAACAATAATAATAGGAGTTACAATCAAAATAATAATTATAACCAGAATAACAGGAATTACAGTTCAAATAATAATTATAGTGAAAACCCAAGAAATCATAATAACGCTTCAACTTCAAATTACATTAATCGAGATATAAATTTCCAGGAGGAGGCCTCAGAGGTCTTCTACCATTGTAAATCTTACTATTGAAAACGAGATATACCAGTATTAATTGATTCTGGACCTTCAACTAGAAGCATAGATACTAACTGTCTTAAAATATTCCCAAGATATAAATTAGATGAACCATTAGAAATAAATAGTTTAATAGGTAAAAAAAATGATAACCGACCAAATTAAAACCCATTTCTATAAAGAATCCAACGCACCAACAAATCATAAAATGATATGGAAACTTTTAGATTTTTCCCAAAAAAATATCAAGGCTATAATAGGTCAAAATATTCTTTATCCTTTAAACGCAGAACTTCATATAGGAGAAGGTTATTTAAAAATTATTAACGAAACAATTCCTTTTATTTATGCTTGTCCACAAGAAATCAATTACTCCAAAACATTAGAAGAAGCAGTTGATTTAGATTGCTTATATGAAATTTTTTTCCATATTATTCGAACCAAGATGGTTTAGTTTTTTGCAGTGATGTGAATGGTTTAATGCATCAAATTAATCATGATTACTATACCAATGAATGGAGAGTGTTAATTGATTCTTCGAAAACAAGTTTAAAAGCCGTTTTACTTCATAATGGAAATAAGCTCCCATCTTTACCTCTTGCCTACAGTGGTCATTTGAAAAACACGTATGACGTCATGAAATTCATATTAGAAAAAATAATTATGGATAACATAAATGGCTGATTTGTGTAGATCTTAAAGTGGTTTCTTTCTTAACTGGCCTGCAGTCAATCTATATGAAATATTGTTGCTTTCTTAGCGAGTGGGGCAGCCGAGCACTATCAGAACATTTGCCGCGACACAACTCTTTCATACCGGAAAAAAAAGCGTTAAAAATGAACCTTTAGTTAATTCGAATAAAATTATTCTACCACCTCTACCATTGACATGCTATACATGGACTGCCAGTAGCCAATTTCAAGATGGTTCCACTTTTAACGGACAAAACACTAGCGCAACGACGAATTGCGGAAAAAATGTGTAACATTTATGACACTTGACATTTGAGCTTCTTTCTTTTTTTCTCACATGTTTGTGTATTTTGTGATTTAAAAATTAAATAAAAATGAAAAAGTGCTCTATTGTGGGATGTTACACGCATCAATTAAATGAGTACGTGTCTTTGTTCCAGTGAGTCTATTTTTAAGGAATTTGATTCCTACCATTTTTTAGCCTGGTTCGTAAGGGCGCAGTCAGAGAAGACTGGAGACAAGCTTTTGAATCTCTCAATGGTCAGGTGATAGATTTAAGTCGACCGTTCCACCAATTTCTCATCTGTGATCTTCACTTTGATTCAAAATTTGTTAAGATGCTTGGGACTAATAAACGTCTCACAGAGGATGCAGTTCCAACTGTTTTCCTTAACATGCTGGAACAAATGTAAGATTAATCATATATTCTAAACAAATTTAACCTAACATTTTCTAGTTTCAGAGAAGAAAAAGTTCAAGATGATCAGGTAGATGACTTTGACGAAGCTTGTTACAACCTGGAACTATAATATATGGCTATCACTTTTAGTAGTTTAAATGAATATGTCAACATGACACATACAAAAAAAACATGGCATCGTTTGTCAACAAATTATACTAGATGTCAATACTTTCCATGTCAGAAAAAGCTTATCTCAACTAAATAAAAACAGGCTTCGCTAAATATTTCTTAACTTCTTTTTCCACTCTGCTTCGCAGGGCTGGTGTAGCTAATTTGAAGTGGAACCATTTTTATTCAAATTTTGTATGAAAAATTCACACGACAAGCATGTCCATGTACAGTATGTCAATGACCTCTACATATAAAGTTGGGACTCATCAAAAATTTTGTTAGACGTTTAAACAAAGACGGATCTGCCTTCGAATTCCTCAAGGTGAAGTTTCCGAAACTTGTTGAGGCAAAAATTAAAGAATGCGTATTCCTAGGCCCAGACATTAAAAAATTCATTGAACCTCACCCTAAGTGTTATTGACAAAGAAGAATGGCACGCTTTTGTTGACGTGACCAAAAACTTCCTGGGAAATAATATATCCGCCCACTATTGTGAAAAAATATAGTTAAAATGTGCTTATTTTTTTTTATAACTATTAATTCACTATCTATCAAATTGTGTGAAATTTGGCTTTGAATATTTGCGGCACTCATACATTTTAATTTAATTTTCAATTATATGCACAGTATGAAAAATCGTGAAATTTTTGAAATTTGGCATCATAATAGAATGCAGAATAGAAATAAAGTCATTTATAACTACATAATAGAAAAACACAATGTTGAGGTGGAAGATCAAAGCCTTAGAAGTCTTAAAATTTTTGTTATCAGTTTAAGCAAAAAAATAGACATAAGTGGAAGAGCAGCTACCGAAGGCTTACAATGTTTCTTGCTGCGAATGAAACATGGCTTGAAACGGAATTATCCTTTCCAGATAAATTGAATAAGTTGCTAGCATCTAAAAGGTCGACAAATCCTAGACCGCGCAGTATAGGACGACCAGCGAGAGATTTTATTGGATGCAATCTCAAAGTAAAAAAACGTAAAGTACAAAATTTACTTAAAGCAATACCATCTAAAGAGCTTATAGTGGCTGCTGAAGTTTCAACTAGGGCAAAGGGGAAGAGAGATGCTGCAAAGTTAATTAAAGAACTGGCAACTTCTTCACCATCACGAGCCACTAAGATAAAGAAAACACGGGAATCAGTTGTTTCTCATCCAAGAATGCCCCCTGAACAGGCTTTGCCCCTTATCGTTGATAATAAACTTAGTACTAGAGTGTATACGAATTTAAGGGAAAGTAGCAAAAGTATTGGATGTAATGCCTATCCTCCATACCATCTTGTTCAAAAAGCCAAACATGAATGTTATCCGCCAGATGAAGCCATAACAATTACAGAGATGTCCGCTGAGGTTAACCTGCAAGCCTTGCTCGATTTGACAATTAACAAAATCTGCATTGTTAAAAAAGAAATGTTTAGCCAAATAATTTCACCCTTATCGCTACGTCTCCTAACGAAATGAGGCTGTGACGGAAGTTCGGCTCAAAGCCGTTACAAACAAACTTTAAGTCATTCTGAATATAGTGACGAACATCTTTTCACCATCACGTTAGTGCCTCTTCGGTTAGTTGACAATTTGAGCGAAAAAGTTTACTGGCAAAACCCCCGTCCGAATTCCACAAGATTTTGCAGGCTAGTTCGATTCGTATATAAAAAAGAAACGAAAGATGTGAATAGAATGGAAACATCACAAATCAAAAGACAGATTGAAAACCTTATTCCAACTCAATTAAGGATCGAAAACTGTTAAATTGTATGTAATCACAGCCTTTTTTTGACAATGACTGATGGGAAAGTTTGTAGCACTCTTTCTCAATATGACTCCAACCAAAAGTGTTTTATTTGTGGAGCAAGCCCAAGAGAAATGAATCAAGCTGCAGATGCTCTTCGTGTGCCAGATCAAGAAATGTATTCATTTGGTATTTCTTCCGTACACTCCTGGATCAGGTCTTTTGAATGCATTATCCATATTTCATACAAATTAGAAATTCAAAAATGGCAAGCTAGGACCACCGAAGAAAAGAATTCTGTGGCTAAAAAAAAGAAGATTTTGCAGGAAAAATTCCGATCTGAAATGGGTCTTTTAATTGATATGCCGAAACAAACTTGTGGGAATACTAATGACGGCAATACTGCCCGAAGATTTTTTAGAAACTCAAATAAATCTGCTGATATCACAGGAATTGATGTTGATTTGATTCACCACTTTAGAGTTATTATTGAAGCCTTAGCAAGTGACCATGAAATTGACTCTCAAAAGTTTGCAGCATATGCTGAAGAAACAAAACAAATTTATTTGAGAAATTACTCATGGTACAAATACTCATGGTATAAAATACTATACCATGGTGAAAAAATTATTCAGAGCTGTATTCTGCCTTTGGGAAAGCTTTCGGAAGAGGCCCAAGAAAGCAGTAACAAGGAATACAGACGTTTTCGGGAGCATTTTAGCCGTAAGATTTCTAGGGAGCACACTAATAGGGATGTCTTAAACAGATTTCTACTATCTTCTGCCCCTATCTATCAAGTTTATCTACAAGGACCTGCTCCTCTCGGAAAGAACAATCTATACCTTATGAAACGAGCCAATTATTTAAAGGTTCAGAAATGTCCTTTTCAAGTTCCAATGTATCTGATGACAGTAATAATGACGATGCTGTATACAAAATATAAATTATTAAATAAATAAATACATACATAATGAGTTAATACGCCGCATTTACATGCACCCCGTTATGATTTGCCAGGTCAGCAAATCATGTTCGAGCAAGTTGTAGGTTCCCACGATTGGCGAGGATCATGTATCAGCGCATTTTGAGGTAAATGCACGGAAGCCTTCAAGGTCGCTGACGCTGCGAATCATCGTGCGGCGAATGGAATTGGGATATGGTTTATTAAGTGTGGGAAGAGTGAGTCTTAAGTTAGTCTTAGAACAGGTCGGACGTGGTAATAAAGATCAGTTGATTTTAATAAATAATAAATTGTTTAATTTAAGTAAGTCGAACCGTTGGGCCTGCCCCTAGTGGGCAGGCGTTCGCGTTTTTTTTAGGATCCCTCGGAGGGAATCCTTTTACTGGCGCCCGAGCAGGGACCGGTGTCAAAGATCCTTATCCTTATTGCCTGTGAATCTGTATCAGGACTAATACGTCCTATGGGGTGCACGTCACTGTTATCATGGGAACACAGTTGACTATTTTGGATCCCTGATACAACCTTTCCGTATTAACATGGGAACATACGGATATTCTAGAAGGCTTAGGGATGGGGTGGTGGTGTCGACCGTGCCATTAGTAGGTCCACTAATCTGGACTAAACGGGATTAACACGGCTTCCCCCATGTACACCGGTTTCCGTTTGAAGGTGGACACGCCGCGTGAATTTTTAGTAACCGGTTTTTTTTTTGTCCTTTACAGAACACTATCCTCACTCAATCGATATAATTCGAAAAATAGTAATGATACTGTGAGTGGAAACAATTTACAACAAACAGAAAAATTGAATTAAAATTTGAAAAAATATTTAATTGAAAATTTATGTGAAAAAATTAGTTAAAAAAAAAATTTATAAATTTGTAAAAATAAAAAAAAAAAAAAAAAATTTTTCAACCAAATTATAAAAAGAAAAAATTACAAGTGCTATAAAAAAATTATATATCGTTGATATATTGTGCAAGAAAATTAGTCAAAAGCTAAAATAGCAAATAATTGCTGAGAAAAATTCTCAGAAAAGTGTGTGTGTGCCTTAGTGAAAGAAAAAAAAAGAAAAGAAATTTAAATATTGCAAGATAAAAAGGCTTGAGATTAAAAATAATAAATAATCATTCACGAAAACTGTGTGCCTGTGTCTGAAGTAAGGTAAGTCCACATTTATCTAACGTATTATACAATGGATCAAGTAGCGCAGCAAATAGTGGAACTAACCGGTGCCGTGAGCAATTTAATAAGCCAAATAAAGGGTCTCGATAGGAGGCTCCAGGTGATCGAAGATAATGCCAGTTCGGCAAATTCAACTGTCCCTTCGGTGGCGGTTCATGACGTTAGCCGTGGCCCTGAGCTCATTCCTCCACAAACAGAGGCTGAGCTCAAAGAAATTAGTAAATTGCCTGACTGCGTTAAGGAGCTTAGAGTGTTTGATGGTAATCCGACGCAATATGTATCTTGGATACATATTGTCGAAGCGATTTTAAAAGACTATGACATAGTCAAAAACAAACCGATTTACAGGGCGATACTACAACATATTCGCCAGAAGGTTAGGGGTAGTGCAGATGCTGCACTTGTTTCGTATAACATTTTTGATAATGATTGGGCGGCCATTAAGGAATGTGTTTCTCTGAATTATGCAGATAAAAGAGACATGCGTACGCTGGAGCACCAACTTAACCAGCTTACGCAGAAGAACTCGAAGTTAGATGAGTTCTATGCGTCTGTTAATCATCAGCTTTCGCTGATGATCAACAAGATTAAAACTGAGACATACAGCCAAGAAACCGTCACGGCTTTGGTAGAAACGTACCGAAATAGGGCTCTAGATGTATTTGTGCGTGGCCTCAACGGCGATATTTCACGAATGCTTATCATTCAGCGGCCTAGGACCCTCCCGGAAGCATATTCCGCTTGCTTAGAGATACAAAATCTCAATTACCGAAGTAACTCTATTCATGTCAACTCCTTTTCTAATACAATTACCGCTCCTCTGAACCAGAACTTCAAGAACTTAGAATTTAAACCCTATTTACCTCCGAGAAGGGCGCAACAGAATTCTGCAGAGAGACCTAATAGGTTCTTCTGGAGCTCTCCTCGCGAAAATGGTCCTCCTAGGACTAGGCCAAAACCATTGCCGAAAATGGAAGTTGACCGAAGTGTTCGAAGCAAACAGGTCAACTATATAAATCGCCCAAAATCACAAAATCCGTTTAAACGTAGAGCGACTTCCGAAAACTTTCCTAACAAGCAGCAACGTCTGTATAATATAGACGTGGAAAATGAAGTTGATTTAGAGGAATATTCTGCTTCTGCAGAAGAGGCTGCTTGTGAGGAGATAAATTTTATGACAAGGGGTCATCCAGCGTACCATACATAGAGTACGCAACCAAGGATGGAGCCTTGCTGAAATTCCTTGTTGATACGGGGGCCAACAAGAATTTCGTAAGTTCAAAAATCAACCAACCCACTATTTCACTTGAAAAACCATTTAGTGTACAGTCCGCTGCGGGAAAGATTACAATCTCAGAATATGTCAAGGGAAGATTCTTCACTGAAGCCGGTAACGATACAATAATCAAATTCTTTGTCCTCCCGGGGTTAGATTCTTTTGATGGGATTATTGGGGATGACACGCTGAAAGAACTTGAAGCTGTCATTGATAGGAAAAATAATTTGCTCACAATAAATTCCGGTATTAAAATTCCATTGAAAGAAAAAATATCACGACAAGTAAATGTAGTCTTTAGTGAAGATCTTACTAGTGAAATTAAGCAAGAGTTACAGTCATTGGTCGAGAAATACAACTCACTCTTTGGGCCAATTAATGTCAACGAAGTAATTGATTCTTCAATTCAGGCTGAAATTAGAACTAATACAGACGAACCTGTATACACAAAGAGCTATCCCTACCCATCTAGCTTAAGAGATGCAGTTGAGGATGAAATAAATAAACTTCTCGATGAAGGAATTATAAGACCTTCAAGGAGTGCTTATAATTCTCCAATCTGGGTGGTGCCCAAAAAACCCAAGGCAAACGGTGAAAAACAATTTAGGATGGTCATTGACTATAAAAGATTGAACAGTGTCACAATTTCCGATGCATATCCAATACCGGATATAAATGCCACACTTGCCAGTCTAGGGAATGCGCGATACTTTACAACTCTAGATTTAACTTCGGGATTTCATCAGATCTCTATGAAACCCTCAGACATCCCAAAAACAGCATTTTCGACTATGAATGGCAAATACGAGTTTTTGAGATTGCCTTTCGGGCTCAAGAACGCACCAGCTATTTTCCAACGTACAATCGATGATGTGCTCAAGCCATTGATAGGAAAAATATGTTATGTTTATATCGACGATATAATCGTTTTTAGTGAAAATGGTAAGAAACACTTGGAAAATCTTGAAGTGGTACTGAAGAGGCTCGATGAAGCCCACTTGAAAGTAAATCTCGAAAAAACCCATTTCATGGACACGAGCGTAGAATTTCTTGGGTATGTCATAACACCTGATGGTATACGACCAGATAGTGGTAAGATTGAGGCGATCCAGAACATACAACCTCCTATAAATCTGAAGGAACTTAAATCATTCCTCGGACTTACATCCTATTACAGGAAATTCATTCGAGACTACGCCAAGGTCGCCAAACCCCTGACTAACTTAACGAGGGGAGAGAATGCCCAAGTTAAAGCTAACCAATCAAGAAAAATCCCCGTCAGATTGGATGAGTGTGCGTTGAAGGCTTTCAACGAATTAAAAATACTCCTTACTTCTGCTGAAGTCCTGGCGTTCCCGGACTTCAACATACCATTCATTCTCACGACCGACGCCTCAAATATAGCAATTGGCGCAGTCTTGTCTCAAGAAAAAGCTGGCAAGGAAAAGCCCATAGCCTTCATTTCCAGATCCCTGAGTTCTACTGAAGAAAACTACGCTACAAACGAGAAAGAAATGTTGGCAATAGTCTGGGCTTTAGACAACCTAAGATCTTATCTCTACGGAGCGAAAAAAATCCGCATATTCACCGACCATCAGCCGCTGACTTATGCCCTAGGCAACCGTAATTACAATGCGAAGCTGAAGCGTTGGAAGGCGAGGATAGAGGAATATAACTGCGAATTGATTTACAAACCCGGTAAATCAAATGTCGTAGCGGATGCACTCTCAAGGCTTAGAATTGGTAACGAACACTTAACCGTCTCAGCTGAAGCTGAAATGGAATGTCAAGTGAATTCGCTACACAATAATTCCTCAACCGAAACCGCCTCTGAAAAAAATTCTTTAACAAGTGACAATAGATCCCAGACTGACACAGCTTTGGAGCATTGCTCCTCCACAGAACCCCCAGACCATGAGACGTCTTCCACTGAATCTGCTAATGAAACAATGCATAGTGCAGAGCAGGACGCGACAGACCTGATTCCGCTCGTCGAGGTACCCCTTAACGTTTTTCGGAATCAGATAATTATAAATGTGTCAAATCAGCAGGTTGACTCTCATGAGGAACCGCACCCCGGATACTTGAGACACTATTTTGCAACCCCTTATTTAGATAAAGTAGCCTTGACAGACATTCTGAAAGCGAGACTACAGCCTAGTATTATCAACGGTATTAAGATTCCGGAACCGTGTATGGAGCTACTGCAGAATGTATATTTGGAAACCTTTTCCAACTATAAGATCAGACTAACCCAAAGATTGGTGCAGGATGTCAAGGACGAAAACCAAGTGTGGGAACTTATTAGCAAAGAACATAAAAGAGCACACAGGAATGCTCGAGAAAACAAAGAACAACTTCTCGAGAAATATTATTTCCCAAAAATGAACAGCTTAATAACACGCTATGTGAAGTCCTGTGACATCTGTCTTACCAATAAATACGATAGGCATCCTGCAACTCCAATGTTTCAGCCTACCCCGATTCCGTCATATCCCTGTGAAATACTTCATATGGACATTATGGAAATCCAAGGGGAAAAATTTATTTCATGCATTGACAAGTTCTCTAAATTTGCCAAATTATTCCATATAAGAAATAAATCTTCTCTCCATCTAAGAGATAAAGTGATAAAAATTCTTCACTATTTCACTGTCCCAAAGATACTTGTCACGGACAATGAGAGAAGTTTCCTTAGTCCCATAATGGTTAACTTCATTAAAGTGCTAGGTATTCAAATGTATCAGACTCCCGTCAACCGGAGTGAAGTTAATGGACAAGTGGAAAGATTCCACTCAACCATTCTAGAAATCTACCGATGCTTGAAAGTTGAATACAAAGAGCTTAAACTAAGGGAACTGATAAATATCACTGTTGATCGTTATAACAACACGATCCACTCTATTACTCAACGAAAACCATCTGATATATTTTTTAACAGAAGTACCAGAGTGAACTTCCAAAATATGGCAAATTTCAGAGTAAACGTTAACCAAGAGCTTAGGGAAAAGCTACGACAAAAACAAAAAACCAGAAATGCATGGTTTAATAAAAATAGGACAATCCCTAAGAAATTCAAAAAAGGTGATATAGTTTACACTACCTTCAAGAGGATTCAGGGCAAACATAAACCACTGTACCGGAAGGAAGTGGTGGCTAGGGATAATAAAGTTACTATCATAACAGACACAGGGCGCAAAATACATAAGGCACAAGTTCGAAATGCATAAATTATAAGGCACACACTACACCATACACCCAAATGGGAAAGCTAGCACTATAACAAAGAAAGCACATTCAAAAAATGTTACAAATGTAACAAAATGTACAATAAAGTACAACAAATTGTATATCCCAAAATTATGGGAAAAATCACATACCTATGTATATACATAAAACACAAAATTAAGTACTAATGAAATGTACATTCCACCACTGACAATATATATATGAAATATATAAATATAATTTGAATTATAAAATATATACAATATTAGTATATATATATATATATATATATAAAAAAAAAAAAAAAAAAAAAAAGAGGGAATGATGATTGTATCCTTTAATACATAAACCCCAAAAAACCTAATAAAAAAAAATCTTTTTTTAAATAATTACCTATGATTACATATGCTCATTAATACTTTTAATTTTTATCTTTTTCCATTATTTAATGATTTCTAATTCCATAGGACTTATTTTTATTATTAGTGTAATAATATAAAATTGTTTCAGCTTAATCAATATTTCATAATATAACTTGTATAACTTTTAATTTTAAAAAAATTATCTCTTTCCTACACAAATAAGACTAACCATTATGATGGCAACAATCGCTGAGGGCGTAAACATCTTCGACTACAAAGAACCACTTATTTCCCTAAAAGAAGGCAGAGGATGGATAATAGACGGCAACTTCAAGCTGATACACGTGATTGACCTTGGCCATTTCGAAGAAATGCTGTCGAAATTGGAAACAATTATAGATACCAATCTTAAAGAACAGGATCGCAAACCATTAATTCAGTACCACCTCAAGCAAACTAAGGAGCGTATAGATCTCTTGAAAGGTAAATCGCTTAGGAAAACAAGATCAATAAACTGGATAGGAAGTGCTTGGAAGTGGATAGCGGGCAACCCTGATGCCGCAGACTGGGATCAGATCCTTCGAACTGAAGAACAAATTACGCTTAACAATAATCAACAATACAAGATAAACAGCAAAATTTTCGGAATAACTGCCGAAATAACTGGAAAAATCAACCTTCTCATAAGCAGAGTAAACGATGGTATTAAGGATACGATTTCCGGCAGAATTGAACAGGACATTATAAATGAAATACTCGTTGTCAAAGGAGAAATAAATGAAATAATACGTGCCTGCCAGATTGCGAAAAAAGGTCTGATTAACACCAATCTACTGGATAAGGAAGAAATTACTAGGCTTATCAACGAAGTTGAAACTTTACCGTATGCTAACGAGATCGAGGCAATAGAGTATGGTACACCAGCAGTTTTTACGAACGAGACGATCTTGCTCTACATATTATCAATGCCTAAGGTTAGAAAAGATGAATTTAACCTCCTACAAACAAGAGCATCGATCATAGAGAACAAGCAAATCGATCTTAATTTTAAAAGAATGCTTGTAAACCACGAAGAGACGTACGGCATCATAGACAATTGCCTTTCGGTAAGCAACACGACAGTTTGTAGCGAAACAGCATTAGAAAAGGTACCTGAAGATCATTGCGTGGCTAAACTATTAAAACGAGGTTCGGCAACGTGCACATACCGTACAAACACAAGGGAGGTTATTGAACTCATCAATCCGGACACTATCTTCCTGACTAATTTTAAGGGTGAGGTCAAGTCCAATAATATCCAGAGATTTCTGGAGGGGACCTTTATCCTACAGATTCAAAACGAAACGGTACAATTGAATAACCAAACTTTTCGAAGCCACACTGTAACAGCTCTACAAGCCCTTCCTCCAGTACTGACGAGCATCACCAAGCAGGACAACAAAGTAGATCTGGGCTATGTCCACAATATCGGTCTAACGAACATCGAACGTCTTAGTAACTTGGACGAAAGATTTAAAATCTCTCTTATCGCAGAAGCTCTGATTATCCTATTATTCGTTATTACTATACATTACCTTTGGAGGAAGATGCACCCGAAAATCAACTTTCCACCAATACAAACATCAGCGCATTTGTTTCCTATCAGAGGTCAGTATCCTACCCCACGGAATCAACCAAACCAGTCCTGCAATTCTGACGTCACAACTGATCTACGGGACGTAGATCTTTGAAGGGGGAGGAGTTAACACGCCGCATTTACATGCACCCCGTTATGATTTGCCAGGTCAGCAAATCATGTTCGAGCAAGTTGTAGGTTCCCACGATTGGCGAGGATCATGTATCAGCGCATTTTGAGGTAAATGCACGGAAGCCTTCAAGGTCGCTGACGCTGCGAATCATCGTGCGGCGAATGGAATTGGGATATGGTTTATTAAGTGTGGGAAGAGTTAGTCTTAAGTTAGTCTTAGAACAGGTCGGACATGGTAATAAAGATCAGTTGATTTTAATAAATAATAAATTGTTTAATTTAAGTAAGTCGAACCGTTGGGCCTGCCCCTAGTGGGCAGGCGATCGCGTTTTTTTTAGGATCCCTCGGAGGGAATCCTTTTACTTAATGATATACACAATTCTCATATAAAACTACACAAATATTTTAAAGAGGTAAAGTTTTTAAGCTTAGATTAAAGTTGTAATATCCGAAACTAATCAAAAATTTATTCATCTATATTTAGAATGGACGTTCATCTTGGAAGTCTAGGCTGTTTATTGAAATATATACATATATAATTGTCCTTAGTTTAAAGCACTTTTCATGAAAGCTGCGCGTACATCTAGTTTTAATATTATAATGAATAAAAAGTAGTCAAATTTAACAGTTTGGTCCTACAAACGATGTTTTATATTGTTTTTTACGAAATTATAATAAAATATTTATTTTATGTGTTAAATAAGGTAACTAGATCTTTTATTATTATTATTAATGTTTAAATTTATATTAAAGTTTCCAAAGGCCCCACTTCAGTGCAAAAAGCTGGTATTTTCAGAGCTCCGTTTTTTTTTAAATTGACAAACTATCAAAATAATTGATGTTTTAAATCATTTTTTAGTTTATTTATTAATGAATACTACACAAAAAAATATCAAAAAGTTTGTTTTTTTGTTCATGTTATTCGATTTTGAAAATGGATCTACCTTAGTAAAAAAAAAGGGTACTTTCAAAGCTCGGTTAACAAAAAAATGATGATTTATGAATATAATTATAGTTAAATTTCATTTCTTAGTAATTTATTATTAATCGTACAAAAAAAAATTACGAAAATAAATAAAATACAAGTGCTATTAATTTAATTCCGCTAGATTAGTGAAATCACACACTGTGCGACGCGAGAAACATCGCAGCTTCAAGCGCATTGGCGAGGCACCAAAGTGCAGGCTAAATCTACTGTTGCTGCCTACAAAAGAAGCATCAATGCAACAGGAGGTGGCCCACCACCAAAATTACCTGACGCCCAACAAGTTAAATTATTAGAACTCATCCCTCATGAATTTGAGTAGGACGAAAACGAGTTTGACTGCGACATTGAGGTTTGTAGAACAAGATATACTTACCTATATGTATATATCTACATATATGTTTAAAAAAAAAAAAAAATATTTCTATCTTAATAAGCAGGGGCCTTATTACGTTTTACGAAATGAAAGGCAAAAAACGATTCCCAAGAAAACGATAGTGATGACATGGACCAATTATGGTTAACGATAATGGATGCATTAAAATATTGCCAGATAAAATAAAAAAAAACAATTTTTTTTAAGCGCACCCAACTTCACTCCTTCAATATTTCTGTCAAAAACAGAAGAAGGTGAACTAAATTAATAAAGTTAAGAAAGTGTAGTTGATTTCAAAATTGAAATAAATAAAATGTGTTTCCATTGTGATTATTTTTTTGAGTAGTGACGATGATTCCAAAGATTTGGAAAAGCGGGACAATTCATTTTCAAGGAGATCACTGAGGGATGCTGCAGACCCAATGGGTATTCCTGACGCATCGTAAGTAAACATTGGAAAGAATTATTATGTACAAATACTTATATTACTAACTAATCTGCAACAACAATATTTCAAGATTTAAAAAAAAACTATTCCGATTGAACAAAGAAGCTTTTAAGTATTTTCTGGAAGAAATTCACCCACATTTTCCTAGCTCAACGACGGACTACATACCCAACATTTTAAAACTAAGTGCTACGCTTCTTGGCAGAAGGAAGCTATCAATGAGGCACTGGGCAAGATTTTCTTGTTGGTATGGCTCAACCAACTCTCTGTTCAAAACTGAAAGAAACATTGCCGGTTATGGAAAGAATATTTTGTCGGAAATAAATTTCATTTGAAAGGACTGAGGAGGAGAATGCCGAAAGTAAACAACACTTCTATGAAAAAGTTTCCAGGCATAATTGGATGTGTTGATGGAACACATATAAATTAGTTTTTTTTTGGAAAATTTAAAAGTTAAAAAGTAACAAAATAATACAATGAATCAAATGAAGAGCGTTCAATTGATGGTGGCCTGTGGCCAATCGTAAATGGAGAATGAAAAAGGAGTCCATTACAGATGTTGCCGAGGTAGTAAAATTCGTTTCCGACGACCAGAAGGCTCTTGCTAATATAATATTCAGCGTTAGACCTGCTGAATTGGGTTATATAAAGAACGCAAAGTCTTTATTTGAAGCGTGGACAAAATTAGTAGAAACCTTTGCACCAAAAAGTCCCATACAAAAAGTTTGCATGTACAAACGTTTACTTAGTCTGCGTATGGTTGAAGGGCCGAATATGGTGCAACAATTGAACACGTTCATCGATGTGACTGAAAAGTTGACTGAGGCTGGGATAGAACTCCAAGATGAGCTTCTTGTCATTATGTTGTTGTCCAGTTTATCCAAAGAGTTCGAAAACTTTGTCATTGCAATGGAAACTCGAGACTCATTGCCCAAATTCAGTTTCCTCAAGCAAAAACTTTTCGAAGAAGCAGAGAGAAGAGAAGAAAACGAGCAAGGAGATGCCCACGAACAAGCATATGCGGCAAGCACATTCAAAAAGGCGCATGGGAAGAAGAAACAAAACAAAAAATCCTTCACCGGCAAATGCTTCAACTGTGGTGTGGTTGGTCATCGTTACAGTGACTGCGATAAAGAAAAGAAAACAACCACACCCACACAACAAGCATTGACGATGAAAGCGGCAGCAGAAACAAGACCACGAAGCGATGCTTGGTTTATAGACAGCGGTGCGACAGCTCACATGTGCAACGACAAGAAGCGTTTTATAAATTTCCAAGAACATAACGAAGTAATCGGTTTGGCTGGAAATAAATAAATTATTGCAGAGGGAAAATGTGATGTAGCTTTCGAATACAATAATATAGACTTGTTGGCTGAAAATGTTTTATACTCCGCGAATTTTCTTTCTCTGAGCAGAATAGTTGACAAATGCCTCACAGTCAATTCAAGAAAGAACATGCTACAGTCTGTCGGGAAAACGGATCTACAATTCTTCATGCCAAAGATGGCTTGTTTGTGGCAAATGAAAGTGCTGGGCAAAAGGTTTTCGTTTTGCAAAACAAAGATGATTTGTGGCATAACAGATTTGGTCACCTTAATTACAAATCTCTTCAAGAATTGTCTGTAAAGGGGATGGTAAAGGGATTGAATTTAGTTATCAATAAAGATGTAGTGTGTAAAACATGCATGCTTGTAAGATACATTCATTGCCATTGCCCAAGGAGTCACAACATCGTTCGAAAAAACTGCTAGAGCTAGTTCACTCAGATGTTTATGGACCATTTGACATATAATCTTTAAGCAGCTCGAGGTACTTCATTACATTCATAGATGATAAATCCAGAAAGATTTATGTGTACTTTATGAATGCAAAAAATGAAGCTTTAAGTAAATTTAAGCACTATAAACTTCAAGTCGAACGACAAACAGATTGTAAAATCAAAACTCTTCGTACCGACAACGGCAAGGAGTATCTCAACTATGAGTTTAATGAATTTCTGCAAAAGAATGGAATTCAGAGACAACTCACCGTCGTCTACACACCACAACAGAATGGGGTATCCGAGCGTGCCAATAGAACGTTGGTAGACATGGCACGGTCCATGTTAGTTCACTACGGTGCTGAAAAGAGTTTATGGGCAGAGGCCGTGATGACTGCGGCGTACATCAGAAATAGGTGCCCAACTAATATTTTAGAAAATAAGACTCCTTTCGAAGTATGGTTTGGCAAGAAACCGAATGTCATTCATTCGGTTGTATAGCTGTGAGCACGAGAAAACCAAAAGGAAGTAAATTCGAGTCAAGGAGTGATACTTATATGATAATTGGATACTCGACCTTCCGTCAATGAACATACTCTTGGTACGCACTTGAGCCGTGGATTATGACGCCTTACCGATGCGCTGAGGAAGGAAGCCGTACGCAGAAGTATAATACCGTCCATTCTAAATGTAGGAATGTAGTTGGAAGGACAATCGGTCTTTTAAAAACAAGATTCAGATGCCTTCTTGGAGCAAGGTAGCTTCATTATTCGCCAGAAAAAGCAATTCAGATTGCCAATGTTTGTGCCACACTGCACAATATCAGAGTCATCGGGAACTTTTTTCCCCATGGATTTTTTCCCTTATTCGAAAAATTGGTATCGGGAACTTTTCGAAATTGGGAAAAAAAATTCCTAAGGAAAAATAACTATGGGGAGCTCTTTTGCTATGGGATATTTTGTGCTTTTCTGCCTGAATATTTCTCCATCATTTAGTTGTCGGAATTGAAAACGGAGCAAGCAATGTAAGCAATGTAAATAATTAAAAAAAATATAAATAAGAATTTATCTTCTTAAGGTCGAATTCATCAAATACGAAACAAATTGAAATTTTAATCACCTTTATGGAAAAAAAAACCGAGATATCGCCGCACAACAAATCGGCCAAAAGAAGACGTAATAAAATTTGGAAAGAAGTGAAAAAGAACTGAACGGTTTTGGTCCACCAACAAAATCTATTCCTGAATGGAAAAAAGTAGGTGCTTAATTGATTCCATGATGTTTTTATTTAAACAAAATAATTTATGGTATGGCTTGATAAATACGTACGAAAAAAATGGCTGAAAACATGAGACAGAAAAAAGCAACTGGTGGAGGCCCAAATAAGGAATACAAATTCAGTGTGTTAGAAGAAAGGATAATACGAATTTGTGTCTTAGAAGAATCGGTGGAAGGATGTCCACATGCCTTCACTTTTGGGCTCCCTTCTTGGGAAACTGAAAAGCTTAACTGCCTTACATCATATTACCGAGGGTTTATTAAAGATTACGATAAAATAGTGAAACCACTTACAAGTATGACCCGGGGTAGCTGTCACAAGTAGAGCTAACCAATCCAAGAAAATTAGCATACTCGTACAACGCGACCAAGACGACTTAAAGGCTTTCAAAAGTTTGAAAGGACTGCTTACGTCAGCAGAGGTATTGGCCTTCCCCGACTTTGAAAAACCTTAACTTAACTACCGATGAACCCATTAAAATTATATTTTTATACACACGGTCCTTAAGGCGCCAGTTATAGCTTTCATTGAAACTCATCAATGAAAACTTTGAATATCAATTCTGAAGCACTTAAACAAATAAAACTGATGCCGTTTTGATACAAAAACTAAGGTAATTTTTGTGTCAAAAAAATTGTATATTTGCTCCACCACTTTCTTGTAAATTGACTTCTGATTTTGTAATGATCATTGAATGAACATTGAAAATTCATTATTGGAAAATCCATAGTGAATTTACAAAAAAGTGGTAGAGTAAAGGAAATATTTTTTTGACAAAAAAATATTATATATCTTGTTACCTTCATTTTTGTACCAAAACGACATCAGTTTTATTTGTTTAAGTGCCTCAGAATTGATAGTCAAAGTTTTCAATGATGAGTTTCAATGAAAGCTATAGCTAGCCCCTAAATAACATTGCACATTGATGTTTTTTCGATTAAAAAAAAATAAATATTTTTTATTTGAAAAATCTATTTTTCAAAAACCAGTCACTGAAATTAAAATTTTAAACGTTATACATATATAAATAGCTTTTCAATTTTTTTCCTAAATATGTTTCCAATGTTGTATACATAAAAAAATATTTTTTTTTTGAAAACCGCTTTCATTACGCGTTTTTTTTTTAGTTCAAAACAGTCGGAGTTGTCAAAAAATTTGTTTGTGTTTCTTTTTAACTCAGAGCATGCAAGTTAAGGAACGTTATTTATATTTGAATTATTATTAAATTTATGTCTTCATATGAAAAGTAAGAAATAGGGTAAGTTCATAATCGTCAGCCTAACTAAGAACTGCATTACCTGCGTTCATAAAGTCAGATTTTCGATCGAACTAACCTAGCCCAACTGCAGTACCTACCGTTCATAAACGTCAATCTGTCATCAGCATCGGGCAGATTGTGCAGTTGAATTGTTTTGGCTACAGAAAAAGCGGGAATTATTTTTCAGTCAAAAAGAAGAACGAAGCGGCACTGATTTGTTAAGAATGTAAGTTATTGCAAATATTTTATGAATTTTTTGACAGAAAATAATTTAAATTATTGTTTTTTAAAGGGATGATGAAGGTACTGTGTGGAAAACAAACCACATTAAGCTATTAATTGGTAAAAGAATAAGCATGGAAACCAAATTCAATGCGGGAAAAAAGAAAAAAAAACATTGTGGAGGAAGCTTCTGTCTGGGATGAAAGAAATGGACCCATTTTTCAACATTGGAGTCGAAGATGCAAAGAAAAATTCGAGAACATGATGACTACTTACAAACGTATCAAAAAGAGGAATAAAGAGTCAGGACGTGAAGCAACAAAGTGGGAATATTTTGAAACGTTTGATCAAGCTTACGGAAGAAGACATAGCGTATCTCCGCCACAACACCTACTCTGCTCTACATCATCATTTCCAACACAAAGGAATACGTTTTCATCTGTTGTGGAAGAACCAGAATTAGAGGGCGAAATCCCAACGAAGCGTAAACGGAAAAATGAAGACAAAATTCTTGCGTTTTTGAAAAAAAAGAATCGGAGAAAGATGATTTGAAGCACCAGGAGCTGGGGGTCAATTCCCGATCTGTGAAATTATGAAGTGATAAAAAAAATATCATTTCAGTTTTCACAGAGGTTTATCATTTTCCAACTTCACGCACACACCTAATGCGATTCTAGAACTCATTGTGATAAAATTTGTACTAAAATGATAAATTCTGTCATTTGTGATTAGATTTTTTGTTGGGAAAGGTAAATATTTCATTTCAGTTTCTAAATTTGCTTAAGAATAATGTCCGGAATAATAATTCGTTTAATAAATTAATAAAAGGGTTTTGAGTAAGATTTATTATTTTTTTTATGTGAGGATATTGAGGCTTTCCCTTCGAGATGGGCAGAATCTATTCGAAGTTACAAATAGGAGCACTTTATTGAACTTTATAGATTCCCAAAACATTTATGCATGGATTTAATACGCGAATTGAGAGCATTCTTGAAAAACACTCAACTTATAAGTGCCATTTAAATATGGTTAAGTTCTCTGCATTTTTTTGCAATGGGTAGTTTCCAACGATCTGTCGCGGGAATGAGCACCGTCGTCGCGTCGGCTGTTGTGAATCTGTTGATTTAACAATTTCGTTATTTACTCGAATACACACAAATATAACTTATAACCAAAATATATTTGTGTATAAATATAATGGTTGCTTACTTGTCATGTGCCAAATCCTGTTTTTCTTCTTAATATTCGATTAGAAACATTTTCTTCACAAAACAATTTACTGTGATAAAAAAATTATCATATGAAAAATGTTTGGCATTTAACTTCACATTTTCACGAATCGAGAATCGAATTAGACGTGAAAGCGTGATAAAATTTATCACTTCACATCTTCACAGATCGGGAATTGACCCTCTGGTTACCACCGAGAGAGAAAAAATTGAAATTGATAAACTCCGGTTAGAGCTTATAAAAAGCCTTCAGGAATCTTTAATCAACCTTTCTAATTGAAAGAAAACCTATAATCTGGGTTATTTTTTTTATTTTGGTAAACTATTTTTAGGTCTGTTTAGTATTTTCTTGTTCTTTATCGTTGAAGTTTTTTCTTGTTCTTCATCGTTGAAGTTTTTTAAATGAAATAAATACACTTTTAAGTTAAAATTTATTGTTTTATTAAAACAAAGATTTATGAAGCGCTCATCAGTTTCTGAGTTCAATGTTTCAAGAACATCTTCTCCTAGTCCATCTTTCTCTATAATAATATTGTGTAAAACTATGCAAGCCAGAACAATATATTTTAAATATTGCAATTTTTTTACATCGACGTATTTAAGGATTCTAAATTTTTGTTTCAATCTGCCAAACGCCTGTTCAATACAGACCCTGGTGGAACTATGAAAGAAATTAAATTTTCTTTCCATAGAAGAAAGATATCCATTGTCTCGGTAAGGGTCAAGCAGGTAAGTTGTTAATGGGTAGGCTGAATCACCTAAAATGTATCCATCGTCTACTACATCCTTCGAATTCGCTCTTAATTTTTTCCGATTGGACTGCTTTCCCAAACATTAGCATCATGACAGCTTCCAGGAAAACCGAAAAAACTTCGATGAATTTTTGATTGCTATCACAAATTGCCTTTGAATAATTAGGTATTTTAAGAATAATTTAATGAATTTCAAATAAATAAACAAGAACGAAGATTGGTCGCAAAAATTCCTTTTCTATTATAGTAGCTTACTTTATCGTATGAAGGAGAGAGAATGGGTATGTGGAGGCCATTTTATAAACTTCTTTCTCAGTGCATAAAAGCTTAATTACTTGCAAGAATATTTAAATGCTGTTCCCTTTCCAACATTAAAGAGATTCCATAATTCTCTGAAACAGGACCCATTAGCAAGTTTCCACAAAGTTAGACACAGCGCCAACTTTAACTCTATTTTGGGTCGACCAATTTGTTTTGTTTTCCACAATATTTTTAACTCGTCTTCAACAAACTATGGAAATTATTATTTTAATTTTTTATATTGTACAATAATCAAAACTTACATTGAATGTGGATCTCGACATCCTAAAATGACTACGAAATATATCGCCAAGATACTCGAGATCATCTTCATAAAGAATGTATTTTTTGGCAATAAGCGACATTTTTTCAAGCTTAAAAAAATTCTCGTTATAATTTTCTTTCTATTTTTACTTTGCATTGCAAAATATTTGTGCCAATTATAATTCCTTTTTCTTTTTCGGCAAGCAGATCAAAAATCTAGTTCAACAAAATTTGTTTGGCAGCCATTTTTCTCTGACGTTTATGAACAAATAGGACTAAGTCAGGCCTGCAGACATTCTGCGTTGTGAATGCGTTCACAAATGCAATAGAAAAGAACTGCGATTGTACTAGCGCAGATTTTCTACATTTATGAATACACCAATAGTATACTCAGCACATCCGCTGCAATTTAAAAGTAATATCATGTTTCGTAAACAATAATCAAGATCCAGACTATATGACATCATCTTCTCCCACAACACGACAATGGGATAACACATAAGAATAAGATTATTATTAGGAATCAATTGAAAATCAGATACCAAATTAAACGGTTCAACTTGTATATTAGTTCTTAAGTAGTATAGCTGAAGATTTCCCCCCACCTGTGGTAAGGGATCTGAAGCTTATTAGTTATTAACCCTAGAAAGATAAACTGCGCCTTTGAGGCGCCCGCGAATTACATATATTGCTTTCTTCTTTTAACCAACGCTCGAACAGACTTGTTATTTTAAGCCAACTCAGTCGTCAATTAACACTTGCGAGAGAGGGTCGTTCCCGTTTGGTAAGTACTACCGTTTTTTAGTTATGGTAATGCGTTGCGCTCGAGAGGCGCATGTTTATCTTCTGCGTAACTTTGATGAAATTTTTTGTGATATTTTTGTTTTAGTACATTTAACTTATATTCTACTCATATATGGGTTTTAGAAACATCATGGCATCTACAAGAGTGTTGGAAGACGGAGAAATAGTTTCTATTTTGAATCAAGAAACCGAATTTTCAAATGATGGCAGTGACAGCGAGATTGAGGATCATATTAGTGAAGATGATGCTCAAAGTGATACTGACGACGAGTTCATAGATGAACTAATCGAAGAGATTTTGAATGACACCTCGACATCTGAAAACCCCACAAATGACCACCGCATAACTATTCCGGCTCAAAGAGTAATCAGAGGTAAGAATAAACACGTCTGGGCTACTTCTAAAGGTCAAGGTCATGGAAGAACATCTGCGATCAATATAATTCGCTCTAATAGAGGTCCTACTCGAATGTGTCAAAATATTTTGGAACCACTTTTATGTTTTGAGTTATTTATCACGGATGATATCATTCAAGAGCTCGTTCAGTGGACAAATGTGGAGATATCGATAAAACGTACTGATGGTATGACTTCTTCGACATTTAGGGATACGAATCCTAATGAAATCAAAGCTTTTATTGGAATACTCACTCTTACTGCTGCAATGAAAGATAACCATTTATCAACCGTTGAACTGTTTGATAGTTCATTTAGCGGCACGAGATATGTAAGTGTTATGAGTAGAGATAGATTTGATTTCATTATAAGGTGTCTTAGAATGGATGACAAGACTCTACGCCCTGCTCTTCGTCAGCAAGATCCATTTGTTCCGGTGCGAAAGGTTTGGGATCTATTCATAGATAAATGCAAAAATAATTACATTCCTGGAAGCAATGTCACGATCGATGAACAATTGCTTGGATTCCGAGGTAGATGCCCATTTAGAATGTACATACCCAACAAACCGAGTAAGTATGGAATAAAAATACCAATGATGTGCGATAGTGGAACATGTTATATGCGGAATGCTATGCCCTACATTGGAAGAGCAACCAATACAAATGGTTTGCCGCAAGGCGAATACTATTTGAAGGAGCTATCGCGACCAGTTCATGGAACAAACCGAAACATTACCTGTGACAATTGGTTTACGTCTATCCCTGCCGCAAAATCATTGTTGCTTACACCCTCTAAATTGACAATTGTGGGCACAGTAAGGTCGAATAAACGGGAAATTCCTGAAGAGTTGAAAAACACCCGTTCTCGACAAGTGGGAACGTCTATGTTTTGTTTTGATGGTTACTTAACCCTAGTGTCGTACAAACCGAAGCCCTCGAAGATGGTGTACTTATTATCGTCATGTGATGAAGGTCCCATTATAAATTCAACAACTGGCAAACCTGAGATGATAATGTTTTACAACCAAACTAAAGGCGGTGTCGACACCTTTGATCAGATGTGCTCTTCCATGTCTTGCTCTAGAAAGACGAACAGATGGCCAATGACAATGTTTTATGGCATTTTAAACATAGCCTTTGTCAATTCATATATAATTTACGCACATAATGTTTTACTCAACGGAGAAAGACCATTGAACCGTAGAGAATATATGAAGAAGCTAAGCTGTGACCTTTCAACAATGTGGATGAGATCCAGATTGGAAATCCCTACTTTGACAAGACGTTTGAGGGAAAATATTCATAATATCTTGCCACAAACCAGTCCACAGGTTTCTGAAGTGGCTGATGAGGAACCTCCAGCTAAAGTTCGGCGTTACTGTAGCCTGTGTACAATGAAAAAGAAAAGAATGTCTAAAATGACATGTATGAAATGTAAAAAGACAGTGTGTGGTGAACATAAAGATGATGTTTGCAACAACTGCCTATAACTATTAAGTTTTTTTGTATTTTTGACTGATTGATATTATTTGAGACTGAATATATTGTAATTCATCAGATAGTAAGAAAATAATATAAATTATTTATAATTATTTAATAATTGATATTTAAATACCCAAGATCTCTAATTTTTTGTTCCTTTTCGTTATTGATATATAATATCCTACTTTTGTTAAAAAAAATTTATAATATATATTTTTTTTACTTAATAACTAATACTTAATAAAGACTATAACAATAATATGAAGTAATAAAAAACAATTATTTAATTTTGTAAACAAAAAAACGTTTTTTTAATTGTGCGCTTCGCAGGCGCATGTTTATCTTTTGAGTACTAAAAAATAAGTTTATCTCTCTAGGGTTAAGATTGAATTAAATTTTTATTTTAATTAAAGTTTTTTAAAACTTCCAATGTGAAGTCGAATTTATAATTGGCGACCGTGACAGGACAACCAATATTTTGATAAATACCAGAATATACAAAGTATGGTGAATATTGTGTTTTCGCGCGTTTTAATTAATTTAAAATAAATCGCGGAAATTAAAAATAATAATCCTTCAATAAAGGAGAAAAAATGTAAGTGAAGTAAAGACAGAAAACATATAAATAATCAGAAATCTATAAAGTATGATTTTATGTTTGAATTTTCCATAGTAAAGGGTAAATACTAAAAACTTCTAATCTAAAGTTCAGAAAAATAAAGTATGAACAGATTGTGAAAAAAAACTCTAGTGCTCCGTAGAATAATTCATATACGCAGTACGAAAGAGTGAAATTAAATAAATAAGTATCCTAAAAAAATTAGGAGAAAAAATTGAAAAAAAGTATCTTTGATAAATAAAGAAAAAAAAATAAAAAGTATTCCTTAATAAATTGGAAGAAAAGCTGAAGTGAAAAGTGAAGAAAAAAAAGTTGATTGAAAAAGTGAAACGAATGAAGAAAAATAATAAATCGTGATGTGAAAAAAGTGAATAAAAAATTAAACGAAAGGAAAAAAATTAAAATAGTAAAATATAGCACTATAGAACAATAAGTGAACAATAACTAGAAACAGTGAACATTATTAATTAAAAAAAAAACCAAAAATAAATAGAACATTGGTGATTTATATAAGAATATAATTGACAGTGAAAAAAGACTTGGACTAAACAAAAAAAAATCATCATCATAAAGCAAAAAACTGAAAGAGCAGTAAAGACAAAGATCCCAAGAAAACAGATCATCAAATTATAAGTAATACATTTTATATATTTTTTATTTTTTATATATTTTTTTATATATTGTGTTAAAATAATTTTTTTTTGTGAAACAATTGAACTTTTACCTATATCATATTAAACTGGACGAATTACTTGACCATTTTGGTAAATTAAATCTTAGGTCAAATAAAACATTAATCAAAATGCCTTCTAATACGGAAGAAATTATTGCGAGGTTAGTAGCCGCTAACACTGCATCATTGCAGGCAGAAATCTCTGTATTAAAACTTAATTTACAGACAATTACTAATACCTTATTACTAACTGAATATAACATTCAGAACATAGACAAAGACAATTATTCGATGTCATTGTACATCAAAGGGAAGCCGAAAATATTTTGAGCCCTTACTATTTTCAGAAATAAAATAACAAATAATGCTAATGACGTATTTACCAATCATGGCACCGTATTAAGCTTTGACTCCATAATCTCCCGACTTGACTTTGCATACGCAGATAAAAGACCTCCGTATATCATAGAATAAGAATTAATTGTGCTTCGTCAAGCAAACACTTCTATTATTGACTATTATAATTTGGTCAATCAAAAGTTAACATTATTAATTAACAAAACTATAATGACTTATGGTACAAATACACAGTTAACCAAATAATTAAATGATTCTCGCAGACGAAATGCTCTAAGAGTATTTATAACAGGATTAAATCCTCCCTTGTTCAATATAAAAACTTTTTGGATAGTTTATTTTACGGTTTCTCAAAATGTATTCCAAAAACTGTTAAACGATTTGATTCAAAATTACCTTGGGCAAATCAAAGACTACAAAATATCAAAAATGTTAAAAATAAAGCCTTCAAAATTAAAAAAAAAAAACTAAATCAGAAATACACAGAACTCGTTATTGTCAATTGCGTAGTGAGTATGAATTCTTAAATAAATTTTTGCACAGACAATATATCATGAATATTCAGTCACAAATTTCAAGAGATCCAAAATCCGTTTGGGCTTTAATAAATTCTAAGAAACAAAACTCTGGAATTTTTAACAATATGGAATATAATCATCAAGTATCTAAGGATTTTGAAACGACTTGTGATTTATTTGCAACATTTTTTGAGTGTATACGTGGATCATTCTTGTTAGGTTATGAATATGAAGCACACATACATGTATATAATAAGTATAATCCTGCTATGTACGAATGAAGATCAATAAACGCAATCAGTTATATTCCTCATCTCTAAAAGGCTAGTTGTTTTCACTCAGACAATAATATGGTGTCAGATGTGTTTATTCAAATAAATGCCTAAACAGTTAAGTCGGAATATAAAAGTGACACAAAAGTAGAACTAGACAAAAATTTAATAAGCGCGTCAAAGGAAGAAACAACAATGAATATTGTTCCTCCCCGTGCTGTAAATGTAAAGGAAAATCAGGCGGACAATTGGATGATATTTCGGAAGCAATGGGAAAACTTTGAAATAGCAGCTGACCTAGCAAAAAAACCAGAACCTCAAAGAGTTGCAATTCTTAAAACGTGTATTGGCGAAGAATGTTTTAGAGTTTTATTGCAATTGAAAATTTCTTCAGAGGTCGATAAGACGACTGCGGGAATTTTGGATGCATTGGAAAATCATTTTAAGCCGAAAGTGAATATCAGGTATGAAAGGTTTGTATTTAATACTACAAAGCAAACTGAAAATGAAGGTGTAGATACCTACGTTTGTCGTCTGCGCGAGCTCATTAAAAGTTGCTCATATCCTGCCGAGCATGAGGAAGATTTTATTTGCGACAGATTAATACCAGGTGTCATAAATACCGAAATGCAAAAAAAACTTCTTATGGAAAACGATTTAACACTCAAATCAGCAATAAATATTTGCCGTTTGATAGAGCAACCAACAGTAAGAATGAAAGCTCTTACTCATGAAGACAAGAACAATACATTTGAAGCAAATCAAATAACATCGAATAAAGCACCAAAACATCAATTCAGCAATGCAAAAAATTATAATAATCAACACACTAAGAAAACATATAATCAAATACAAACATATACTCAAATACAAGATAATAAGAATAGTTGCGAATACTGTGGAGCTCTTCATGCTAAGGGAAAATGCCCAGCATACGGAGCAATATGTAAAAAATGCGGCAGAATGAATCACTTTAGTTATGTTTGTAGGAGTCGAAGTACATTATATGTAAAAAAAAGACAAATGAAAAATCAAAATAGAATAAACGAGATTAACAACGCAGCAACAAGTGAAGAAGAAACAGATGGTGATGACATTTTCCTTGTCACTTGCATTGAATCATCTAATAAGAATGCGAAAGATTAACATTATATCCAACAAAAATAAAATTCACACAATTGATTGTATAATTGACACTGGTGCGTCCTGCAACATTATTAATATGCAACATTATTAATATGCAAATTTTAAAGCAAATAACCACTAATTCTATGAAAATAAACAGGACGAATAAGAAACTAAAAAGTTATAGTGGACATTCAATTATTCCAATTGGTGGAGTGAATTTAGTATGTGAGTCTAATGGAAAAACTGTATCTATAGAGTTTCAAGTAATTAATGAAAAATTTAAGACTATAATCGGTGCCCGTAGTTCGCAAGATTTAGATATTATACGCGTTAACCATATTAAAGACACACAGATAAAACAAACTACGAATTTAATTCTAATAAAATATGCAGATGTATTTAAAGGAGAAGGTATTTTGCCAGTGCCTTTAAAATTGGAAATCGATCCAAGTGTATGCCCATCACATCAACAACCTAGAAGAATCCCAGTTGCCTTGCGGTCGGAGTTACAGAATAAACTTGAAGACTTGGAAAGAAAAGGCATAATAAGTAAGGTTGAACACCACACGCCGTGGATAAGTAATCTTTTATTGGTAAAAAAGAATGATAACATAAGTGAATTAATAATTGAAGTATTAAGTAGAAATTATTTTTCCTTCAATTTTAAATAATAATTTAACCGAGAAAAAGAAATGAAATAAGAATTAAGTACGATTAAAATTGAAGCAATTATTTAAATAAACTATCTTTTCTTCTCAAATTTTTTTTTTTTTAATAATCATCATTTTCTACGCAATAATAAGGAAATTATTCAAAATTTAAAAGTGAATTTATAATCATTCAATTGAGACTTGTTTTTAATTTTCTAAGTATAGCCAAAGAACATAAATATTAAATTAGATTCATTTAAATTTTTTTTTGGCAAATTTTAAATTTTCTTTAACAATTTTTAATTAAATTTTCCAAAATTCCCAAGTTCGAAAAAAATCAGAAATCCAAAAAAAGAACCATGACTGAAGCATCAGGTTCTAATAATAATATCAACCTACATAATATCCAACTTCCGAACTTTAACTTACCCCATCCTAATCCAAACACACCCACTTTAAACCAAAGTGCAGTTATAGCCACGCCTGAATTTGAAACACTTGTAACTAGTATTGTCACAAGAGTTTGCAATGATCAGTGCAAAAATATAGTACAGGCAATAATAAATCCCCATGCCAATTTTTATAAAGGCATAGAACAGAGAATTGATGTACAATTCTCCGGCAATCTAAATGAGCTTGATAAAGTACCTGATGTGGTGCGAACGCTCAGGGAATTCTCAGGAAACCCTGGCGAATACAGCTCATGGCGAAAGAGCGTTGAAAGAATCCTTAATATTTATAACCATCTTAAAGGCACACCAAAATATTTTGGTATCCTTAATACTATAAGGAACAAAATTGTAGGCAACGCCGATGCGGTTTTAGAATCATACAACACGCCTCTAAATTGGGAGTGCATTTCAAAATGCCTCACCACCCACTACGCTGATAAACGGGATCTAGGTACCCTAGAGCACCAAATGACAACTCTTACACAGAGTAACAGTAGCGTTGAGCAATACTATCAAATGGTTTATCAACATTTGACATTGATTTTGAACAAGATCTATAGTATGAACATCTCTGCGGATGCTATGCATTTATTAACAGAAACCTACAGAGACAAGGCTCTTGATACAATTGTAAGAGGCCTTAGAGGTGATCTACCTAGACTATTAGGTATACGAGAACCTGCAGACCTGCCTCAAGCTTTGTATTTGTGTCAAAAACTAGAAAACCAAAATTACCGCTCACAGCATGCAAATATCCCTAACAAAAAACCAACTTTTGAAGTGCAACCTCGTAGACCAGCACACATTCCTCAACACCACCAACAATTTTATCCACATTTAGAACATTTACCTCAACCACTTCCACAGCGTTCCCAGTATCCCCAATATTCTCAATACCCTCAACGATTCCAACAACGTCCACAATATTTTCAACAAAATCCCTTCATACAACAGAGACAGTATGTTCCACCTCGACCAACTGCACCAAAACCTTTACCTAGACCAGAGCCAATGGAAATCGATCAAAGTTTACGTTCAAGAGGAGTAAATTATATTAACAGGCCAAAACCTCATAACCCGTTATATGGTAAAAGACCAAATGAACAGTATAATTCACCCCCATCCATGCAAGTACACCCACCCAAAGTCCAAATAAAATTCCACGTGTCAACGACACCAACTATTCAGCATCCTTATCATGAAACAAATACCAACCAAAGTTTAACACAAGCTAATAAACAGGTTACTACTATTTCAAATAATACCGAACAATATGACTACCCTTACCAATCTGACATAAACGTTTACAATTTTCTAGTCAATTCTATGAGCACAGTACATGTTGGAGATGAAACATTAGACGAATACATCGAAAATCAGAACAACCACGATGAAGAATTAAACGACTACGCAGATATACATTTTTTAGGCTAACAAGCTCGTCCTTACCATACTTCGAATGTAAGACGAGCGACGGTAAGATTTTAAAATTCTTAGTCGATACAGGCTCAAACAAAAACTATATCAAAGCAAGCTTAGTAAAAAATCCAACTCCGAATAACCAAAATTTTTACGCGAATTCAGTTGGCGGTAAAGTCGAAATAAGCCATCATACTATGATAAATCTTTTTGGTGTTAATACCGTTCAAATACAATTCTTTATTTTACCGACACTTAAATCCTTTCACGGAATTCTAGGTAACGACAGTCTCAAGGACTTGTCAGCCGTCATCTTTACGAAAGAAAGTTATATGCTTATTAAAAATAAACTTAAAATTCGACTCAAACAACAAATTTCAGAATCTATAAACTCAGTCACCATCAGGGATAGCCACATGTCAAACAGACAAAAAACCGAACTGTATAAACTTATAGATAAATACCCTAATTTATTTGTCGAACCAGACGAAAGATTAACATTCACTACAACAGTGAAAGGAAGAATTAGAACACTAAATGACAATCCGGTCTACACAAGATCTTATCCTTACCCTATGTCTTTGAAAGATGAAGTCGAAAAGCAAATAAACCAACTTCTAAAAGATGGTATCATTAGACCTTGACGGTCCCCTTACAATGCACCAATATGGGTCGTACCCAAAAAAGTTGATGCATCTGGTGAAAAGAAATTCCGACTAGTATTCGACTATCGGAAACTTAACGCAGTTACAATACCCGATCGCTACCCGATCCCCGAAATAAATGAAGTCTTATCACAACTCGGACAAAACAATTTTTTTTCGGTCCTCGATCTTAAAAGTGGTTTTCACCAAATCAAACTTCACGATGACGACATTGAAAAAACGGCTTTCTCCGTCAGTAATGGAAAGTACGAATTCGTTCGACTTCCATTTGGACTAAAAAATGCTCCGTCTATTTTCCAACGGGCACTAGACGACATTCTGCGAGAACACATAGGCAGAATATGTTTTGTTTATATAGGCGACATAGTTGTCTTTAGCAAAGACGAAGAATCCCACTTCAAAAATCTATCCACAATTTTTAGAACTCTTCAAGATGCAAATCTTAAAGTTCAGATGGATAAATGTGAATTCCTAAAAGATAATGTAGAATTCCTAGGATTCATTATATCTTCAGAGGGAATCAAGATAAACCCAAGTAAATTAGAAGCATTAGCCCAGTTCCCATGTCCAAAGACACTCAAAGACCTAAGATCCTTTTTAGGCCTATCAGGGTTTTATCGACGATTCATTAAGGACTATGCTAAATTAGCAAAACCCCTGACAGTCCTTCTCAGAGGGGAAGATGGACGATTGTCCAAACAGTCCTCTAGTAAAAAATTTATAAATTTGGATAACGAAGCCCTTGAAGCTTTTCAAAAAATAAAAAACTCTCTCATCTCCGAAGATGTTATTCTCAAATTTCCAGACTTCAAAAAAGAATTCAAGCTTACAACAGACGCGACCAACTACGCGAAAGGCGCAGTTCTAGAACAAGACGGTAAACCAATAACGTTTATCTCACGAACTCTTTCAAAAGCAGAAGAAAGATACGCAACCAACGAAAAAGAGATGCTGGCCATCATATGGTCACTCAATACTCTTATAAATTATCTTTACGGTCCATCAATTGTAAAAATTTTTACCCACCATCAACCATTGACTTACGCGTTAAGCAATAAAAATAACAACAACAAACTAAAACGTTGGAAAGCTATACTCGAAGAGTATAACTATGAGATAAAATATAAGCCCGGTAAAACAAACGTTGTTGCTGATGCACTATCAAGACCACCAACGAATAGCAATGTCAATTCATTAACGCTCACACAGCATAGTGACGAAAGTTCAGGACAAAATAATATTCCCTACTTATCATAGACACACTATAATAGAACCAGAATTTTATAATGAAAAAAATTATTGACATTCTTAAACGTTACTTGAACCCATCTGTCATCAATGGCTTACAGACAAATGAAAGAATCCAAGAAATTTATCCCATCCATTTTAAACAGTACAAAATTAGATTTGCAAGAAAAACAGTTATAGACGTATTTGACCCAGAACAACAGGTAAACGAAATAATTAAAGAACACAACCGTGCACACAGGAACAGTAAAGAAAATAAATTACAAATTCTAACAAAATTTTATTTTCCTCAAATGCGAAATAAAGTAGACAAAATAGCAAAAGACTGCAAAATATGTAAGGAACACAAATATGACAGACACCCTAGTAAACCTGTAATCCAAGAAACCCCTATACCCACATATCCTGGACAGATATTGCACATAGATATCTATTTTACAAACAAGAGAATCATATTAACAGCCATAGATAAATTTTCAAAATATGATTTAGTAAAAATCCTAAAATCAAGATCTGCTGAGGACATAAAACAGCCGTTAAGAGAATTAATACTCTCATTTGGCGTCCCAGATACTATAGTCGTAGACAACGAAAAATCCTTGAATTCCAACTCTGTTCTTTTCATGGTTCAGAATTTTTTTCAATATAAATGTATTTAAAACACCCCCATACACGAGTACTGCAAATGGACAAATAGAACGTTTTCATTCAACACTATCTGAACTGATACGTTGTCTAAAATCTCAAAACCCAAATTATACATTCCCAGAACTCCTTGACAAATCCATCCTCGAGTATAACAACTCTATCCACTCAACAACGAATAAAAAACCAAAAGACATTTTCTTTGCAAGAGAACTTTCCAATAACCCTGAACAACTTGAAAGAGAAAGAGAAAAAACCTCACACAGAATTAAAGAAAAACAAGAAGCAGACTTAGAATACCATAATAGAAAAAAACACCCTGTCAAAGACTTTTCCGTCGGAGAAGTTATTTACGTTAGTGTAAACAAAAGATTAGGAAACAAATTATCACCCAAATACAGAAAAGAAATAGTGAAAGAAAATAAAAACTCAACCGTCATTACCAATTCAGGAAAAACCATACACAAAAGTTTAATTAAAAATTAATTTCCTCTTTTCCCCCTTAGGTTGTAGGTACCCCTTAGTACCACATATGCAAACATTCAAATATTGGACTATACAAATTCCCAATTAATAAAAATAAATTCCGGAACTGCAAGAATACAAAACGGTTACTTTAAAATCATACATGTAATCGATACTGAAATATACGAATCCCTGGTCACACAACTTGAAACATCTATCTCCTCCAACATCAAACCCCATCACCCTCTATATCTCATCCTTAATTATGAAATACAAACACTGAAAAATAATTTAAAAAGATTAAAAATTAATTTTAGATCTAGAAGATCACTAGACTTTATAGGCACCGTGTGGAAATGGATCGCTGGAAATCCAGACCACGGTGACTATGAAATATTAACGAATAAGATGAATAATGTTAACAAACAACAACAACCAAGTTGTAATCAATAGAGTTACTTTTGAAAAAAATTAATGAAATATCGAATATTACAAATAATATAATTAAAACTTATAAAGAAAATAATGAAAACGATAATGTTATGAAAATTAAATATAAACTAGAATTAATTAAGGAAGAAATTATAAACATAGCCTATGCAATACATTGGGCAAAGGCGAATATTATAAACTCTTATATTTTAAGTAATAACGAAATAAACATAACAGAAACAATAATAAAGAATGAAAATATTCCATATATAAATATCGATGTAGCGCTTGAGTTCGGAAATGTAAAAATAGCATCTAACAATAAAAATATAATATATATTGTATCATTACCTACGATCGAAAGTAATTCTTGTAGTGTTTTTATATTAAGATCAATTAAAAAGAACAATGTTATTAATAAAATTCCTTATGAGAAAATATTAGAATGTAATGGATAAATTTATGGAATTATAAAAGATTGTAAGAAATATAATGATTTCTAATATGTAACAAAGATAGCATAATTGACATAAGTACTTCTACATGCCTACCCAACTTATTAAAGAGCATGAAACCCACTTGTGTGAAAATCAACAACGATCATATACCATCAACAGAAGAAATATCACCAGGAATATTGCTCCTCAACCAATTCAATGGACCTGTAGTTATCAACAATGAAACAATAAATCTGCAAGGAACTTACATCATCCGTCATTCAAACTCTTCGATTCAAATAGATAACAGAGAAATTATTAACAACGAAATAATAATCTATCATCCTATGCCAGCAATTCTCCAACAAACATCTGTCCTAGAAGGCAACGAAGAATTCCTATCTCTTGAAAGACTAAAACATCTCTGTACGCAAATAGAACAACAAAAATAGAGCTTTTGGAAAAAGAAAACATAATCCACCGAACAACCAGCTCGCTAATAGGAGTTTGCATTACATTAGCAATTATAATATTTGCCTGCAAAATCTTTGGCAAAATTAAGAACATCATCTTCGTCAAAGGAGAAGAAACATCATCAAATCCAATACAAGATGAAAAAACAAATCCAACAGTAATAGGAATTGAAGATATTCCCAAACATCTGAGGTCATCGAACGAGGACGTCCGAAATTAAGGGTGGAGGAGTTAACACACAAAAAGCCAACAAAAAGTCAACACACGACATCCGCCAAATTGCTGACAATTGCTGTCGTTGCAATTGCATTCCAAGCAGAACCAGGTGAACGATCGTGGGAAGCGAAAAGTGATGACACCATGTCTACGGTGGCAGTAGAAATATTCTAAGCTTAGGTGTAGTTAATTTTTAAGTTATTATTCCCAATCAGTTGTTAAGTGAATTTGAATAAAGTAAGAACATATTTTGAAGAAAATAAGTTTTTTTTTTATGAAACGAAAACAATAAATAAATAAATTTACACAATATGGAATTCCCATTGCATTCGTTTAAAAACTCAAGTAGTCAAGTGCCCATGCGACTAATAATATAATTATGACTCGATAGCGCCTCTATTCAATGACAATGGATACATAGTTATTAAAATCCAAAGTCAAGGGCAAGCGGCACTGCACATAGAGTGAGTGTAGTAAAAATCGTATGTTATGGTTGTGTCAAGGCGTAGGTACACTAAACTGTATCTAGAACGCTTGACCAATATCATAGTCGATGAAAGACGGAGGTACATTGTACTATATTGCGGGCGATGCAAGAGTGGCATTCTTCGTGACGAAATAACTAAAATGATGATTGGTGCGTTGCTTGGGAAAAGTGTTAAACTGAACTTTTCCCTTATGAGCTTGGGTATGCGTGGTGGGGATGGATTTAGTTGGATTTGAGGGTATAAATACTGTCCCTCAATCATCGAAGAGTCAGAGTTAATTTGAGTGTTAATCTGAGAAATTGAAAAGTAGAGGTCGCAGCCTAGCATCGAGAAAGCGGCCTTTTACTGAAATAATTATAAAACATTACTCTAAAGGTCGCAGCCTAGCATCAAGACAGCGGGCCTAATAAATACTAAATTATTAAAGAAAAACTAAATCTTCTCTTTTATTTAACTCTCCGATACCCGCTCTTCCCTAATCCATTAGGAAGCACGGCGCGGTCTCGTAACACATGTAAAACAATTTTAATCAAGGCCGTAAAAAAAGGCAAAACTATTCTTAAAATGTGAACGTAATTTAATCCCGCGCCACGAAATCCCGCGTAATTAAATCCTGCGGATTTAAATTGAATTTTTTGGAATTACACACGTACGGATATATATTGAGATTGTTCACTACTATTAGACGGGATTTCCAATACTTTTTGGAAAATACTATTTGGTACTTTTGAAAAATAAACATATATTTTAAGTATTAGAAAAATATTTTTTTTTTTAAGTTTTGGAAAAAACTTTTTTTACCAACCTTTTTTTTCGATTTCTTTTAAATAATAATATCTCTTTGAAGAAAATCTTAAGTTCTGAAAAGAACTTTTTATGAAAAGGTGCCCTAGACCTCCATCTAGGGCAAAAAATCGGCCAATTGGCCTGCTCAAGTACTTTTATTAGACGACGAATTTTTTGTACAGAGGGAATGAAATTCCTCGTCGAATACAGAAGTATTTAAGCAAAAGTAATTGTGCCGTGTTTTTGTTTGCGAATGAAAAGAACTTTTTAAAAAAAGTTGCTATGGAATCAACTGATTATTTGTATGAAATTAAAATGTATTTTTTTGAAAATTTTAATTTTTTTTTTTGAAATATTTTTTCATGTAGCCAAAAGCGTTCAGAGAACATTTCCGGATAATTGCCGCATATTACTTTGAACGTTTTTTTATGAATTAAATTTTTTTTTCTTACATTTCTTAAGATAATAGGTGATAACAAAATTATGTAGAAGTTTTGATAATTTCTGAATTTTGTGGCTCAAAAGAATATTAAGACCATAATGAATAAACAAATATATATCAATTTAGCGTATATTGTAGTAATTAAATTAATTATTTACACGAATTGTTTGAAGACAGATATATGACTCAATATCTGCTTTTTTTATAGGTCGTTGTTGTTAATTCTCAGCTTGTTGACTTAAGCAATATAATTATTAAATCCAATTTCAAAAAAGTGAAAAATTGTTTTTAAGATCATTGCCTTGCAAAAATTGTTATCAAAGTGGTTAAAAAGTGATTCATAAATAAATACACAATGGATATTGCACAGGTAAGCATTTTATAAAAAAAAAAAAATTTGTTTTGCGTGTGAAGTGTGCCCTTCCGGTGAAATAAAGTGTCCATGTTCAGAAGACATAGTCGACTTGAATGCCAGTCAAGTCTCTGGGTTCTGATCGCAGGTTTCCAAATAAAGTCCTTGTTTTGTATGTGTTTTAGCTTAAAATGATATCATTAAAAGTGTGTTGAATGTTAATTTTACAAAACAAAACGAAATTATTCACCGCAATTGTTACTTCAGTTGTTATAGTCTTTCCTCTAAATAACTTTTTTTCTTTCTTTTTTAAGATTCTAACTTCCAACAAAGGTGGCCGAAAATTGGAAAAAAAATGGTTATATCTACCATTTGGAAAGAATTATTGAAGAAAAAACTATCTGGTGCTGCGCGGATAGGAAGAAGTTGAGGTGCATTGCACGGTGCCACACCCTGGAGCTGGAAAATAGGGTGGTAGTGCAAAAATATGTCAACGAGCATAGCCACCCTCCTCTGGCATTCCAAAAAGAAATTGCAAAGGCAAATTTCAATGTGAAATGCAAAGCCAAAGATGTCCTTCCCCCCAGCACAATCATAAGGGATTGCATTGTGAGAGTGGAACCGGTGTGCCGTGCGAGACTGCCATCTAAAGCTGCCCATAAGATGATGATACATCGGGTGCGAGCCAGCTTCATGAAGGAGCCCGAAAGCTTGGAGGAAATATGTATTCCCCAACACCTCCAGTTCATCGACGGAGAGTTGTTCGTGTTATCCGAAGACGTATATTCGGGCGGGAAAAACATTTTGTTGGCCACTCGAAGCACTGTTCAACTGCTTTCGGAAGCCAAGTGTTGGCTGGTTGATGGCACTATCGCGGTGGTACCTGCAATCATGGGACAGCTGTTTTCTGTCCATGGCTACCTAGAAGGTACAGTTGTCCCTCTTGTTTATTGCTTGATGAGCCGCAAGTCGACAGAGGCATATAATGAATTCTGGTTGCAACTTCTCAAATTTGCATGCGAGAATAACATTCATTTGAGGCCAGATGCCATAGTATGCGACTTTGAGCAGGCAATCAGGAAAACAGCGGCAGATTTCTTCCGACAAGCGAACCTACATGGGTGCCTTTTCCATTTTGGTCAAATAATTTGGCGAAAAGTTCAAAGCCTTGGACTGGCTACCAAATATGGGCAGGAGGAAGGCTTCGGAATGGAAGTGCGCATGCTGAAAGCACTGGCTTTTGTGCCAGCGCAAGAAGTGGGCAGCTATTTTGAGGCACTCTATTCTTCGCTTCAACAAGTTGAGACTAAACAGCTGGCGAAATGGTTTAAGAAAAACTATGTTGGTACCGCATTATCACCACCGCGGTACAAGCCAGAATTTTGGACCACTGGAGCCTCATCAAGCGAAACCCACTTCCCGAGGACACAAAACAATGTGGAGGCATGGCACAGGCGCCTAAGAGTTGTGGTAGGCCACACACATGTTGGCCTATATAAGCTAGTAGGAGACCTGGCAAAGGAGTCTATTGTGGCTAAGTTGGCTATCGAAAAACTTCGGCGAGGAGAGGAGCTCCCTACAACTAGGGCAATGCGTGACAACAAGGAGCTGCTAAAGGTGTTGACACAGAGGGAAACACTTCCACCATTGCGATTCCTGTCAAATGTTGCAGGACATTGCCCAATATAAGCGGTATGATTACCAAATACCTTGACCTATCCCAATCCGTCCTTTTCAGGACGACCAAACAATCACAGAGATATAAAATGATTTCTAGTTCTAACTAACTCGGATGCTTAGTTAGCCGCAAATCGAATTTCAAAAAAATATGTCGGTTTTAAAATCTGATCGGTGAACACTCATGTACTTTCTTTAAGTCCAAAAAAATGTTTAATTCCAAAAAGCTTTGCATACACCCAAAATGAACCCACCCCAAATATTATAATTGGCCCAGGCAGGGGGGTTGCAGGGGGGCAGGATGCCCCCTTACGCGTTGTACTTTTTGCAGAAAAACGTTTATTTCGAGCTTAAAGAGAAAAAAGTGTCAATTTTCAAGCCTCAAGGACGCTTAGTTTGGCTGCAAATCGAGTTTAAAGATTAGCTGATTGAAAGCTGACACTCCATAGATCACTGATATGCAATTTTCAAGTCGCTAGGACAAGCCGTTTAACTGTAAACGTAGTTCAGAGTGTGCAAACTTTCATGCATCTAGGACGCTTAGTTTGCCCGCAAATTGACTTTAAAGATAAACATTTTTTTCGAAATAAATTTAAAGTTTTAAAAAGAACTTTTAAGAAAAGTTTTTTTATAAGAAAAGTTGCCCTAGACCTCCGTCTAGGGCAAAAAAATCGCCTAATTGACCTGCTTAAGTACTTTTATTAGACGACGAATTTTTTTTACAGAAACAATAAAATTCTTCGTCCAATAAAACAATTTTGGGCAAAAGTAAAAAAAGAAATTGCAGCAGTGGACACAAACCGCTAACCTACTACCCACACCAACCATCGCCCACACAAACCAGCGCCAAAAACCTAACCACCCCCAACAAACCCCTCGCCAACCACCCCAAAACCCCTCGCCTACCACCCCACAACCGCCCACACACCCACCTCCACCCACAAACCATCCATCCTCAACCAGCCATTTGAAATCCATTCATATCTCTTAATGAGGTCTTGCCTCTACCGAGTTCTAAAAAGAACTGAAGAATTTCCGGAATCAATCCTCATTTTATACTTTTTTTTCCTTCGTTCTCCGTGCTTCTCACCTTTAGATGGAAGTTATATCATACATTTCCACAGCACATCACTCATAATCCAGAATCAAGTTTATAAATCAACTGAAATGTTTGCCTACAAACCTTTACCGGCTGTCCTTACCTGCTGCTATTAGAAAAAATACTGAAGAGTTATTATCTCTACAAATGATAAAAGAATTTCATGCCAAAAACTCAAAGTATATCGATCTTTTGGAAACCCGTAACAAATACAACGGTATAGCCATTATTACAATCTCAATCCTTTTCATCGCATTAGCAATATTTTACCTTTTAAAACTAAAAAGGAATATTAAATCAACAATATCAAAAACAAACAACAACAAATTGCAATAACAATGATTGACGTTTCTGCCGCAGAAGAATCAGCACAGGGAAACCCTACACCAACACCTAGAATAATAGGGATGGAAGACATTCCTCAATACGTCCAAGCAACAGCATCGAACGTTGGCGTTCGATTTTAAAAGGCGGAGGAGGCGGAATATAAGTTGATAAGTTGACATCATAAATGTGATTCTAGCACAAACACTTCACACAGAATCGCTTACATCGCATCTAGAAGGTTATAACTCATAACAATGCAAATTCCATCACGTAGCGAGACTGCAACCGGATAGCACCTGTGGGAACAGCAGCCGGATGCACTTGGTTGACGCGACAAGTCGATTGGGTTATTTAATTTTAAGTTAGTTCTAATTCTGATTTGTAACAAAGAGGTTCTGCGCTCAAAAGACTTTTTTAAAAATACAATAAATATAATAAAAATTTTATTTATATGCGGTTAGATAGCAGCTGCACAGCAGATACTTCTATCAGCACAAGCAAGCCGCATTGCTACCTTCTAGTGCACAACCACTTCGTCACTTACTCGGATGTGGCGACGATAGATACTTTTCTGTGTGCCAGATACACAGCTACACACACCCCATGGTATATTGGTATCGTCATTGAGTGGGCGATCGATGGAAAAGTAGTCTGGATGTGAATGGACATCACCTTGAGTAGTCAGCAGTTTGGGCAATGGACTATGGACATTTGGAAGTATTTATGTTGGATAAATACTGCGACGATTGGGACTATGGACTAAAGTTCTTGGAAGAATAATAAACAACGATATCGCTCCCACGGATTGTTGCTATTGTTGCTGGTGTGGGCATATTCTTCCTGGTGTGCCGTTGGATTTCAAAGGCTTGGCATGGTATCAAGTGTTGGACAGTTTGCACTTGTGGGGGGTTTGGTGACTCCGCATTTTTGGGACTTGGATCGTTGGCTGGTGGAGATCGACTTTGGATTTGGTGATGAGTTGTTTTTTGAAGTTAGAAGCGAGCAGTTAGAAGTGAGATTTGGGTTTTAGTTGTCGTCGCGAGCAATTGGTATTTAGAGAACTTTGTATTTTACTGTCAATAAATAAAGATTATTGAAACTTGTGTGTTCGGCATAATGCCCTTTGTTAAATCTTTTTTGTTTCAGAACAACCCCACTGATTTTGGAAGAATAAATCCCCGACAATAAGAAAAAATCACAATTGTCTCTGTTTTTCCGATACGTTGATGAAAATAGTTTGACAATCGGACATAAATATTAATAAAATTGAAAAAAAAAACAGGGGTGAGAAATTAGTGGCCCAGACATACTATCGTGCCACGGTTATATCCGGTGAGCCTAATGGTACTAAAGCTCAAGTAAGAAATGAATCTGGTCATGCAATATTTGTACATTGCAATGTCCGTGTTCTTAATTTAGTTCTTTCTCAATCCGTAAAATTTCTTCGGTAGGTTTTGTTTTAGTTTATCCGGTTTGTATGCTTTCTTTTCGCAGTGCGCCAAAGAACTCATTTTTTAGACCAAGTAGTCAATGGAATTACTCCCGTAAATGTTAAAAATTGATGACCCAGATACTTGGGGGGCTGAAAGAATCCAAGCTAGAAGTTTTTTTCAGTTTTTGAATTCTTTTAATACAGTTTTCACGCTCAATACTTTTAACGATGTCTTAAAAAAAAACAAAATATTCGACATCAATTTTTGTTGTGAACAAATTGACAGCGTTAGTTTCAACATATTTTTGGAGAATCCAAAAATGCTATTGATCCTGTTCCAAAACGAGGCGAAAGCCTAGAAAATTTTGAAGTGCGATATCGCCAATTATTTTTCGAGATAATCGGCACATTATCTCTTTAAATGTATACGCGGTTCGAGTCGTTGCAGAAACTTAAGTTCCTAGCTTTACTGTCTACCAACAACTTTGTTCAGTTTGAGCAAAAATTTCCAAGTGAAGCTTTTGAATGCCTAAAGTTTTCATATGGTGCATTCTTTGATTTTTTTTAAAGCTGAAGAATGAACTAACTGTTTTTTTTAAGGGCTCACAGTTTAAAAATACCTTCGTTAAAGACATTTCAAAAACGCTGGATGCTCTTGAACTAAAAAGACACTTTTCGGAAATTTTTAAATTAAGTGCACTTATTTAAATAATACCCACATCGAGTAGCGTTAAATCGTATGCTAGGAATAAAATGCTGGGGCATAGATTTTAGGAACTTGCAATTATCTCCATAGAAAAATCATTTCTAAAGGAAATTAAAGTAAGAAACAGTTTCTATGATTGAGTTTTGCAAGTTTTTTATTCAAGTGATTTCATGAGTAAGCTTGTTGGTATTTGATCGTTATATAACTAGTGACTCTTTCTGTCCGATTCAACATAAATTAGCGACCTTTCACACGATGGTCCATCGACTTTGCAAGCTTCCTTTATCGATCGAAAATTATTCAAAGGAATATAAACATCTAAAGGAAATCGCAACCATAAACGGCTACAACGAATCTTTAGTGGATAAGCTAATCATAAAACACACCAACAAAATTAAAAAATCCAATTTATCAACTTTATTTACACAACACAGACGACGAAACGACAACAACAACTCAGAACGAGCAAGTATGACTTTCTTTCCAACAATTACTAATAGGTTAAAGTCCAAATTCAAAAAGAAAAACATTGAATGCGTTTTTTCTAGTGATGGGAAAATAAAGAACATGCTTGGTACAACGAAAGACAGAACCAAAACAAATGATAAATCGGGAATTTACGAGGTTAAATGTGGAAACTGTGAAGCTAGGTACATCGGTCAAACGAAGAGGAGCATCGAAGTACGTCTCAAAGAACATTCTAGCCACATACAATTCAATCGCCCTGAAAAATCCTCCGTGGCCTCGCACGCCCTCACCAACAATCATTTCAATGTTAAGTTCGAAGACGTAAAGCTTCTTAAACACGTCACAAACCGCAGACGACTTGATGCGTATGAAAGCTTACACATACACATCAACAACAACTTGATGAACAGTGACGACGGGAATATAATTTCACCGCTCTTCAACTTAATATAACCCTCTCTCTCACTCTTTAACTTTCTTTGATTTGTTAATTTTGTAAAGCTATTTTGTTTACATTTTTTTTTATTCTATTTGTCTTATGTAATTTTGTTGTAATTCAAATACCAATTAGTGTATTGCTGAAGATGAGTCACATCAGACTCGAAATGCATTCATTTTAAATAAAAAGTTAAATAATAATTTTAAATTAAAAAACGTTTTTTATTTCGTTTTTTCTTTTTAACTTACTTTTTTAAAAAATTTTTGTGGTCAATAAGGTTCTTTTCTTTCTCTATATTTAATTTGATCGTTGTATATCACGTCGTCGTGGTGATCCTGGATCGTAACTGAGAATAGACAAAATTTGAAGGAACAGTTAGTGAAGGCTTTGCTTGAAGCACCACGGCACTGAGTAAGAGCTTGCCAAATGGCAAAAAAGGTGTGGTGAATAGCAATTAATTGGATTCAGAGGAAATCAATACTATTGTATATGCTAATCCATCCAATGTCCATATACCAACATTTTTCGCATTTACACAACAACAGCTCAGTTTGTTTTTATTTTATGCTCACAGCTTTTCTGAATGCATTAAATTCACATTATTTTCTCACAGTAGTAAGCAGTTTTTTGCATTCCAGGTGCAGAGTGTACCTTGCCAAAATAATAAAAATAATAATATAATACATAACTTCGAACTATATAACTCCAATTACAAAGGTACAACAATCTTTTGTGTTACAGTTCACGGTCTGGTCAGGGTTTATGTAACCTGTCCAGCCAAGTTGGTTTAAAACAGTTCTACTCAAGCATTGGTGACCCTGACGTGATACACACAACCATCTGATAAAATTTGTGAAACCTAACCAGTACTTTGACATTGGTATAAGCATTGTCGAATCTAAGCCAGAGATCCAAGTATCCAGAGTTCCAGGTATCCAGTGTTCGGGCGTTCCAGAGTAGTACCAATCTTCACATACTTTGACATTGGTATAAGCATTATGAAGTATAGGCGTCCAGAATACATCAGTATTCAGAAACAACTCATTATTACTGAAATGGATGAATTGCAAGTATTCACTATTGTTGCTAAGCAGCAGGCAATAACCGACGAACTACTGCGGCTTAAAACCAACATTAATAAAGACAGCCCTGGCCGTAAAACAATAGAATATAAGGCTAAAGCAAGCAGTAGAAGGTCTTTGGTTGGATTTCTCAAACAACCATGACCAGATAAGAGCATATGTAAAACCAGATACGCCTTATGTGCAAAATAGCACCTATGACAAGGTAAAAAGGGCATACATTGATATCAAACAAATTCTAGAATCAAATGTACCTATAGATGCAAGCCCTAATAAGTAAACTGGTGGAGCCGATAGTTCAACAAAGCAAGCAAACTGTAAAACGGATAATAGCAAAGACCTACCTGTAGATATTCCCTCAATATCGGTAGAATTATACGAAGACAAAAAAACAGTCGCACAATCTCTACAACGGTTGCTTTCCAGTCTCAAAACTACAGAGATTTGGAGTTCTACCTTTTGTACAGTAAAATTAAATACGCTACAAAATTACAGGACGGATCTAGAAGAAATGCATCACATGATAAACGAGATGTCTGAAAGCCCAGTCTGGATACAACATAAATGAATTTTACAAATTAGAAGATGTCTCACAATTTATCATTTCATTGACAACCAAGCTGGAAGAAATCATCAGGCAAAACTCACCAGTCATGACTTCTGCTTCAGTAAGTAGTCCTAGGCAAACTTTAAAACTGCCAAAGATAACCCTACCCAAGTTCGACGGAAACTACATTAAATAGAAGCAATACAGTGATCTGTTCAGTGAACTTGTTGATAAACAAGACATAGATAACTGTCAGAAGCTGTTCTACTTTAAGATGAAGATCTTATATAAGACACTTTACAACATCAGATAGCAACTATAGTGCAGCATGGCAAGACCGGTATGATAATCCCGTCTCCTTGTAACTGTGCATGTTCAACGATTGTTGATGCAACCTGTGATCCAAAATGAAAGCTCGAATATCATGTGTTCGCTGATGCATCTGAAAAAGTGCGTTCCATAACCGAGTCGCAAAAATAAAGAACTGCCGCTCAGAGGTTAAGCAAGTAAATCGAGATATTAGAAGATGTGGTGCCCTAGTTGATGAAGACATATGCAATCTGTTATAAATATAGCACGGTTGATGAGATTGCATTATCCTAAACAGCAAGATTAATGTCCTATAGCGAACGAGATTATCGAATGTGAGATTATATATTGCTTTTGAAAATAAAGATATTCTATCATACCTTCTTAAGCCAAAGATATATCTAGCAATGCTATTATATGCAACGTGTAACTTTCTTCTGCTAATGGAGTCAAATTTCCGTATATTTCACATCCGTAAATCAGTATAGGAATAATTAACGTTTTGGAGAGCATTATTCTAGTTTTAAGTGGAGTAAAGTATTGGGTGGCCCATAAAGTACGAAGCACTCCATATACCTTACCTACAGTTCTATTGATATCTGTGTCCCAAGTTAACTTCCGATTAAATATCATTCCTAGGTTTTTCACGGTTTCTACATACTCTATAGGAAGACCATCAAGAAGGATTTGTGGAAAGTATGACAAGTCTATCGGTTTCTTGGAAATGATAATACATTTAGATTTGCTTGGATTTAAGAACAAGCCATTTTTCTTACCGAAAGATGAGATACTTTGTAATTCTTCGTTCAAGACTGAGGCAGAATCTTCTATCAATCCTAGAGGGCAGCTTTTATATAATTGAACGTCATCAGCGTACATTTGTATTTTAGTTTGTGAAATGATTTGAGGCAGTTCATTTATGTATATGGAGAACAAAAGGGGACAAAGAATCGATCCCTGGGGTACACCTCTTGATGTTGAAAGAAAATTCGATAACCTACCATTCACCATAACAGCCTGCTTTCTTTCAGTTAGAAAGGAATAAATCAGACGAACAGCAGAATTTGAAAAGTTGTACAATCGCACTAACTTATGGCAAAGATTCAAATGATCAACTGTATCAAATGCCTTTGAAAAATCAAGAAGTATTAAAAATGTTACGTTACCTTCATCTAATGCCCCTTTTATGTCTTCTATAACATTTATAAGTGCTGTAGAGCAGCTGTGTTTTTGTCGAAATCCAGATTGTTTTGTTGATAAGAAATTTTTCCTCCGGAGATAACAATTAATTTGGATTTGTATAACTTTTTCGAAAACTTTTGATAGGAAGGGAAGTATTGAAATTGGTCTAAAATCATGCTCATTTTTTGGAATAGGTAGAATCTTAGCCATTTTCCACTCATTAGGATAAGGCCCTGTTGCTAAAATTGTGTTGAATATGTGCGTGATGTGTGGCAATAAGATCGGTAAAATAACTTTCAAAAACTTTGGAGATATATCATCTATACCGGTGGCATTCGATTTAATCGACAAAAAGCATTCAACGACATCTGTACTTTCTATTCTTGAAAATTCAAATAAATCTACCAAAAAATTTTCATTTAACGGCAAATTTTCATCTTGAGAAGATGATGAAACAGTAAGTGAAGGGAAAGGTAGTGCAACAAACTATTGGTTTAAAATATTACCGTCAATGTCATCCGAAAAATCTAACTCTTTTTACTACCTATTCCTAGCTCTTTCAAGTTTTTCCAAAGTTTTCGCCCATTCACAGATGAATTGAGTTTCGCACTATAAAATAACCTTTTAGCAGATTGTATTTTGCTTACAACAAGATTACGAAGGATTCTATAGTTTTGGTGAAATTCCTCAAGTCTATAACGTTTCCAGGTATTAAACGCTTCGTTTCTTCGCATTATGAGCAAACGAATTTCAGGTGTAAACCATGATCTTTGACCAGGTTTTCGTGTTTTCGTGCGTAGAGGAACGAAATTGTTAAAAGATAGATACTTGATCATTCGGATTAGGTAAATGATAAACGTTATTCCAATCTATACTTCGAGCATCTTCTTCAAGTCTGGCATAATCGATTGCATTAAAATCCCTGTATTTGTACTGAAAATCAGATTTTTGCACCTCAAAGTCAAAGGTCATATATATAAGATCATGCTTTGAAAAACCAGCTGCCGAGAGTTGATCTGGAAAAGTACTTTATTAATGTTGCTCACAAAAAAAAACATCTAATAGACTCTGTGAACTTTCAGAAAAGTGCGTTGCAACAGTAGTATTTACTGGAAACATGTTGAAAGTTCTCATGCCATCAATTAATTCTTCTTCTAATAATAAATTGCTGTTAAAATCACCAAAAAATTTTCATTTAACGGCAAATTTTCATCTTGAGAAGATGATGAAACAGTAAGTGAAGGGAAAGGTAGTGCAACAAACTATTGGTTTAAAATATTACCGTCAATGTCATCCGAAAAATCTAACTCTTTTTACTACCTATTCCTAGCTCTTTCAAGTTTTTCCAAAGTTTTCGCCCATTCACAGATGAATTGAGTTTCGCACTATAAAATAACCTTTTAGCAGATTGTATTTTGCTTACAACAAGATTACGAAGGATTCTATAGTTTTGCTGAAATTCCTGAAGTCTATAACGTTTCCAGGTATTAAACGCTTCGTTTCTTCGCATTATGAGCAAACGAATTTCAGGTGTAAACCATGATCTTTGACCAGGTTTTCGTGTTTTCGTGCGTAGAGGAACGAAATTGTTAAAAAGATCAATTATTTTAGAATTAATATATGATAATTGATCATTCGGATTAGGTAAATGATAAACGTTATTCCAATCTATACTTCGAGCATCTTCTTCAAGTCTGGCATAATCGATTGCATTAAAATCTCTGTATTTGTACTGAAAGTCAGATTTTTGCACCTCAAAGTCAAAGGTCATATATATAAGATCATGTTTGAAAAACCAGCTGCCGAGAGTTGATCTGGAAAAAGTACTTTATTAATGTTGCTCACAAAAAAAAACATCTAATAGACTCTGTGAACTTTCAGAAAAGTGCGTTGCAACAGTAGTATTTACTGGAAACATGTTGAAAGTTCTCATGCCATCAATTAATTCTTCTTCTAATAATAAATTGCTGTTAAAATCACCACACACAATAATGTTAGAAGCTTGTACAGATATATCTTCCATCAAATAGAAAAAAGGGAACATACTTATGTGTTTATTGGGTCTGTACACTGTTCCAATAAGTAGCTTATCTACACCACTTACTACCTCCACAAACAAATATTCGATTCGACTACTAGCATCTGATTGGTATTTAATTTTACTTGTTATACCCTCTCGTACATATGTCGCCACACCCCCACCTATTCGTCCTTGTCTATCTACGCGAAAAAGTCTATACCCGTTCAATCCACACATTCCGTCATTAAAACTATTGTTGAGCCATGTTTCGGAAACGCAAATTACATCAACCTTACTACACGCGAAAATATCCCTGAACTCATCAATTTTAGGCAACAAGCTTTGAGCATTTAAATGACATATCTTAAAACCGTTTTTTGTGTAGTAAAACATAAACCATTGATCGCAGAACATTATGATTGGCCTCGTATGTGGAACGACCGTTAATTTCATCATAAGCCATTGTAGTTCAGTAATTTTATCGCACTCAAAGTAAAAATCAGAAAAAATATTAAAAGAAAAAGAAAAGAAGATAAAATATAAATATAAATAAGAACGAGAAGAAAAAAAAAAGGAGAAAAAAAATACCAAATAAAGAATAATAGAAAATTAAAAATATTGAAAAGCAAAAATAAGAAAATAATTAGGAATACAAAAAATAAAATAATAAGTAATAACACTCGAAAAGCAAAATAATTTAATATTGAAAATTAAAATAAGAAAAATAATTACGAATAAAATAGTTTGAGAAGCGCTCTATTATTCGGTTTGAGCGTGTGCTGGCATGGCAACTCCTTCTAAGTCTTCGATATTTTCAATCAGCTGGGCATCATCTCCAACATGTCGTTTGACGTAAACAAACCCTTGCATGGTATACAAGTTAATGCAAACAATTGCAAAAATTGTGCAAATGATTTATGACTCGTTCTCACGATAATTTCGCTGACGCTGCGTCTGGAAACAAGACAACAACCAGAACAAATATGCATTCCAGCACGTAGCAGAGACTGCTGCAACACAACACTACCTGTGGGAACATCCGCAGCATAGAGGCATAAGTAGGTTAGATAGTTTTAAGAAAAACATTTTGTAGTTAGTTCTAAATTGAAAACGAAATAAAGAGGTTCAGCCTCCCAAAAATATTTTTTTAAAAACTAAAAGTAAAGTTTAGTTTAATTGGCGCCCGAGCAGGGACCCAGGAATAATCTAAGTCGGCCTTTAAAATTCGCGATTGTTTTAATAAAATCCAGTTAACGCGGACTGACAACGCAAAGTATATACGCGGTTGTTTTTATAAAATCCCGTTTACGCGGATTGACGACGTGAAAGATCAAAGTGTCGCGAAGAAAAATTCCTGCGGTCCAACGCGTGTGTTGTGGTGAAAAGAGGCCTCGAAGTAGTCTCAAAGAAAATAACTTTTGGACAAAACGGAAGCTGCGTTAAGCGCTAGCCGCACCACCCACCCATTAGAATAAGTAATAAGGAAACGAAACATCAATGGAAACATCAATGGAACGTGTCTACTTATTAGTGTAAGAAACATTTATATTATTATATTAAGTATAGTACAATGTCAAAAGTGAAGCAACTAAAATTTATAAATTCAAGGTAAAATAAAGCAAAAAAGTTAATAAAAGAAATATTTAAGTGAGAATAGGATTTTAAGAAGTAGAATTAAAAAAATTAAAATTGAAAAAAAATATATAATAATAGTAATTTAAACAAAATAAGAAAAATAAAAAAAACAATGATTACAAGATCAGGTGCAAGAGCGGACATTCAAGCAAGTCCTGCAAGTACAGGTGATGAACAGTTACCTCCTCAGGGTCCACCTCAAGGTAGTTTACCCCAAGGTAGTTTAGACCAAGGTGGTCCACCGCAAGGTGGTCTTTCTCAAGGTCTACTTCAGATACAACCACAAGGTCAATAAATATTCCTCCTTCTAATTATCAGAACGCAAATAGCCATCTTCACTCTGTTACTACCCATAATGGTGCTCCAGAGGTCAGATCAACGCCAGAACTGGACACGCTGGTAACTTCCATAGTCAGCCGCGTACTGCAACAGCAGGGCAAACAAATTATAGAAAGCATCCTTAAACCGGATGTACAACGCCTTCACGGCGTGGACCAGACGATTTTGCCCCAATACCAAAACACTTTAGATGGTTTAGATAAAATTCCGGACGTCGTAAGATGTCTACGCAATTTCTCTGGCGAACCCGGAGAATTTTCTTCATGGAAGAAAAGCGTGGAACGTGTTTTGAAAATTTATGAAAACACGAGGGGAACTCCTAGATATTATGGCATTATAAATGTCATCCGTAACAAAATCATTGGGGAAGCAGATGCTGCCCTCGAATCGTTTAATACGCCTCTTAATTGGGAAAGCATAGTGCGTTGTCTCACAATGCACTACGCAGACAAGCGTGACGTTACCACATTGGAATGCCAAATGTTCAACTTGGTCCAAGGTAACCAAACGGTACATCAATTCTATCAGGCAGTCAACTCCCAATTGACATTGATAATTAATAAAATATCTTGCTTGGAAATCGGTTCAGAGGCGATGAGGATTTTAACGCAAACCTACAGAGATAAAGCCCTCGAGACATTTGTAAGAGGTCTAAGAGGCAATCTCTCGGATCTGTTGGGAATGAGAGAAACCCTTTACCACAAGCATTACACCTCTGTCTCAAATATGAGAACCAGCATCACAGGCTTAACCCTAACCAAGTTAATCAAGGAGCGGTTCGGAAAAACTTCATTCAGCAGACTCCACGACTGCAAGTCAATCCCGGCCGTAATGCATTTCCGCCACGAAATTTCGGTACATACCCGTACCGTAGCCAGAATCCAATTCATCCCTCCTGTCCTACTTATTCCCCCTTTAATCCACCAATACACCAAGGTCCCACGTTTGATCGTCAAGCGCATTACAATCCATTCGCACAACAACTTCCAGCATTCGGAAATCGCCCAATCAATAATCCTCATCCACAAAATAATAACCAGAATTTTTCACAAAATCGTTTTCAGGCCTATAGGCCATTCCCAAACCAAAACCCCATAAAAAATGAACCTTTGACGCTAGAAAGAAGCAATCAACTAAAAGGCATAAATAACCAACATCATAGAGCACACTTCAACCCAAGCCAACAAACGCAGAAGCCGAACTATCAACAGCAGCCATCAGCTCAAAGGCCAGCAGGACATCAAAATTTCCATATAAGCCCCAGTTTGGAGTCTTACGAAAATCAAACAATTCCCAGTCACGAAGAAAATGCATTATCTGAAGAAGAAGCATATGCTCAAGTCTGCGAACAATTCACTCGCTGCCTAAATTTAAACCAGGATAACGATCTTTCGGCGGAAAGACCTTCTGATTTTGAAGAATATCAAAATCCACCCTACCAGTTGTTAGAATTCAGCGATATTCATTTTTTAGGCTAACACAGTCCTCATTACCATATTTTGAGTGTAGATCGAGGACTGGAGAAACATATAAATTTCTAATAGATGCTGGTTCCAGTAAGAACTACATAAAACCTGATATAGTTAAGAATATCATTCCCAATGAAAATATTTTCTATGCTAAGTCCATAGCTGGTGATGTTAAAGTCAGTCACCACACATTTCTGAAACTTTTTGGATTAAATGATTTAAATGTTAAATTTTTTATCCTGCCCACTATAAAAACATTCGACGGTATCTTAGGTAACGATAGCCTTCAATCGTTAGATGCCTTTATTCACACTAAGGGAAGCTTTATGACCATTTTAAACCAGGTACATGTAAAAATTAAACAATTCAAATCGCAAGCTGTCAATTCCATTGCTGTAGATTCTGAAAATCAGTTTCACAAAGGAAAATATTATGTGATATAGTTAATAACAACAGAAACCTATTTTCTGAACCTGATGAAAGGTTAACTTATACAACAGCAGTAGTAGCAGAGATAAGAACCTCCACGGATGATCCCGTATATACTCGTTACTACCCTTTCCCAAATTCCCTTAAATCCGAAGTCGAAAAGCAAGTAGAACAACTGCTTAATGATGGAATAATCAGACCTTCACGGTCACCATATAACTCTCCTGTGTGGATTGTTCCAAAGAAACCGGATTCTTCTGGAGCTAAGCAGTATAGAATGGTTATTGACTATCGTAAGCTCAATACCATTACGATTGCCGACAAATACCCTATACCCGATATTCACGAGGTGACATCACAACTCGGAAAAAACAAATTTTTCACCGTACTCGACCTGAAAAGTGGCTTCCATCAAATTCCTTTGAAGGAATCTGATATTGAGAAGACAGCCTTTTCAATCAACAACGGGAAGTACGAGTTCACTAGGCTCCCGTTTGGCTTTAAAAATTCTCCCTCGATCTTCCAACGAGCTCTCGATGACATATTACGAGACTACATTGGAAAATCTTGTTTTGTGTACATCGATGATATTATAATATTTAGCGAAGATGAAGAACAACACGCTAAGAATATCGAACAAGTTTTTGGTACACTCAGTAGAGCAAATATGAAGGTCCAATTGGACAAGTGCAAATTTTTCAGTTCAGAAGTAGAATTTCTTGGTTTCATAATATCATCTGAGGGCATTAAAACTAATATTACTAAAGTAAAGTCTATCATAGACTTTCCCGTACGCAAAACTTTAAAAGAACTGAGATCTTTTCTCGGCTTGTCAGGGTATTATCGCCGTTTTATTAATGGCTATGCCCAACTTGCGAAACCGCTGACAATCCTTTTAAGAGGGGAGGAAGGACGAGTGTCCAAAAACCATTGCTCTAAGATCCAAATTAATTTGAATAACGACGCTCTAGACTCTTTCAACAAAATTAAAAACTCCTTAATTTCAAAAGATGTGATATTGGCTTATCCCGATTATAAAAAACCTTTCGACCTTACAACTGACGCGTCTAATGTCGCCATCGGCGCTGTTCTTGAACAAGAAAACAGGCCTTTAACATTTATTAGCCGAACACTAACCAAGACAGAGGAAAATTATGCAGCTAACGAGAAGGAGATGTTAGCTATCGTTTGGGCCCTAGGCTCACTTCGCAACTACCTTTACGGTCACGCTAAAGTCCGAATTTTCACTGACCACCAACCACTTACTTTTGCTTTGAGCAACAAGAATAACAACAGCAAAATGAAAAGGTGGAAATCTATACTTGAGGAATATAACCACGAACTGAAGTATAAACCTGGAAGGACAACTGTTGTCGCAGATGCCTTATCCAGAGCTCCAAAGGTATCTGACGTTAATGCTTTATCTACGACACAGCATAGTGATGAAAGCTCACCACATGAACTCATACCAAGTATCGAAACCCCAATTAATGTATTTAAAAACCAAATCCTTCTCCAAATAGGTGAAACTCCTAGCCAAACCTTTCATATAATTTTTCCCACTTACCATAGGCACGTAATCACAGAACCGACATACAATCAAGACAATCTCAAACAAATTCTTAAAAAGATACTGAATCCCTCCGTAATTAACTGTATCAAAACAGTCGAAGGAATAATGGGCATGGTACAAGAGATTTATCCACTTCATTTCAAAAATTTTCGAATTAGGTTCACGCAACTTCAAGTGGAGGATGTAATTAATGAAACGAGACAGGAGGAAATAATCATAGATACGCATAAGCGAGCACATCGCAACGAGCGCGAAAACAAAGCGCAGATCCTGGAAAAATTCTATTTTGCCAGAATGGCCACAAAAATTAAGAAGGTAATAAAAAAATGTACTGTATGTAAAGAGAATAAATACGATAGGCACCCCAATAAGCCGGAATTACAAGCAACTCCAATTCCGCAATTCCCAGGCCAGATCGTTCATATCGACATATTCTCTACAGAGAATAATCTTGTCCTAACTTCCATCGATAAGTTCTCAAAGTATGCTCATGCTAAGGTTATCAAATCTAAAGCAGTAGAAGACATACGGCAACCCTTACGGGAGATCCTCTTTTCTTTCGGTTTACCCGAAACAATCGTAATCGACAACGAAAAAGCTTTTAACTCAGTCTCGTTAGGGTACATGTTAGAAGAAGAATTAAAAATTAAGGTATTCACAACACCGCCATACTCCAGTAACGTAAATGGCCAAGTCGAAAGATTCCATTCGACACTCGTTGAAATAATGAGATGCTTAAAAACTGAAGGCCTTCATCGATCCTTTACGGAGCTACTAGAACGCGCAGTTCTAGAATACAACTTCTCAATGCACTCAACTACTGGAAAAAAACCAGTTGAGACATTTTTTGGACGAAGAGTCACTTCAAATCCTGAATTATTAGAAAAAGCCCGAATCGACAATATACAAAAAATTCAAGACAAACAAGCTGCTGATCTTCATTACCATAACAAATCTAGGCATAAAATCAAAGAATTTACTCCCGGACAAACTGTTTATGTTAGACAGAATAAAAGAATAGGTTCAAAATTAAATCGACGATATCGAAAGGAGACAGTCTCTGAAAATAGAAAAACAACCATTTTAACTAAATCTGGTAAAATAGTCCACAAATCCCTAATTGACATTAATTTTAGATTTCTTGCCACGTCTGCACTATGTGACGTTAAGATGCTAGATTACTCGAACGCTAAGCTGATAGCAATCGATACTGGAACAGCCAAACTACAAATGGGCACGTTTAAACTGGTGCATGTTATAGATATCGATGATTACCAACAAGCACTCAACGAACTGAGTCGCATGATGTCGAAGATTGAACCCAAACCCGATTCCATTTTACCTATCCTATCCGCCGAAATTGAACACATTAAATCTCATTTGAACAGACTTATTCCCAAATCCAGAGGAAAGAGATCCTTAGATTTCCTGGGCTCTGCCTGGAAATGGATTGCCGGAACTCCGGATAGACACGATTTTAAAATAATGAAAGATAAAGTCAACAACGCTCTTGCAAACAATAATAAACAACGAATCATAAATAATCTAATTAATAATAGAATAAATGAAATAAGTAATGTTACGAACAATATTATTCAAGCACTAAAATCTAATGAAAATGTAAAACTAGAATTTATGTTAGAACTCAAGTTTAAGTTAGAATCATTAAGAGAAGAAGTAAAAAATATTGAATACTCTATGCAATGGGCAAGAGCAGGAATAATAAAAACTTATATATTGTCTAATTTAGAAATAAATATAATAAGAGATATTTTAAATAAAGAAAAATTGCTTCAAATAATAAATCTATTTTATATATTCTAAGTTTATTAACGACAGAAAAAGAAACATGTAAAAGAATTCTTATAAAACCAGTCAAAAAAGGAAAAACTGCTGTTAAAACAAATTTTAACGAAATTTTAAAATGTAATACTAATTCATATGGAATTAATACTAAATGTAAGACTTTCAATTCACTAGCAATATGTAAACATAGTGACGTAATAGACCTAAGTAAAGATAGTTGTATTAATAATTTATTGACTAGTAAGCCTCATTCCTGCACCGAAATCAACAACCAACATATTCCAGCTATAGAAGAGATCACACCTGGAATGGTGGTATTAAACCAATTTGATGACAAAATCTACATCGATGAAAGCGAAATACCCCTTAATGGAACATACTTAATACAATTCCATAATGCCACCGTTAGAGCCCAACAGTACATCTTCCAAGAATCAGAGATGACGGAACATAATCCACTTCCTGCCATGCTACAACCACCAGCTATAAAGCCCCAAATAGAAGAGTTGCTTTCTCTGGAAATGCTTAAAGAACTAGAAGCAAAGAACATCAAATACATAGAAGAACTGAAAGTAGCCAATGAAAAAAAGTCTGCGGCAGTGTTATCATTACTAACATTAATACTAGTGGTCATCGTAATCACCCTTTGGAAAAAAGGAGTTATTCCATGTATCATCCGCATGAAGGAAATTAACATCGAAAATGAAGTGTCTGAAGGAGAAAATAAGGGACATATAACGACAAGCAGTAATAAAAACGAACCTGCACCGACACCTAGGACACTGGGGATAAACGACCTTCCCCAACATATTGAAATGGTTCGATCGAACGAGGACGTTCGATTTTAAAGGGCGGAGGAGTTAATGCAAACAATTGCAAAAATTGTGCAAATGATTTATGACTCGTTCTCACGATAATTTCGCTGACGCTGCGTCTGGAAACAAGACAACAACCAGAACAAATATGCATTCCAGCACGTAGCAGAGACTGCTGCAACACAACACTACCTGTGGGAACATCCGCAGCATAGAGGCATAAGTAGGTTAGATAGTTTTAAGAAAAACATTTTGTAGTTAGTTCTAAATTGAAAACGAAATAAAGAGGTTCAGCCTCCCAAAAATATTTTTTTAAAAACTAAAAGTAAAGTTTAGTTTAATTTACACAGATGACAGCTTTTTTAGTTTTGTTTTGACGTAGTGCCATCTGCAGTAGGTGATAGTTTTTTTTTGTTAAACACTGCCGAAGAAAGGTGGGAGTTTCCCTATCTTGGTTCAGTCCAACGTCGCGTAAACAAAGTTGTTTTTTAGTAGGATCGCTGTTACGCTTAGCAATCGATTTTAAAATAAAGTTTTTATCAAACGGTGACTGGAACTTTATTAAGATCGCAGACCTCTGTGGAGTGTTGTTAACCGGGCGGGAACGGAAGATGCCATTGAGGGATGGTGGTTTTATTTCCAGTGTATGGCACAGGTGATTAAAGAAAGATTTTAAATTCCCATCTTTTGTTGGCGGGATACCGTAGAGAACAGCATCCGATGCTATATTGTTATTGTTTTGTGTTTCTTGTGCTAGTTCTATTTCGTGAAGTTTATTTGTGACATCATTTAGTTGCGTGCTGGTACTTTGTAATTCGGTTTTTATTGTTGTGAGTTCTGTCTTCATTGTTGTTGTTAGAAGTTAATGCAAACAATTGCAAAAATTGTGCAAATGATTTATGACTCGTTCTCACGATAATTTCGCTGACGCTGCGTCTGGAAACAAGACAACAACCAGAACAAATATGCATTCCAGCACGTAGCAGAGACTGCTGCAACACAACACTACCTGTGGGAACATCCGCAGCATAGAGGCATAAGTAGGTTAGATAGTTTTAAGAAAAACATTTTGTAGTTAGTTCTAAATTGAAAACGAAATAAAGAGGTTCAGCCTCCCAAAAATATTTTTTTTAAACTAAAACAAAAGTTTAGTTTAATTTAGATAATTGACATCCGATTTGAGTCTGTTTATGTCTTCCTTATTTGTTTGGTTTGAATTTGCGATCTCGTCGACTCGTTTGCTTATATTTGTCATGATAGTTTTAATTTCGTTTATTTGTGCTTCAATGTTTTTGGTTATTTTTTGCTCTGAGCTTTGAATTTGTGTTGATAATAATGAGATAATAAACTCACTCTGTTTCTTCAATCGTTCGTCCATTTTATCCCACATTGCATTGTCATTCGAAGCAGCGGCAGTGTTTCGATTTGCAGATTTTAAAGCTGACATTTGAGGTGAGCTTTTTGCAGCATCAACAGATGTGTTAGTCTTGCTCGAATTACCCCTACCAGTAATCGTTGCTATAATTTGAGTAAGTAACGTTTTTCTGAACACAAACCACAAATTTAAAAAGAGCGTATTTTATTTAAATGTCACTTGAGGATGAAATTTTATATAAAATTTTCTTTTCCTTTTTTATGAGTTACATAAAACACCCTCACTTGTTTCTTTATTAAAAAATAACAAAAAAAAAAGCAGAACAACTTTTAACACCAACTTATTATATTTAGGAACCTGAGTGCTACGTAAAACTTAGTTGAAACTACCGCCAGAAGTAACACGTCTACTCAGTAGCTTTTATACATAATAACTATAATAATAACATAATAAATTCTAGCACAAATTCAAGAACCGAGTAAATAGCCTAAACAATTAAGCTGAATTGCCAAAATGCAACCAACTGAGCAGTTGACACCATTTTTGGATACGGACGACTTAATTCCAGTAGTAGGTCGCCTAGAGGCATCATCGCTATCATACGATGCTAAGCATCCCGTGTTGTTACCGCAACGAGTCGTTTATTGCAGAAATAATGTAGTTGGTGCGAGTGCTACCGAATATTTGGAATCTAAATATAAACTTTGGAATCTTTTTATAAGTACTGTAACAGACTTGAAAAAAAGAAACTACAAAGCAAAATAAAAGGACTACCGGTAAAACGAATATATAATGTAATGGAGCTTCACTCAATCGCTTTCCAATATATGCAGTTGAAATAATACAGCGACTGTGAACGGACGTGTTTTCAAATTGCTAGTGAGTTTAAATAAAATACATATATATAAGAAAATAAAGTCAATATTGTTTGTTTTTATTATACCCACCCGTTATAACCTCAGAAGTGGGATAAGAAAACCCATCCGGAAAAATAATAATGAAAACATGAACAATATTGGCTGACGCCGACTTCGAAAACTTAAGAAAATATAAGGCGTCTCAACTGAAATCCTGGCTAGGACAGTTGAATAAGAAAACATCTGGCAATAAAAGCGAACTGTTATTGCGTTTGCTGGCCATACCTGAACAGGAGCGAGTCAGATGTCCCAACGTATCTTCGTGATCGAACGAAGATGAAAAGCAAGAAGACACCAATACACAAACGGAGTGTAGTGACAATGATGACAACAAGGGGGAGAGTGGTGAAGAAAATAAAGAAGATAAAAACAACGAGGGGAAAATGAAAAATGAGCAAGAATTGCTGCAAAAACGAGTGAAAATGACAGAGACATAAGGAGCGCAAATAATCCAAATGAGGGCAAATTACTACAAAGGGAAATAACTATTTTAAAGAAGGAAATAGAGTTACAAAGAAAGGAAAACGAGCTTTTAAGAGGAGAGAACCAACAACTTAAAAAGGAACGTCAAAGTGGAAACAATGAGAAGACCGAAAGATTTAATCATCTGAAAGACTTTTTAGCAGTATTCACCGGGGAAGGAGATTGTTTCTAGCACTCGGAAGCTTAATTAATAAATATTAAAAGTGCATACAATTTGAGGGAAATTAACACTAGAGTGTTGACAGCCAGGTGTTTTGGGAGGAAAACGGTTGAGGTGGTTTCATTCTCGTTTGGATTTAATGACGGTCGCAGTCGATACCATGTTGGAAGATATGAAAGATATGTTCGGCTAGAAACCAGAAAGTGGCTGGCAAACGAATCATTCCAGACCTACTTCAACGAAAAGGCTATTCTAGCCAACAAGCTGTCATTGGAAGAAGATGAAATTCTCGAATGTATCATTGATGCGATACCAGACACAGATATGGGCCTCAAGCAAGCATTTAATTTCGAACCAGGCACCAGCTTTTAGAGACATTCAGCAATATTTAGCTTTCAAAGCAAAAGTTTGCAGTACCACGATCATCAAAAGCAGCTATCAATAGAGATACAGCAAAACCCATAAGATGCTAAAACTGCAATTCACTTGGGCACTTGGCCAATGAGTGTTTGAAGCCAAAAAGAGAATAAGGGACATGTAACGTTTGCGGAAGCATGGGACATTTCGCAGCCGATTGTACCCAAAGAAAGCAGATGCATCGGGTACACCATGTTGTAAATCAAGATGCAGATGATGGTTATGTAAGACTAGTGATGTGCCAAACCGAAAAATTCTCCACCCGGGTTAGTTACAAGTAAATATGTTCAAACATTATATCTCTTTTTAATTTTGTATATAAAGACAACCCTGAAGAAGACGGCAACCACCGTCGAAACGTTGGGAAAATAAAATGAAAATTGCTTTCATTTAATCATCATAAAGACCAATAAAGCCGATGAGAATCACCTTTTAAAAATTCTCCAAAGTCCACATAAAAACCAACTTGGTCAAAACTTCTAAAATATTATGACATGGTTTTTGCCTGTTTGAGATGAGCACCTGGGACTGGGTTAAAAATAATAGTAGACTCAGTTTAATACCAAGCACAGAAGGCACCACAAAAGCATCTAGCTAATCATCAGGCTATATTATATGTATTAAATTCAAATAATAAACTATTTTAATAATTGAATACAATTTAGCCAGTAAGGGATATTTTGTCATTATCTTCAGCTGGGAAAAATTTAAAATTTCTCAACCAGCAACAGCAAAAACAAGAAGTACAACTAGTGGTACAGTACTACAAACTGAAAAATAAGCAACTCAATAGACAAGAATTAGAAAAACAATGCAAGACATTGCATCAATCTCCCACAGGGAGGTAAACATTTCTTCGACTACGACAGAGGAAGAACTAAAGGAACGGAAAATATAAAAGTCCATTGACTCAAGAGCAAGAAAACACACCTCCTTCTTCTTTACAAGCTCCACAATTTGTTGAACACGAATATGAGAACATTAAACAGTTTTTGAAATTTAATTACCGTCAATGGGCTACCATTGAATAAAAATTGGAAAAAACATCACAAAATAGACCAAACGGGATAAGAAATGTGAGTGAGAAGTGAATAAAAATCATTTTAGAAATCCTTCGGGAATGGCCACTCTAAAAGGATGCAGATTCATTTTCATTGGTAAGTTCCGCCTCATTATTTTGATCATTTAATTTTTTAATAATCAATTCAATTAAAATAGATATTGATTTTAAATCAATACATCCCATTTCAACAAACAATTTATTCTCCACGCACACCAAAGTAAATTATTTACTTTTAAAATACTATCAAGGGGAAGACGGCTTAAAAACCAAAAATAGTTTTCAGTTTATTAATGAAGTACATTTTAAATTAATCAATATACATGCATATAAAGTCATTTCGGGAATGCATCCTAATGTATGATCTTCAACAACAACTCCAAACTATGAGTGAAACATTTGAAGATTTAACATCTGTCATTACCTTATACCGTATTTTTATTACATAAAGTTTAAATTTTTCGGAACTTACCGCTTTAAATGTAAGAAATATTTTCGAAACGTCGGGAAAAAGAAAAAGAAATTGAAAATATTTCTTACATTTAACGCGAAGTTTGAAACTTCTTCGAAACGTCGGGAAAAAGAAAAAGAAATTGAAAATATTTCTTACATTTAACGCGGTAAGTTCCGAAAAATTTGAACTTTATGTAATATGAATATCATCCGCGAAAATAATAACCTAAAATCTCATACCGTATTTTGTTGAAAAAATCTAGTTTTGAAAAGGATACTAAAAGATTTTCACTTTATATTATAAAAATGCATGAATAGTTTATCCGATATACTTTAAAAAAAAAAAAAAAAAAAAAAAAAACAGCTTCAAAGGGATAATGCAGCTTATTTGCGCCACAGAGAAAAGGCAAATGCTAGAAAAAACTTTTTGGATAAGATGACTGAAGAAGAAGAAGTAGTGAAATAAATTTATGTGCAGAGTTTAGCAAATCTAAATGCCCAAAATTTAGTAAACACTTATCCAGATTACCTCCAGAGAGAAGACAATTATTACAATAAACCGTTTGAAAAGATAAGGCGAAAGCATACCGAATTCATAAAATTCAGGAATACACTATAATATCAAATCAAGCGGACAATTCAATCTTTAAAGAAAACATTACAAAGAAGAGATGCAAAAATGAGAACTGTTCCAAGTCCCATTACACAAATTGATGCTTTAATTAAAGATATTCATGTACCTATCTCCTGAAGTACGCAAACGACTTCTATATTACGTTACTAGAATACCATCACATTGAAATATAAAAAGATAAAACACACTCTACCAGTTCAAAGAAAGATACAAAGTATCCTTCAATAAACAAAATGTAATGCTGGCACAAGAAAGATACAATACTGCATTTCAGCACATTAAGCCCTCAGCAACTCATGTGGGAGTTCATTCCCAAAGTAAATATAATACTTTCTTGTGTCAACAATTTTATGAAACAAAGTGCAGCATATGATCTTAAATCATATTGCATATAAGTTATTAAATTTTTGACATAATTTAGATAGAAGCAGTGAATAGAGAATCAACTGTTGTGCCAAGGACGCAAGTGGTGAGTATTGAGAATACCATACTGTATATAAATAATTCTTAATTATTTTGTTTACAGGTGTCCACATCAATCAATTGGATTAGTGAACGGCCAATAAATGCATCGAAGAATAAGAACGTCTTCGATAGCTGGAATTTCATTATTCAAAGTCAAATCGCTGAAGAACTGCATTCGTACAAATTCGTTGACAGCGTTGACAGGCGAGGATGAAGCGACCAACTATCCGACGAAATTGTTGAACTTGCTTAATGTGTCAGGAACTACGACGCATATTTTACTGCTGAAGGTGGGATCGATTGTAATAATGTTGGTATGAATCCAGTTATGTTCATGAAGGGCAAATTCAAAGGAGAGGAAGTCTTTATCCCACGAATTCCGAATATTCTAACTGATCTTCCAAATGGCTTTGCGATGACAATAAAAAAATCGAAAGGCCAAAAGTTGTAAGTCTGTGAAATAAATCTAGAGTTTCTCTGTTTTTCGCACAGTCAGCTGTACATTGCCTGTTCACGTGTTGGCAAACCGTCTTCGTTTTCTATTTTGGCGCCGGAAAGCAAATCGAAAAACATTGTTTATCATCACTCTCTACTGATTTGATTCCATTCAAATAAATCACATCGAAATTTGAACTATCTGTGTTTTATTATAGCTCTAAAGTTTATATGAAGGCGTTAAATTGGGGCGAGACGAAGTTGTCTGGGGTCACTACTTAAGCATAAAAGGGTTTCTTCGATCACTTATATCTCAGTTCTTAAGTAGTATTTCAACTTACAGCTGAAGATTTCCCCCACCAGTTGTACGGGATCCGAAGCTCTTAATAAATATTGAAATTAGTATGTACGCGCCCTAAAAATAATTTAGTTAAAGTTTCAATATTACGATGGCGCTCGTGTTTTACTTTTTAAATGTTGTTTTATTCCAACTAACGAATTGTTCGAGAATTCTTTTCTTCCTTCATTACTTGTGCTGTTGAGTGGACGTGTTTTGCTTAATACTAAATAAATTTTACTTTTGTATATTCATACAAATAAATCTGGTTTTGTCTTTTAATAACAACAGGTTATGGGCCCAGACCATACCAGAAAAGAAAATTAAGGTAAAGTAAATTTTTTTTGAGTCTGTTTTTGCAAAGAAATTATCGAGACATGGAAGGAGAGCGTTTCCATATTGATAGATTGGAGGGTGGCTCCAACTGGCTGACATGGAAGTTTCTAATGAAACAGTATTTGGAGGCAGGTGAGTTGTGGGACGTTGTGGATGGGCTTTCAGTTGCTCCAGTGGCTGGTACAAAAACTTATGCAGACGATATGGCTGTATGGAAGAAGGCTGATGCAAAGGCACGTCGTACAATTTCTGGTGCATGTCTGAAGCAGCCGCTTTTGCAAATAATGAATTGCGAAACAGCTTATGAAATGTGGGCGACTCTGAAGAGTACCTATGAACAGGCTTCAAAGTCAAACATTTTGTTTTTGCAACATAGGTACTACAGTTTCTCAAAAGATTCATCGGATGATATAGATACATTTCTGTCAAAGCTAATGGAAATCGTCCAGCAGATGAAGGATCAAAAAGAATATATCTCCGATTCAATGGTAATGACAAAGATACTTATGTCACTGCCATCTGAGTTCAATCACTTTCACAGTGCCTGGGAATCAACTAGTGCATCTGAGCAGACGATGTCCAATTTGCGTGCAAGGCTGATGGCAGAAGAACTTCGATTAAAAGCACAATGTGAAGCAGAAAGCGTGGAAGCTTTGGTTATGAAACGACAGTTTTCAAAAAGAGGCAATTCATCCAAGAGTCTCAAGGACAATCATACAAAGAAACATATGAAACCCAGAGGAGTATGTTTTTCTTGTGGTGCAAAAGAACACTGGAAGCGGGACTGTCCACGCAAACAAAATGAAACCAAAACTAAATCTACTGGTGCTTTTTTTGAGTCACATATCGTTTTCTCCAGCAGACAAAGATATTTGGGTCATGGATTCTGGAGCAAGTGATCATATGAGCCATCGTCGTGAGTGGTTCCAAAATTTCAAGGAAGTATCGATGAACGTTACTGTTGGGAACGGAGAGAATATCGCAGCTCAAGGAAAAGGGGACATTCAAATTCTTGCATACAATGGTAGCGAATGGTTTCGGAAGCATATAACAGATGTTCTGTATGTTCCAGAAATTCATTTGAATTTGTTTTCATCCGGGAAGGTTATGGATCGTGGGTATGTGTTGCGATCAGATAACTAATTTTGTGAACTGTTGAATGGAGATGAAGTCGTTGCAGTGGGAGCACGTCATGAAAAGTTGTTCAACATGTTTTTCAAAGTGGTATATCACCAGTCAATGCATTTTAAAGACGTGTCTGCAAATGTAGTAAGAATTCCATTCGTATTTGGCATGAACGACTCGGTCATCAACATTTGCCGCATGTTAGAAAGTTCCTGCTTCGAAAAGTTATTGATTTCATTGACGAGGAGTTCACATGTGAAGCATGCGTCTATGGAAAACATCATCGTGGAAGTTATAATAGTCGGGACGAGGTATCTAAAACTTGCGGACAAATTCTTTATGCTGATGTATGCGGCCCGATGGAAGAACAGTCTCTTGGTGGATCGAAGTACTTTTTGTTGCTAAAAGATGACTGCTCTCATTTTCGTCGTGTTTATTTTTTAAAGCACAAATCTGAGGTCGCGCACAATATCAAGAGTTTTGTAAAATTAGTGCAAAGAGAACAAGGTCACAACGTTCGTGTTCTGAGATCGGACAATGGGACGGAATTTCTTAATGATGAGCTGAGGTCATTTTTCAACAGCATGGGTATTCATCATCAGCGTACAGTGCCATATACGTCTCAACAAAATGGCTGTGCTGGAAGAGAGATGAGAACAATTGTTGAGTCGGCGAGAACAATGCTGCATGCGAAGAAAATGAACAATAAATTCTGGGCGGAAGCTGTAAATACAGCCATTCATGCGTTGAACCGATCTGGAACCAGTACAGTTCCAAATAAGTCACCGTACGAGTTGTGGTTTAATATGCAATCGAAGATTGACCACATGCGCATTTTTGGATCTGAAGTCTTCATACACATTCCAAAGGAGAAGAGGCATAAATTGGACCGAAAAGCAAATAAATGTATTTTCGTTGGGTATGATAACAACTCCAAGGCGTATAGAGTTTGGAATCCTGAGACCAACTGCATTAAAGTGGCACGTGATGTGGTTTTTCTCGTAGAAGAAGCAATGACTGTTGTTGATACTGGGAGCGTTGAGGTAATGATTGATGACGAAGGGGGCGAAGGTGTGCTTTTGGAGTCAGAAGATATTGCTGAGGCAGAAGAAACCGATTTTGATTCGCAGAAGACACCAGTGAGCCAAAATTATGATAGTGCTGTTTGTAGTTTGGACAACAAAAACATCATCAAAAGACGTCTCAGAAATCAAATCTTGTCACCACCACGCCGTCGTTTATCTTTTGATGAATCAGCTAATCATGCAGCAGCGTTTATGGCAGTTTACAAAGAACCAACATCGTATGAAGAAGCAATTGCATCACATGACCATGAGCAGTGGGAGAAGGCGATGGACGAAGAGATTGAATCCCTTTCCAAAAATCAAACTTGGACATTGGTTGAACCGCCGAAGGACCATAAGATAATTGATAATCGTTGGGTGTATAGGTTAAAGCAGAAAACCGATGGCAGCATCGATCGCTTTAAAGCACGTTTGGTTGTGCGAGGTTGTACACAACAATACGGCGTCGACTATCAAGAAACTTTTAGTCCTGTGGTAAAATTTACATCATTAAGAACCATACTTACACTGGCAGCATCAAAACGTATGTTGTTGAAGCAGTTTGATGTGAAGACCGCATTCTTAAATGGAGACTTGACTGAGAACGTGTTTATGAGACAGCCGATGGGGTTCGATGATCATAGTGGAAAGGTGTGCAAATTGAATAAAAGCTTATACGGCTTGAAGCAGGCTTCCCGTTGCTGGAACAAGAAATTTACAGTTTTTATATCCAAATTTGATTTCAAAACAAGTGTTTCGGATACTTGTGTTTTCGTTCACCATGGTGCTGATGGGATGATCCTTTTAGCAATTTACGTTGACGATGGATTGATAGCAGCAGAGAACGAAACCAAAATTCTTTAAGTTGTTCAGCATTTGCAGGAGTTTGAAATAAAAGTTTCTCAGGCTAAATATTTCTTGGGATTTGAAATTGATCAGAAGTCTGATGGGTCAATACTAATCAACCAGCGAGCATATGCACAGAAAATAGTTCACCGCTTCAGAATACAAAATTCTAGTCCAGTTGCAACACCATTAGACAACTCTCAGAACTTAAGCGATTTTGAAGCCAACAAGAAAGTTGATTTTCCGTTTCGAAAAGCAGTTGGCAGTTTGATGTATTTGGCTGTAGGTGTACGCGGCCAGATATCAGTTTTGCAGTGGGGAATGTCAGCAGATATATGAAAGATCCTGCAGAGGCACATGTCAATGCCTTAAAAAGAATTTTGAAATATATTAAAGGAACATCTGATATGGGATAATGTTTCAAAGGTGGCACAGACTTCACACTGATAGGCTAAAGCGATGCAGACTATGCAGGTTGCAGAAAAACAGCAAGATCAACATCTGGTTATGTCTTCCTATTGGGAGGCTGTGTTGTTTCCTGGGGATCAGAGCGTCAGCGATCAGTTGCATTATCAACCACGGTTTGAATACATGGCAGCTTCACATGCCATCAAAGAGTTGGTTTGCTTGAAAAGCCTTCTGGTGGAGTTATTGCAGGAGGAAATTAAACAGCCGATGTTCTTCATGGATTCTCAGAGTGCCATTCGCCTTGTAAAGAATCCAGAATATCATAAACGTACTAAACATATTAACGTTCGTTACCATTTTATACGTGAACAATTTGAAAATGGTATGTTTAATCTTCAGTATGTGCCAACGGATGAACAACGAGCGGATGTTTTGACGAAGCCTTTATCAAAGGTAAAGCATCATTCCTTTTGCACAATGATGAATTTGAGTAGTTCCAGTAAATAATAAATAGTTCCAAGCACAATCAACAATTTATGATTTGAATTTTGAATTAAAATAATTTTTGATTTTTGTTTGATAAAATAGTTTTTTTTTAATCATAAAACTTTAAGATTGTTTTGTAACAGTTTTTTTTGATCATAAATTAAAAATGTAGAATCTCTTAACTAAAAGTGGGAGTATTGAAATTAGTATGTACGCGCCCTAACAATAATTTAGTTAAAGCTTCAATATCACGATGGAGCTCGTGTTTTACTTTTTAAATGTTGTTTTATTCCAATTAACGAATTGTTCGAGAATTCTTTTCTTCCTTCATTACTTGTACTGTTGAGTGGACGTGTTTTACTTAATACTAAATAAATTTTACGTTTGTATATTCATACAAATAAATCTGGTTTTGTCTTTTAATAACAACAATAAATGTATATTATTATTAGTGTGTGTTCTTAAAGAACAATGAAGTTGACATTTTTTTGATACCAGCCCCGAACTTGCATTAATACATCGCCCACAATGACCCTATCTTCCAATTATACAAACGTCACCGTCGCGTCGTTCGAACTTTGATTCATGGTTCAGCAATTTTATATTACATACAATATACTACGCCGCATACCTATATAAATCCACGAAATACCTACTGAAGCTTTGGGAACGAGACCATCGACTATAAACTAATAACCTAAAGACACGAAACCTCTGCTGTCTTTTGACATTTGCTTGGAAAGCTGTGCGGGAGTTGGGAGTGATCGGACGCAATTTTTTAATCTGGAATTTTCTCGATCATATTTTAAGTACAAATAATATCAAATGAATCCCTCTTGCTAACACGCAATTCCATTTTTATAAAAAATTAACGAAAAAAAATAAGGTTTTATAAGAAAACCACGTGAATGCCATCATTGCTGACTCCCAACAACCAACAAAAAGCAACCCAGAATATAAAGTAATCTTACCTACGAGTGAGGTGGACTGCCTCCACATGGAAAGTAAAGTAATACTATCGTATCTTCCAACAATAAAAAGGAAGATAAGCCAAGCGTACATAACAACATAAAAAGGAACTCGGACACCTCGCTGCTGCTAAACAGCCCAAGTCAAATTCACTCTGCGCAAGTACTAATGCAAATAAAAAAACAACGGAAATCCCCCGTTAGTAAAGCCCCAAAGCAAAAGGGTCAAATTGGTATATGACGAAGACATGGATATCCTTGAGGAAATCCACTAAAGCTGAACGGAGACGAAAGGTAAAGCCAGAGCACCAACTGCAACCACACCACACGTGGAATAGGCGACCTAAAATTTTTGAAGAGCTTAAACACCAAGCGACTCAGCTCCAGAATTCCAAACGCAAGCAACAGACATCTCAGCAGAACCCGCTACTGACAACGATGCCAATCCTAAGAACAAAAATCGTTCAAATACTATCGACACCATTGCCACCACCACTACAGCAGCCAGCACCAGCGCCATACCCACCACCAACACCACAACATCAAGATCGAACAGAACTGCAACAGAAGAAGGCAACGGAGGAGACTCCAGCCAAACAGAAAGTTATAAAACAAGTTTTGCCCAGCCATAGTTTTATTAGACACTAATATTAAACAATTGGAATCTGATCCAAGCAGACTCTCAAAGTCGGGCGATTTCAGATTTTACTTCAAGAACTCAAGAGATGGTTCATCAAAATTATTCGTTACCAATCCAAAAGTCCATGAGGAGCTGATGGATAAAATTGGGGGATGTGAAGACTTCCAAGGTTACTCTTTCAGTCTTAAAGAAAACAAGACGCCTAATTTAATCCTAAGATGATTAACATCCGACTTGATAGAGTCGGACATTCTTGAGGACCTCGAAAGCGTCCTACCGGGAATGGTCGAGAAGGTTTCTATCTTCTCAACGGATAGGTCCAGGATTTGGGATTCAATACCAATCTCTTCCTTATTAGACTCCACAAAGGCATTCCCGCAACCGAGATTTTAAAAACAAATCACATACTTAACACGAAAATTAACTGGGAAAACCCCAGATGTAACACAGGCGTCCTGCAATGCAGGCGATGCCAAAGCTTCGGACATCTGGCCAAAAACTGCGGTAAAAAATACAAATGTGTTTAATGCACACAAACTCACTTACCAGGCAAACTGTCCCGTTAAATCGACCCCTGAGTCAAAGGCTCATTGCGTCAATTGCAATAAAGAACACCCAGCCAATTATCGAGGCTGTCAAAAATACAAAGAATACCTAAATGCAAGGAAAATACACATCCTGGCAGCAAATCAAAAAAATTCAAGGCATTACAATTGCCAAAAACATTTCAAACGCCAACTTAAAACAAGATAAAGTAAATTTTCTTAAATTAAAAAAAAAATATAACAAAAAAAACACAACAAAAAGATGGGAAAATCATTTAATAATAGACCTAGTTTGAAGCTAACTTTGTTAACATACAAAAAAAAAAAATTATACTGATTCATAAAAACATTTAAAGCAAAAGAAAATCTCCATAAAATACCAGTATAAACTTGTGGTTGTTGAATTGTCAAATGCATCCTAAATAACAAAGTCAGTTTAAATCAGTTTCTATTGTAAGTGAATAAGTTTAGGTTTCGGATCAGTGTGCGCGTTTTTTTTTTGTGATATTTTTTTGAGGTAACTACCTTCGAGGAGCTCCCTGTAGGTAGGATTTAGTAACGTCGCTTTATGATTTGTTCAGATAGCAAACAGGGTACGTTTAATATTCCGTTATAACCGCCTGAAACCAAATTTGTCTCACAAGACGTTCTATCTTTAACATATGTATGTCACTATGTCGCCTGTTATATTGTTTAAAATTTGTAAATGGTATTATTAGCACTTAGACGGGCAAGACTGATGAATAAATTCGGAGTATTAAGTTTTGTTAAAATAGTAAAAATTGGTGTTTATTTTGATTTCAAGACAGAAATCATGGTATATTGCAGAACGCTTTTCAGGGGTGCCGATAGATGATGGTGGGATACGCTGATGACCGAGTGACCTGAAACATTACAGTAGGGAAACTACATTGGGGAGATTCAAATGATAGCTAGCGAACTTCAAGGTTGTGTGGGTTATGGCTACGCCGCGACCACATCAGCAGCGCCCTTGGTGTGGTGAACAGTCCGTCCGCTGTTAATTTTTTTATTAAGCCTGATGTGTGTTTTGTTGGGAGTTGAGGTCAGGCTTCCGGGACAAGATCCCCATCCCCCCCCATTCCGGCGAGCTGAGCTGTGCCTCGCAAGCAGGACGCGTTCCCGGAGCTCGGCATTCCGTTTCTTTTCATTTCATTTCCTCTATCTTGCACCCTCCTCTTTCCTTCCTACCTTATCCATTCTCATCCTCTTAACTCGCAACAATTTCTTGCAAAAAAAAAATGTTCAACATTGTTTTTGGATGAGTAAAGACAAGTGATACATCGAGAAGACTGGGACCTTGGTTACGTCCAAAAGTGAGAGTTTCTGATGAGGTGCATTCAAACCACAGGCAAATCAAGAGAAACAGTAGAAAAGAGCCGTAGAAAGTATTCAAGATGTTACTGTTTGCCTAAAAATAATAAAAGTGTTGAAGTATGCAAGAAATTCTTCCAAGCTACTTTGGATGTCGGTGCTAAGCTGTTTAGATATACAGAAAACAATGCTGCTTCATCACTTCGTACTGTCTTGGCAGATGGAAGGGGAAAACAGAAGTCGGTTAATAAAACTCCACCTCATTGCATATGCAACGTCAGAAATTTTATTGAAAATCTCCCTGCTGTTAACTCGCACTATTGCCGCAGCAGTTCAACTAAAAAATATGTGCCCCAGGAATATGAATCTCCGACCAACATATACAGAAAATACCGAAATCATTGTGTTGAAAATGCAATTAAGCCAGCTTCAGAATTTGTTTTCAAAAAAATTTTCAAAAATGAATATAATATAGGAAAGAGCCTAACGAGTTAAAATGTTGCTTCGAAGTTAAAAGAAGATTGCGCACGGGACAATTAGAAGCTCCACTTCCGCTTAACTTCTCAGATCAACCAATTTCAGAGACTAAGTACCGAGATCCTGTTGGCCTCTGTTTTCAGCAATTCCGTCCCATTTGCATTAAGAATACATTAATTTGCCGCACCGATCTACAGTAAATGATTCACTAGTCGAGCCGGACGAAGATGAACCGAGTGCTGAAGAGCAATTTAAAATTTTTAAATTTTAATTTTATAAAATATTTAAAAAATATGTATTTTAATGGTTTTTTTAAATAATAAATGCTCTTGTTTTTCGACAATATTTCTTGAAATAGTAAATTCACTTTCTATTTGTTTACCTATTTTGATTTAAAGAGTAGCAGATTGTCTTTTTTATGGATTTTCAGCTAAGAAAGTCAGATTGGCCGTTTTTAGTTTCTATTCGCTAAAACTGATTTTATAAAAAAAAGGGCCAAACTACACCTTGTTGTTAATTTTATGTTTTAGTTATGACATGCAATAATTTAAGTTATTTAATTTTATTTGAATATTGCTTAAAATTTATTAATTCAACAGATGAATCCGTATCGCTGCCATAAACAACTAAATGTGAACCATAAGAAATTATAAAATCTTAGAAACCTGATTGAAAATATCAGATTGGCCCTTTTTGCGCAACACCATCGATATAATTGTTACACAAGTGACAATGGACCGAAAATTTTATCGGAGATTTGGCAAAAGAAATGACTCACAATGTTTAAAAAAAATAAGACAAGATTCACTGTAACTATTACACAATTCAATGGGATGACGAGATTTAAGAAAATAATATTGATGCTACATAACATGGCGACATGAATTGTGTATCCTCCTCATAGTTTGACACTAATTTAAATAAGAACTTCCTAACCCTCGTATCGTTTTCGTATCGCATTCATTGTGTTTAAAGAATAAACAATTCTTACACAAATGCATGGTTTCGGATTTGACAGCGGACTTAGGATTCTTTGTATTACTGGTCTACGGTTGTCAACATGACATTTTAATTTATTTGTTTTTTCTTTTTGTATTTTTGGTAGATTTAATTTGTTTTTTTCAATTTAATTTTAGTTAATAATGAAAAAGTTTAATTTAAAAAGTTCCAAGTGATATTTGGAACAGTGTTTGTTGTTTTATTAAAAAAACATTATAAAGAAGTAGATTGTTTGTGTGTGTTTTTTTTTTTGTGTGTTTTAAAATATAATGACGTTTGCCGTTGCCGATGCATGGAAAATGTTTACCCACGGTAAAGAAGTTTCACTTCAAAAACACTTGCGTTTTATTTTATGGTGGTATTCTCTTATGAGAATACAGAATATATTTATTTTTTTTTAACGAAAGAATCGTGAAAGGGAAGCATGGGTGACTGCAATGTAATATTATTCAAAATATTTTTAAAATTTTGAAAGGTAATTCAAGGAGTTGGATGATTCTGAAGCTCTTTATATTAAAAAAAAACAAATGAATTACTTAATCAGTCAATGTTAACAACAACATTTGTTTTAGTTGATAAAAATCCTTAAGATAATTATCTAAATTTGTTGTTTACGGCAGAAAAATCGTTGGGATAGTTCTGACCAAAATCCGGTTCTAATCCAATGAAAAGTCTTCGGCGGTTATTGGGAAAAGACAATTTATTTATATTTTACTAGTCTATTTATACCTTAACTTTACACAGAATTCTTAACTTATTTCTTATTGCCTAATCAATCAGTGTGTGACCGCCGTGGTGAACAGACGTCTTGGTAAGTCCTCTTAGTTTACTTAGCTAGTTATTAGTTCGTGCTCGCAGTGTAGTAGTCGGGAGTGTTCGGTAGAGTAGGGCAATAGGGAGTGCTTCTCTCAGAGAGAAATTAGTGCAGTGTAGTGTGTGTACTTTATAAGACACAAGTGTAGTGAGTTAGGAGAGCGAGAGAGCTCAGTGTATAGGAGAGCGAGAGAGCTCTGTGTGTACTTTAGAAGACACAGTATAGTGTATAGTGTAATTGGGAGAGGTACAGAGTAAGTACACTCTGTCCAGGTGAGTTACCATACTTTTAGGTATATTATTATTATAATAAGTATATTATTGGTATAGTAGCTATAGTATAGTATAGTATAGTATAACAGATAGGAAGTAGGAATAGTATAACAGATAGGAAGTAGGAATACTTTTATACTGAACATATAGGAGTATAGCATTAAACATATAGGGCATTAGGGACTATCATTATCATAAGTAGTGTAGTTAGTATAGTAGTTTAAAATGGAAGGGGATAGCACCCCTCGCAGTGTGTTAGGTGAGAGAGCCCCTGTGTTGCGACTGACTAATATCAGTAGAGGCAATATAGGGAGCTCGATTGTAGAAGCAGTTTCAGCTGGAACTGATGTAGTAGCAGTATCAGGGACCGTAGGGGAGACAGCTCCCACAGAAGCTTACGGAGGCAGCATCACTTCTGACTTCGATTCTGAAGTGGAAGCTGTGGATAAAGGGTTGCCAAAGGCGAGGACTAGCTATCTCAAAAGGGACAGCCCTAAGAAGACCATGCAGCCGCCTAACCCGAAGAAGAAGCCAGGCAGGAAGAGCAAGAGGAAATCTCTACGCTCTTCTGGTTCGTCCGCCGTTGAGACGGAGGATGTAGTAGAGGCAGTGAAGGCCAGGAAGAGGGGCATAGAGAGTGAGGGTCTATCTAGCCCTGAAGCCGTGTGCCGCAAAGTGATCATCGGGGAAGTGATGAATCAGACTGCCCAGATAGAAGATGAGGTGTCAGCGGACGGTCGTGTCGGACAGGCTAATCAGGAGATATTTGTCCCCATAGAGGTCGTAGAAGATAGGGAAGTTGTGCCAGTGTCCGACGAGGTAGGTAGTTCAGTTGTCTCAGGTGTTAGTGTAGTTGTGGATGAACTGATGGAGGTGGTTCCTTCCGAAGCTGTGCCTGTTGCGGCGGCAGTGGGTGGTGATGAGGCGTCGCAGATGGGTCCTCCCAAGGCGTTGCCCCCCCCTCCTTCCAATGTCCCTAAAAAGACTGCGGTGGAGGTGTTGTCAACGCTTACGAAGAGGCTCGCTGAGGCACCTGTTTCTGCTGCTGCTGCCGTGGAGGTTCGGAAGAAGAAGGACCCGTCCAAGTCAGCTCCCACAAAAGGAGGACATAGGCAGGTTTCCGTCTTGCCGTCTGCCGCTGGAGACAGCTGGGATTCAAATCTCAGCTTAGCCAGCGTCATGGCAAAGATGACGGACATAAAGAAGGAACTGGTCGGACTCATAGCTGACTGCCCACAATTTGGTGGACGCATAGCTGGAGTCGCGGCCAGGTACGAGGATTTGGTGCTGGGTCTTTCTGGTGCTAATGAAAGGCTCAGGGGTAGAATAGATGGGGGAGGAAACTCTGTCAAGGTTTCGCAGTCTGCGACAGCGGTGGCGCCTGAGGCTATGAAGCTGAAAGGCGTCCCAGTAGGGGTTAATGTAAATGAGCGACCTTCGTTTGCGCAAATAGCGAGCGCAGCCTCGGTCCCCGCTGGTCTGATGGGTAGGACTCTGGTGCGTGCACCAGTAGTTGAGCCTGCCAAACCGACGGAGACTTGGTCTGTTGTGGTGAGGGGGAAGGCTAATGAGCCCGCTGGGGTCATTAAGAAGAGAGTGGTAGAGGAACTGGTGCCTGCGGTGGGTGTCAGGGTGCACAACGTGCTCCCTGGCAAACAAGGTAGTGTTCTGGTTCGGACACCCTCCATTGCAGAAAGAGATGCGTTCATCGGGCATAAGAAGCTCGAGGAGGTTGGTTTATCGGCAGATACCACGATGGGCAGGCCAGTGATCGTTTCAAGGGTGGAGAAGAGGATCTCCCCGGAAGCCTTCCTTGAAGATCTCTTCAAGCTAAACTTGAGTGATATTCCAAGGGAGGAAGTCCAGAAGGAAGTCTTTCTACGAAGCAATTGGACGGTCGGAGATGGGTTGACGCAAGTCGTTCTCGACTGCAGCCAGAGGGTAGCCGGTATTCTCCTGAAAGGGGGATGGTGCTATATCAAGCACTTCGCTTTCCCTGTGAAGGAGAAACCGATGGTGTCATGGTGTTACCGGTGTCTTAGCCTGGACCATCATAGTTTTAGGTGTAGGCTAAAGGAGCAGGTGTGCCTTCGATGTGGACAGTCGGGTCACTCGCAACGTGACTGCAATAATGCAATCCACTGCCGCGACTGCGACTTCAGAGGGAACCCGGCTGGACATTTCATGCTAAGCGCAGACTGTCCAGTCTACAATGATGCGGTGGCCAGGGCGTGCGCTCGGCACTAAAATGGTTAAGTTGATTCAATTCAACTGCCAGGGTGCCAGAGCGGCCATGTATGAGTTAGGGCAGATATTATGAAGCACACAGTGTAGCTTTGCGCTACTGCAGGACCCTTACACTGTCGAAGGACATGTGAGGGGGCTGCCAGCGTATATGCGATCGTTTGCTGACAGAGGGGGTAACTCCGCTGTCGTAGTAAACGATTTAAACACTGTGTGTTCGCTGATAGATTCAAGTGAATGGGGTGTGTGTGTGAATGTCGAGGGAGGCTTTGGTAGACTGATTTTGTGCAGTCTTTACTTTAAGCTTTCTCGAGACATAAATCCATACCTTGCATACCTGGATGTGTTGCTGGGTTTGATTGGGAACCAGCCTGCGGTTTTTGGCCTGGACGCTAATGCAGTTTCCCCTGTTTGGTATAGTAAGATGTCTGGACGCACGTCCGAGTCTCACAATGCCGACAGGGGTGTACTGCTCAGCGAATGGATGGCTGTAAATCACATGGGTGCTCTCAACCAGCCTAGCGACCTATATACCTTCGATGGACCGAATGGACAGAGTGATATCGATGTTACCCTGGCGAATACGCTAGCGCTCCGAAACTTCAGCTTTGACTGGTCTATCCGTCGTGCCGAAGGAGTGAGTGACCACAGCCTAATGCAGGTTGTGATCGCCCGCTCTGATGGTACATCGGGGGCTGGTGGGGGCTGGGATGAAAAGCGCTGGCGTCTCCATGATGTCGATTGGGTGCATTACCAGAGGGAAATCGCTAGAAAGGTAAGATTGACCTCACTAGGTGCATTTGAAAGATTGGAGGTTGACTCCAAGGTTGCTTGGTTGGAGGAATGTATGTGGGGTGTCAACGACCAACTCTTTCCGAGGAGCCGATTGGTAAATCGGAAAAGGGTGAAGTGGTGGACACCTGAATTGAATGTGATGCGTCGCCAGGTAAGAAGGCTGCGAAAGCACTTCCAAGCCTGTCGGCGTCGTGGGTTGGCTGACTTGGATCAGTCAAGACTTGCCTATCGGCATGGCTTGGCTGAATACAAGAGGATGCTTGCCCGCAGTAAGGATGAGGAATGGAGATCCTTCGCCGAGGAACACCGGAATGACCCCTGGGGTCAGTTATACCGGGTTTGTCGGGGGAGGAAGACTCTAGAGTTAGGGGCCATCCATGATGGGGGCGTAGTGCTCACATCATGGAGGGATTGCATGACTGCCTTGATGAATACCTTCTTCCCTAGGGGCGTGCGTTCGGTGGACCCACTTCCGGACCTGCCCAACGCTCCGCCACTTGTGGACGAGGGAGAAGTTGGCTATGCCATTGCTAGACTTAAATCGAGAAAGTCACCGGGTTTCGACGGACTGACCGGCTGCATGGTGAAAGCTATGTGGACGGCTGTCCCCGAATACCTGATGGCTCTTTACTCGTGCTGTTTCAGGGAAAACTATTTTCCCCTGAAATGGAAATGTGCAAAGGTAATTGTACTGCTGAAGTCGAATGATAGGGTCAGGACTAGTCCTAGGGCCTATCGCGGTATAAGCCTCTTGCCAGTACTTGGAAAGGTGCTGGAAAGAGTCTTAGTCGACAGACTGATGGAGTGCTTACCGATGCAATCTCCATTTCAGTTTGGTTTTAAGCAAGGTTGCAGTGTCGAAGATGCATGGCTACACGTAAAAGACTCTGTTGATGCGTCAGTCAGCAAATATGTTCTTGGCATATTTGTTGACTTCAGGGGGGCATTCGACTTCCTGGACTGGGCTAGTGTGGAGCGAAGGTTGATAGAGGTTGGCTGTCGGGAGACTGCTATCTGGAGGAGTTATTTCTCAGGAAGAGTTGCCCGGGTTGTCAGCCAATTTGACTCGGTGGCACTGGATGTTGAGAGAGGGTGTCCTCAGGGGTCCATTGGTGGTCCATATATATGGAACCTCATGATGGATCCCCTGCTGCAGCGCCTCTCATCCTGGCGGCCGTACTGCAGGTGCGCGGCCTACGCTGATGATCTCCTTGTCCTTGTTGAAGGCCAGTCACGTGCTGAGCTGGAAAACCGGGGCACGGAGGCCATGGGCATGGTTAGCGCCTGGGGTGCGGGTGTGGGAGTTGAGGTGTCTGTAGAAAAGACATCGATAATGCTGTTGAAGGGTAAGCTTTCTGTAAGTCGCCCTCCGTGTATTAGAGTTAGTGAGGTGGGCATAAGGTATGCGACGCAGGTCAAATACCTTAGTATTACCATTGGGGAGAGAATGAGCTTCCTTCCTCACCTAAAACAGGTGAGATTGAAGCTCACCTCTTTAGTTCCAGCAGTTAGCAGGGTGATGAAGTGTGACTGGGGCCTGTCTAGACGGGCTGTTCGTGTCATATATGGGGGGTTATTTGTTGCCTGTGCAGCATTTGGCTCTACTGTATGGTACGATACGGCCAAAATGGTGACAGGAAGAAGCAAAATTCTCTCTTGTCAGAGGGTTATGCTCCTTGGGACACTTCGTGTATGCAGAACTGTTTCCACAGATGCTCTACAGGTGCTGGCGGGTGTGCCTCCACTTGACCTTGAGGTAATACGACAAGGTATTGCTGGAAAGGTCAAGAGGCAACGGCAACTCTCTGCGTCCGACTGGGCTGAGTGCCTGAATGCTCATTCTTTGAGTATTCAGGAACGTAAAGCTCTAATGAGGGAGTGTGTTTTCTCCAGATGGCAGGCTAGGTGGGAAAGTAGCGAGAAAGGGAGAGCTACTTTTGAGTTCCTCCCCCGTGTTGTTTCTGCGTGTGAACGGGAGTGCCTGGACCTCTCACTCTATGCGGGCTTTTTGGTGACTGGACATGGCTCCTTGAATGCATTCTTGCACAAAAGGACCTTGTCTAGCTCTCCGGAATGCTCGTGTGGAGCTCCGAGTGAGGATTGGAGGCACGTACTGGTTGAGTGTCCGCGATATGCTCACTTCAGGGACCTCTCTGCGGTGGGTGTGGTTCGAGAGGGTAATGCCTGGGATTTCAGCCGAATCCTTCATTCGAGGGTGACGGCTGATAATCTTGCCATCTTTGCTGATCGTGTCTTCCGGACCCGGCGGCAATAATGGCACTCTGTTAGTCCTCGTTGTAGACATCATTGTGTTACCAGGGGTTCACCCATTTAACTGGTACATAGCTGGACTTGACTCCTTGTTTACATGGGGTCTTGGTTGATGGCTAGTATTGGTGTGGGTCTAGGGACAGCTGCGGGCTATGTTCTTTCCAGGGCACCAGCTGTCTGCCAGGTTTGGATCTCTATGATCCAACTCCCTGAACATCTGGCTGGTTACTGTTTGGGCGGGAGGGTGACTTAAATGTCGCATCCTGACCCACTCACTATCAGCGGGTTGTTCACCCTGCATTTAGTACTCATCAATGGTGAAGGTGCCTCTTGTCCTGGGTTTTAACCCAGTGGCATTTGGACTGAATCCATGCTGAGACTTCTATGTGGGGCGTGGGGTGCCTGAGTATGTTTGCTGGGATAGCTCGATCATGCACCAATAGGTGCATCGATCAGGGGGGGCATAGCGTCTGCAGTGACTCGTGAACTGACCAGTGGCATAGTGATAGTAGATCTGTGTGTCCTTGTTGTAGTGTTTGGCCATTTTTGTTGTTGTTTTTCGGGAGGCGCACGGCAAGGATGAGTGCATGTGTTATGTGCTCGTGCTCTCCTATTGGAGAGTGACTCCTTGTGGTGGGTGTTGAACGGCTTAGGCAGTGTATGCCTGGGTCCGATTTCGTGGGATGTTTCAGGTAGTCTTTCCGTTGAGCATACGTGAGTTTTTGGGTGTTAGGTATGCGCGTTTGGCCATTGTCCACTACCTCGGTAGATGGTCCGGGTGTGCATACCTGAGGTTGTCGGGCCTCGAGTTTTAAGGGACTCATCCGAAAGTGACCTTTACGGTTGCGAAGCTCCACCGGAAGCTATATTCTGGTACCACGGGAGACAGGAGCCCCCGGGTCATGTTCGTCTTTCTGGTGCTTGGAGGCACCAGACGTCTTGATGCCGGCCTGTCTGTGAGGTAGGCCCCCTAGTGGGAGTATCGTGGTGGCTGTGGTTGCTCCCAACATGCGGGAACGTTAAAAATTCCAAGGACTCTGTTTAACATCTATGAGCCTTGGATGGTAGAGGTGTTAGATAGGCCTCGCCCTTAGCAAGGGGAGATGGATAGGCCTTAACCTTCCATCGAAGTTGAACTGGGGCACAACATTTTTAGCCCTGGGGCGCTGGTCAACGCTTTTCTTGACCCCGACAGTGTGGGTAGGCCCACCGTGGGATTTAAGCATTAACTTGCAGGCGCCCACGTAAAGCCTTTATTCATTCTGCCTAATCAACTCATTCAGTGTGTGACCGCCGTGGTGAACAGAGGTCTTGGTAAGTCCTCTTTAGTTTACTTAGCTAGTTATTAGTTCGTGCTCGCAGTGTAGTAGTCGGGAGTGCTCGGTAGAGTAGGGCAATAGGAAGTGCTTTTTTCAGAGAGAAAGTGTAGATTAGTGCAGTGTAGTGTGTACTTTTATAAGACACAAATGTAGTGATTTAGGAGAGCGAGAGAGCTCAGTGTATAGTTATATAGGAGAGCGAGAGAGCTCAGTGTGAACTTTTTAGAAGACACAATATAGTGTTATAGTGTAATTGGGAGAGGTACAGAGTAAGTACACTCTGTCCAGGTGAGTTGCCATACTACTTAGCTATATTATAATTATATTAAGTATATTATTGGTATAGTAGCTATAGTGTATAACAGTTAGAAAGTAGGAATACTTTTATACTTTTATACTGAGTATATAAGAGTATTAGCATTAGATATATAGGGCACTAGGGATTATCATTATCTTAAGTATTGTAGTTCGTATAGTAGTTTAGCATGGAAGGGGATAGCACCCCGCTCAGTGTGTTTAGGCGAGAGGGCCCCTGTTTTGCGACTGACCAATATCAGTGGAGGTAATATAGGGAGCTCGATCGTACAAGTAGGTTCAGTAGGAACTGAAGTAGTGGCAGTGTCAGGGACCGAAGGGGAGACAGCTCCCAAAGAAGCATATGGAGGAAGCATCACTTCTGACTTCGATTCTGAAGTGGAAGCTGTGGACAAGGGGTTGCCTAAGGCGAGGACAAGCTATCTCAAAAGGGATAGCCCTAAGAAGATCATGCAGCCGCCTAACCCAAAGAAGAAGCCAGGCAGGAAGGGCAAGAGGAAATCTCTACGCTCTTCTGGTTCGTCTGCCGTTGAGACGGAGGACGTAGTCGAGGCAGTGAAGGCCAGGAAGAGGGGAATAGAGAGCGAGGGTCTCTCTAGCCCTGAAGCCGTGTGCCGCAAGGTTGTCATCGGGGAAGTGGTGAATCAGGTTGCCCAGATGGAAGAAGTGCAGGAGTCAGCGGACGGTCTAGTCGGACAGGCAATACAGGAGTTTTTTGTCCCTATTGAGGTTGAGGCTAGTTGTGGACTTGTGCCAGTGTCCGACGAGGTAGCTAGTGCAGGAGTAGCAAGTGTAGGAGTAGAGAAGGAGGAACTGATGGAGGTTGTGCCTTCCGAGGCTGTACCTATTGCGGTGGCGGTTGGTGGAGATAAGGCGTCGCAAATGGGTCCTCCGGATGCGTTGGCCGCCCCTCCTTCCAATGTCCCTAAAAAGACTGCGGCGGAGGTGCTGTCGGCGCACACGAAGGAACTCATGGAGACGCCTGTTTCTGCTGCTGTTTATGTGGGGGTTCAGAAAAAGAAGGAGCAGTCGAAGGCAGTTTCCTCAAAAGGAGGACTAAGGCAGGGGAAAGTCGGGTTGCCGCCTGTCGCTAATGACAACTGGGGTGAAATTCTCAGTCTGGTCAGTGTCATGGCAAAGACGACGCAGATTAAGCAGGAGCTTGTGAAACTTATAGGTGATTGCCCCCAGTTTGGTGGGCGTATTGCTGGGTTAGCTGCCAAATATGAGGAGTTAGTCCTTGGCTTATCCGGGGTTAACGAGAGGTTGAGGGGTAGGTTAGATGGGGGAGCTGCTTCCACCAAAGCATCGCAGCGGCAGGTTGTTGAGGCTCCTTTAGCCGTGAAGTCCAAGGGTGTGCCGGTAGGTGTCAGCGTGGCTGAGCGCCCGTCGTTTGCGCAAATTGCAAGTGCAGCCAGTGTTTCTGCCGGTTTGGTGGTCAAGCCGCCGCGTGCGCCTGCTGCTGTGGCTACCAAGCCGACTGAGACGTGGTCGGTTGTAGTAAGAGGAAAAGCTAATGAGCCTGCAGGAGAGGTCAAGAAGAGGGTGGTGGAGCAGCTGGTGCACACTGTGCTACCTGGCAAAGGGGGCAGCGTGCTTGTTCGTACGCCATCCATTGTAGAGAGAGACGCCCTCCTGGGGCAAAAGAAGCTAGATGAGGTGGGTCTATCGGCGGATACTAATAAGCTAAGGAGACTGTTAGTGCAGAGGGTGGAGACAAGGATCCCTCCTGAGGATTTCCTCGGTGAGTTGCATAAGCTTAACTTACGCGACCTCACCAAAGAGGAATTCCAAAGGGAGGTCTTCCTTGGAAGCTCCTGGACGGTCGGAGATTGGAAAACACGTGTTTCCCTAAATTGTAGCCCAAGGGTTGCCGGTATGCTTCTCAAGGAGGGGTGGTGCTATATAAAGCACTTCTCCTTTATGGTTAAAGAGAAGTCTTTAGTCCAGTGGTGTGATTGGTGTCTTAGCCTGGATCATTTCGCCTACAGGTGTAGACAGAGGGACATTGTCTGTATGAGATGTGGTCAGTCGGGTCACTCGCAATCCATTGTCGTGACTGTGATTTTAGAGGTGACCCGGCTGGGCACTTCATGTTAAGTGCATGCTGTCCAGTCTACAACGCTGCGGTTGCCAGGGCGTGTGCTCGACATTAAGATGGTGGTTAAGATAATCCAATTTAACTGCCAGGGTGCTCGAGTGGCCATGTACGAGTTGGGGCAGATTATGTGCAGCACACAGTGTAGCTTTGCGCTATTGCAGGATCCTTACACTGTCGAAGGACAGGCGAGGGGACTGCCGGCGCATATGCGATCGTTCGCTGACAGAGGGGGCAACTCCGCTGTTGTAGTGAACGATGTAAATACTGTGTGTTCGCTTTTAGATTCTAATGAATGGGGTGTGTGTGTGAATGTTGTTGGTGGTTTTGGTAGACTGATTTTATGCAGTCTTTACTTTAAGCCGTCCCTTGACGTAAATCCATACCTCGTATACTTGGATGTGTTGCTTGGTCTGGTTGGGAACCAGCCTGCGATTTTTGGCCTGGACGCTAATGCAGTTTCACCTGTTTGGTATAGTAAGATGTCTGGACGCACGTCCGAGTCTCACAATGCCGGCAGGGGTGTACTGCTCAGTGAATGGATGGCCGTAAATCGCATGGGTGCTCTCAACCAGCCCAGTGACCTATACACCTTTGATGGCCCGAATGGACAGAGTAATATTGACGTGACCCTGGCGAATATGCTGGCGCTTCGTAGATTTAGTTTTAACTGGTCAATTCGGCGTGCTGAAGGGGTGAGTGATCACAGCCTGATTCAGGTTGTGATGACTCGCTCTGATGGTGCTCCGGATGCCAGTGTGGACTGGATTGAGAAGCGTTGGCGTCTCTATGATGTGGGCTGGTCACAGTACCAGAGAGAAATTGCAACAAAGGTTAGGTCAACATCACTTGGTGCATTTGAGAATTTGGAGGTTGACTCCAAAGTTGCGTGGTTGGAAGAATGCATGTGGGGTGTCAACGACCAGCTCTTTCCGAGGAGCCGATTGGTGAATCGGAAAAGGGTAAAGTGGTGGACACCTGAACTGAATGTGAAGCGTGGGCAGGTGAGGAGGCTGCGTAAGCACTTCCAAACTTCAGTCAAGGCTTGCCTACCGGCATGGCTTGGCTGAATACAAGAGGATGCTTGCCCGCAGTAAGGATGAGGAATGGAGATCCTTCGCCGAGGAACATCGGAATAACCCCTGGGGTCAGTTATACCGGGTTTGTCGGGGGAGGAAGACTCTAGAGTTAGGGGCCATCCATGATGAGGGTCGCGTACTCTCATCGTGGAGGGATTGTATGACTGTTCTGATGAGTTCGTTCTTCCCCAGGCGTGTGCGTTCGGCGGATCCACTTCCGGAATTGCCCAACGCACCACTACTGGTGGATGAGAAAGAGGTTGGCTATGCCATTGCTAGGCTTAAATCCAGGAAGTCACCGGGATTCGATGGATTGACCGGCTGCATGGTGAAAGCCATGTGGGTGGCTGTCCCCGAATACCTGATGGCTCTTTACTCGAGCTGCTTCAGGGAGAATTATTTTCCCCTGAAATGGAAGTGTGCGAGAGTAATTGTTCTTCTGAAGTCAAATGATAGGATTAGGACTTCTCCTAGATCCTATCGCGGCATAGGACTCCTTCCAGTACTTGGAAAGGTACTGGAAAGGGTCTTGGTTGGCAGACTGATGGAGTGCTTACCCGTGCAGTCTCCATTTTAGTTTGGCTTTAAACAAGGTTGCAGTGTCGAAGATGCGTGGCTGCACGTAAGAGACTCTGTCGATGGATCGGTCAACAAGTATGTCTTAGGAATATTTGTTGACTTTAAAGGCGCTTTTGATTATCTGGACTGGTGTAGTGTCGAGCGTAGGCTGGTGGAAGTAGGCTGTAGGGAGACTGCTATTTGGAGGAGTTATTTCTCAGGAAGAGTCGCCCGGGTTGTCAGCCAATTTGATTCGGTGGCACTAGGCATTGAAAGAGGATGTCCACAGGGCTCCATTGGTGGTCCATATATATGGAACCTCATGATGGATTCCCTGCTGCAGCGCCTCTCATCCTGGAAACCGTACTGCAGGTGTGCTGCTTATGCTGATGACCTCCTTGTCCTTGTTGAAGGCCAGTCTCGAGCTGAGCTAGAAAGCCGGGGCACGGAGGCCATGGGCATGGTTGATGACTGGGGTGCTGCTGTTGGGGTTGATGTTGCTGTAGAGAAAACATCAATAATGTTGTTGAAAGGTAAACTTTCCAGTCGTCCTCCATGTATTAGAGCTAGTGGAGTGGGTATAAGGTATGCGACGCAGGTCAAATACCTTGGTATTACCATCGGGGAGAGAATGAGCTTCCTTCCTCATCTAAATCAGGTGAGATTGAAGCTCACCTCTTTAGTTCCAGCAGTTGGCAGAGTGATGAAGTGTGACTGGGGCCTGTCTAGACGGGCTGTTCGTGTCATATATGGCGGGTTATTTGTTGCCTGTGCAGCATTTGGTTCGTCTGTATGGTACGATACAGTCAAAACGGTGACAGGAAGAAGTAAAATTCTCTCTCGTGAGAGGGTTATGCTCCTTGGGTCACTTCGTGTGTGCAGAACTGTTTCTACAGAGGCTCTACAGGTACTGGCGGCCGTGCCTCCTCTTGATTTAGAGGTGATACGGCAAGGTATCGCTGGAAAAGTCAGGAGGCAACGACAACTTTCTGCGTCCGACTGGAGCGAGTGCCTGAATTCTCATTCCTTGTGCATTCAGGAACGAAAAGCTCTAATGAGAGAGTGTGTGTTCTCCAGATGGCAGTCTAGGTGGGAATGTAGTGAAAAGGGGAGAGCTACTTATGAGTTCCTCCCCCGTGTTCCTTCTGCATGTGAGCGGGAATGCCTCGACCTCTCACTCTATGCAGGCTTTCTGGTGACCGGCCATGGTTCCTTGAATGCATTTTTGCACAAAAGGGCCTTGGCTGATTCTCCGGAATGCCTGTGTGGAGCTCCGAGTGAGGATTGAAGGCATGTGTTGGTTGAGTGTCCGCGATATGCTCACTTCAGGGATCTGTCTGCGGTGGGTGTGGCTCGAGAGGGTAACGCTTGGGATTTCAGCCAGATCCTTCATTCGAGGGTGACGACTGATAATCTTGCCATCTTTGCTGACCGTGTCTTCCGGACCCGGCGGCAATAATGGCACTCTGTTAGTCCTCGTTGTAGACATCGTTGTGTCGCCAGGGGTTCACCCATTGGACTGGTACATAGCTGGACTCGACTCCTTGTTTACAGGGGGTCTTGGTTGATGGCTCAGTTTTGGTGTGGGTCCAGGATCAGCTGCGGGTTATGTTCTTTCCAGGGCACCCAGCTCTCTGCCAGGTTTGGATCTCTATGATCCAACTCCCTGAACATCTGGCTGATTACTGTTTGGGCGGGAGGGTGACTTAAATGTCGCATCCTGACCCACTCACTATCAGCGGGTTGTTCTCTCTACGTTCTAGTGCTCATCAATGGTGAAGGTGCCTCTTGTCCTGGGGTTTTCATCCCAGTGGCATTTCGACTGAATCCATGCTGAGACTCTTTATGTGGGGCGTGGAGTGCCTGCGTATGTTTGCTGGGACAGCTCGATCATGCACCAATAGGTGCATCGATCAGGGGGGGCATAGCGTCTGCAGTGACTCGCGAACTGACCAGTGGCAGAGTGATAATAGCTCTGTGTGTCCTTGTTGCAGTGTTTGGTCATTTTGTTGTTAATTTCGGTGGGCGCACGGCAGGGATGAGTGCATGTGTTATGTGCTCGTGCTCTCCTTTTGGTGAGTGACTCCTTGTGGTGGGTTTTGAACGGCTTAGGCAGAATATGCCTGGGCCCGAGTTCGTCAGAGGTTTAGGTAGTCTCTTTCGTTGAGCATGTGAGAGAACAGGCAGGTAGGTATGTGTGCTTGGCCATTGTCCACTGCCTCGGTAGATGGTCTGGAGGTAGGCCCCCTAGTGGGAGTATCGTGGTGGCTGTGGTTGCCCCCAACATGCGGGAACGTTAAAAATTCCAAGGACTCTGTTTAACATCTATGAGCCTGGGATGGTAGAGGTGTTAGATAGGCCTCTCCCTTAGCAAGGGGAGATGGATAGGCCTTAACCTTCCATCGAAGTTGAACCGGGGCACAATCTTTTGGCTCTGGGGCGCTGGGCAACGCTTTTATTGACCCCGACAGTGTGGGTAGGTCCACCGTGGGATTTAAGCGTTAATTCGCAGGCGCCCACGTGAAGCCTTTTATTCATTCTGCCTAATCAACTATTTATTGTTAACCTACTTATTATTATTTATTACTCAACATTTCTTAACCTACTTATTGTTACTTCATATTAATCACTATTTTCGTCGTCGCATATGGCTGACCAAGTAGCTGCACTCATTACTTTAATTAACTGTGTGGCGGCACAAAACAAACGTGCGCCTCAGGCAACTCATAGAGTAAACTTCTTTTCAAATTTAATTGTTGATTTGAGTTTGGTCTGTCTAGACGCATCTGTAAGATACAAACATACTCGTACATTGGCTTCCTTTCTAAAGTATTTCTTCAAGTTTCATGCAGATTGCTTTGGCCTTCTGCTCATTAAAATTATCTAAATTAAAGTATACTGTTTAGTTTTAAGAAAAGTTATTAAAGATATTGAAAACATTAATTGTGTAAGCAATTGTAAGCTACAAAAGAAACACAAAATCTGTAAGGGTTGCCGGTAGTCGATCTCACTCTCTTGTTACTTATTTATGTATCTAGTTGTAACTGTATGTGAAAATGTCTGCACGCGCACATAATCCACAAAGGCAGTTCCGTTGATTTTGTGGTTTAAAGACGAGCGGTTGTGTTCCAATTTAATGTATCGTGTGAATAAATCAAACTTTGAAGCAAATAATAAAACGAGAGTTTAATTATATTTTAGACCTTAAAAGCCAAAAGAGTGACCATATATTAGACTTAAAATTGTTACATAAAGGTTGTTTTTTTTTCATTAAAGTGGAATTCCATTTTGTAAGAGGTACAAAGGTACATACATTTCTCTCTTCGTTGACTTTTTTATTGTTGGTGTCCGTCATAGTCACCACATTTGGTGACCCCGACATGATCTTCGTGGCATAGCCGACGAGATCTACGCAGCAAAACAGATCAAGAAATTGTAAGTTCACCTCTTTTCAATAATTAAAATGATAAATAGAACACCGACAAAAAGCATGTCAACTATGGAAACAATTGCCAAAGCTTACTAGACAGCGAACATCCTCCTTTCGAAGTATCAATCTGGCGCAGCCCAGCAATGCGCCAACTGACGCAAGCAAAACAACATTCCCGGCCCAACAAGTTACATGGTTCCCCAGTTCAACGTCGCACAAGCCCAGTAGTGCATTTATGCAGTCAATCTGCACTTACCTCAGTTTGCACCTGAATCCCCAGAGATTTGGTTTGCCATTGCGGAGGCAGATTTTACTGCAAACCGAATCTCCAATGATGCTCAAAGATACAATCATTTGCTCAAGGCATTACCTTTGAATGTCGCAAGTCAACTGATAGACGTAGTCAACAATGCTCGGATGCAGGACAAGTACAAAACGCTAAAAACTGCTATCCTGAAGCGCTTTTCCGAATCTCGCCAGAGACAACTACAAAAATTACTACGTGAAAAAGTCTTAGGCAATAAAAAGCCATTCCAACTGTTGCGTGAGATGCGTGAGTTAGCAAAAAATTCTGTGACGGACGAAGTGCTCCACCAACTCTTGACCGAATGGCTTCCAGAAAGAATTCGTGTGCTTCGGGCGATTTCTGATAATCTCCATAATATTAACGCCTTAGCAGAAACAGCAGATCGAATTATGGAGGCAATTGGCTGTTCCTCTGTCATGGCGGTTCAAAACAGAAATCTCACAAGCTCACAACAACATTGCAATTCACCAGACCTTACTGGTCTGCAACGCCAGCTTTTGGAGATCCGCTTGATGTTGGAATGCTGCCAACAGAACATAAAAAACTTGCAGTCTGACCAAAAACAGTTGCTAAATCAACAACAACGACAAAATGTTCACGTTCATCGTCCACGAGCAAGGCCTGTTACTCCTAATCGAAGTGGTTTCTGCTATTACCACGCTCGATGGGGAGAAGAAGCACGTCGCTGCGAAAAGCCATGAAAATTTCAATCTCAAGTCGCCAACCAGGAAAACTAACCACGCTGTCACGGATTGGCGCGGTTGGTGACAGCGTTCATGATTTATCAGCGAACGGCCCTAGGAGAAGCAAATAAAATTCGCGAATACTTCCTAATATTCTTATGTTTCTTCCTTATGTCCTTAGTTTTCTTGGGTTCAGAGGAATTCAAACATCGATTGCTCGAGAAATCAATTTTTTTAATTGTATTTCAATAAGATGTGTTAACATCAAATACTATAGGAATTCTTCTTAATCAAATTCAATTTTCGTTGCAAAAAAAAGCAAATTAAATATTGATTCATAAGCCACTTGCTCGTGTAAATCCAACACGTGATGTAGATCAATCATTGTGTGTAAGCCTTAAGTTTCAATTGGTGGTTTGTTCGGAATTAGCACATTGGCGTTTCGAGCCGTCCCGGACCGATTACTAACTTCCGCCTCATTCCATCATTCCCCTTCACAAAAAAAGAAAAAGAAGAAATTCTATTAGGCACCCGCGTGGCACAGCTCAGCCATAGCTAATCTTTTCGATTTCTGGTGGACGGCCAAGCTAGTCGTGTCCGAGTGTATCTCGGGGTGTTCGATCGACACAAAAGAAGGATTGATTGGAGCTGGAATAACTATCAATTCCAGAATTTACTGGTAAGTGCTTTGGCGGAATCGTATACCTAGAAATAAAATGGTGTAGGTATATATACATAATGAAATTTTGTTTAAATAGCGAAGCATATCACCCTCAAGTAGTCACCCTCACGGAGTAGGATTATAATTTTTGCTTGGCCGATCGAGGACTCCCAATTCGTGATTCGGAGGAGGCCAGGTGTGTTTTTCACGCCTCATAAAATCAAATACATGCATAAGTGCATGTGTGCCAGGTCCATAAAAAAAAGTAGATTTTTCCTTTTCATTTGCGAACAAACGGTACTCGCAAAACGATTCTTTGAGTGGAAGAGACGATAAGTGGTTATCCCCACAAGAGACGTAATAGCAGGTAAGAGTATAGAGTCCCAACCAGTGTTCTTCCTCTACGCGTCGGCTTTGATTGTCTACCTTTCTACGTAGACAATTGTGTCAACAATGTAGACAATGTAGACAATTTCGACAATGTAGACAATGAAGTCGACAATGTAGACAATGAGGATATTTCATTCTCATCTGTCATTCTCGATTGTTCTTTCGCAAGGTTTACTTGACTTCTATTTAGAAAAGGTGCGTGTTTGAATTCAATTAAATATCGAAAAATTGAGTTCTTTGATAGTAAAATTATGTCTGGTCGACGCAAAAATAAAGCATTTGATGAATTGGGTTTCCTTTTAATGAAATCCCACAACAAATATGTAGCATATTGCACAGTGTGCAATAAAAGTTTACATAACACTGCACAAAGCCGTCTGCGCAGCCACAGGTAAATTTAGAAACGTATTAGATAAACCATAAAATCATATTATTTATTGACCATTGACCATTTGCTTTAACATTCTTTTTGGAAAGGAATGCCTGCAAACCATCCCAATCACCTGCGGCATCTGAATCCGCTGATGTTTCTATGATTGTTTTTATTGATGACAGTGATCTAAGCTCGAGCTCCGGCATTCAAAACTCTGAGACGCTAGTAGAAAATTGTGTTTTTGTATAAAATTTATAACTCACAAATGTTAATTGTTAGATGTCTATCTCTCTTACAAACGATGTTGACAACAATAATGTTTATGTTTTAAATAGCTGAGTAAGTATTTTTATATTACTAAAATTGATCAAATTGAATCTGACGCATTCTCTGTAGGAAGCAGCTAACAAAACCGACCCATTGAACAGTTGTTCAACTCATGATCCAACAACTCTTACCTATACTGATTCAAGCGAAATTCAATAACAAGTTGCGACAACAAGCTCATCATTTTCATTGAGTTCCAACAGTTGCAGTTCCTCATCATTGTCGTTCGACCCACCCCCACCTGTAACAACTTTCAATAAGAACATACAACGATCGAAACGTTGTCCAACCCTATCAAACTCTGTTTCTAAATTTATGGACCGATTGACGGAAAGAGAGGAAGACGAGTTGAATGAAGCTTTGGGTAAACTGGTTTTTGGAAACAACATTCCGTTAAGAATTGTTGATTCAATTCATTTTAAAAATTTTATAAAAAAAAATTCGCCCTGCGTATGCAGATAAGGTTCCAGGTCGAAAAAAACTTTCAACAACGCTTTTTGATCAGGCCTATGATAAATGTGTTTCTTCAATTAAAGCATCTATCAGTTCGAATTCTGTTTTGCTGATTGACGGCTGGAAGAATAGCTCCAGCAACAGCAAGACTGTCGTCTCAATGCTACAAAATGCTGAAGGCGAACAAGCATTTCTGCAGGCCTGGGATTTATCTGGAGAATTAGAGACTGCAGAAAAGCTAACAAACATACTTTCAGAATCTGTAGATATCGCAAAAGAAATTTACTTCACTCAAGTTTACGCTGTTGTATCGGACAACGCTAGCACTATGAAGAGAATGGGAAAAAATGCAGAGCATTTTATATGGCATAGCACTTGTAGTAGTCATATTGGAAATCTTTTAGCCAAAGACTTAATCGATAAAAATATGAATGCCAAGGTTGCTTTGATTTTAAAAGAGTTCAAACAAGTAGATTTTGAAAAAATGGTAGCAAATCGTGGAGGCTCCAGAATTATACTGCCCTGTGAAACCAGATGGTGTTCATACCGTGATTCATATAAATGCTTGGTAAAAAATTATGATACGAGTATAATGAAAATTGTAGCAGCAGAATCAACTACCAAAAGAATAAAGCAGACTGTAGCTTTTTTGATGTTTGATGAAAAGTTTATTGATGATGTTAAGAATTAAATCGAGCTTCTTGATCCAGTCGGCGCTTTAATAAACAGGTGTCAAGCGGTTGATTGTTCTGCTGTAGAAGCAGTTCATCTTTAGTTAAGTTTAAAACTCCCAGATAGATTTAAGGCGCAACACGAAACATCTTTGAAATCGCGCGTGGATATGGCTCTAAACAAATATGCTCTCTCAGCTTATTATTTACACCCTCATTTTGACAATGGGAAGCTGACGGTTAGTCAAAATGAAATCATGTGACAGTTTTTGTTTAAGCATCTGAATAGTGATGGAATTGAAAATTGGGACTCTTTTAATAGAAAAATCAACTTTTTTAAGATTCTTTATGAAAAAGATATTAAAAAACCAATTGTTTTTTGGAATATGGCCTCTATAAAACATCCAAATCGGGCAAATTTGGCAAAAAAAATCTTATTCTTATTCCAGCCTCTTCCGCTCAAATTGAAAGAGTTTTTTTCAAGTTGGTCGCATGTTCATTCCATGTCGAGAAACCGCTTGACTTTTGAACGATCGAAGAAACTTCTTCATCTTTATTATTCACTGAGAATTGAGGATAAACAATATAATTGTTTTGATGAAGACGTCGAAGACGAAAATGAATAATTTTGTATTTATGAAATACATAAGAATTTACGATTTTTTATTTTTATTGAAATAAATAAAAAATGCACAGTGAAAGACTTAAAAAATACAAATTTCTTTTGTTTATACGATTAAGAAGACAAAAAAAAGTTAAAAAAATGAAATAAAATTGATTGTCTACATTGACATGTAGACAATGATGAATTCTCTAGGTTGAATTGTCTACACGCAGACAATCGTGTAGTCTACATTTTTTGTCTACAAGGAACAACACAATGCACACAAGTGTAGACCGAATGTAGAGAAACAATCTTAAAGTTCGAATCTCGCTAGGGAAAATAAAAATAAAATCCTACAAAAAAGTGTAAACAGATAGAAAAATTGTTTAAAAAAACTAAATTAGAAGTTGAAAAGAAAGAGTTTAAAGTAAAATTATTAAAATAACCCAAGTGTAAATAAAGGTTAAAATCGAAACAACAAAAAAAGTTGGTAGTTAAATAGCTAGTAGTGAAAAGAAAATGTGCAGATAAGAATTGAAAGTATGGCCCATGATCGCAGAAACTGTCTTCTTTTTTGTTTTCTTTTTTTGGAATAAGAGGCCGAGTCAAAGTTTATGATTTTCCGTTCCCGTTGCAGTGGAAGCAACAAACAACAAAAAAAAAATAAAGCTAACAAAAAAATAAAAATCATAGTATCTTTTACATATGTATAACAATTACAACCAGCTACTGAAGGAGATGTGCACAGCTTCGGAGGAGTTTGGGGGTAAGTGACAATTTAAGTTATTTTATACATATGGGTGATTCCACAAAAATTGGGTAACTTTTAGGGATATTTTGTTTATGCTATTATTTAAACCAAATTCCTACAAATTCTGATATTTAAGATATCTAATCTAATGAAGATATTGCTCATGCCAGTCACTTTTTTATGTAGATTCTGAGATATATCGGTTTTTCTGAATTTCACTGCAAGGGGACTGACGAGGGTGACACAGTACTGATGAAATACGCAACTTCATAAGAAAATAATGGAATTTATTGACATTTAGAGTAAGTCTCTTAGGATCTAATTGTTGAATATAACATTCGTATGCTTGTATTCACTCGACATACTACATACAACGTAAAAACTGCTCTAGAAGGCAGATAGGTTTGTGTAATTAGAAACTTTAGTTTTTTGTGTTATTCTAAAATTAAAATCCATATACAATGGATATATATTCGTTTGTTCAGAACTAAAAATAATGTGATGTCCACAGAGCTCTAAACAATTTAAATAATGATTCTTTACGAACATCAATTTCGAAGTTGGGAGCGGATAATTACCACATATGGAAATTTAAGCTTGAACTCCTACTACGGAGGGATAGTTTGTGGGACATTATTATCAAACCAGTTCTAGATCCAGTCACTTCGGAATGGACCAAAAAGGATTGCGAGGCCATAACTATTATTGGCCTATCAGTAGAAAATAGTCAATTTCATCACGTGAGAAGGGCTAAAACAGCCAAGGCAGCATGGGATAAGCTCAAGGAACACCATGTAGAGGCTAGTCTTAGTAATAAGGTACAATTAATGAGTAGCATTTGTAACTTAAAACTAGTGGAAGGTGGTAATATGGAGGAACACATTCAAAAGATGACAACATTATTTGAAAAATTGACTGCTCTAGGGGAGAATCAACTATCAGATAATTGAACTTTCGCTATGTTACTCAGCAGCTTACATCAAAAATACGATATACTTGTAACAGCTCTGGAAACTTGGTTGAAAGAAAACTTTTAGAAGAATATACTCGCCACAATCAAAACAATGGTATAAGTAATTCGGTCATGACGGTAACGAAGAAGATTAATACTGCTTTTACTAAAATGTTGGTGAAGGCTGGGTTTTTGGATTTAGGAGTCACGGTACATATCTCAAACAAGCTGGATAAATTCATATTCCAGCAGCAAATAGAGAGCAAATCACTTTGGAAGGAAAGGGTACCTGCAAAATAAAGACCACCAACAGCAAGAGCAAAGAGGTTACAATACTTATTAAAGACGTCCTTTATCTTCCAGATCTGCAAGGGAGCTTACTATCAATAAAGAAGTTAATGGAAAAAGGATACACAGTTCGCTTTTGTGGTAAACTATGTGAAATTCCATCTAAAGATCGATTCAAGGTAACAGTTGGAGATCTAGCAGGAAATCTTTTAAAGCTCACATAAAAAGAAACTGAAATCAAAGTATTATATATTGAAGAATGCAGCGTAGAAGGTAAGTGTTTACATCACTGGCACCGAATATTTGGCCATCGCAACTACGAATCACTTAAACGACTAGAATCGGAAAAAATGGTAAGTGATCATTTAAAGTTTATAAATTGTAATAAGATCAAGACTGTGAAATTTGTATGGAAACAAAAATGACTCGGCAACCATTTAAATAAAAGTCAAACAGAAAGAGCACTGCACATTTAGACCTCATTCACAGTGACATTTGGGGACACATGCAAACGAAAACACCTAGCGGGAAAAGATATTTTCTAACTTTTGTTTCAGTAGATACACTGTTGTTTATTTGACAAGTAGAAATCCGAAGTTTTCGATCGCATGGTAGAGTACACAGAACATAAATTTTTAACAAAACCGAAGATACTAAGATCAGACAATGGTGCTGAAGACACGGCGGGTCGAGTTTTAAAGTTTGTACAAAAGGAAGGCATTGTATATCAACACACAGTTCCGTATACACCACAATAAAACGGGACTGCTGAACGAAAGAACAGGTCTGTGGTTGAAATGGCAAAATGCATGCTACTTGATGCAAGCATGAGTTATGAGTTCTGGGGTGAAGCGACCATGACATATTTTGTGTTTTTTAAGAGGCGACATTATGCTTTAAATAAAAATAAGTAAACAAATGTTTACGCACTCTATTAGCTGAAATAAAAGTTATCTAAAACAAAAAAAAATCAGTACCCTGGAAACACGTCAGTCCTCTGGCGCAATATCAGACAAAGGACTGACGCCAACGGACTGATGAACAAGGCATGAATTTGAGGTTATTATTAGAACCAACGTTTATTTTGGTATTTTCGAATAAAAACAAGCTACATTTGTATAAATAAAAGTTAACTAGTCATAAATTAAAGTAAAACACATGTTTTTAAGAAAATACTAACTCGCCATAGGACTGATATTTTGACTCGACATGCAAGTGTTTCCACGCCAAACACAACACTAGCACTGGCACAGTAATGGCAACCGTCAAATGGCGTGGTCTGCAGCTAACTTTACTAACAACTTTGAACGTTAACAGTAATTTGAATTTGGGTATGTGACATTTCGCGGGAAATTCAAATACGAACAACAGACAGCGGACTGACGAATAAAACTGAACACAAAGTTTATTACTATTTAAACAACAGCGGTGAGAATATTATGTTACGAAAATTGTGAAATACGTTATTAAGTACATCACAGATTATAGTGAATTACCAAATTTGCTTAAATTGAAGTTAATATTTAATACACAGCCATTTGATTCCGGATTTTTGGAGTGGTGATATGACAAAGAACTGACGTTTAGAGAATATATTTTGGTGTTTTATAAACTTATATTTAAAATAATTAGCTGAAGTTGGGTGACCAAATAAAAGACTTTAAGTTGTTTTAGAATAAAAAATAAAATATTAAAAAATATAATAACAGTAAGTTTTACTGACTGATGACAGCCAGTTACCCAATTTTTGTGGAATCACCCATATATCTATTTATTGAACTACGTAGATACATTATAGAAAGAAAAGGCAAATTGATTTTGTTTGTTGTTGTGAGATTACAAAAAGATCGAAATACATAAAAAAAATAAGGAAATCATTGACTTAAAGTTCATTTATTCAAACGAAGAGCTCGAAGTAGAATGCCTAAAGATATACTTAATAAACAAATTTCACATTTCGTGACGCGTATAATGTTTTTAATTGTCGTGTTTTCTTTTCGATTTGGAATTTACGCGAAGTAAATTTTAGGGCATATCTTTTACGAATTTGTGTGGCGGTTTTCAATTCTGTTCTTTTAAATAGTTCATAAGAATAGAATTTGTTTGGATTAAAAGTAAGGTAATAGGGTTATCCCTAAGACATTAAATTATGCAAATAAAATATACATATATATATAAAAAGTAAATAAAGGTATTAAGTAACTTAAAGTCATTATATTCTTTTTTTTGGAAATGCAGTAAGTGTCTGAGTATAGGTATAGTCGTTTCTTAACCATCACCTTAATGTTTTACTGAAGCGAGAATAAGGGGATGAAAGTATTAAGGAGCATGGGTTAAGTCAGGGCACTAATTTCGAGCCCTTTAGGCCCTCCCAAAAGAATTCCCTGTATTGTAAGGGGCTGTCACGAGATAGGAGTGAATAAGGTGATGGCCATGGAATAGGACAGTGGTTCCTTCTGCCGTATTAAGGAGAGGGTAATGAATCACTCCGAGAGCACTACCTTCTACGATCTCCATTTGAACTGTTTCATAAAAAAAAGATCTCCTCGGTCTAGCCAAGTTCGGGTCCCGCAAAAATTTTTTTTGCGATGGAAATATAATATAACCGGTCATAACACCAAAGTCCTTAATTGGCCTGTAGAATTAATAATGTAAACCAGTCTGGTTTTCGTATTCAAGATCCCACCCCACCGACGAGCTAAGATACGTGCAACCCTTGCAGGCCCCGACATCTACGAAAACCAAACTTCTCAATTGCTAGCGGAATTGATTGACGGGTCTGTAAACATCGGTCATTTTCGGTAGAGATCAGTTGGGAAATCGTAGGCGAGAAGAGTTAGAAGAAGGTAAAGATAACTCAAGAGACGTCATTTGATGGACCAAGTGACATTTTGTCTACTGGTTTAATGTATGTTCTTAGAAAAAAAGAAAATTCAATTTTTGTTGTAATCAGTTTCTTCATGTAACTCTTTAAGCGTATGTAGCAGCAGACGAATATCGGAACGAGTAAATGCGTATGGCAGAAAGAAGGGAGGACCCCTTGCCTTGTTCAGATCCGGTATTCGGATTACGTCTTTTATGCAGAGACCATCTAAGCATACAAAAGCACGCACGCAAAATTCTAGTACGTTACAAAGAATCAACTTACATAGAAGACCCTTATTTCTGCACTCATTTTGGAACGTCTTTAAGGTAGTTTATTTTTGTAATATACATATTTTTTATAAGACTTATTTACATACATATGCATTTTTAAAGGCGAGGAGGCAACATGGCCTGACAATGGAAACGTCGTAGCACAAGAATTGTTTCAGAATTGCAGGAATGCCTCGCATTTGTGGAGCAGTTGATGGTACATTAATACCCATAACCGCACCAACCGAAAATGAAAAAGTGTTTGTTGAACGAGAAGGCAGTCATTGCATAAATGTGATGCTAGTTTCGGGTGCTGACTATCGGTTCTACGCCATCAATAGCAACTATCCCGGATCGGTACACGATGGCCGTGTTTTACAGAGTAGTCGGTTTTATCAAAAATGGAATAATGAAGAGTGGCGTCCATTTCCAGGTGCCATTATAATTGGTGATTCTGGCTATCCATTAAGGAAGTGGTTGTTTACTCCTAATGTCCCAGTTGCCATTGAAGACGGAGTGCCAAAGCATCGTTTTGTAGGCAAACTAAAAAAAAACCAGGCAGGTTGTTGAGTGCAGTCTTGGACAATTAAAAGAAATTTTTATTTGTTTAAACGGACTGCGTTTAAGATCGGCACTTAGCTGTGCAAAAGTAATTAATGCATGCGCTGTATTGTACAATATAAGGAAAAGGATGACAAATGACAATGAAATAGTTTTTCCAAACGGTGACGAAAAAGACCATGACGAGTACAACGAAGAACATAATCTCAATGAAGACGAGAATACCCAAGCAATAACGGCGTTAATTGAATACTTTAATATTTTCAATAACCTAGTTTTGTTTAAATAAATTAATCCGAATTATAATATCTGTAATTTTGTTTTCATTTTTGGCGGGTGCAAACAAAATTTTAAAACTTTGGATAGAGCAGCACAACTTACAAGTCAAGTTGACAAAAAAGGAAAATTCTTAGTAAAGTTTTAATAAGCTAAAGAATAACGAATTTAAATATATAATCACTTTATTATTATTGTTTGCGTGTACAAATTTTGCTGAGTATATTTATACACTCAAAAACACGGTTATTATCAAGAAGATCACTAAGATCGCTATTTTTGTTTTCTAATTTACTTTATCCTAAAAACGACATCGTTCAACCTTGATACAAGAATTTTATTCTCAAAACTAATTTTTGTTCTGAAATTAAGCACAACAAATTTGATTTCAGTGTGGCATTCTAATATAAGATTTATTTAATCGTATTACAATATTCATGTTCTTGAATTGAGTTCGTCATAGTTTTGATCTATTTTTTCTTAATCTTAATTCAAGATTTCTTATAGTTAAAGCAAGCCAAAACAATACAACACGTTGCACCCGCCGTTCCGACATGAAGTTTAAGTAAAGTGTTTTAACCATGTCGGAAAATTTGACAAGAAATGAAGGTGAACACGGTATAAATATAGTGGACTTAGAAGATTAAGACTGGAATTAAATTTTCAAAGTTTTTACTCGAGCACGAAAAATGTTTCGAGCCAATTTTTAAAATAAATGACAGAAAAACTAATAATTTAATAACAGAGGAATACTTTTGTCCAATAAATAATAATAATAATATTATTAATTTTAATAATTGTGAAGTTTCCTTTGTTTGTCGCACTGATTTTGAAGGTAAGATGAGTCAATCTTGATTCAAGATTTAAGTGAATGTATCGTGTGAATAAATCAGAGTTTGAAGAAAATAATAAAACGAGAGTTTAATTATATTTTAGACCTTAAAAGCCAAAAGAGTGACCATATTATATTAGACTTAAACTATGTTAACTCATTTTCAGAATTAAATCATGATTATAGGTTTAAAAAAAACTTACCGGGTCGTATGCAATCTTACGCCGCACAGTGGTTTGTCCCATAGGCCAAAAGTCAAAATACCAAAGTTAAACAATTTATTTTTTTTTAATGCAATAATTATCTTTGATAACGGGACAATAAATTGACAGTTAGGTTTCTCTTCTAAAATTAGTTGTTGGCAGTCAGTCGCGTGACGAAGTTGAGTGTTTTTCGCAATTTTATAAAAAACGTTAGTCTGAAATTCGACATTTTGCGGTTTAACCATTTTTTTTCTGTTGTGTAAGGTTAATTTTGAAAAAAAGTTGATGTGAGTAAAAAAATAATGTATACCAATTGCTTTTAAATAATTTTCTTTAAAAAAATATATATATTTTTTATTTTGACCTCTTTCGAAAATGGTGCATATTTTGTGTTTTTTTCATATTTCGTGTTTTTCTGAAGAGCCGAAATATCAAATTCCCATAAAATCCCACAATAATTAAAACAGAATAATTTAGGGTTATCTTTCTTCTTTAAGAACATATACGATTTTTTTTTGCGCAAATTTGCGCAAATTGTAAAATTTTCACCCAAATTAAAACACTTTTCTTAACTTTTTTTTAGATTTTAGCAATATGTTAAAACGGATTGACATTTTTAATATTTGGCATACGTTGAGGAAAGGTCGCAGTGTTGCTAAAATTAATAAAACCTGGACAATTTTTAAGGAAACTTACCAAATTGAAAGTTTAGAGGCAAAGAAGAAGATAAATACGCTATGTCAATCCTTTCACAGAAGGTGGGAGGCTTGTTCACGTAAAAAAAACGTATTTTTATCTACAAATACTGATTGGCTTGATTTTATCGAAGACTTCAGTTCTGCGCAAGAACAGACAGAAGAACAAAAGTCCACAAATAGTCAAGGGAGATCAAAAAAATCATTTTTAGAAAGCTCGTCTCGAACTAAGAGGAGACGTATTGCTGAGATCGTTGAAGTCGATGAAGATATTGCTTCTGTTTTGAGGCATTGTCAGTCTATAGACAATCTCCAAGTTAAACAACTTGATTCAAATGATGCTTTGAAACTTTTGGTTGAGGCAAAATTGTCAAAACATCAGTACCAAGTTATCAGGAACTTGGTAAACCAAAAGACTGAAGCTGATATTTTTCCAAGCTATGCCAAGGTTCTTAAAGCCAAACAAGAATGTTACCCAGAACTTGAAAAAATACAAATTTCCGATTCATCGGCCGAAGTTACACTTCAAGGACTCCTCAATCATACTGCCCAACGCATTGTAGAATCCCAACGAGAAATTTTTGAAACTTTGGAGACAAATTTCGGTAATAATTAAAATATTTTACCACAAGGTTCTGTGTTTTATAGTAAAACTTGTCCTTTCTTTTGTCTGTGTCTATGGTAATAGTGTTTGTGTTTGTTCCAACCGATCGATAGTTTCAGTTGCCAGTGTAATAGTGCCTCTAGTCTAGTCCTAGTCTAGTCTAGTAATTTTAACCACATCAGGAGGTAGAATAATATTGTGTTCGTCTTATGTTAAAAAAATGATTTCAGTGTTACTAAATGAACTCTTGATTTAGGTTATCTTACTTTAATTGGTAAATGGGGCTTTGATGGAAGCAATGGACAGTCCGAATATAAACAAAGAATGTCTGGCGAATTCAGTGATTCGTATACACTGGACGTCCAGTATTACGAATGCCGATATAACGAATGTCCAGTATAACGAATCACCGTTTGAAGTCCATTGATATCTCTAAATAATGAATAATGAAAAATTTTACTACTCTATATAACGAATGCTGTTCAATTTCAAGGAAAAGAAACAAAACAAAACATGAGAATCGTTTTTTCTTTTCTAACAGATCTCAGTAGTTTTTTTCTGCGTTTGAAAATGTTTGTACATACAACAAAACGGTTCATGTAGGTACCGTTGGTTTTTTTTTTGCTTACAAGTCTGGAATTTTTTCGCAGATGTTGTTTCTTATTGAGTAGATGCAGTTCGAATTTGTTTTTAGATAAGTTTTTTTGTTTGTGATAATCAATATTTAATAGAAAGTGAGTGTTTTATTTAAACATTTCGTTGACTAAATTTCTAAAATGAAGGTAGCTCGGAAGCGCCTGTCTATAGCTGAAAAAATTAAGATCATTGATGAATGCAGTGCTGGAGTTCCCCTTAAAATAATTTCTGAGAAATATAAAATTCCGAAGTCTAGCATCTGTACAATAAGGTCCCAAAAACGATTGCTTCTGAGGAGTCTCAATGCAACCAAAAGTGGAACCTCTGAAAGGCGGTCCCTAAGGAAAGGTGAGTATCCACGAATGGAAAAAAAACTTTTCGAATGGTTCCTCCAGCAGCGCGAAAATCATATTCCTATAAGTGGCTCCATACTAAAGGCTAAAGCTCAAGCCCTACACAAAAAGTAGTCGACTGAAAATTTCTTCGCAAGCGATGGATGGCTCACTAAATTTAAAAAAGAGATTTGGAGTTCGTTTGCTCAAGACAACGGGAGAAAAGTTATCTTCACAAGCTGAGTTTGTTGAACCCTTTAAAAAGTCATTGGCAGAAATAATTGAGCGACATCAACTTTCTTTGGACGCAGTTTTTAATGCTGACGAAACAGCGCTTTACTGGAAAATGCTGCCGGTTTCCACCTACGTACACTCTAGGGAAGACACAGCTCCAGGACGAAAAACTTCCAAGGAACGGGTAACGTTTTTAGCATGCTCCAATGCATCGGGATCCAAAAAAATTAAGCCATTCATTATTGGTAAATCCAAGAATCCACGTTCATTTAAAAACAAACAGTTGCCAGTCAACTATGGCCATACTAAATCTGCTTGGATGACGGCCACCCTTTTTAAAGATTGGTTTTTTATGCGTTTTGTTCCAGAGGTATGTTTGAAGACAATTCAGCATTAAGATACATTTGCATTCTTTTATTAGGTCGAGACATTTTTGGATTCAATTAACTTACCTAGAAGAGCTCTTCTTTTGCTGGACAATGCACCAAGCCATCCATCAGCAGAAGACCTAATAAAAGAAAAAGACGATGGGCGAATTTGGGTTGTTTACATGCCACCAAACGTAACAGCCCTAATTCAACCAATGGATCAGAATGCGATCCGCTTGGCAAAATTATTTTACAGGAACAGTTTGCTCACTAAGATTGTTAGCTCGAGGGTTACAAATGTTATACAATCACTGAAGGAGCTGAACGTATTCGAAGCTGTGTCACTTATCGCACTTTCGTGGAAAAAGGTTTCACCAGTGTCTCTCAAAAAGTGTTGGCGAAAAATACTTGATGGAATAACACCAGAATTCGAAGAGGAAGATAACATTCCATTGGCTGCTCTTCTGAGAGACGAAGAAATGGTTTCCATATCTCAAACAGTCAGACTAGTAAATGAAGCTTTTCCAGAGGTAGTTTATGATTAATAGTCTTTTTTTAACGATACTTTAGCTCATTCAACTCTTTTTTTTAAGTCATCTTTTACGGTTGATGACCTGGATGTTTGGAATAGAGTCGAAGAAGGTGAAGGCCAATTAGTTCAAGAAGAGGAGGATGAGACAGTCATCAACATCAACGAAGACGAAGATGATGACAGAGGTGCTGATGGGCAAGTTCGAATGACCAAACACCAAGACGCAATCGAAAGCTTTAAAACGTGTATTAAATGGGCGAAGAAAACCAACGAGATTGCTTCAAAATATTGAATCTACGGCAGTTGCAGGAAGAAGCTGTCCACAAGTGGTATGAACAAACCAAAACCTTCAAACAAACTCAAATAAATGAGTTTTTTTCTTCTCAAAATTGATTCAATTTGTGCGATTGTAAAAAGTTGATAAAATAAAAACTTTTTAATTATTTGTACATATAATGTTTTTTTTTTTAAGTTGAAAAAATTGGTTTCGATATAACGAATCTTTCGATATTACGAATTGGCTGAACATTATATCTTTCGTTATACTGGACGTCCAGTGTATGTGTATAACATTATATGTTCCAATACAACTTTTTTCGCAAGAGAGCTCTGAGTCTGAAAAGAAAATGAATGATATTCAAAGCTCCTTACAAAGAACCATAAACGAAGATTCACTAGATTTTGGCATATCTCCACTGCATGCGTGGATAAAGTTCTTTGAATTTTTCATTCATCTAGCATATAGATTAGATTTTAAAAAATGGCGGACCGGAAGCAATGAAAAACAACTATTCAAAGCACAGAAAAAACGCATACAAGCAGAATTCAAGAACATCGGATTGATAATTGACAAACCAAAACAAGGTGGTGGAAATTCAAACGATGGGAATACTGCTCGTAGATTTTTTGCAAACCCTTCTGTGTCTTCTCAGATAACTGGCGTTAAAAAATCCATTATTGAAAGATGTGCTGTGATTTTAAAAACTTTGGCCAGTTGTTTTGCAATTAATGCAGAATCTTTTCAGAAATATGCGCAAGATACAGCTCGGGAAATTGTTGCAGAATACCCTTGGTACCCATTGCCAGCTTCAGTACATAAAGTTCTTATTCACGGAGGACAAATTGTGAAACACGCCATATTGCCTATAGGCCAATTTATGAAGAGGCAGCAGAGGCAAAAAACAAAGATGTTAAATTTTTCCGATCACACAACACCCGAAAAATATCTAGGCCGTCAACAAACACCGATTTATTTAATAGATTACTTCTAACATCAGACCCTTTGCTTTCTAACGAAAGCAATTTGAAAAAAACACAAAATCGACATTGTCTAAAGATATTTTGAATTTATTGCTTTAATTCTTAATAAAATTAAATAATATTTAAAATAAATCACTTTTTTAACTATTTGTTTTATTTTCTACCAATTAAAATGGCATTTTGAGTTTTGACCGCCCTTCCCATACAAATGAAACCACTGTGCGCCGGCCGATGCTTTTTTTTTTTGTTGCCAACTTTGATTTTAATTTATTTTCCTATTCAATTATTATTGAATTAATGTTTACTTCTTCATTTTTGGTTTACTTTTTTGTTTAAGCAATTATTTTAATCTTTTCTTTTTTATTAAAATATTTCCTTTCTTGTGGTTGTTCTCCTGCAGCGCAGTAGAATTCTGTTAAAATATTATTCGACTCATTGTACACTACAGTAATTTTCATTACTCGTACAATAATTGGACGAAACAATCAACACTCTTATTACATACACTTGCTTTTATTGTACCTATGTAAATCGAATTCTTTGTATTTGCCTTATGTACTTTTCTTTTTCATGTAACTCATTGTACTTATTCTATTCTCATCTCTGTTCAATAAACATCTTTATTTTAACTTGGTGCGTTTTTACTTTGCAACAGGTTCTGGGCCCAGGTTGCTATGATAGATAGAGGCATTTTTTTTTTCGTGAGTCGAATAATAGCAAAGACCGAGTATAATAGTAAAATTCGTATGTCGAAAATCAAATTAAATTGAAGTTCTATTGAAGTATCGTTTGTCGATTAATATCAAGCTATATTCGCAATTTTAAAAGAAAAATGAGTTCTCTTTATCAAATTGAGAAACTTAGCTCAGAAAATTACTCTACGTGGATCATTCAGATGAAAAGTGTGCTCATACATGCAGATTTGTGGGCATATACCGATGGATCATACCTTTTGCCTGCGGATGCGAAACCAGAACAAATTACAGCATGGAAAATCGCTGATGGAAAAGCCCTCGCAACGATTTTATTGAGAGTTAAGCCATCCGAACTCATCTACTTGAAGCACTGTAAAACATCCAAGGAAGCATGGGACAAACTCGCAGATACCCAGTGGCCCAGCTCGTATGGTGAGTCTTTTTAAAAAAATTATGCATGCGAAAATGATAGACGGTCAGTCCATGTCTACTCATAATATTAATGATTTTTTCGAAGTTGTGGAAAAAATGCATGAGATCCACGTTTTAATTCCAGACGAACTGTTAAGTATAATATTATTATGTAGTTTACCTGAAACTTATCAAAATTTTATAGTGGCAATTGAAAGCCGAGACCAATTGCCTACTCTTACGAATTTAAAAATAAAATTATTAGAGGAGGAGCAAAGACGTCACGAAAAAGGTAGCAGCAACAGCAGTGAAGCGAATCAGCAAATTTTTTCTGTTAAGTCGAGTCATAAATTTAATAACAGTAGTTATAAAAATAAGGGTAAATTACGTATGCGGTAAAAGGAGCCATTTTGCAGTTAATTGCCGCAACAACAAAAATCGATCAACAACAACTTCTTTTGGGCTATTTTCAAGAATCGAGGCTAGTGTGTTCAAGTCAGATGAATAGTGCTTAGATAGTGGAGCAACGTCGCCTATGTGCTGCAATAAAGAATATTTTAGCTATTTAGATGTTAGATACTCTGAACAAATACAGTTAGCCAATGATAAATCAGTTTCTTCAAGTGGAATCGGTAAAGTTATTTTGAGTTCTTCAAGCGGTAAAATTGTTCTGAATAATGTACTGTTTGTTCTGAGCTACGCGGTAATTTTATATCTGTAAGCAAGATAACTCAGCATCATTGTATGGTGGCCTTCTCTGAACATATAGCTACGGTTAAGAATACATTTAATAAAACAGTTCTAAAAGCAAATCGAAGGAATAACTTGTTTGTCGTAGAGCTTGAATTCGAAGTTTTAAATTTTGGTTCTGAACAGGAGGTAGACGAATTACAAAAAATGGCACCAACGCTTTTTTAAACGTCCACAGTCTACAACAACTCAAACAGAACAATATGGTGATTGGACTAGGTTTTAATGCATCTGTTCAAAAGATAGAATGTGTTGTTTGTGCCAAAGGAAAAATATGTACGAAATCGTTCTATCAGCAGTCTTCAAATCAAAGTACAGAATTACTTGAACTAGTTCACACAGACGTTTGCGGTCCAATGCGAATACCTTCAGCGGGGGGAGCGAAATTTTTTTCTCACATTTATTGACGACAAATCGAGAAAAATATTTGTTTAATTAATCAAAAGCAAAGATGAGGTTTTTGGGCTTTTTAAACAATTTAAAGTGATGGCTGAACTTGAAACAGGCTGCAAGATTAAAACCATTCGCAGCGATAATGGTTAGGAATTCGTAAGCAAGGTGTTTGATGAGTATTTAAAAGAGAATGGAATCAAAAGGCAGATAACGGTTGATTATACTCCCCAACAAAATAGAGTTGCCGAAATGGCAAATCGCACATTAGTGGAAATGGCTAGGTGCATGCTAGTCGGTTCTGGACTTTCAGAGTATTTATGGGGAGAAGCTAGTAATACAGCAGCATACCTGCGAAACCGATCACCTACTACAGTTGCTGGCCATTTAACCCCGTTTGAACTATGGTCTGGTGAAAAACCAATCATTTCTCATCTTAAGCTTTTTGGTTCGAAAGCTATTGTGCTTGATAAGAGAAATGATCGCTCCAAATTTTCAGAGGGAAAAGAGTTTTATATTGTTGGTTACTCGGATGAATCCAAGGCGTATCGTTTATTCGACCCGTTAAAAAGAAGGGTTGAGAAAAGCCGTGACGTTGTATTTTTTGAAAATGTTAATCAAGTTCTGTCTAACAAATCAGTAGACTACCTTACAACAGAATTAAAATCTGCATCTTGTATTGAGGCTAACCCACCAGCTGCGGCTGAAGAAATTATAACTCAAGATGAATGTAAAGTAGATGCGTCGACTAATAAAGAAATTGGTTATGCAATAGGACCTGGTCGTCCAAGAATAATTCGTACTGGTAAGCCTGGTCGACCAATGAAACAGTTCAACGCCATCGAAGCTGTAAATTCTGTTAAAGATGTACCTGTTCCAATGAAAGTTTCTGAAGCATTGTCAAGCAGACTCCGACAATTGGAAAGCTGCAATGAAAATTGAAATGGATGCACTGTTGTCTAGCAACACTTGGGAGCTGGTAGATCGTCCTCACAATACTGATGTTATAGGCTGGAAATTGGTGCTTAGTCTAAAGAGAAACCCAAATGGAAGTATACAAAGACACAAATGTAGACTCGTGGCGAAAGGTTGTGCACAGAAATATCTGCTAAATTTCAAGGAAACTTTCTCCCCAGTTGCACGGTTTTCCACCATTCGCCTAATTATTGCCTTGGCTCTTGAGTACGAGCTTCTGCTACACCACCTTGAAGTGACTTCAGCTTACTTAAAGGGTGAGCTTCAGAAATCAGTCTATATGTCCCAACCCGAAGGCTTCATAGATGATAGCAATGTTAATAAAGTATGCAAGTTACGCAAGTCTTTATACGGATTAAAACAGGCATGACGAGAGTGGAGCAAAAGTTTGGATAAAAGTCTAAAAGAAATCGGATTTGTAAATTGTAACGTCGATTGTTGCGTTTACATCATGAACAATGAACTTGAATTTAATATTATAGTTATTTATGTCGATGATATGATGATAGCCTGTTCTAATGAATCTTCCTTGACAGAGATAAGAAGAAAAATTTGTGCTTTTCTTGGAATTCAAATTGAAAGAGAAGAAGAGAGGGGACCAATTAGCATTCATCAGTCAATATATTTTGGATATCCTTAGACAACATGGAATGCAAACGTGTAAGCCGTCATGTACACCACTGGATCCAGGTATTACTACAGAAATGTTCAAGCACCTCATGTACTCGTAAGAAGTAAGACCCCAGCTCATATCAATCCTTAGTGGTAGCACTCATGTATCTGGCTGTATCTACGCGTCCTCATATTGTTCATACTATGAGTAAGCTGTCACAATTCAACACAGACCCTCATGCAGAACACTGTGTTGCCCTTAAACATTTACTTCGGTATCTAAATACTACCTGCGACGCAAAGTTAACATACAAAAAAACTTCAGAGGACCTCAAATGTTTTGTTGACGCTGACTGGGCTGGAGACTTAGAAGATAGAAAGTCATATACAGGATTCGTATTTATAATAGCGGGTGGCGCTATTTCTTGGGAGTCCAAGAAGTAAACTTCAGTTGCACTCAGCAGCACAGAAGCTGAGTATATGGCTTTATGTCAAGCCAGTAAAGAAGCTGTATTTTTAAGAAATTTAATTTTAGAACTTGGCGTTAAACAGAGAGAGAGTATGCCTCGTTCCGAATAGACGTACTTTTTGCTGCTCTCAAAAGTTTCCAAATTTTAAACTGATTCAAATCATACTTTAAAGAAAAGTATATAAAAGTAGCTATTCGAAGTATTTTTTTCTTCTTCTTGAACATTTGTTAAAAAACTGTTTATCGAACAAATAATTAACAATTTAACTATAATAGAAAAAATTGTGAGTGCAAGGTTATCTGTGTTCTTGGTTGCGGTTGTGTTTCTCTTTATTTGTTTCTTTGTTCTTCTCATTTGTATTACCTTGCCATGCCTCCAAAAAAAAATAATATTCCCCCGGCTCAAAATAACACCAGAAGCAGAGGGGTGCAAAACAATGTAAGTGGACTTAGCAACTACAATGCACCAAATATCCCGCGACTAAGTTCTCAACTACTTACCGTATCAACATCACTGGAGACGAACATAAATGAAAAAATAAAAGCACTTCTAAGAGAAACTGAGGAAAGATTAACTCTGGAAATGCACGATTTGTTTAAAAGTCTTTCAAATAGATTGGAATTGGTTGAAAATGAAATAGCCGCACTTAAAACGAGTAATGACAACATAAGAGAACAACTTAATGACCAACAACGTACACAGAGGCTAAGTGATATTGTGATAAGAGGCGAGTACCAATCACGCAAAATGGGGATACAAATACAATTGTTAAAAACATTGCAGCTGTAATTGATCACCAACTTACACCTCACATTGAATCATTCAGACCAAAGCCATAACCAGGGTCACACTCATCACAGTCTAAGACTACACAAATCATTGTGCGGTTGTCTTGCCAAGCAGAACAGCGAGCCTTCTTGTCTGCCTTTCGACAACAACAAACCGTAAAGCTTTCTCAAATTAATGGATTCAGTGCTGAAAATGAAAATGCCATATATGTCAACGAGAGCCTATCAGCTAAAAACAATGCAATTCTGCGTGAAGCATTGAAGTTACGTAGAGGTGGTCAGTTCTATGCAGTGAAGACGAGGAATGGTTTTATTCATGTGAAAAGATCGGAAGATGATAAAGAGCAACGAATTAGACAAATATTTGAGCTCTCTGGCAGTGTATGAGTGTTCCCACTTTGAATGGATTGCGCAGATAATTTTAATTTGAAGCAGTATTCCCAGTTTATAATAATATATTTTTCCTTTTAATTTTTTTTTGTTTGTTTTACAATTTCGTATTCTTTTTTAATTTTTTTTTAATAACTAGTATATAATTGTTGCTTTATTTGGAATTTTTGATGAGCATGCAATATCCAGTACGATTTACTGTTTAATTGACAAGTTTTTCTTTAAAAATATTTCAAGTTAATACTTTATTTATTTATTTTCCTTTTTTATCTTAAAGTTTTTATTTCTTTTCTTGAAATTTATTCTTTTAATATATATTCTTTTATATGAATCATTCTGGTGTGAACAATGTAAGCGCTTGTAGCGTTATGCTTGATATTTTTTCAAAGAAAGACAATGGTTTTAAAGTTTGTCATCTAAATGCGCAGAGTATATCAGCTCACATAGATGAATTGCGAATTATTTTTTTAAATGGTTTAGTGGATATAATTTGTGTATCGAAAAGTTGGTTGAAGGCAGAAATTTCGGATTTTTTTGTTGAATTGCCAAGTTATTATATTTTGCGTAATGATAGAGTTTCCAAACGTGCTGGAGGAGTTGCTGTTTATTGCAAATCATATTTGAAAAGCAAAGTAATTGACCGGTCAAATGACTCCGAAGTAGAACATATATTAATAGAAGCATCAAGTTGGAAAAAGCTGTTTAGTTGGTTGCGTATACAATCCACATAAAGAAAACTGTTTGCAGTACTTTTTTGAATCCCTTAGTGTTTACTCTTCTAACTATACTAATATAATTATTTGCGGTGACTTTAATGCCAACCTTCTAATTGATAATTGCATTTCTCAATCTTTCAAAAGCTACTGTTCCATGGTTGGGCTTGAGATTGTAAATGTTAACGTTCCAACCCACTTTCGTCCTGGCTGCGCGGCAAGTCTTCTTGATTAAATAATCTTGGTTAAATTTTTCAATCAATTTGGTATGCCTGGTATCCCATGCTACCATGATTTGTTATTTGTCTCTTTTGATATTTCTTTTGATTCGCGACCTTACCCGTCTGAATTTAAATATCGAGATTTTAATCGAATCAATCAAAATGAACTATCTCGAGATGCTGCAAGTATGCCATGGCATCTTTGCTGGAACGTGGCCGCAGTCAATGATAAAATTGAAATTTTCCAACTCATGATTCAGTTCTTATTTGAACAGCATATTCCTTTAATAACCAAAAGAATTAAAGATCGCAGGGTACCTTGGTTCTCCAAACAAATAGAAGATCTCATCAAAATTAGAGATAAACTGTATATCAGATGGCACCGAAGTCGTAGCAGAGTCAACTGGCAAATATACACCCACTTGAGAAATAAAGTAACTGCTGAGGTAAGAAAAGCGAAAGCGGCCTATTTCTTAACAAAACTAAAGCCTAATCAAAGTAGTTCGGTTATTTGGAAGAATCTGAAATCATTAAGAGTTATTGAAAAAACTTCATTCAAATGTGATCTAGACTCAAATCACCTTAATAATTATTTTCTTAATAATAATGTTAATAACACCGACAACATTAATGACCTAAGCTGGGATCTGCTAAATTCTTCAGATGATAAAGAATTTCATCCAAACTATTTTGAATTTCATTGCATCTGAGTTTGAAGCATTATTCGCAATTAAACAAGTAAAGTCCAATGCAATAGGTTGTGATGGGGTATCTTTAAAATTTATTAAAATGATTTTGCCTCACATTTATTATACATTTACCCACATTATAAACTGCTGCATAATGAGATCCGAATTCCCAGCAATTTGGAAATATGCTAAAGTGATTCCGATACCGAAAAACTCCAATAGAAGTATACCTGATGACTATAGACCTATAAGTATTCTGCCATGTCTGTCAAAAGTTTTTGAAATATTAATGCGGGATCAAATAAACGAGCATATTAACAACAACAATTTACTCACCACTTGCCAGTCGGGTTTCCGTAAAAACCATAGCTGTACAACAGCTATTGTGAATATTGTGGAAGAATTAAGATATGAACTTGATAATAATAATATTTCAATTTTATGCCTGCTTGATTTTTCAAAGGCTTTTGATAGTGTTGATCATAAAATGCTTGTTAGCAAACTCAAACACAACTTTTTCTTTAGTAAAAATTCCCTACTTCTAATTGCTAGCTACATAGATGAAAGGTTTCAACAGGTGTGTACAGACTCTGCTGTATCTTCATTTTTGAAAGTTAAGTGTGGAGTTCCTCAAGGTTCCATTTTAGGTCCACTAGTTTTTTCCCTCTTCATTAATGATCTACCTGATGTTTGCCAAGATGTAACAATGCACCTTTTTACTGATGATGCACAAATTAAATTTTCAAGACCCATTTGTCTAATTGAAGACTGCGTGGCAAGAACAAACGAAGACTTAGAGCGAATATATCATTGGGCTTGTATTAATAAACTAAAATTGAATCCGCTGAAGTCCAAGGGGATAATAATTTCTAAGAATCTAATTGATACATCTAGTATTCCAGCCCTTTTTTTAAATAATAATACCGTACCATATGTAGAAGAGGTAAACAACCTTGGAATTATTATTAATCGTAAACTCTCCTGCGAAAGTCATTAAAAGAAACAATCAACGCAACACTCTTATTGCATACACTTGCTTTTACTGTACCTACGAGTATGTAAATTGAATTCTTTGTATTTGCCTCATGTACTTTTCTTTTTCATGTAACTCATTGTACTTATTCTATTCTCATCTCTTGTTCAATAAACATCTTTATTTTAACTTGGTGCGTTTTTACTTTACAACAAATTCTAAGGAAGTTAAGGGATACGAATGATCCGTCTGCCATTCAAGATATAACTTTTATTAAATTTTTCGGTTCTGAAAAGAATTTTGTGTTGGGACATTATCCAGGACCTCAAGCAGCATGATGATCAAGCCACTTCGCTGCTCTTTGCCATTCGAGTATTATTATATATGCTTTTTTTTATTTTTTTTTAAGTCAATTACATTATCTTCAAAATTGTTTTTTTCAGTGCTTTATTTTTTCGCCCATGGCTCAAATCAAAAATGCGTGGGGTCATTTTTGTTTGCCAGGAGTTCTGAGTTCGTTCTTGCAAAGTCGATGAAGAACTGCAGAAGATATAGTTATATCGGAATGAAGATATTGTGGCCACTGGGGTATATTCAAACCCCATATCTGTTTGCGTTATACTTTTGTATTTTTGACAAGGTAAGTTGATGAGGTGGAGGTCAGAGGTGGAAGCATGGAATCTTCGGTTTGATGATATTATAATACAAACTTTGTTTAAAAATACAAATATTGAGATAAGCAACCAACGTCAAAAAAGTATTCCACAGCCGATTTCTCGTCGCCTTCAATATCCAACTCCCGGAATCATGGTTGATACAACAGAAGAAGAGATTCTTGCAGCTATTGGCTTACTGTACGTTGCTGGAATGCAAAAGCAGGGCCGAATGAACACGAGGAACATGTAGACCACAAAATGCTCACCAATATTCCAAGCTATAATTGGGCACAACAGGTTTAAATTCTTGATTAATTGCATCCGATTCGATGATATGGAAACGAGATGTCGAGTGGATAAACTTGCTCTAATCCGGTTCGTTTGGGAACAATTTAATTCAAACTGTTCAAAATATTATACGCCCCACGAGTATGTAGGAAACAGTCCTTCACTTCAACGTAAACATCAACCTTTGGTACCTACTGACAAAAAGAGAAAACTCCTTCGCCACGAAAATAAATAAAGGTTCCATTCCAATTTCCTAAGCAAAAAGTCTCTCCAAATAAACAATTTAACTCACATTATACTGAGAATTAACATTTTCATTAAAGAACAATTTAATTATACAGAGTAAATCGAGAATAATTTGTCTCGACTAAAAATATTGCCAGTGTAAACGCTGATACCTACAATCATTAGCAATATGCATGCGCATTAAGCTTAAAGCCATTGTGTTGATGGTCAAAAGTTTCTGTGGGGGTACGTTTAGGAACCACAACCCAATGTTCCAAGCCGTTCCGTACCGATTTGGCCATCATATCCGTTTTTGATCCTATTCCGCCCTCATGGTGATAAAAGTTTCGTGAAAAATTCTTTTCTTCTTCGAGTCGTCGGCCAAGTCAGTACGAATTTCCATACTGCGAGGTTGTACTTGCTATTAGATTAGCTAAACCTAAAATGCGTAAAGAAAGCCTAAGTAAAAAGAAAAAGTAAATTAAAACAAAAAAAGGAACGATATAATCGGTGGATTATTCAACCCAAAAATTAACTAATTATTCGAGAGAGAATACCGAATTCTCAAATCCCTAAAAAGTAGGTACCAAACTAATGTGCATCATATCTTGATGTTAAGTAAAGGTAGATTATATAAATGTACCAATTTCTTTTATTAGAAAAAAAGAATTCCATCAGTCCAAGCTTTCTTTCGATTGATGTTACTTCCTTGTGACCATTCGACAATCCAGCACGATACCGATGTTCATAATCCCAAATATCAAATTCCCTTTCGCTAAGAACTCCAGAAACGAAATTTGGACAATTCCGAAAGGAATATTTGGTATCCATAAGTGACATAAAAGGTTATTCTTCATTCAAGATTCTGAAGAAGGAAATCAAATTGTCCTGTCTATCTGAGACGAATATAAAAACATCCATAGCGATCAAAGCTTCAAACTAGGAAAGATTCCTAAAATAGGTAAGAACCATGATGATCTTCAATCGAAACATTGACTTACAGCGAAAATTTTCTTATCATTAGGAATTTATCTAATTGGAGAAATAAAATCTCGATGTTCTGTACAAATCCTTTGCTAATCAAGCTCTAGATCAGAGTTGAAAATCCAGAGATTTAATAGTCCAAAAGGACATAACATCAGGGTACCTCCTCAGTAAATTTCTGTGGTCCATATAAGATACCTTGTTCTCCAGGACTCGGTAGATGAAAATGAGATTTCTTCAAAAACTTGAGATCTATTTCATAGTTCGCAAATAGGTAAGATTGGAACTTCGTTTCTATAATGAGGTAGAGTTAATCAAAATGTTCATCCTTTAAGGATTCTTCCAATAAAATCGTCATCGAGTGCATAGGGGCGATAGTACCACCGAATGTTCTTTGTGGCAGCAAGCAACATCACCTTAGCAGGATCACTCCTAGATGAAAATCCAATTTCCAACTGTACCTACACGCAACAGGATATCAGTGAGAAATATAAAATAATTTAAACAGTGCTAAAATAAGAAAGTTAAATCGACAAGACAATTAAATTCCGGATAGAAATTTTTTTAGTGAAAACCTAAATATTTTTTAATTAAAAAAAAAATAATCTTGTCGAAGGAAAGGAACTTTCGAAATTTGATTTACAAAAAAAAATGAAAAAAAAACCTACCATGGACGGTTCTGGAAACAACACCTCCAGACGCGGCGATTTTAGATCAATTCCAAAGCACTTTTTGCTGTAATGCGAAACCGGCTTACCCGATGGACACTGCTCTCGGTACAATAACACGGTGATATCTCATCCGTTTACAAGGGAAGAAGTCGAATATCATATAAACTCCCTACAATCGAACTCTCCCGGTCCAGACGGCATAACTAAGTCTAAGCTGAAAAAAAGTGCCCATGCAGAAATTAACGTTATTATTCAATTCCCTCCTTCTTGCAGAGGATCTACCAGACGGCTTAAAAAGGAATAATACAACTATTATTCCAAAAACGAATTCGCAACTGGAGAACGCGAAAAATTGGAGACCAATTACCATCTCGTCTACAATTCTTCGAGTGATCAATCGTAACATTGCAAAAAGACTCAACAACATCGAGCTACAAGAGAATCAACGAGGCTTTACTCCTATCGACGGCTGCTTTGCCAACTCGTGGTCTGTGGAAAGCCTAATCAAATATCATCGACTCAAGGAAAAGCCACTCACTTTGATATCCCTCGATCGACTCCGTGCCTCACAACGCCATTCTCCGCGCTCTCAGGAGAACAAAAATCGACCAAAAATATATCAACTTAGTCAAAGCGTCGTTCGAAGGCAGCAGTACCAACATCACCTGCAACGGACGCTCAGTCGGCTCTTTGCAGATTCTTCGAGGAGTCAAGCAGGGTGATCCAGCATCACCGGTCCACTTTAACATCTTTACGGATGAACTCATCACCCTTCTTGACGAAGATTTCGCCGGAGTTAATATAAACGGCTTTAAAATCTGCTGTTTAGCATATGCGGACGACTTAATCTTGGTCGCTGAAACAACAGACGACGGCAAGCGAATGCTCAGAAAAACAGTCGATTTCCTAACGACTATGTGCATGAGTGTCAATGCAAAGAAATGCTCAACCTTCGTTCTGAAAACTGTCCCAGCGATGAAGAAAGTTTGTGTCGATACTCGCACGATATTTAAAGTGAATTCAGTGCCTATACCCATTATTGATCCGCAATTGAAGGCAAGTTTAAATATCTGGGTGAAAATTTCACATACAAAGGTCTATCAACAGCTACAAGAGGTGACCTTTTGGAGCAGTTGCAGAGGATTTCAAGGGCCCCCCTCAAACCGCACCAGAAATTGTCAATATTAAAAGAATACCTCATACCCAGATTTATTGCCTATTTTCAGAAGCCGAACATAACAGCTAATGTTCTAAATAGCGCCGATGCTAAGATCCGTAAAGCCGCTAAGAATTTTCTTCACCTTAATTCCGAATGTCACTGTAGTATTTTCCACGCACCTATAAAGTACGGCGGATTGGGTATTTTTAACTTTACTGAAAATATCCCAATCATTATGTCAGAAAGGATAACTAAACTACGGAACGTGGGCCCACTACTAAGCGCTACCTTCCAGCTAGCAAACAACCGTATCGATTCCATCAAGAATATGGTTAAGCCTCGATCTGCCACTAAAACACAAATCCATGAGAAACACAAACAAGATCTCCAAAACTCGTTCTCTGGCAACGGTCTAGTGCAAGCTCAATATTCCCAGGCGAGCTCAAAACATATGAGCAATCCCCCAAAATGCTGGAATGGGGAGGATTATATCCGGAGCATTCAACTACGCTACAACTTGCTCCCTTGCGCCGGAATGCCCTCAAATCCCCCAGAGGCCCGCTATTGTCGTGCAGAAAGTTAAGAAAGTGTAAGAAAGTTAAATCGACATGACAATTAAATTCCGGATAGAAATTTTTTTTAGTGAAAACCTAAATATTTTTTTTAGTTAAAAAAAGAATAATCTTGTCGAAGGAAAGGAACTTACGAAATTGGATTTACTAAAAAAAAAAAAATGCAAAAAAAAACCTACCATGGACGGTTCTGGAAACAACACCTCCAGACGCGGCGATTTTAGATCAATTCCAAAGCCCTTTTGGCTGTTATGCGAAACCGGCTTACCCGATGGACACTGCTCTCGGTACAATAACACGGTGATATCTCATCCGTTTACAAGGGAAGAAGTCGAATATCATATAAACTCCCTAAAATCGAACTCTCCCGGTCCAGACGGCATAACTAAGTCTAAGCTGAAAAAAAGTGCCCATGCAGAAATTAACGTTATTATTCAATTCCCTCCTTCTTGCAGAGGATCTACCAGACGGCTTAAAAAGGAATAATACAACTATTATTCCAAAAACGAATTCGCAAATGGAGAACCCGAAAAATTGGAGACCAATCACAATCTCGTCTATTGTGAAGGGAGCACACCAGCGACCACTTAATTAATTGTTTTATATCAAACCATACTTCGATACTTGAAACTTACTTCCCAGCATATGCATTGCCTTCAGCACCAGATACCTACATAACAATCAAAATACGATTCATTGATTTGCCTTCCACTTCTGGGTAATAAAAAGATACACATATATCCGACTCGTAGTCGTAGTCAATGAATAACAAAAAACCATAAGTATCATATTACCCTGATGGCATGAACGGCGCAAGTAAACAAAGTGCATACACATAGAACATTAATGGGTTGCTCAGCGGACATCGGCTTGGGCACCATAATATTTCAACTAAGCATTATGCCCTGTGAATTATGTCACTTAAGATAGCTGGTTATTTACCCTTAGCCTTATAATTATGCTGACTTGTGGATATCGATTGTAAGTGGGCCAATAATCGAAGTATGGATTTGATTTCGATAACATTAAAAATTATGTATAAATAGCCATAGCATTTTTTAATAAAGTTGTCTTCTCTCACAGAACACCAAACCAAAAAGATCTTTTTTTTTTACTCTTTTGTGCAGCTTGCGAGCTAAGAAGAATTTGAAAAATACTTTTTAAAATACAACTGAATAAAACCTCGAGTGCATTAGCCAGAGGTCCGAGCTGAGGCATTCATTGCCAAGCGATTTGTTCTTTTTGTATCCCAGACCTCTCAAAAGCATCAACCAATTTTACTACACTTTACATGGCGATCTTGCCATCATAACACCCTTCACACTTTACATGGCAATCTTGCCAGTTCAGTAAATTACTGAATTGGAACCAAACATCTCTACTTCTCTTCACATACATAATTTTTGATGTCAACTGACCAGCTGGCGTTGGCAGCCGCCTATATAAAAAAAAGCGAACGAACTCCTGCGACAAACATCTGTGGAGGATAAGAACGTTGGTCCTAAACCAATCACCATCGAAGAATACAAACGGCGGACGGCCAGAAGAACAGAAACAGGAACCTTGCAAATCCAAAAAGACGTAAAGAAGACAAAACCTAGAGGGGGTCTCCAGATCAAGCGTAGAGAAGAATTATTGGAGCTTAATAGATTGGCCAACATACCAGGTCAATCGACGGAAATAAGAAATAGGTTCTTACTTCAACTCCGTCTGAAGAAGAAAGAACAAAGAAAGATCGAAAAAAATAAAAAGAAAGAAAAGAAAAAATTCGACAAATTGTTCGAGGAAACCTTGCAAACAGCTAAAGAGGCGCTGAAAAGTTTAAAATAATGGGTAAAACCCAATCAAAACAAGAAGAGGTCATCATCAACAACAACGGCCAGCAGAATAACAACAAAGGAGAGTTACACTATGGTATCGACTTTACTATGGTAATAATAATAGTTTTAATATTAATTATAGGAAAATATATTATAAATATTGTAAAGAAAAAATTTGAAAACAAAATCAAAAAACAAATAATAAAAAATAATAATATAAGAAGAATTTCTGTTTAACAAAAAAAAAAATTAAAAACTAATAAAAAAAAAAAAAAAAAAAAAAAATGTTTTGATATTAGAAATTATATATATATTTTTATATTATTACTCTATTACATTTGTTTATATGGACTTCGAAAAATTAGAAGAATCTTTGGGAAGTTTAAGAAATTGCTATAAAAGTTTAAAAAAATCTCCCACCCGTAAACGAAAAACAAAGGGAGCAAACTTAAAACTAAGAGAGATTTTAGAACTTTGGAATAGTTTTATTGAAGTTTTCACAAGTATCAACCAAAAAGATTTAAATAGCGAAGAACATAAATATTTATCTGAATTGACGACTAAAGCAAAAGAATATAAAAAATTGGCAGAGGAAATAGTTAAAAATAATATAAAAGAAATTGATTCGGAATCAGAATCAGAAGAAGAAGAACCAAAACAGGAAAAAAAAACAGAAAATATAATTATAATGGCAGAATTCGATTTTAGCAAGGCGCAAAAGTTGCCTATACTTAATTGCGCAGAAAATGATAAGAGAGCAGAAAACATTAGAGATTTTTTAAATAACTAGTTTTATCATGATACACTAAATGAAACTTCAAAGGCTACGCACATAAAATTTGCATTAAAATGTAAAATTCAAGGTAGGGCTCTAACAGAATTAGGAACCGCAAAGATTATAACATTTGAACAACTAAAATCAAGTCTAATTTCAAAATGCGGAGACAAGGATACTATAGAAAGTATACAGTCTAAGCTAGAGAGATTACGCCAAAAAAATCGGCCAATGAGAGAATTCGTGTCGGAGATAGAACATCTTATATCGAAAATGACAGAATTAGAAATAGACATACAAGGGGAAACAGCTAGAGAAACATTAACAGCAGCTAATGAACGTAGAGGGTTAGCATTTTTAAAACAAGGGGTTAATGATAGGTACAAAATAATTCTGGATAGTGCAAGGCACACAAAGATGCAAGATGCTATAACACATTTGTTAGAGTTAGCTCCAAGTACGGCCCAAATTACAGAAAATATAAGATATGCCAACAATTTTAATTATTCTAATACGCAAAACCAAACAAGAGGTCAGAATTTTGTACCCCGTAGTTTTCAGAATAATTACAGAAACATTTATAATAATAACATGAATAGAAATTTTCCAAGACAAAATTACTTTCGTGGCAATTACTCTCAAAATTTTCCCAGACAAAATAATTTTAACAACAATAATTATCAACGATAATTTAACCAACCGCGTTTTAACTCGCCACAAAATAATAATTCTAATCAATATAATAATAGAACCAATCCAAGCAACATAAATAGACAAAATAATAACCAATCTAATACAAGGGACAATAGACGGAATACTTATCAAAGTACTTCCAACACAATAGAAAATAGAAATAACTCTTTGAGGAATAACAGAGAAACAACATATTTCGCGAATGAGGGAAACGAACAACCCACCGAGGGGGAAGCCGACCTATCGGGGGGAAATCTCTAAGCCCAATACAACACATAGCTATATGTGCAGGGGGCATAGCAAACGGCCTATATGTAAAATTTAAAATTAGCAATAGATCAGATATAAAATTTTTATTAGATACAGGAGCATCAGTTTGCACAATAAAACAAGGTGTTTTGGATGAAAATATAAAAATAAATGAAAACGATAAAATAACAATACAGGGTATTTCCGGTAATCTAAAAACGCTAGGAACTAGTATAAATACTCTTATACTAGGAAAATTCCAAACATCCTATACTTTTCATGTGGTAGAAGACTCATTTCCGGTACCTGTAGATGGAATTATAGGTGCTGATTTTCTTAAAGATTTTGGAGCAGTAATAGATCTAGAACACTTTGTATTAAAATTATCTTCAGAAGTTTTCCAAACTTCTCTGCCTATATTAAATTCAGAACATTTATTTTCACTTATCATTGCACCCAGATCTGAAGCCACATATTGGCTTAATAGCAAACATTTAGACACAAGAATATTCGATTCACAAGAACTATATGAAGGAGTTTTTATGGCAGGCTCTATCTCTCATGTGAAAAACGGGAAAATTCCAATAAAAATTTTGAATACCCGAGAATCCGAAGTGAGAATTAAATGGATAGAACCCAAGTCCATGTCAATATCAAATTACCACATTTTTACATACGAACAAACAATAATACCTTCAAGTTCACGAACACAACAGTTACTTAAAGAAATAAATTTCGAAACTCTTAACGAGGAGGAAAAATATGAACTCGAAGCTATATGTTCGAAATTTCAAGATATTTTTCACCTAGAAAGCGACAAATTAACATACACACATATAGGTCAGGCCCAAATATCACTAAAAAAAGGAGCTACTGCAAAATATACCAAACCATATAGATTACCTCATTCCCAGAAAAAAGATATTCAAATAGAAGTAGAAAAGATGCTCAAAGATGATATAATAGAACCATCAATATCCGCATGGAACTCACCCATTCTTGTAGTACCCAAGAAAAAAGACCCCATAACGGGAATACAAAAAGTCAGATTGGTAATTGATTATAGAAAAGTAAATGAGGTTATTGAAGATGATAAATTTCCATTACCTAATATAACGGACATATTTGATATGGTTGGAGGTGCAACATATTTTTCATGCATAGATTTGAGTCAAGGTTATTATCAAATGGAATTAAAGGAAAATAGCAGACCTTGCACAGCTTTTTCAACAGATAACGGACATTACCAAATGAAACGGCTTCCCATGGGTTTAAAAATATCACCCAGCACTTTTTCAAGAATGATGTCTATAGCTATGTCAGGTCTTACTTACTCACGTTGTTTCGTATATCTTGACGATCTTATAGTTTTCGGTAAAAATTTAGAACACCATAATAAAAATTTAATGGAAGTTTTCGAAAGATTTAGGGAAGTGAATCTTAAAATCCATCCCAGAAAATGTGCTTTTCTTAGAAAAGAAGTTCTATATTTAGGACATATAATATCTGATAAGGGTATTATACCGGATCCATCTAAGTCGAATGTAATGAAAAATTACCCAATTCCTCGAAACGCAGATGAAGTAAGAAGGTTCATAGCATTCGCTAATTATTACCGAAAATTCATACCAAAATTTGCAACACTTGCAATACCTTTAAATCGGTTATTGAGGAAGAACGTAGAATTTAAATTCACTGAAGATTGCGAAACATCTTTTAATCTATTGAAAGAATTTCTTATAAGCCCTAATGTTCTACAATTCCCAAATTTTGAAAAAGAATTCATACTCCGAACAGATGCATCTGGATTTGCTTTAGGTTCTGTGTTATCCAATTATGACGATAAATCAATTGCTTACGCAAGTAAATCGCTTAACAAAGGAGAAAAGAATTACAGTACGATAGAAAAAGAACTACTTGCAATAGTTTGGGCAGTAAGGCACTTCAGACCATATCTGTTCGGAAGACGTTTTAAAATATTAACCGATCATAGGCCTCTAGTATATCTATTTTCGCTTAAAGAACCTTCCAGTCGATTAACCAAATTTAGGCTATTATTAGAAGAATATAATTTTTATGTAGAGTATTCACCAGGGAAAAATAACTGTACTGCAGATGCTCTGAGTAGATTACAAATTAATTCAGAAGACTTGCAAAAACTATACGTTTGTGTGACTACAAGAGCACAATCAAAGAAATCTGATATAAAGCAAGATAATCCCAAAAATGAAAAGTTAGAAAAAGAGAAAATCATTAGTGAACTTTTAAAACCTCCAGAAAAAGGTTTGAAAGTAGTTGAGTTAAAAATAGTTAACAGTTTTAAAGAAGAGGATGAAGATTTTGCAAAATTAAAGGGTACTAGAGTAGTAGGTCCAAGCCTAATATTAGGATATATTCAAAAAAGTAATTGTTTGATTTTAAATCGGTCCAAGATAAGCACTAATGCCCGATCGGCATCATTTGACAAAATGTTGATGAGGGACGTGCAGAAAAATTGTGAACCGCAAGTAAATAATAAAAAGGAATCCAAGAATGGCACTATTGACCGATCGGCATCATTTGACAAAATGTTGTTGAGGACGTGCGTACAATTTGCAGACCTTTATCAATTAAAAATATTTATATAACTAAAGATGAATTAAGAAAATTATCAGACGGCCGTCGTAAAGAAAAAATGAATATATTAAAGAAGCAGATAGAAGAAATATTTAAAGAAAGTAAAATAAAAGTGCACATAATAGACGAATCCATCAGAATAACAGACCCTTGCAAAATAAAACTAATACTTAATGATTATCATATGTTACCAACTAGGGGACATGCTGGTATAAATCGCATGTTACGTAACATTAGAAAAAAATATTTTTGGACAGGCATGCAAAACGATGTGACGACATACGTTAAGCACTGCTCATTATGTCAGCGTAATAAACATATTCAACCAAAAAACAACCAATGACCATAACTTCAACAGCCGAATCAGGTTTTGATAAAATATTCTTAGATTTAGTCGGGCCCTTAGACGAATCAGAAAATGGATCAAAATACATTCTTACACTTCAAGATGAACTAACAAAGTTCATAGAAGCGATACCACTACCAAACAAAGAAGCTAATACGGTAGCTAAAGGACTCGTAGAATGTTTTATTCTAAGATATGGAGTCCCTGGAACTATAGCATCTGATCAAGGTACTGAATTTATAAATAAAGTATTTAAAGATATGTGTAGTCTGTTGAAAATAGATCAGCTACAGTCTACCGCTTACCATCATGAAAGTATTGGAGCACTGGAAAATTCCCATAAAGTTTTAGGAGCTTATCTTCGGAGTTATGTATCAGAAAAACATACTGATTGGAGCAGCTGGTTGCCCTATTATGTTTTCTGCTACAACACTTCAGTACATTCAGAAACAGGATACACTCCTTTTGAATTAGTATTTGGAAGACAATGTAATCTACCTTCCAATCTTATCAATAAAGTAGATCCAGTGTACAACTATGAAGACTACGTGGTAGATTTAAAAAACAAACTACAAATAGCTCATAAAGACGCTAGGGATACTTTAATAGATAAGAAAATTATTAGAAAAACGAGATACGATACAGATGTAAAGGCAAAAGTTTTAGATTTCAATAAAGGTAGTCTAGTTTTACTTTGGAATGAAAGTAGAAAGAAGTTAGATCCAATATACATAGGGCCATATGAAGTATTATCCCAGAAAGGAGAAAATTGTGAAATAAAATATGGTGATAAAAAAATTAATGTACATAAAAACCGATTAAAACCATTTTATATATATATATGTTATTATTGTAAGATTATTTGAAGACTTATGAAACACAGACGTTAAATACATAAATGATTAAAAATAAGTAAATAATAATATACAAACTTATCACTTAAAAATTTTTTTTTCTATCATATTTTATATAGCCGGCATAGAAACTAAGTAATATTTTTAGAAGAATATAGAATACGTAAAATGTATTTACTAAGTCACTCAAAAATTGTATGAATGAATGAATGATTGTAAACAAAAAAAAAAATTTTTTTAGGTACTCGTACAAATATTATATAAATGTAACATAAATAATAATACAATCTTATACATGATCTATCACAATGAAAACGAAAAAAAAAAATATAAAAAACAAAAAATATGTCAATAAGCAAATTAAAACAAACAAAAAAAATTCCCCAAATATCTATTGTGCAAGTGGCACGTAAAAGAAGAAATCAAGCCTTGTCATGATTTCTCCTTTTTCCCCAGGAAGGGGAAACACCAGCGACCACTTAATTAATTGTTTTATATCAAACCATATTTCGATACTTGACACTTACATCCCAGCATATGCATTGCCTTAAGCACCAGATACCTACATAACAATCAAAATACGATTCATTGATTTGCCTTCCACTTCTGGGTAATAAAAAGATACACATATATCCGACTCGTAGTCGTAGTCAATGAATAACAAAAAACCATAAGTATCATATTACCCTGATGGCATGAACGGCGCAAGTAAACAAAGTGCATACACATAGAACATTAATGGGTTGCTCAGCGGACATCGGCTTGGGCACCATAATATTTCAACTAAGCATTATGCCCAGTGAATTATGTCACTTAAGATAGCTGGTTATTTACCCTTAGCCTTATAATTATGCTGACTTGTGGATATCGATTGTAAGTGGGCCAATAATCGAAGTATGGATTTGATTTCGATAACATTAAAAATTATGTATAAATAGCCATAGCATTTTTAATAAAGTTGTCTTCTCTCACAGAACACCAAACCAAAAAGATCTTTTATTTATTCTTTTGTGCAGCTTGCGAGCTAAGAAGAATTGAAAACTACTTTTTAAAATACAACTGAATAAAACCTCGAGTGCATTAGGCAGAGGTCCGAGCTGAGGCATTCATTGCCAAGCGATTTGTTCTTTTGTATCCCAGACCACTCAAAAGCATCAACCAATTTTACTACACTTTACATGGCGATCTTGCCATCATAACACCCTTCACACTTTACACTATAATTCTTCGAGTGTTCAATCGTATCATTGCAAAAAGACTCAACAACATCGAGCTGCAAGAGTCAACGAGGCTTTACTCCTATCGACGGCTGCTTTGCCAACTCGTGGTCTGTCGAAAGCCTTATCAAATATCATCGACTCAAGGGAAAGCCACTCACTTTGATATCCGTCGATCTGGCAGCCGCCTTCGACTCCGTGCCTCACAACGCTATTCTCCGCGCTCTCAGGAGAACAAAAATTGACCAAAAATATATCAACTTAGTCAAAGCGTCGTTCGAAGGCAGCAGTACCAACATCACCTGCAACGGATGCTCAGTCGGATCTTTGCCGATTCTTCGAGGAGTCAAGCAGGGTGATCCAGCATCACCGGTCCACTTTAACATCTTTACGGACGAACTCATCACCCTTCTTGACGAAGATTTCGCCGGAGTTAATATAAACGGCATTAAAATCTGCTGTTTAGCATATGCGGACGACTTAATCTTGGTCGCTGAAACACCAGACGACAGCAAACGAATGCTCAGAAAAGCAGTCGATTTCCTAACGACTATGTACATGAGTGTCAATGCAAAGAAATGCTCAACCTTCGTTCTGAAAACTATCCCAGCGATGAAGAAAGTTTGTGTCGATACTCGCACGATATTTAAAGTGAATTCAGTGCCTATACCCATTATTGATCCGCAATTAAGGGCAAGTTTAAATATCTGGGTGAAAATTTCACATACAAAGGCCTATCAACAGCTACAAGAGGTGACCTTTTGGAGCAGCTGCAGAGGATTTCAAGGGCCCCCCTCAAACCGCACCAGAAATTGTCAATATTAAAAGAATACCTCATCCCCAGATTTATTGCCTATTTCCAGAAGCCGAACATAACAGCTAATGTTCTAAAGAGCGCCGAAGCTAAGATCCGTAAAGCCGCTAAGAATTTTCTTCACCTTAATTCCAAATGTCACTGTAGTATTTTCCACGCACCTATAAAGTACGGCGGATTGGGTATTTTTAACTTTAGCACCGTATATGGAGAATCTTAGCAGGACACCGCTAAAACCACAGCAAAGAATTAAAATATTGAGGAGCTTTCTCCTTCCACGTCTATACCATAAACTCGTTCTTGCTCCCATTACTATGGACAAATTAAAAAGGATGGACAAACAAAGATTTATTAACAGCAGAACAATCTTCGTTCCAAAGAAAACAGGTGCGACAGAACCTAGTCAATTCAGGCCAATTAGCATAACATCAGTAATTGTGAGACATCTGCATAGAATCTTAGCAGCGAGACTACAAAGTAGCAGCTTAAACGATGAAAAGCAGAGATGTCTTGATGATGGCTGTCTTGATAATGTCTCGATTCTTGCAACTCTGCTAGAAGATTCTAGGTCAAACCTGAAAGAATTACATATTACATCACTAGACGTCGCAAAAGGCCTCTGATAGTCTTAGTCATCACGCTATAGATCGGATGCTTAAAAAGCAAGGACTACCATCGGCTTTCAGGAACTATACGATGCGCACCACCTATTCTCGACCGTAATTGAAACAAACAACCAAAGGTCTGAGTTGATCAGAGTGAAAAGAGGAGTAAAACAAGGAGATCCGCTATCAACGATCATCTTTTGTTTAGTTATCGATGAGATAATAGCCACAATTCCCGATAACATAGGATACACTTTAAGCTGAAACACCATCAATCCCTTCGCGTATGCGGATGACATCATCTTAATAGCATCTACGAATTTTTGGTATGCAAACATCTCTGGACTATATGGAAAAGAATGCGTGCAAAAGAGGACTAATAATGAACACCAACAAATGCTGTGCCTTATCTATCGTCCCAGATGGAAAAAATAAGACATACAAAATTATTAGCCAGGCAATGTTCAAACTAACTGGAGGTTCTATACCACAACTAGTGTCTTCTCAAGAGTGGAGGTATCTAGGGCTAGATATCAGAACCGTAGGACCAAAGAAGACTGGAAGCGACATAGCACCGTATATGGAGAATCTTAGCAGGACACCGCTAAAACCACAGCAAAGAATTAAAATATTGAGGAGCTTTCTCCTTCCACGTCTATACCATAAACTCGTTCTTGCTCCCATTACTATGGACAAATTTAAAAGGATGGACAAACAAAGATTTATTAACAGCAGAACAATCTTCGTTCCAAAGAAAACAGGTGCGACAGAACCTAGTCAATTCAGGCCAATTAGCATAACATCAGTAATTGTGAGACATCTGCATAGAATCTTAGCAGCGAGACTACAAGGTAGCAGCTTAAACGATGAAAAGCAGAGATGTCTTGATGATGGCTGTCTTGATAATGTCTCGATTCTTGCAACTCTGCTAGAAGATTCTAGGTCAAACCTGAAAGAATTACATATTACATAATAGACGTCGCAAAAGGCCTTTGATAGTCTTAGTCATCACGCTATAGATCGGATGGTTAAAAAGCAAGGACTACCATCGGCTTTCAGGAACTATATGATGCACACCACCTATTCTCGACCGTAATTGAAACAAACAACCAAAGGTCTGAGTTGATCAGAGTGAAAAGAGGAGTAAAACAAGGAGATCCGCTATCAACGATCATCTTTTGTTTAGTTATCGATGAGATAATAGCCACAATTCCCGATAACATAGGATATACTTTAAGCGGAAACACCATCAATGCATTCGCGTATGCAGATGACATCATCTTAATAGCATCTACGAATTTTTGGTATGCAAACATCTCTGGACTATGTGGAAAAGAATGCGTGCAAAAGAGGACTAATAATGAACACCAACAAATGCTGTGCCTTATCTATCGTCCCAGATGGAAAAAATAAGACATACAAAATTATTAGCCAGGCAATGTTCAAACTAACTGGAGGTTCTATACCACAACTAGTGTCTTCTCAAGAGTGGAGGTATCTAGGGCTAGATATCAGACCCGTAGGACCAAAAAAGACTGGAAGCGACATAGCACCGTATATGGAGAATCTTAGCAGGGCACCGCTAAAGCCACAGCAAAGAATTAAAATATTGAGGAGCTTTCTCCTTCGAGGTCTATACCATAAACTCGTTCTTGCTCCCATTACTATGGACAAATTAAAAAGGATGGACATACAAAGATTTATTAACAGCAGAACAATCTTCGTTCCAAAGAAAACAGGTGCGACAGAACCTAGTCAATTCAGGCCAATTAGCATAACATCAGTAATTGTGAGACATCTGCATAGAATCTTAGCAGCTTAAACGATGAAAAGCAGAGATGTCTTGATGATGGCTGTCTTGATAATGTCTCGATTCTTGCAACTCTGCTAGAAGATTCTAGGTCAAACCTGAAAGAATTACATATTACATAATAGACGTCGCAAAAGGCCTTTGATAGTCTTAGTCATCACGCTATAGATCGGATGGTTAAAAAGCAAGGACTACCATCGGCTTTCAGGAACTATATGATGCGCACCACCTATTCTCGACCGTAATTGAAACAAACAACCAAAGGTCTGAGTTGATCAGAGTGAAAAGAGGAGTAAAACAAGGAGATCCGCTATCAACGATCATCTTTTGTTTAGTTATCGATGAGATAATAGCCACAATTCCCGATAACATAGGATATACTTTAAGCGGAAACACCATCAACGCATTCGCGTATGCGGATGACATCATCTTAATAGCATCTACGAATTTTTGGTATGCAACCATCTCTGGACTATGTGGAAAAGAATGCGTGCAAAAGAGGACTAATAATGGACACCAACAAATGCTGTGCCTTATCTATCGTCCCAGATGGAAAAAATAAGACATACAAAATTATTAGCCAGGCAATGTTCAAACTAACTGGAGGTTCTATACCACAACTAGTGTCTTCTCAAGAGTGGAGTTATCTAGGGCTAGATATCAGACCCGTAGGACCAAAAAAGACTGGAAGCGACATAGCACTGTATATGGAGATTCTTAGCAGGGCACCGCTAAAACCACAGCAAAGAATTAAAATATTTAGGAGCTTTCTCCTTCCACGTCTATACCATAAACTCGTTCTTGCTCCCATTACTATGGACAAATTAAAAAGGATGGACAAACAAATATTTATTAACGAGCAGAACAATCTTCGTTCCAAAGAAAACAGGTGCGACAGAACATAGTCAATTCAGGCCAATTAGTATAACATCAGTAATTGTGAGACATCTGCATAGAATCTTAGCAGCGAAACTACAAAGTAGCAGCTTAATCGATGAAAAGCAGATGTCTTGATGATGGCTGTCTTGATAATGTCTCGATTCTTGCAACTCTGCTAGAAGATTCTAGGTCAAACCTGAAAGAATTACATATTACATCACTAGACGTCGCAAAGGCCTTTGATAGTCTTAGTCATCACGCTATAGATCGGATGCTTAAAAAGCAAGGACTACCATCGGCTTTCAGGAACTATATGATGCGCACCACTTATTCTCGACCGTAATTGAAACAAACAACCAAAGGTCTGAGTTGATCAGAGTGAAAAGAGGAGTAAAACAAGGAGATCCGCTATCAACGATCATCTTTTTGTTTAGTTATCGATGACAATTCCCGATAACATTGGATATACTTTAAGCGGAAACACCATCGATGCATTCGCGTATGCGGATGACATCATCTTAATAGCATCTACGAATTTTTGGTATGCAAACATCTCTGGACTATATGGAAAAGAATGCGTGCAAAAGAGGACTAATAATGAACACCAACAAATGCTGTGCCTTATCTATCGTCCCAGATGGAAAAAAATAAGACATACAAAATTATTAGCCAGGCAATGTTCAAACTAACTGGAGGTTCTATACCACAACTAGTGTCTTCTCAAGAGTGGAGGTATCTAGGGCTAGATATCAGAACCGTATGACCAAAAAAGACTGGAAGCGACATAGCACCGTATATGGAGAATCTTAGCAGGGCACCGCTAAAACCACAGCAAAGAATTCAAATATTGAGGAGCTTTCTCCTTCCACGTTTATACCATAAACTCGTTCTTGCTCCCATTACTATGGACAAATTAAAAAGGATGGACAAACAAAGATTTATTAACAGCAGAACAATCTTCGTTCCAAAGAAAACAGGTGCGACAGAACGTAGTCAATTCAGGCCAATTAGTATAACATCAGTAATTGTGAGACATCTGCATAGAATCTTAGCAGCGAGACTACAAAGTAGCAGCTTAATCGATGAAAAGCAGAGACGTCTTGATGATGGCTGTCTTGATAATGTCTCGATTCTTGCAACTCTGCTAGAAGATTCTAGGTCAAACCTGAAAGAATTACATATTACATCACTAGACGTCGCAAAAGGCCTTTGATAGTCTTAGTCATCACGCTATAGATCGGATGCTTAAAAAGCAAGGACTACCATCGGCTTTCAGGAACTATATGATGCGCACCACCTATTCTCGACCGTAATTGAAACAAACAACCAAAGGTCTGAGTTGATCCGAATGAAAAGAGGAGTAAAACAAGGAGATCCGCTATCAACGATCATCTTTTGTTTAGTTATCGATGAGATAATAGCCACAATTCCCGATAACATAGGATATACTTTAAGCGGAAACACCATCAATGCATTCGCGTATGCGGATGACATCATCTTAATAGCATCTACGAATTTTTGGTATGCAAACACCTCTGGACTATGTGGAAAAGAATGCGTGCAAAAGAGGACTAATAATGAACACCAACAAATGCTGTGCCTTATCTATCGTCCCAGATGGAAAAAATAAGACATACAAAATTATTAGCCAGGCAATGTTCAAACTAACTGGAGGTTCTATACCACAACTAGTGTCTTCTCAAGAGTGGAGGTATCTAGGGCTAGATATCAGACCCGTAGGACCAAAAAAGACTGGAAGCGACATAGCACCGTATATGGAGAATCTTAGCAGGGCACCGCTAAAGCCACAGCAAAGAATTAAAATATTGAGGAGCTTTCTCCTTCGAGGTCTATACCATAAACTCGTTCTTGCTCCCATTACTATGGACAAATTAAAAAGGATGGACAAACAAATACGAGAATACATTAGGAAGTGGATAAGACTTCCAAGAGACATACCAATTGCCTCTATCATGCAAGTATTACTGACGGAGGATTGGGGATCCCACCTCTATGTACCACAATACCAGGTCTGATACTAAGCAAATTTCAGAGGCTACCAACATCTACTCGTACCTCGTCAGCTGTCAGAACAGTGGCACACGAGAACTGGGTTATAAAGAAATTAGAATGGAGTCAGAAGGTGTTGCAAAAAGATGGAATTCTACTCGAAACAAGGATGAGCAGAGAGAAATGGTGGGCTGAAAGCCTCTATAGATCATTGGATGGAGTGGAATTGAGAGAGGCCAATAAATCAAAGATCTCAACTGCATGGATGAACAAGGTGTATGGAATCCCGGGAAGAGATTTCCTCAAGCATGTGCACGTGAGAATCAATTGTCTCCCAACGCGAATCCGAACGTCCCGAGGAATTAGAAGGATAACCGCACAGATAAACTGCAGAGGTGGGTGTAGAGTCACGGAAACGGTAGCACATATTATTCAAAATTGCCACTGAACACATGGTGGCCGGATTCAGAGACACAACGCAGTATGCAGAGTATTAGTAAGCGGCCTTAGGGACAAGGGCTTTCGAGTAGAGGAAGAACCACGCATTAGAACTGCCCAAGGACTTAGAAAACCAGACATTGTTGCAGTAAAAGGAAATACAGTCAACGTGATTGATGCACAAGTCGTGAGTGGAGCAACGTCCCTAAACAGCGCACATGAGAGAAAGAAGACATACTATTCACTTAACCAGGATATAGTAAATGAACTATCCAACAAACATAATATGATCTCATCAAACATCAACTTCTCAACATGTACAGTTTCCTGGAGAGGTATATAGTCCTCCAAGTCAGCCGAGTTCCTACAGAACTTAGGATTATCCAGGAAATTACTATCTGGCGTTACCACAAGAGTTCTACAGGGCAGTTCAACGAATTGGAATTGATGGAATAAACTAACAGGACTTGAGAGAACAAGAGTGGGATGATTTCTCACAACCTTTGGGGAACTCGCCCCCACAGCATCAAATCAACAGATTATAAATCCGCAGCGAGAAATAAAGCGGCTCACAAGACATCAAGTGAGTTGGTGAGAGTCCAACACTACCTGTCGACAATCGAACACGTCCACGGTGAACATTAGTTTCCCGCATGACAAAAAAAAAATAATTGCCAAATGCCTCGTCATCTAATTAGTGACGCGCATGAATGGATTAAAGAGATTCCTTCTGTCCCTATCTACTGCCAGATGAACCAAGGCTAGTGGAGGCTGAATACCGTAATTCAGTACTGCGGGGGTCTGTATCCCATTAATTTCCCGCTAATTGCCCGAAATTACCGACCATGGGTAGGCCTCCTTGTGAGAGCTTCGCAGTGGCTAAAGGTTATACCATACAAGACACGCGTATGGCTACTAGGGCAACCCGGTAGTTAGATGAAAGGCTACAGGTACGTCCGATGCCTGAAAAATGAGACCCGAGGTGGGTAGGCCCACCGTGGGATATAAGCGTTAGTTCGCGGGCGCCCACGTAAATCCCCATTCATTTCTGTGCCGGTAAATAAAATCGTTGTTTTTGTTATTGCAACAAATAAAAAATAAACATTTCGATAAAATGTCGCGTTTTTCATCAAGTGACTGTGATTTTTCCGCGGGCAATGCTCTAATGGATTCATTTTTTGTTATTTTTTCCGATACAAATCGAGAAAATTATAATAGAAAACACAAATAGTTATGGCCGCTAAGGAAATAAACAAGAGCATGCTACATGCAAGTTATCACGGTCAGACATGTATCTCAACATAAAATATAGGCAGCGAACTCACACGCGCCTCCTGATATCCGTCATTCGATCCGAAGCTAAGCGCGATGACCCAGCGAGTATGCATGGGAAGTTCAAGGCTACCCATTCTGTGGGAAGTGCAATTCTGCAATTTAATATTAAGAATAATAGTTTTGTGGGAACTGCAATTCTGCAGTTTAGTTTGAGGTGAAGTAATATCTAACAGAAAAATATTTCCTCACTTTTGGTTATACGCTCAAACCTGTAAGACTTAAAATACTACGCTCAAGCCTGTTAAAATTGAAATACATACCAGTGTTTATAACGTTAATACTTAGTGTTTTATTATAGAACCAGTGGAAGGTTCTTTAAATTTAATTTGTTTATGGAACACGGACTCAAGATCCGTAATTATGCATATTTCGGCGTCTTGATTCTCGCGGGTGTTTACAAGTAAGTTTCTTTCAAGGTTTTTTCGCTCTTCGAAAATATGTGGATTTTCTTAGATCTAAAACAGAACGAGTTGAAAATTTGTTTGACGCAGATTTTGGTCGGCCAGTATTCAGAGCTATTATTTCTAAAGAAACATTCCAAGATATCACAAAACTTCTGCGATTTGACGATCCCAATAGTCGAAGGCAAAACCAACATGCAGCCAAGGACAAATTTGCTCCAATTAGATGCTTATGGGACAAATGGGTTGAATTGCTGCCATTGTTCTATAACCCATCGTCCTGTGTTACTGTCGATGAGCAACTACTTGGTTTTCATGGTCGATGCTCATTTAGGCAATATATACCGAATAAACCTGAAAAGTACGGGTTGAAGTTTTGGATGTGTACTTGTGCCGAAACGTCCTACATTTGGCAAATTCAGCCATATTTGGAAAAAGCAGTTGGAGGTGTTGCTGAACGCTACCAAGGTGAGCGCGTTGTCCTGGATTTGGTAGTAGGATTGAAGAGACACAACATCACTATGGTAAATTTTTTTCATCTAACACCTTGGGCCAAAAACTGCTTCAAAAGAATATGACTATGGTTGGCACCCTTAGGTAAATAAAAGAAGTATACCACCAAAACTTTTACTTGAAAAAAACAGCAGCTGTTTTAGTCGACATTTACATTTATTGAAACAACAACTTTAGTGTCGTACATGAGTAAAAAGAATAAGTGCACCATCGTACAAAGAACAATACATCCCAGCCCGAATGTTGGCCCTGAGCCCAAGAAGATGCCGATGATAATTCAATTTTATAATAAAACCAAAGGTGGTGTTGATAATGCCGACAAAATGCTCTCTGGGTTTAGCGCAAAACGCAAAACAAACCGTTCACCATTATTATCTATACGAAAATTGATCCAAATTATCAGACTTCGAGGGGGAAGCAAGCCCGAAAAAAATGTTTACATGATGTGGGTGTCGAATTTTTGAATTGAATTTATTGCGACTTTATAACGAATTACATCTTTTTGATTACAATTCATTAATTTAATTTTGCTGTAATAAATACTGAATATACTGCGGCTATAATGTATTGCCTTGCTTTATCAAGTTTCTTATACTAAATGCCTCATGGCTGTCGATTATGAGATGTAGTGAATGCTCTTGCTCAGGAGTATATTTATATACATTCGCGTGTGACGATAGTCACTATAACAAAAAAACTTAGGACTAAGGAATGAGAGAGACAGGTACACGTTATACCATTGTTTTTCCCATTCTCAGGTACAAAAACACTAGTGAAAGTAGATATACATGGTTCTATGTTTTAAAACGAGATAAGTTTCTTACTTAACGTTAAATCTTGTCGGTTTTATAGAGAATTTATACATATATACAGTGTCTCACAGCTTAAATGATGTACTCAGTTTCTTAAATAAAACTTCAGTCACACATAGAACTGAAAAAAGACAAAGGTAATAATTTATAAGGAAGTAATTCAAATTTGCTCTTATTAAAAAAAAATAAAAATTTAATTATTTAACCTCTAAAAATGAACAAATTCATTTTTTTTCTAATAAATTAATGTCACAGCTCAAATGATGTGTAGTGTTGATGAGCTTAGTTATAACGGTAAATACACTCACTCTGTGTTTCTTGTGTAATGAAAACAAAGGAAACTGTATTTAATTCATTCGCTTTTGATCTGTGGAAAGTTATTAAGCTTTTTTTTTATAAATTTTCAACAATGGGACGCCATACCAGTATTGAGAGAGAAAAGTAAAAAAAAAATCTCCGAAATGGTTAAAGTAAGTTCTTCCACCGTTCAACACATTATTGAACGTTACGTGCGAGAGAATCGAATTGTTAGTAAAGGTAGAACAGCCCCAAACAAAATATTTTCGGAAAGTGATTGTCGATGGATTATCCGAAAAGTGAAAGAAAATCCTTCTTTGAGTGCACCGAAACTAGCAGAACAGGCTGAAAAATATTTGGAAAAGAAAAGTAGTGCTGAAACCATACGCCGAACACTAAGAAATGCTGATTTCAAGGCAAGGAGTGCTAGGAAAAAGCCCTTCATAAGCAGCAAGAACAAAACAGCAAGAGTTAAATTTGCGCGAGTTACATTGACCTCTCCATACAACAACAACATTAGCTGACTATCTGATATTTTATTTCTTCTAAATTATTATTATTTATTCAATTACATTGACTTCTCCATAAAACATTAGCTGACTATGTCATATTTTATTTTTCTAAATTACTTTATTCTTTATTATATCAAATTACTTATTTCTCATGCATACTGCATTTCCGCTTACTATTTCTCACTCAGTAAAATTCCATTAATTATTTTCCCAGCGAATAAAATGTAAACATAAGCAAATAAAATAGATAAATGAGAATGTAAATCAGTTTTAAGTGTCTTTTGTTAAATAAACATCAATGGGCGAAGTTCTGCCTAAGTAAAAAAGTGTTTTTTTTAATAAACCGGGAAAGCCATATCGTAACTGGCGCAGTCGGTAGTTCGGGACGTACACAAATAATAAACGACGGTTCATCGTTTTAAAAACAGTCAAAGGATAATTGACAAGAAAAAGAAAACCTATCTGAAAGTGTTTTGTGTGTTAATAAACGACGGTTCATCGTTTTAAAAACAGTCAAAGGATAATTGACAAGAAAAAAAAAAACTATCAGAAAGTGTTTTGTGTGCTGTGTTTTTACACTTAAGTTCTGCCCGAACCTAACAACAACAACGAGAAAGCTGATTCCCGGTAGAAGACCAAAATCATGAAGATAAGATTAATTCTAAGGCATATTAGCGTGTAAGTCAAAAGTAAAAATATTTATTATTTATCCTTAAGAACTCTCAATCCTTTCCTCTATCCAATCCATGTCCAGTAAAAAAAATAGACCAAGGAGAACCCCATATTCACGAGTAAATTTAGATTTAGAAAGCATAAGTGAAAGTTCAGAGGAAGAAAAAGAATCGAAGAGTGACGTTGATAAAAGTGATATTTTGGCAAAGCAACTAAATAAATTAACGCATTATAATACATTAAGTAACCTTGATAATCTCTTTAATAATCTCACGTTAACTAACTTTGACAATAATTTTTTAAAAATGGCAAACAGTGGTGACGACCGAATAAATGACGGTAATGATATTTTTAAAGCACTCAGGGTCCCTGATGCTATTAAGGATTTACCGAAATTTGATGGTAACCCCAGACTCCTTTTTGAGTTCATTCAGAACGTAGAAGAAATTTTATCTTTAATTCCGGAAGTGGACGGCACAGCCCAGGGAAGAATACTTCTTCGTGCCATCCGAAATAAAATAATCGGACCTGCCAACGAAATTCTAAACATGTATGGCACTCCACTTGCATGGACATCAATTAGAAGCAACTTAGTTTTACACTATAGCGATAAAAGAAATGAGACCTCTCTCATTCGTGACCTCCATAGCCTTAAACAACAAAACAATACTGTTGAACAATTTTATAGTAAAATAATCGAAATTTTTGCTACTATAAGCAACCACATTAAAGTTCACGATACAGACTTAAATGTAATTAAAGCCAAAAATGAACTCTATGAAGAAATGTGCCTTAACACCTTTCTAGTAGGTTTAAGAGAACCCCTTGGTTCAACTGTCCGTGCAATGAAACCCACCTCATTGCCAAGTGCATTTGCATTCTGTATCCAGGAGCAGAATATATTTTACTCGAAAACAAACTTGTCAGTTTTTGATAACAAGATGTACAAGAAAATTGAATGAAATTCAAAATCGACAACCCCAAAATTTTAATTACCCATATAATTCATTTTCATTTAATCAACAGAAACCACAACTACAACATTTTAATTCCCCATATAATACGTTTTCATCCAATCAACAAAAACCACAACCCCAATATTTTAATCCCTCACACAGTACATTTCCGCTAAGTCCACCAAGAACACAACCCCAGCAATACTATCAACAACGGGTCCCACAGCAACATATGAATCCTCAACTTCAACCCCCAAAACCTCAACAGAATTATCAACCACAGTTTCAACAACAATCACCTTCCCAACGTTATTCTCAAAAACCTCAGCAGTTTTCACAAAACCAACAAAGAAAATTCGATCCAATGGAACTTGGTTCCACTAGAGTTACTCGTTTGACTCAACCATCTCCATACAATTTTACTAAACCAAATGAACTTCAAAATTTTAGAAAACAAGAACTACATAATGTAATTGTACCACAAGAAACAGACAACTTCTCAAATAACGTAGAATACCCTACTGATGTTATTGATAATTACCAACAGTTAGATTCCTACTATGATTATAATGATCACCCTGATCAACAAGATCTAGAACTTTTAAACGCAATGCATGAATTAGATGACGAAAATTTTTTCACACCTGCCCCGACAGACCAATTGGGTACGTAGACATTAACAAACATGGTACTGTTCTTCCTTATATCAACATTTCCTCACCTTTTGGCCGTCCATTAAAATTTTTAATTGACACAGGAGCCACCACTTCTTTCATCAACCCCGAATTTGTACATCCTGATTATTTAGTTTCAATAGAACCGACATCTATTAAAACAATTCTAAGTACACATAAAATAAACAAAGAAGTTTATCTTCCCAACTTCTTAGAGTTTAATCAACCTGGAGAAACCAGATTCTTAGTTTTTCGCTTTCATGGATACTTTGATGGTTTACTAGGACTCGACGCCCTTACGGCACTAGGAGCAAACATTGATTTAGTTAACAAACTCATTATTACAAAAAATTCAAAATTACCCTTAGAACTAAAACCCAATTTTATATCCCAAAAATATATTCTTTCGGCAAACTCTAAAACAATCGTAAATTTACCAGTTGACATAGAAGAAGGAGACATTCTTATTAAAACAACATACATTTCACCTCAGTTATATATTCCAGAAGGTATATATAAAACAATTAAATGGTACACCAATTGCATGGTAATTAATGCATCCAATGCTGAAAAAACACTCTTTCTAGAACAACCTCTCAAAGTCACAAAATTCAATAAACAAGAATTTTACGAGCTTAACAATTTTGAAATCAATAGTGAAATTCCTCAAACAAACCCTATAACTTCTGATGACGTAACAAATCTTATTCGAACTTCACACCTTAACCTTGAAGAAAAGAAAGTTATTTACAAATTATGCCGAGAATACGATGATATTTTTTTTAAAGACGGACAAAAATTAACATTCACTAACAAAATTAAACATGGCATCAATACCAGCGATGACATCCCCATCTATTCTAAATCTTATAGGTATCCTCATATTCATAAACAAGAAGTCCAAGCACAAATTGAGCAAATGTTAGAACAAGGTGTAATAAGACCCAGTTATTCACCTTGGAGCTCACCAATCTGGATTGTCCCAAAGAAAATGGACGCCAGTGGAAAAGTCAAATGGCGACTTGTGATTGACTACAGGAAACTGAACGAGAAAACAGTTAGTGACAAATATCCCTTACCTAACATTAATGATGTGTTAGACAAATTAGGCCGAAGTATATACTTCACGACACTCGATCTGGCTAGCGGTTTTCACCAGATTGAGATGAAACAAAAAGACATCGAAAAAACAGCATTCACCGTAGAAAGTGGGCACTATGAGTATTTAAGAATGCCCTTCGGGTTGAAGAATGCTCCATCGACCTTTCAAAGAGTCATGGACAATCTGCTCAGGGATCTACAAGGAAAAATCTGTCTCGTTTATTTGGATGATATCATCATCTTTTCTACTTCACTCCAAGAGCATACAGAAAATTTAAAGAAAGTTTTTGATAGGTTACGAGAAGCAAACTTCAAAATTCAGATCGATAAATCTGAATTCCTCCGTAAAGAAGTAGCTTTCTTAGGTCATATAGTTACAAGTGAAGGTGTAAAACCAAACCCCGATAAAATTTTCGCAATTCAAAATTTTCCAATACCTAAAACCCAAAAAGAAATTAAATCTTTCTTAGGCCTTCTTGGATATTACCGTAAATTCATCAAAGATTTCGCGAAACTTACAAAGCCACTTACAGAATGCCTGAAGAAAGGTAGGAATATTGACTTAAATGAAAAATATGTTAAAGCATTCGAAATGAGTAAAGAATTACTAGTTAATGATCCAATACTACAATATCCTGATTTTACTAAGCCATTCATATTAACCACCGACGCGAGTAATTTTGCACTAGGCGCGATTTTATCCCAAGGCGCTTTAGGTAACGATAAGCCCATTTGTTATGCCAGTCGGACCTTAACAGATTCAGAAACCAATTATTCTACCATTGAAAAAGAATTATTTGCGATCGTTTGGGCAACAAAATATTTCCGCCCATACCTATTCGGTCAGAAATTCAAAATTGTAACCGACCATAAGCCCTTGCAATGGCTCATGAGTTTAAAAGACCCAAATTCCAAACTAATCAGATGGCGTTTAAAGCTCGAGGAATTCGATTATCAAATAATCTACAAAAAAGGAAAACTAAATTTAAATGCAGATGCGTTAAGTCGAATTCAAATACAGCCCCCAAATAGTAAAATCGAATTAAATATTAATGAAACAACTGCTGCTACCATTCATTCTGCAGCTGAAAATTTAGATGATCGCATTTTTATTTCAGAACGACCCCTAAATGAATTCAATATACAGCTTATTTTAAAGAAAAATGACGGAGACAAACCACCAAAACTTGAAATGCTATTCAAAAACAAACAAAGAAGAACTGTGTACAAACAAGACTTTACTGAAAATAACATTACAGACATTTTTAAACAACATTTACCCCCAAACAAATGCTGTGCAATATACACAGACAATGAAACATTCAGAATTGTACAAGAAGTATATTCAAAATACTTCTCTAACAGCAAGACCTTCAAACTTATCCGTTGCACCGACATACTAACAGATATAACAGACAATGACGAACAAGACAAAACTATTACTGACTACCATAATAATAATAACCACAGAGGAATCAATGAAACACTCCTACATCTAAAAAGACAATATTTTTTTCCGTATATGAAGACAAAAATTACAACAATAATAAATAATTGCGAAACCTGTCAACTTATGAAATATGACCGAAACCCTCCAAAAATAAAACATGAAATCCCGCCAACTCCAAAGAAACCACTCGATATAATCCACATAGATGTCTATAGTATAAATAATAGGAAAATTCTAACAATAATCGACAAATTTTCAAAATTTGCAGCGGCATACACACTCGCCGTGCAGAATAGCTTAAATATAATAAAATCTATTAAGCATTTTATTAGCCTTCACGGCATACCCAATCACTTAGTATCCGATCAAGGATCAGAATTCACAGCCATAATTTTTAAAGATTTCTGTGCACAATATAGCATTAATTTGCATATTACGTCTTTTCAACAGTCCAGTAGCAATAGCCCCGTCGAACGATTACATTCAACACTTACTGAAATTTATAGAATAATCTACAACAAAAGAAAGGAAAGAGACCATAGCTCTATTTTAAGCGAAACTATAATTACTTACAACAATTCCATTCACACATCTACAAATTATACCCCATATGAATTATTTTACGGTAGGACTTATAAGTTTAACAAAGAAGTAAATTTTAATAATGAACATGAGTATCTTCAAAAACTCAATGAATTTCAAGAAAAATTATTTCCCACTATAAAAGAAAAATTAGAAAAAGTAGTACCTAAGAACATTGAAAAAATTAACACGAATCGAAAAGAAGCCGTAGATTTTAAGGAAAATTCAATCATTTATAGAAAAGAATTTAGACGAAACAAATTGACACCTAGATTTAGCAAACATAGAATTAAAACAAATAATAAAGTTACAGTTATCACTAATGACTACAAAAAACTACATAAATCAAAAATAAAACACAAACGAAAATTTCAGGCTCATGACGATGACAACACTGACGACAATAGCCAAAGGACAACAAATGGAACTGCAAGAACTTAATGGAAACATGGGAATTCTTCCTATGAAATTAGGAACAAGTAGAATCATAAGCAAATACGATAACCTAGTACACATCGTCAGGTTAAACTCATATAAACAGAACATAAACAAAATAACTACATCATTACTAGCCTTCAAAAACATAAATGACTTCAAAGACTCATTGACCGTTATAAACGTCAAAGTTGACGAACTGAGAGCCAAATTAGAAACGTTGATGCCAAAGTTTAGGCATAAAAGAGGACTCATTAACGGACTTGGTTCGGTAGTCAAAAGTATTACTGGAAATATGGACGCAGATGATGCCATGCATCTGAACAACCAAATAGACCAATTAACACAAGACCAACTGCTAGTAAAAGACAAAATAAATAGGATCACTCAATTAAACAACCAAATGACACAGAGATTTACAAACATTACCGACCACATAAACAGACAGCAAGAAATTATAGAAGGTTATTTAAGGTATTCCCAAAATCAAATCAGAACAGATGAAACCGCAATCAAGTATTCCCAATACCTGAACCAAATAAACTATAACATTGATTTATTAAATAGTCACCTTTCTAATATAGCAGAAGCCATAATTCTCGCCAAACTTAACGTCATTTCAAAACAGATACTAAATTCTGATGAACTTGATTACATATATAAAGTCTTTGAAAATAAGTCCATACAAATAAATTCTGATGAACAAATTTATGAGCTCCTAGGTCTACAAGCCTACTACAATGATACAAACATTATATTCAACATAAGAATCCCACAAATTTCCAAAGAAACTTTCTCCTTTTTTCATATCATCCCCCTCCCTATTAATAACACCAAATTTATCATTACCAAACCCTATATCATATCCAATCCTAACAAAATATTTTACTTTGACAAAAAATGCCAACAAATCGAGGGAATATTCTACTGCAAAGAAGCGGACAAACATCAACCGAAACTCAACGATAGCTGCATCACCAACCTCCTAAAAAATCTCCCTGCTAATTGTGATCTCGAGGAAAAATCAGGAAAAGCCGAAATACTTCAACCAGAACATAATTACATACTTTTGATTAACATCCCGGAAACAAACATTCAAACCACCTGTGAACCACACCGTCGAAAAATCAAGGGCACACAATTGATACACTTCCAAAATTGCGAAGTCGAGATAAACGAAATCATATATGAAAGTAACGAAAGAATATACTGGGAGGATATCCACATCTTTCCATCACAATTTAACCAGTTAAACTCATCATCAATAGTTCATACACCAAATCTACAAAAACTTCAGTCTTACCAATTTAAAAACATTGAACTCATACAAGAATTACACAGAAGAACGTCATGGACCAGCACATGGATGCTCAGCTCGACAATCATATTCAGCCTATTCATCCTCATCATATTGGTCTACTTAATCGGATTTCTTAGATCACCAACAGCATCAGCAAATATTCCACTCACACAGCAGCTTCCGGAACCCACACCTATAAAAATCATCGCTCCTGCCAACGGAACAACAGGAATGCAGTTCCTTTGGCCATCGCTCCATTCTCAGGGGGGAGGAGTTACATTGACCTCTCCATACAACAACAACATTAGCTGACTATCTGATATTTTATTTCTTCTAAATTATTATTATTTATTCAATTACATTGACTTCTCCATAAAACATTAGCTGACTATGTCATATTTTATTTTTCTAAATTACTTTATTCTTTATTATATCAAATTACTTATTTCTCATGCATACTGCATTTCCGCTTACTATTTCTCACTCAGTAAAATTCCATTAATTATTTTCCCAGCGAATAAAATGTAAACATAAGCAAATAAAATAGATAAATGAGAATGTAAATCAGTTTTAAGTGTCTTTTGTTAAATAAACATCAATGGGCGAAGTTCTGCCTAAGTAAAAAAGTGTTTTTTTTTAATAAACCGGGAAAGCCATATCGTAACTCGCGTGAACTAAGAAATAAGGATTCATCGTTTTGGGACACTGTACTTTTTACAGATGAGAGCAAATTTAACATTCACGGATCGGATGGCAAAGCGTACGTTTGGAGGAAACCAAATACAGAGCTTCTGCCAAAGAAACAGTCAAACACGGTGGAGGTCACGTTATGGTTTGGGGCTGTATGTCGTCGGCTGGAGTAGGGAACCTGGTATTTATTGAAGGCAATATGGATAAGAATATGTACTTGGATATTTTGAAGTAAAATCTTAAACAAAGTGCTGAAAAATTAAATATAAAAGACATTTTTCGAATGTACCAAGACAATGATCCTAAGCACAAGTCTGGAATAGTCCAATCTTGGCTGATTTGGAACTGTCCCCATGTCATGCAACCGCCTGCGCAGTCAACAAACCTAAATGCGATTGAAAACTTGTGGTCCAAACTTGAGCGCGAAATTCGAAAACACGACATAAGGTCAAAGGCATATCTGAAAAAAGCTCTTTTGGAAGAATGGGGACTCATATCATCGGAGTATACCAAAAAATTAGTTAATTCGATGCCAAACAGAATATTAGTACCATTTTTAGTTTTTGTAAATTGATGTTTTATATTGGATTCAACACAACACATCATTTGAGCTGTGACATTAATTTATTATAAAAAAATGAATTTGTTCTTTTTAGAGGTTAAATAATGAATTTTTAATTTTTGTTTAATAAAGACGAATTTGCATTACTTCCTTTAATTATTACCTTTGTCTTTTTTTCAGTTCTATGTGTGACTGAAGTTTTATTTAAGATTTTTAGTTAGGAAACTGAGTACATCATTTAAGCTGAGAGACACTGTACGTATATAGTTAGGAATAAGCATAGAATTTTTTTCCATTTTTAGTATTTATATTCTTTAGCTTTTGATTGATATGATTGATACTTGTCTGATAATAAATTTTAGGATTACATACAAATATTTTATATTGATGATTTAAATATTACTTCTAGATAAATTTATCTTGAATGAAGAATAATCTATTTGAGTATAAAATCAATGAAATTATGTAAGCACAGTGTTAATAGTTAATGATAGTGGTTAGCTTTATATTATATAAATAAGAAGGAAGTACTGTCCATCCCATTTTAATAAAATTGAAGATTAGGGTAATGCGTAATGTAAGCCATATAGAATTGTAAGGTATGTTGATGAGGAGGAGTCCTTTCTGCATAATGTGAAATAAGTGTGGAATGCTGATACTGTATGCTCCTCTGACGCTTGCTTCCATGTAGTTATAGGTAACTGTTATGAGCAGTAGTTGATTAACGGATAATTCGGTTTGTCGGTTATGGGCGGCTAATGCGCGGATCAAAGGATTCTTTGTTACTGTTAATGAGCACATAACACATCGTGCTCATTTGGGTTATATGCCATTTCTGGGACTGGCAATTTTCCATCAGTTGTTTTTATGATGTAGGGAATAACTGATATGTGAAGACATTAGGAGTGATGATTGTGTCAAACATGACGGTTAAGGATTGACTTCTGCCCTGACTTTTATCAGGACGTAATGGATAGCTTATATTTGTTTCATGATTTCAGCACGGTTCACTCTTATTTTGTTACTTATGATAATTTAAACAGTTTTTGTGACTTTTTACGGCTATAGCAAGAATTAAATTATAAAACCAGTTATAAAACACAGTTACTTTTTTGGTAATGAGACGACGGATTAAAACCCCGTCTGTTCTTGACGGAAGCCAGAAGTCGAATCGATCTGGGTGTCGAATTGGCTAAAGAATATATGTCAAATTGCTCAAGAGCACCGAGGGCATCATGCTCGCTTGTCCTTCAGGCGACACTACCTGGCTTATCTTCGACGGTAGTGACTACATCTAAGTGGCCAGAACCGATTCACAGCAGCGAAAAAAACGTGGCAGATGTTCATAATGCACAGAAGAAAAAACTAAAACTAAGGACAACAAAATAGAGTTAGTCTGTATCTTCTGCGGCAAAAACGTGTATAAAAATCAACATAATCGTAATATTTGTGTAAAATCCCAAGAAACAATTTAAGCTTGTTTAAAGTTTTAGCAGCGCTTATAATGCTATCCTGAGTAGCTTAATAATTTAAAATCAGCTTTAAGTGTGCTCCTAAAGCTGCTGCACAGCACAATTGATGTTAAGAGCACTTTTTAGTTCCTTACCAGCACTTGTTAAATAGTTTTGCTAGCTAAGAGCTTTAACATACGCTCTTAAAGACCTCTAGAGCTACAATATTGCTGTTTTAAAGATCTTTTATAGCGTTGTTAGCATTTTGCTTGAGTTACGTCTCAGACGTCAACCCAAACCATAAACCCACTATTCCCCACACGCCCCTTCGCCTAACGGCACTCACATAAAGCATAACTGTTTCCCACGCCATTTTCGCTTACCTATCCAAATTCCATTCACAAACGGAAACACCCCTTTTCCCCTTCACCTACACAAACTTTATCATATTTCATGAACCCAGACAAAATATGAATATTTCAAAAACAATATTAACTGTGCAAACGAATGTACTTTACAATTTACCTGAAGCATAATTCAAAGTCAAATTAGAATCTAAAAGTCAGTCTATTTTCAATATTCTAATCGTGAGGTGCAGCCTAGCTCAAGACAGCGGCCTCCCCTTAGACTCTATCATAATATAAATGTTAATTAAATAATGAGCAAATAAATAAACAATAAATAAATGAACAAAAGAAAAAATATAAAAAAAAAAAAAATTAAATAAAAAAAAAAATGTGATTGGGGCAGTCGGCAGTAGTCGAGTACGCGAGTTTTTTTTTGGCTCGATAAAGAAATAAAAAAAAAAGAAAAGCGTTAAGTTTTTACTTTTTAACTCGAGAGAACCAAAGTGCATGAGTGTTAGTATCCGTACAAGGAAAACGAAAGTGCATGAGTGTTAGTATCCGTACAAGAAGAACCAAAGTGTAAAGTTAGTATCCGTATAAGGATAAACAACAGTGAACATTTTTGCGATTCGATAAAGAAATCGTAATCTCAAACAAACGCAGTGTCTAAGATAATAAGTACGATTCGTGAAGTGCACCATTTAAGTGTGCGCGTATCAATTTAAAAATTAGCCGAGAACGCAATTTTGATTTGCAAAGAGCTAACAGAATGGCTCAACTAAATGTGGAACAGTGCCTGGAAGCACTAACACAAATCATAATACATAATAACAATGGAAACAATATCCGTGCGCGGATTGAAAAAGAAATCCGGTATCTAAATGTATTTACGGGTGACGCCGGTACACTCAAATCATTCGCCAGTTCAGTGAATAAAATCCTCGCGAATCATACCCAGATTGAAAGACCAACCGTATATGAAGTGATATACGACACAAAAATTCAGGGCGCAGCTAAGAACATCCTGTATGCAGAACCCCCAACTGACTGGAGTCAATGTCTGGAGAAGATACGAAGACATTTTCGCCCCTCGAAGGACGAACTCACTATCACAAAAAATATTGGGTCACTTAGAGTAACTTCTATATTAGAATTAGATATAAGACTTAAACAACTCATCGAAGAAATAGCAGAACTCGCGGCGTTTAGTGAAAACGGAGAAACGTTAGTAGTAATATTTAATAACATGCTTATTCAATAAGCTAAGGAGTTAGCAGCTGGCGCTTTAGCCCATGCGCTAGCGGATAGGTACAATATAGGAGAAGTAAGGGATATAATAAACAAATTTATAGGACAAGACCAGGGAAATCTAAAACAATATTACAATTATAGATCTGATATGAATAGACAAGTCAGAACAAATCATTACAGTAACAATTCAAATCCTAACAGCCAACGCAACTTCCAAACAAATAGCTTCCATAACAACACAAACAGAACTAATCACAATAATAACTCAGGTATATACAGGAGTAAACAGAATAATAACGCAGGTATATACAGGAATAATCAGAATAATAACGCAGGTACATACAGAAATAACAACTTAGGTACGAATAATAACAACAAAAATACTAGACAAAATTGGGAACCTATGGACACTCTATCTGCTTCTTACCAGAGACAAATGAACTTACATAATTCGGATTTTCGGGACGACAGTCCCCAGGCAGACTTCCCTATATAGTTGTAGGAACCAATATTGACAACCGAAAACTAAAAATTCTGATATATCCAGGCTCAGAAACGAGCATCTTAAACCCGGGAATTTGTCACCCCAAATGGGCAACAAATCTTGAAAACCCAATAAAATTAAAAACTACAAGTACGCCACTATTTAAAAGAAAAAAAGTAAAAATTCCACTATTTAAAGAATTCGGGAAAGACAAAACCGCTGAATTTCTGGAATTCAAATTCCATGAAGTTTTCGATGGATTATTTGGAAATAATATCCTCCTTCCATTGGAAGCAATCTTAGACTTTAAAAGAAAAAGTTTGATCATAGATAATAAAGAAATACCAATATTTTTTAATGAATACGATGAATATCAAAATCAAGTTCCAGAATTGGAAAACTATTATACTGAAACAAGTACGAAACCTATTTCTGATCAAATCAGAATCGAGCACCTTAATAGTGCAGAAAAATCTGAAATTCTAAAACTCGTTTCGCAGTATTCAAATATTTTTTATCAAGACGGAAATGATTTATCTTTTACAAGTGCGATTAAGCACAATATAAAGACAATCAATGATATTCCTATCTACAGAAAAAACTACAGATACCCTGAAATCCATAAAGCAGAAGTATCTAGGCAAATAGATGACATGCTCAATCAAGGTATCATACGTCCAAGCAAATCGCCATATTCTTCACCTATTTGGTTAGTTCCGAAAAAGGAAGACGCATCTGGGATAAAGAAGTGGAGAATAGTAATAGATTATCGAAAATTGAACCAAGTTTCAATCGACGATAAATTTCCAATGCCAAATATGGACGACATACTTGGTAAATTGGGAAACAATCGATTTGGCTAAACGATTCCACCAAATCGAGATAGCGGAAGAAGATATAAGAAAAACTGCTTTTTCAACTGACAAAGGCCATTACGAATTTGTTCGAATGCCTTTCGGTTTGAAGAATGCGCCCGCTACATTCCAAAGACTAATGAATTCAGTCTTATCGGAATACATTGGAAACATTTGCCTGGTGTATCTAGATGATATCATAGTGTTTTCAACATCTCTAGAAGAGCACATAACATCGTTACGAAAAATATTTAAGCGATTGCAAAATTCAATTTGAAAATACAACTAGATAAAACTGAATTTTTAAAAAAAGAAACTGAATTTTTGGGACGTGTCGTCACTACAGAGGGCATCAAAGCAAACCCTAATAAAATTTCAGCAATTAAAAATTTTAAACTGCCTACCGCTAAAATTGACATAAGTTTTGAGGAATTAAAAACCTTAATCACATCAGACCCAATTTTAAAACACCCAGATTTTAACAAAATATTCACACTAACTACAGACGCATCAAACTATGCAATTGGTGCGGTGCTATCGCAAGAAAATCACCCAGTGTGTTTGCCAGTCGAACTCTAAACACTCACGAAATCAATTACTCCACCATTGAGAAGGAGTTATTGGCCATTGTTTGGGCCACAGAGTATTTTAGACCATACCCTTACCGAAGGAAGTTCATCGTTAGAACGGACCATATCGACCCCTAGTTTGGTTAAGTTCTCTAAAAGAACCAAATACTAAACTACAAAGGTGGAAAGTCAAACTTGAAGAGTATAATTTCGATATTCAATACGTGAAAGGAAAAGATAATCAGGTCGCTGACGGGTTATCAAGAATAGAGGTCTATCACAACGAAGATGTCACACCTCGATGATATTAATGATGAACAATTGGACAACCAATCTTTAATTGCCACTATCCACAGCGCAAATGAGGATAGCGGCAATCACATCCCCATCGTAGAATCACCGGTAAATATTTATAAAACGCAAATTATTTTAAATGAAACAGAAAACGTAAGCAATCATAAAATATATTACCCTTTCAAAAAAAGAAGGATCGTTATAGAAATGAAAAAATTCGATGAAAAACTTATAATAGACATTATGAAAAAATTCCTTCCTTCCAAAGGAATAGTCGGAGTCTTTTCAAGACATGACCATTTATTCACCAAATTTCAAGACATTTACGTTGAATACTTTAGTAAAAATAAACTCTTCAGAGTAATTAAGTGTAGTAAATTTTTAGGGGATTTAGATGACGAAGAAAAAGTCCTTAATGTTATAAACGGTACTCATAAAGCATTTAATCATCGTGGAGTAAACGAAACTTACGCAGAAATTAAAAACGTATATTATAGCCCAAATCTTAAAACAGCAGTAAAAAAATTTATAAATAACTGCGAAATTTGCAATAATGATATAATTGAATTCCCAACCGTAAAACACAATTTTAATAGTTTAGTTTCAGAAATAGAAAATACCTTAGGACATCACCATCATAAATCGAGAAGAGGGTTATTCGACATATTAGGAAAAGGATTAAAATACTTACCTGGTACTATGGACCATGAAGACGAACAGGAAATAAAACAGAGTTTAGAAATTAAGGAAAGGAACAACAAAAACCTAATAGACGGACTAAACGACCAAATAAAGATAAACAATAACTTTAACAAAAAACATTACTAAACAAATTAATAAACAGCAACATGACATTAAGAAACAATTTGAGAATTTAAGCAATGCTATAAATGAAGAACATATTAGAATAAAAAGGATGCAACATGCATTTCAGGTTAATTATGACATAGAGCTACTAAGGGATCAAGTAAAGAAAGTAAAAGAAAATGTAATGCTAAGTCAGCTAGGCATTCTAAGCACAGATCTGTTAACTCCAAAAGAAATTCAAAAGTTTAACATTACTCTCAATAAAATACCAAACATAAAAAGTTCTGCTATAATTCATGATGATCAAATAATATTTATCTTACTTATACCAAATTATTCAAAAGAAATTTTTTATAAAATAATTGTTGAAACCATTCCCAACAAAAATAATCTAGAAATTTTAATATCAAGTAATCATTTTGTTACAAATGGAAAATTAATGTTTTATAATACGGAGAATGGATTAAAGTTAAAAGACTTAAAAATTGTTTATCAAATCTATTAAAAGAAAATGCTGAATGCGAATTTAAAGAAAATAAAAACATAGAAATTAAGCAAATGACAAATAATATTGTCATAACAAAAAATATAGCACAAACAGATATATTACACAATTGTCATAATTATAACGTAAATAAAGTTGGAAAATTATAATAAATAATGTTAAATATGAAAATTTCATTTACTATGATAATTTCATCATACCAAGTTATAAAAATATAACAATAAAAAGAATTGTAATGAATTATACTTCAGAGGATCTTCACTTTAAGCAATTAGAAAATCGTATATCTATAGAAGAAATACAAAGGAAAAATATTACCCACCTTTCTATGAATATTGGAACATTCCTTATAACTTTCATTATTATTTCAATCATTTTAATCTTCATTTTTAAAAATAAAACAAACATTAAAGTAAATATAAAAAGCAATGATTCTCCGGAGCAGAATCTTAAGGGGGGAGGAGTTACGTCTCAGACGTCAACCCAAACCATAAACCCACTATTCCCCACACGCCCCTTCGCCTAACGGCACTCACATAAAGCATAACTGTTTCCCACGCCATTTTCGCTTACCTATCCAAATTCCATTCACAAACGGAAACACCCCTTTTCCCCTTCGACTACACAAACTTTGTCATATTTCATGAACCCAGACAAAATATGAATATTTCAAAAACAATATTAACTGTGCAAACGAATGTACTTTACAATTTACCTGAAGCATAATTCAAAGTCAAATTAGAATCTAAAAGTCAGTCTATTTTCAATATTCTAATCGTGAGGTGCAGCCTAGCTCAAGACAGCGGCCTCCCCTTAGACTCTATCATAATATAAATGTTAATTAAATAATAAGCAAATAAATAAACAATAAATAAATAAACTAAAGATAAAATATAATAAAAAAAAAAAGAAAAGAAAAAAAATTTAAAAAAAATTTTTTTATCACGAAACCGCAGGCCGCGATCGTGATTATGGAACCGTTATTTGTAAATTGTATGATATTGTTCACTGACGGTCGGCAGTTTTGTTATTTAGTAAAATTGAAAGTTTTCATTTTTTATTATCGAGAAAATTTGAAAGTGAATTGAGTCCAAAAAATAAAATTAGCGAAGTTAAGTACTTTGTTTATATAGTTCCATTATTATTTTGATAAGAATTTGCATTTATGCATACAAAAAAACACACTTTTTGCTTGTATCAAAAATGATACAACATGCATTTGTGCTATAGCTTTGGACTCAATTTTGCTTAGTTGTAGGTTTGAACTTTTTGCATTTTTTTTATTATATAGAATGGCTCGTAAAAACATTGCTGTCGGCGCGCATGTGATGTCCGCCTTAGAAAACTGAGAAAAACCAACAGATGTCGCATTGAGAATTCTATTGTTCTCAAACAGTACCAAAATGTAATACGTGTCTATTTACTATTGGCTAACCAATCAAAATCATCGTTCTATCGAGATTATCAACGGAAGAAAGAAGAACGAGGGTAAATCATTGAAAGAAGTCGAAGGCAGCGGACGCTATTCAAGCCGCAACAAAGGAAAACAAATTTTTAAACGAGCCAACAATTTGTATTTGTTTTAATAAATGTTTTAAATATCTTTAATTGCCGAGTTATCATTTATGTGCGTAATGCTTTCGACAACAAATTTTAAAAATTTATGTTTGAAAATTAAAGTTGCAAACGTGTGCGCCGCTGCCTTAATAAGAACCCCAAAAAATTGCTAATTGATGGTGGAAGATTAGCCGAGACGTTGCTGTTAGATTCAGCCAAATTTTGGTCATTTCATATATATCGCTGCAGCTAACTTAGCTGCAGCAAAATTGTAAGTATTGCTAGTTGCATACATCCGCAAAGGAAAATTACTGCCCAGACTTTATTACAGTACAGCACGAATCGAACAGACGAAAAGAAAAAAGAGACATTTACTGGGGCAAGCAGTCACAAAGGGATTAGACACATCGGATATATATTATCTTCACATCAGACTACGGTATTTGGACCACAAAAAGTTCAAATAACAGCAAGAAACTGTGCGGTACTTCGATCAATAAAATATTTGCCAACATTTCCAACGGGATTATAGCCAGCAGCCGACAAAGTTTTCACATAAAATAGATCTTTGGGAAACTTTCATCGGTGCTTAGGTTGCCGGCAAAGAAAACTTACTTCGGTGATTTGACAGAACAAAATAAATTTCCTGGGCACTTGAATAGTGGGCCGCCAGTGTCAGAGGATTTGCGCCTCCACATTTATATATATTTTCGTATATTTGAAAATCCTTTCATCGTCATCATAGCCACAGCTTGGTTACCTGAGCACTAGTCTGGACAATAGATTGTATGCCACATTTATATTGCCATATTTAATAATTAGCTTGCCTGGAATAAAGCTTAGTACCTGGACAATATTAGTTGATTTGGGTTATAAAATAAAATTCCTGCTCAGCTATAGCAATTTAGTTTATTTTTGCCATTGCCTTTGGACTTTAATTTCTTCTGAGTTTTGGGATAAGTCGAATTGGATCTAATACCACAAGGTGCAATATTCGGAAAGCCTTTAGAGCATCTGTAATTTAACTGCTGTAGGTTTCCCACGAACCTCGTGCTTAGTTTATGTCGTCAACATTTCGCAGCAGTAGTAGATCAAATAGAGGCAAGCCTCCAGTACGTTTCGGTGACACAACAAAAGCGAGAATGGACAAACAACCAACAACACCGCAGCCACAACAACAGTCGACAGTGTCACAGCAACAGCAGCAGCCAGCAACATCACAGTCACAACAGCAGCCCGCAGTTCCACCGCCACAACAGCAGTTCGTAGTTTTACAGCAACAGCAACAGCAATTGCTAACAGCTCTAGTAACGCAAATAACAGCACTTAAAGAATCGGTTGAACAGCTTCGCAATGATGCTAGCGCGAATCAGGCCGAAACACAACGCTTACGAGAAACTGTAGATCGACAGGTCGAATCAAATATTCAAAGCCCCAATGATAACGAAAGGATAAGGGAGCTACAAAACTTACGAGAGGAAAGACAGGCTTTGTCATCGAATGCTTTATTAAATACAGCCACGAATGTCCAGTCATTTAAAAAACTTTATGATTTGCCACAGTTCTCAGGGAAAGCAGAAGACTGGCCGTTATTTCTAGCCAATTATGAGGAGACTACAGTTAATTTTGGATATACGGCAGTTGAAAACACCATTCGGCTACAAAGGTGTTTGCAAGGAGAAGCCCGAGAAGTAGTCTCTTCATTATTAATACATCCTAGCAATGCACAAAAGGTAGTAGAAGCACATGCCTTTCGTTTTGGTCGTCCTGAACAATTGATTAAGGCTCAATTGACAAAAGTTCAGCATTTTCCAGCGATAGGTGAAACTCGTCTAGAACAATTGATCCCGTTTTCTACAATGGTTGAAAATGTGGTGGCATTTATGACGTCTGCTAAGTGCGAGCAACACCTATCCAATCCAATGCTTTTAGATGAGCTCATCATGAAATTACCGATGACGAAAAGATTCGATTGGGCACAGCATGCGTCAGCTATAAAGCCATACGCTACAGTAAAAGTCCTCTCTAATTGGCTGAGTCAGCTAGCAAGAATCGTACAATTGGTACCTCAACCGAGTACAAATATTATTATGTCGAGAAACCAAACAGTCAACACACGAAGGATGTTACATGCCACTACAACTTTAAGTGTTAACAGAGATTCGAATACCCCGAAGATTATTTGCAAATGCTGTGGGGCTGACCATCAAATGAAAGAATGTAATTCTTTTAAACTTTTAACCATAGATGATAGATGGAAACTTGTGAAAAATAAACATGTTTGTTTTTGTTGCTTAAGATCTGGCCATGGAACTGCAACATGCCGAATAAAAAGAAGATGCGATACAAATGGATGTAGAAGATTTCACAACAAATTATTACATGAAGAAAACACATCACCAGTCAGAGTTCACAATTGTCTAATGAAGAATAATAGTAATCAACTGTTTCGAATTTTGCCGGTTATCTTGTTGGGGCCAAGAGGTAACAAGACTGTGTTCGCCATGTTTGACGAAGGTTCTTCAGTGTCGCTTTTGGAAGAGAATGTAGCAATACAACTCGGGCTCAAAGGTCAAATGCAGAGTTTGACACTGCAGTGGTTCGGGAACAAAGCCGTAACAGAACCATCACGGAGAGTTTCACTCGAAATAAGAGGAATTAATAGAGACGCTCAGTGCTACCAAATGAGGAACGTTAGAACCGTGCCAAACCTGAGTTTGCCGATCCAATCGTTTGACAGAGACGCAGAAGAACATCTTAAAGAAATCCCAGTAACTAGCTACAAAGAAGCCAGGCCAGTTTTACTCATCGGATTAAACAACTGTCACTTAGGTGTGGCTAGTTCCACTATCGAAGGAAATACTAAGCAACACATAGCAACTTGCACTAAACTTGGCTGGGTCGTACACGGGCCACATACCACGAAGAATAACGACGTACCAATAGTTTTTTGCACTAGAGAAAGTTCCAATCTAGACAAGTTGGATAAACTGGTGGAATCTTATTTTACAATAGAGAATTTGGGAATTTGCAAAAATGATTCAGTTTTGGAGCCCATTAACGACACAAGAGCCAAGCAATTACTAGAAAATACAACAAAGCGCATAGGAAAAAGATTTGAAACGGGATTACTATGGTGCCAAGACGATGTTGTTTTACCAGACAGTCTCAATATGGCAACAAGTCGCCTTCATGGTATAGAATCCAAAATGAAAAAAGATCCTCAGTTGGCATTGGAGTGCAAAGCGCAGATGAAAGCATATATTGAGAAGGGTTATGCCAGACAACTTAAGCCAGAAGAAGTCAAACAGTATAATAGTCGAACATGGTACTTGCCTCATTTTGGTGTTACCAGCCATCATAAGCCGGGAAAAATTCGCATAGTCTTTGATGCAGCCGCCGAGGTTAATGGAACTTCTCTCAACTCTATGCTGCTCAAAGGTCCGGAACAAGCCAAGCCGCTCTTATCAATTCTGTTTCAGTTTCGGCAGGGAATAGTTGGTGTCGTTGCGGACATAAAAGAAATGTTTTCACAAGTCAAGATCTGCCACCAAGATCAGGGATCACAACGATTTTTGTGGCGAGATGGTGAAATAGATCAGCCGATCAAAACATATGTCATGACTTCAATGATCTTTGGAGCTGCTTGTTCCCCATGCTCTGCAGAACATATTAAAAACAAAAACGCCAAGGAATTTGAGAACGAGTATAATGAAGCTGTCAATAGAATAGTAAACAACCATTACGTGGATGATTTTGTTTGCAGTTTTACAAACGAAAAAGAAGCGGAGCATATAAGTACCGAAGTTCAACAGATTCATGCGGAGGGTGGTTTTCATCTTCGTAGCTTTTTAAGCAACAAAAAGGCAATTCAATATAAACTGAATCGATCTTCGAGCTCTCTCCAATCTTCGGTTAGCCTGGAATTGGATAAAGAGGTGGAAAAGGTACTTGGGATGTATTGGGACACAGAGGAAGACACCTTTCGATTTCTACTAAAATTTCACAAAATACCAAAGGATGTTTTAAATACACAAAGGCCGCCAACGAAAAGGGAGATGTTAAGCATCGTCATGTCAGTGTTTGATCCGTACGGATTCTTGGCTGACTTTCTCATCTGCTCCAAAATACTTTTGCAGAACACTTGGAAAACTGGAATAGGATGGGACGATCCGCTACCGGATAATCTCTACCGTCAATGGAAACTCTGGTGGAAAGAAGTTAAATTAGTTGAACAATTCCAAATACATCGCTGCTACTCACCAAGTATTCAACATGCACTTGGAATCGAATTACACATCTTCACAGATGCTAGTGAAAGTGCTTTCGCCGCAGTTGCCTATTTTCGAATACAATACGAAAAACATGTAGAAATTGCCTTCGCATTCGGAAAAACACGTTGTGCACCAAAGAAAACATTATCGATCCCACGCCTAGAGCTACAAGCCGCAGTATTAGGATGCCGTCTACAAATTGCCGTCAAAGCTATGCTTATTCATAATATATCTCGAGTGGTTTACTGGAGCGATTCCAAAACGATTCTTTGGTGGATCAAATCATCGCATCGGAGATTCAAACCTTTCGTTGCTCATCGAGTTGCAGAAATTCTAGAAACTTCGAGTCCATCCGATTGGTATTGGGTTCCTACGGACTTAAACGCAGCAGATTCAGCCACTAGAGCTACCAACCCTCCAAGATTTTTACTACACAGCCGATGGTTATCCGGGCCAGATTTTCTTCAACTTCCCGAACAAGCTTGGCCAAAGGATTCTACGTTTCAAGTTCCAGACAAACTCGATGAAGAACTTCGTCCTAAAATGCTTCACATAAGCCAGGCAAGTAACCTTATAATTTGTTTTTCAAAATATTCTTCGTTATCCAGATTAAAACGAATTGCATCCTGGGTACTTCGCTACATTCATTCACTGCTGAGACTAGCAAGAGAAAAAATAGCCGCCAAACAAAGACCCAACAAAATCAATCTGGCATCAAAACGTCGTGAACCTGTTCGAAGAGAAGAATTAACAGCCGTAGAAATTACTTGAGCCGAAAGATTCCTTTGTAAACATGCTCAAAGGGAAGCCTTTAGAGAAGAAATAGCCGCACTTAAGAAGGAAAACCAAGTTTCTAGAAAAAGTACCATATACCAGCTGACACCGCAGCTACATCAAGATGATTTATTAAGAGTACGTGGAAGAATAGACGCAGCCTACTGTTTGCCTGAAGACGCACGGAGACCAATAATCCTATCACGGAATCATGCCTTTACTCATCTTGTAATTGATCATTATCATCACCGGCTACATCATCAAAACGATGCTTTGGTTATAAATGAAATCCGCCAGCGCTATTGGATACCGAATATTCGTGTAGAACTTAAACACGTCAAACAAAAATGTCAGAGATGCAAGATAGCAAAGGCAAAGCCTATAAACCCACTCATGGGACAACTTCCAGTACACAGAGTAACGCCGTATGTTCGACCTTTTACATATACTGGCTTGGATTATTTTGGGCCAGTACAAGTATCTGTTGGTCGACGAAAGGAGAAAAGGTGGGTAGCATTATTCACCTGTTTAACAATAAGAGCTATCCACTTGGAACTTGCCGGAGATTTGTCTACCGATGCCTTCATTCTTTGCCTTAGAAACTTCATTAATCGTCGGGGGACTCCAGTGCGTATACGTAGCGATAACGGAACAAATTTTATTGGAACCAAAAGTGAATTAAATCGAGAGGCAAAGCTGTTCGACACTGATCGCATCCAAAATCAGATGTCAATGAGAGGAATTGAATGGAAATTTTCATGTCCTTTGAATCCCAGCGAAGGGGGAATATGGGAACGTATGGTACAATCGGTGAAGAAGGTTCTGTCGGTCACACTACAAGAAGAAGCGCCACAGGTGGAAACCCTCCGAAGCCTGCTTATAGAAGCTGAGAATATCGTTAACTCTCGACCGCTAACAGAATTACCATTGACTTCAGAAGAAGATGAACCACTTACGCCCAATCATTTTTTAATAGGAAGCCCAAACTCTACGCAGACGCCCAACAACCAGGACGCACCAATATGCTGTCGAAAGCAGTGGAGGATATCTCAACAATTAAAAGACAGGTTTTGGAAAAAATGGATTCAAGACTACCTACCAATATTAACCAGACGCACCAAATGGCATGAGAGGGTGATTCCGCTCAAGGTCGACGACCTTGTAATTATCTGCGATGTGAGCCAACCCAGATCCAGATGGCAGCGGGGGAGAATTGTTCGTGTATATCCAGCTAAGGATGGACAAGTGAGAAGCGCTGATGTAAAAACTTCCCAGGGAACATTTCATCGACCATCATCAAAACTTGCCGTACTTGATGTTGATGGTGAACCTCCTCGAGGATTCACGGAGGGTGGGATGTCGGCGCGCATGTGATGTCCGCCTTAGAAAACTGAGAAAAACCAACAGATGTCGCATTGAGAATTCTATTGTTCTCAAACAGTACCAAAATGTAATACGTGTCTATTTACTATTGGCTAACCAATCAAAATCATCGTTCTATCGAGATTATCAACGGAAGAAAGAAGAACGAGGGTAAATCATTGAAAGAAGTCGAAGGCAGCGGACGCTATTCAAGCCGCAACAAAGGAAAACAAATTTTTAAACGAGCCAACAATTTGTATTTGTTTTAATAAATGTTTTAAATATCTTTAATTGCCGAGTTATCATTTATGTGCGTAATGCTTTCGACAACAATTGCTGATAGGGATATCGTAGAATACCTAAGGCTGTTAGAAAATGGCAACTTATCAGAGGATGGTGCTGAGCTGGGGGTCAATTCCCGATCTGTGAAATTATGAAGTGATAAAAAAAATATCGTTTCAGTTTTCACAGAGGTTTATAATTTTCTAACTTCACGCACACGCCTAATGCGATTCTAGAACTCATTGTGATAAAGTTTGTACTAAAAAGTACTAAATGATAAATTCTGTCATTTCTGATAAGATTTTTTGTTGGGAAATAAGTAAATATTTCATTTCAGTTTCTAAATTTTCTTAAGAACAATGTCCGGAATAATAATTCTGTACTGAACAATTGTGGGTTTTATATTATGCTCAATAGTATCTCTGTTTTGAGTAAGATTTATTATTTTTTCATATTGAGGCTTTCCCTTCGAGATGGGAAGAATCTATTCGAAGTTACAACCAGGAGCACTTTATTGAACTTTATAGATTCAAAAAACATTTATGCATGGATTTATTACGTGAATTGAGAGCATTATTGAAAAACACTCAACTTATAAGTGCGCTCTAAAGCCATTTAAATATGGTAAAGTGATCTGCATTTTTTTGCAATGGGTAGTTTCCAACGATCTGTCGCGGGAATGTGCACCGTCGCGTCGGCTGTTGTGAATCTGTTTAACAATTTGACAAAATGATTTAACAATTTCTTTATTTACTCGAATTAACACAAATATAACTTACTACCAAAATAAATTTGTGTATAAATATAATTGTTGCTTAGTTGTCATGTGCCAAATCCTGTATTTCTTCTTAATATTCTATTAGACACATCTTCATCACAAAACAATTGACTGTGATAAAAAAATTATCATATGAAAAATGTTTGGCGTTTAACTTCACTTTTTCACGAATCGAGAATCGAATTAGACGTGAAAGCGTGATAAAATTTATCACTTCACATCTTCACAGATCGGGAATTGACCCCCTGGATGAAGATGATATTGGAGAATTTTTGAATCGTGAGCAGCTACGAGCACTGCTCGAGTATGATGCAAATAAGGAGCTGGAACCTGAACTAAATGAGCATGATCCCCCATTGATCAAACACCCTTCTAGAACAGGATTTTGATGTGGTAGAACCTCTGTTGGATGAACAACCTTTAATAGAAATAAACAATGATCCAGGAACGAGTCGCTCCTTTCGAACCACTCATAAGCCCTTTGATACACAAAAACTAAAGTGGAAAAAGAAGTCACTTGCATTTCAAGAAAGCAACATAAGATTTCAAGGTTGCAACGATTTTTCTTCTGAAATAATGGGACTTGAAAAACTCCGTTTCAATTTTTCTCCTATTATTTTACTTCAGATTTTGTAAACAAAATAGCTGAAGAAACACACAGATATTCTGTTCAAAAGCAACGTGATCGTCCTGATTGTGTCACTAAAAGTGAGTTGCGTAAATATATGGGAATACTGATATTTATGTCAGTATACAACTACCCTAATGTTCGTTCCTATTGGAATAAGAAGCATGGCTTTCAAGCCATAAAAGAAACCATGCCTGTAAACAGATTTGAAAAGATAAGGCGCATCCTCCATTTCAATGACAACAATTTGCATAAGCCGGTAAACGATCCTATTCACGACAAGCTTCATAAGCTTCGTCCGGTAATAGGATATCTGAACGAAAGATTTTCAAGCGTACCAATGGAACAACGCCTGTCTATAGATGAGCAAATGTGCGCTACGAAAATAGGACACTTCATGAAACAGTATTTGCCCTTGAAACCGCATAAGTGGGGATTCAAACTGTTCATGCATTGCTCTCTGATGGGATATGTCTATAAATTTATTATATACACATGAAAGGATACTGATCCTATTTTAGAAAATGAAACGGACGTCGGAGCAGTGGGTAATGTTGTTGTTAAACTTTCTCCGGGCATCCAAAGAAGAGTAAATCATATTGTCTACTTTGACAACTTTTATAACTCTTTGCCTCTTATGTACTATATGGCAAAAGAAGGAATTTTATGCCTGGGCACAGTGCAAAGAAACCGTCTAGCTAAAAACTGGAAATTGCCGACAAAGCAAGAAGTAATGTGCAGTTCTGTAGAAAGAGGATCTTTCTAGGAATACGTGACCAGTTATGATGGCATTGAAATGTCATCAGTAAGTTGGAAGGACAACAAACAGGTGACTTTGCTGTCAACTTATGTGGGTGCAGAACCTGTTTCTTCAATTGAAAGATACGACAAGGCTGAAGAAAGGAAGAAGCATATACCGTGTCCCAAAGTTGTGAGAGAATACAACACCCATATGGGCGGGGTGGATCTTATGGACTCGTATTTGGGCAGGTACAGGATCCACATGAAAAGTAGGAAGTGGTATATGAGACTATTCCATCACCTTCTGGACCTGACGGTGATAAATTCATGGGTTCTATATAAGCAGGTTAGCACTAAAAAGGGGATAGCATTAAAAGATATAATGAATTTAGCCGATTTCAGAAGAGAGCTTGCTGACACTCTGCAAATATAGAACCCACATTCAACCTGCAAGAGGTCGACCAAGCAGCAGTCACAACAGCAGTTTTGCAGAGGAACCAGCTCCCAAGCGAAGGAATGTTCTACAGACTATGCCTTCAAACGACATAATTCATGATGGTACAGATCATAACCAAACGAGACAGGACCATCGTATGCGGTGTATGATGCCGGGCTGTAAGCTTCTCAGTAGCATAATGTGCGAAAAATGTAAAGTCTACTTATGTTCGAAAAAAAACTCTGATTGTTTCAATAAATTCCATATGTAATTCCTTTCAATAAATAATTTTTCAAAAACTTCTTTATTTTTCTTCTTAACAAATACATCAAGTCAAATGCTTATTGTATCAAAATTGATACGGTTAGTTTCTTCCCTAAAACACCGTTATTATTTGCACAGGATTTTTTAAATATTTTTTTTGCCTTAATTATGATTGTTTCCCCATCCCATAATAATTTTTTTTTTAAAGAAAAAATAATGCATTTAAGGGTTAAGTTTCTTTTTTTAAGTTTCAAGATTGAAATAAACAATATGTATATCAATTATTTTAGTGTTAGTTGTTGTTTCTACATTATACGAGTAAATCAAGTACCCAGTTCAAGATCCGGATAACTCCACTTTTTTTCGAAACCCGTTTTTTTAATGCAGATATTTAAAAAACAATTCTGCGTAATTTAGTGTAATAACAGGCAAATATTTGATTCTAAAGCCTAGTACGCAGATCGGGAAAAATGTTTTCTTCCATACAAATTTTATCCTAAGACAAATTTTGTCTTTGACATTTTTCTGGGCTGTACGCAGTTCACGCGCAAAATTGTGATGTTTGACCCGCTGTACTTCAAAAATGTATCCGCTGTACAAAAAAGTCTCCACTTAATTTTTCCTGAAAAATAATGCTCGTCGCATTGTTTTGCCGGCAAGTGTGACAGTTGGAAAAGATTTCTACTCGAAGTGAGAAGAAAAATATTTGTTTTATTTTTTTAATGGAAATTCTCAAGGAATATTTGGAGGGTTTCGAACCCTCGGAAAAGAAAAAACAAAAAAAAGTGCAATGCAGCACCATGGAAAAGAAGAGGCTATGCAGGTTAGTCGAAGAGCGTCCAGCAACTAGGGATTTGGGAAGTAAATGGGTTGGCTACGTTTTATCGCGTCACGTTTTACAGTACCACGTTTCACCGCGCAGTCCTACTTTTTCAATACGAATTCAATACTTTATACCGGCCCTGTATAAATTGTTGCTTCCCATACATTTGGTCACTCGATTGCATGAGAATCAACATGAACGAAATTTTCCTAGTACGCAGACGACTTCCCTGATTTAAAGAAAACGTATCAGCGAAATAGTATAAAAGGAGGGATTATTTTGTAATTTCTTCAGTTCTTATTAGAACTCCGTGGAGGCCGGACCAATGCATTTAAAGGGTGGGTACGTTTCTTATTATTCTAAGTTGTTCGGTGTAGTGAAAAGTGAAGTGTAGTTTTCGTAAGTGGAAGTTGTGTGGTTTAGTGAATGTTGGTAAGAACAATTTGTGTTGGTGTGTTGGCGGATCGGATGCGATCTATCTTGTCATGGATGAAGGAGATAATTGTTCTTTTAAGAACACACATATAAGTATATAAGAGATTTAAATTGATTATCTTTTTTGGTTTTGGTCTTTTTTCAAAATTACGGCTATTTTAAAGCTTAAAATCGATATTGATGTTTTTTTAAGCTTAAAAGCCACGTTAAGCGTTTTCAAAATAAAAAAAGATAAACAGCTCAAAGGGCTCTCTAAGCAATTTTGAATAATATTTATTGTAGTTTTTAGAAGAAATAAATTTAAAATGTTTATTTTTGTTTTCTTTTATTTTTAAGTCCTGGCATGACAAAGGTCCTAATGAAGACTTAATATATTTTTCCAAAACCCTCAGTGTCTTGAGTGATTTTAAAATATTAAATAAATTTAGAAAGATTGTGGAAAAAAATATATTTTCTCATTTCGTTTTGATAGTGGTATATTTGCCATATACATATATAATACATGTAGATTCGCCATATAGCTAAATGCACCTTTTGAGCTGTTTTCAAAGTAAAGAGGTAAATTAAAATATTTATAATTCATTTTGACATCTTAGCTAATTTCTAAGAAAAGTTTTATCAAGTTTCAACAAAACGCTTAAGATTCTGACTAAACCAGACATTTTTTGGCATACATGCAAAATATTGCAAGAATATTTCGTCCTGGACAGTGGTGATGCAATTTTTGTAAAATTTCTGAACAATTCTTTGAATAACAAGTAAAAACAATAATATTTAGGCATTTTCATAATTTTTGATTTTTGTGCCTCAAGAAATTATAAAGACAGATTAGGAAAAGGAAAAAAAATGTTTCATACAGTTCTGCTAAAAATAAAAATAATGTTTATTTTTTTTATTTTTTGGTAAAATATTGGCTAAAATAAGTAATTTTTGTATAGTTACTACTAATTGATTCTCAAAACTTCAAAACCGTGACTAATTAATTCGGTCGATTTTTTTAAAAAAGGGTCACAGTGTTAACAGTGAAAAAGTAAAGAAGTGAAAAGGTTAATCAGTGAAAAGTGAATATACAAAATGGAACGAAATATAGCAAATGTAAGTAAAGAAATAAAATAGCCAGAGATAGATCAATTTGTTTTTAAATTTTTCCGTGATTATAATTTTGCAGTGACAATTGTATAACAACTTATCTAATTCTTTTTTTTTTCGATTTTCAGATAACATATTCAAAGCGCGGAAAGCCAAAATTGGAAAAAAATGGATATTTATACCATTTGGAGAAGGAAAATGATGAAAAATCCTTCTGGCGCTGCGCCGAACAGAAACCGATGTATTGCAAAGCTAGGATGCACGCAATAAAAAACGGTGAAAACTACGAAATAACAAAAATGGTAGGAAACCATAGCCATGCTGCACTAGCATACGAAAAGGAGGTTTCGGATCCGAATGTTTATCTAAAACAAACAGCACAGGGAGCTCTTCCGCCAAGCCTTATAATAAGGGATACGACAGTAAGAGTCCAACCCATATGCCGTCCGCATCTACCTTCAAAAAAGGCACAGAAAATGAAGATTTTCAGGGTGCGAGCCAGCAACATAAGAGAGCCACAAACCCTAGAAGAAATTTTTATTCCGGAGAATATAAAATATATAGATGGCAAATTATTTGTGCTCGCCGAAACTATGTATTCAACCGGGAAAAACATTTTATTGGGAACAAGGAGCACTTTATTACTCCTTTCCAAGCAAAGTGCTGGCTGGTAGACGGGACTTTTGCTGTGGTTCCGACTATAATGGGACAGCTCTTCTCTGTGCATGGATTTATTGAAGGCATCGTTGTGCCATTGGCTTACTGCCTTATGAGCCGTAAGTCAATGGAAGCATATGAAGAGTTTTGGCTTCAGCTATTATATTGTGCCTGCAACTATAATATCCAATTACGGCCGGACATTATAATTTCAGATTTAGAACGGGCCATTATAACTTCCGCGTCAGGCTTTTTTCAACAAGCTGAATGCCATGGGTGCCTATTTCACTTCGGCCAAATAATTTATCGAAAAGTGCAAGCTCTGGGACTGGCGGCAAAATATGGAGAAGTTGAAGAATTTGCGATGGAAATTCGCATGATTAAAGCTCTCGCTTTTGTTCCGGCGAACGAGGTGAGTTCATATTTCGACGAATTCTTTACCAATTTGCAATATGAAGAGAGCAAAACGCTTGCAAGATGGTTTAAGAAAAATTATATTGGCGGCGAAAGCAATAGGCCGCTATATGACCCAACATTCTGGGCGACGGGAGCCGCGTCAACAAGTAGTGCGTACTTTCCACGCACACAGAACAGCGTGGAAGCTTGGCATCACCGATTAAAACTTGTAGTCGGTCAAAAGCATGCTGGGTTGTATAAGCTAATTGGGGACCTTGCCAAGGAAACCGTAATGGCAAAAGTTTCTATAGAGAAAATTCAGCGAGGAGAGCCTCCGAACATAACCAAGACGCAAAGAAAATAAAAAAGGCTGCAGAATGTGTTAAGAAGTAGATCGACCACCGACAAAACGGCCTTTTTACAAAATGTGGAATCGGATATTAATATAAGTTAAATTAATATTATTTTTATTAATTTACCAATCCGTCCTTTTCAGGACGACCAAATATTTGTAAAGAGATATTAGAAACGTTTACAAAAATTTAAAATTTAGTTTCATATTAAGCTTAGCTGCAAACCAAAAGAAATTAAATTGTATTTGATTTTTGTTTAAGTTTGAAGTTCACGGCGCACATAAGGGTATTTGAATGATCTAAGCGGCCAAAAGTTAATTTTTAAAAATAGTAAATACTTCTGCAAAAATTACTGCCTGAAATACATGACCCCTCCAAGAATAAAACTCACTAATACAAGCAGTCCCCCCGCGATTCTCATACTTTTACCGTTACATGAAATCCGATCGTGTCACCATGTGTTCGTTATCTGTTCACGCGCTCTTACAATAAGTATACATTGAAAGTGAAATTTTATGTTTTTAAGTTGATTAGTGGTAAAAAAAATCATGAATTCTGAAACAACAGGTTACTAGTTTGTAAAATATATACAAAATTATACAATTTTTTCGTTGAGGAGTTACTTTTAAAGCTCTATTGGTGTACCCATTTTTGTTTCTATTTTCTTTCAAAAAAAATTGTTTTTTTTAGCTATTTTTTTATATTATCGGAATAGATCTGGAAAATATGTTTTTTGCAGTGTATAGGTTATTGTTTTACCTATTAAAAAAATTAATATTTGGTCGCGGATACGCCCGGATAAGCAACCTTTTAGTGCTTTAAAAATTTGTCCTTCAATTATTTAAAAATATGTTTTTCTCTTTTTTTCTCTTAAACGAAATGTTTATTTGTTGAAGGGTCAACGGGTATATCAGGAATGAGGATTGTGACAAGAAAACATTTGTTTGAACGAATGAAAAGTGAAAATTTACCAAACTTGGAAGCAAAACTGATTTCCTTAAAAAACCACCTTTTGTCTAGTGAAGGCTATACTAAAGACCAAATTTAAATATTAAAATGCAATTTTGCGCATTTTAAATCGGAAATAAAAAATAGATGGTCAAAAGCTCACAATAAAGAAGATGTATTTCTTAAATACAATCATTCTTGGCTGGAAGGAACCTTTGCGATTCCCTTTGCCAACCGTCCGGATAATCGACCAGGCCGACCGCGTAAATCTTTTGAAGAGCTGAGTTAAAGAAGTAAAAGAAGAAAGACTGAGGTTCTTCGCTCTAACTTTGACGAGCACATCATAGTACATGCTGCACAAGTAGAACTAAGCAAAACAGGAAAGCGAGACGCTTCAAATGTGCTCAAAGAAATAATCAGGTCGCCAGCTCGTGCAACAAAATATAAAAAGGCATATCACGCAATGTCTTCAGAAAATAAAAGTAGCCCTTTAACCGTCCAGGAAGCAAGTCAAATGTTCATCGATGCAGACCTAACACGAGCGCAATATGAAATTATAAGGAGCACCAATAAGAAATTCTTTCCGTGTTACAGTCTTTTGCAAAAAGAAAAAAAAAAAGTGTTATCCGCCGCCAGAAGCGTGCACGGTAACAAGCACTAGTGCGGAAGCTCAATTGTAGCCTTTGATTGATCTTACCGTTAGGCGATTATCGGAGTATTTGGAAGAGGTACTGATATCATTAAAGGATCACGGACTTGAAAACCTAAAATTAATCTGCAAATGGGGCTGTGATGGGTCCCAACAATCCCAGTACAAACAAAAATTAGACAATGATGCGGACAGTAATATGAACATATTTCAAAGCTGCTTCGTGCCGGTAAAGTTAGTATGTGGGCAACAAAATGAAAAAAAAACTATATGGGAAAACCCGATACCCTCTTCTCCTAGATTTTGTAGACCTTTAAGGTTTAGATTCGTTAGAGAGACTACTGATGTCACACAAGATGAAATCAATCACGTCAATACCTCAATAAACTCTCTGATAGCAACTGAATTTGATTTAGGCGGGAAAAAAATTAGAGTCGAGCATACATTCATAATGACAATGGTTAACGGCAAGGTACGTAATGTCGCTACAGGAACAACATCAACTAGTCGATGCTATATTTGTGGTGCAACCTCGAAGGATTTTAACAACTTACATAAAACAGTCGATGTTAATTTTGATGCTATTCAATTCGGCCTCTCTGTGTTTTATGCCGGAATAATGTTATTTGAAAGTATTCTTCATTTGGCGTATAAATTGCCAGTGAAAAAATATAGAGAAAGAAAAACAGAAGCTGAAAAAGAGCTAGAGAAGCAAAGGAAACAAGAAATTCAAGTGAAGTTTCGGAAGGAAACTGGATTGCTAATAGACATGCCAAAAGCGAATTTCGGCAACACGAATGATGGGAACACCAGCCGAAGATTTTTCGAGAATCCCAAAATTGCGTCAGATATTACAGGCATAAGTTATGATCTGATATATAGATTAAAAGTCATTTTAGAGACTATCTCAAGCGGTCACAAAATCAATCCTGAAAAATATGACAGATATGCAAAAGAAACTGCTCGTATATATGTTGATCTATACCCTTGGCATCCAATGACACCCACGATGCACAAACTACTCGTTCATGGTGCTGTTATTATAAAAAACGCATTGTTGCCAATTGGACAACTGACTGAAGAAGCTGCAGAAGCACGCAACAAGCACTTTCGGTCTTATCGACAAGATTTCGCACGTAAATTTTCACGAGAGCTGTAATAGGGACATTTTTAATCGCCTTCTTTTGAGTTCAGACCCTTTGATGAGCTCTAGGAGGCATATAAAAAAAGAAGGCGAAATTCTTTCCTACCAGAAACACTAGAAATGCTGTTGTGTGCCGATCCGAACCCAGGGTATTCTTCCGGAAGTGAAGACGAAAACTTGGATTTTAATGTTTAGTTAATATTATTATTTGATAATAAATAAGTAAATTATAATGATTAAATTAATATAATTTTATTTTTTTTTTTCAAAAATCTAAGAAATTTCCTCCCTATTGTATACATGTCATTTTTTAAAGAATTTTTTTTTATATTTTTTATACGAAAAACATACTTTTTTTGTAAGAAAAAACATTTTTTTTTTATAAAAATACATTTTTTTTAATAAAAACAACTAGTTCTACTTAGTAACATTTTTTTAAATCGAACGAAATACAAAACTAATTTTGGCCGCTTAGATCGATGAAATACCCCTATGTGCGGCGTACAGAAAGCTCCGCGCGTAAGGGGGGGTATGCTGCCCCCCTGCAACCCCCCTGCTTGGGCCAATTATAGGATTTCGGGTGGGGTTGGGTCTGGGTGTGTACAAAGTTTTTGTAGATTTAAATATTTTTCTTACAAGCAATTGCAAAATATTTGTTGAGGGGCATATTAATCTGTGAGAATCAACATGAACGAACCGACCAGTATTAAAGGAAGTGTAATTTCCAAATAAAATTCAGTTCTTATTAGAACTGCATGGTGGCAAGACCTCCCAGGAGATATAAAATGGTTGCGGAATTTCATGGTAGGTAGGTGATAGCGCTTAGGCGTTTTTTAAGCGTAAGAGAAACTGCTCTTACGCTTAAAAAGCGTTTAATCGTTTTCACTTACTAATCTGCTGATGGATTGCGGCTGGGGTTTGGTTAGGACGCTTCCAATTAAGCGTTCTAAGGGAATTTTGGGATTGTTTAACCGCTTAAAATCCATTTTAAGCGTTTTTAGTCGAAAAAAAAATATTTTTTTATAAATTTCAGTCAGTTTACATGGTGTAAGCAAGATTTTTTTTAAACGCTTAAAACACATTTTAAGCGCTTTTCAGCTTTAGATTGAATATTATCTCAATTTTGCATTTTACGAGTACATTTTTTCAAGACGCTTAAAAGCCACTTTAAGCGTTCACGTGACAAAGGCCATTCACCACGTCCGAAACGTCGTCCAAGTCCTGTTCCTACGTACCATCACTCAATAAAAGACCATAATCTATTTATATCTCTCTAAGAGCTGTTACCTCTTCGGAGTTCTAATAAGAACTTGCAATCACAACTGCTTAAATACTTTCCACCACCATGTGAAATCTAAAAAATAATTCCAAAAATAAAATATTTTTAAAAAAGTACGCCCTAATACTTTTCAAATTATTAAGGGTAGTAGCTAATGTCGCTCCCAAATAAAAGTATTAGATAAATGTACTAGAAAATCGGCGGTGAAACGTGACACTGTGTACTGGTTTTCGACAAAGCATAGAGTTCCCAAGTAAATCCCACTGTAAAACCCAGGAAGTGTATTCCAATTGGCGATACATAGCTCATGATATGGACAAAACTGGTTTGTTAAAATTGTTTTGAATAGCATACATTTATGAACAGATTTTGTTTTCCAGTGGAGGATTACAAGATAGCGTGGAAATCGCTCCGAGGCAGTCTGCGATACCACACAGCCGGCAAAAAAAGTTGAAGTCAGGAACTGCTGCAACTTCTGAGTATTCCGAAAAACATCTCTCGGAGGATAGCACCATTGACTGGGAGTTTTCTGACTGCCTTGTCTTCCTGAGACCACTTTCGGAAAAGCGCACGTTACTACTTAACTAATTAAAAACTGTGGAATCCCTTTAAATGTACATAAAGAATAAGTAAAATTTAATACATTCAAATATTTCGATAAATATTAGCGTTCATACTTTGTAATTATAAAATAGGCTTCCCGCATTTGCTGGGCACTTAATTGCAATATGCTTCCCGTCAATTGCTTCTACACATTTTGGTAGATTCCAGAAAGCAAAATAGATGTTAAGTTATAGTTGGTAGGATAGAGATAAGGCGTAACAACATTCCATCCATCGCGATCGTGTTTTCTCCTTAAAAATTTCGGGTTTAAGAACGAAAGAAAAAAAAGGGAAATATGATCCTTAAACAAAATTAATTGTTCGAATTTTAAAAACCTTTCCGTCCTAACTCAAATATACTTCAGTGTTTTTTTTAATTAATCGACGTCTAGCAACATTATCATCGACCTCATCAGAATGCTGTGCACACCATCTGGGAGTTTCGGTAAGTCGTTTATTTTTCTATCTTTTTTTTTGAAAATAGTTTTTTTTTTTAATTTTAAATAAAATAACAAAAATTAGTGATAAATCGCGAGAAGATTGTTCAGATTATAGTGGTCAATCTCAATTCCTGCAAGAAAAAGGAATAGTAATTGAAAATTTAAAATTATTAAAGAAAAGTATATTTGATTTGAGGTCTACGAAGAATAGTTACGCGAAAGATATTTGTTGAAAACTAAAATAATTATTCGAAGAAGATTTGGTTGTTGTTGGCGGGGATGAACCCATTTTGTTAAATTGGTATACTTACCTGGATATATGAAGATACTTTTTCGATGTAGGGTGATGATTTTTTTTTAAAACTTTTTTTATAAAATTAACCGTACGATGAAATTGATTATTGTTTACACTTAAACTGAATAAAATAAATAATTGAAACAAAATTACGGATTTATTTTTTTTTACTTCCTGTTTCAAGCTGTCGATTGGGATAAGAATGTTCGACGTGGAGAGAAAAGATATTCGTTATTTCTTGCATCGTTTCATATGAAGGTTTATTTTCTTATGAATAATTGTAGCCATACATCTTTTTTTTTTATGTGAATAGATTTCTTATGGAGTGTTAGAAAGTGAAAGTTGGGAAGTGAAAGAGGGAGAAAAGGGAATGAAGGGTAAATGTTTACATGTTTTAAGTGGAAGTGGATAACTTCTCCTTTTTGAATGAGGGCTGTTGCATAAATTTTTGTTAAGAGCAATTAGAGGAATGGCGTTGGAACATACCAAGTTTTTTTTTTCGTTGCATGCTATAAAGGGTGGGTAAAGAATGCTCAGAGGACACGACCAGCTATGTCCTTTCATCAGTAAGGCAGGTTGAAAAATCAAAAATATAAAGGGAAAATGGTAACTAATTTCGGGTCCCGCCACAAGATGGAAACACGTTTAGTCGAGTATTACCAGCGACTTTGCCCCCCCCCCATCAACGAGCTAACCATGGCAAATATCAGGCCTTCAGTTGCAAATGCAACGGAAACCCCTTTCGAAACCTCCCTGGACGGGCCGGTGGGTATGTAAACATCGGTCCTAGAGGTGGGATAGGTCGTTTGGGGTGGTAGTTTTGAGAAAGAAGTGGAATGTTGCAGATTATATTTGGGGTCTTTTCTGATCATTCATTGGAGTTAAATTCGGGCATGTTGGTTGTTGGGTTTCAGGGTTCTCTTCTTTTTCAAAAGATGGGAACAAAATAAAGGTAGTATATTCTTAGAAGTACTTTTTTTTGCCTCATTGATTTGGTGTAGTTGTAGTATAGTACTAGAATAAGCTATATTAGAATTCTCAAATACCATGTTGAACGTTACAAATACTGCGCGGTTGATGAGCAGCTATTAGGATCAGAGGTAATTGCCCTTTCAACATGTATATCAGTTCTAAGCCAGACAAATAGGGCATAAAAATTATAACGATGTGTGATTCTCGCACATATTCATCCCTATCGGGAATTCCTTGGGAAATATTTTTCCCATGGGATTTTTTAGCTCCAGGGAACGCATTCCTCCGACCGGGAATTCCCCACGGAATGCTTTTCCCTGGGAAAAACTGTTACCAACTTGAAAATGAAAAAAGAATATTCGAATATTGTTTTCGAAGAGTTTGACATTTGATTTAGCAGTGAACAAACGAAAGTTTATTTATTTTGTACGGTGTTTAAACTATAAAAAAATTGATTGATAATGCAAAGAATATCGTTTTTATTATTAATTGACGAAATAGAGCAAAGAGGACGAAATGAGCCGAGTAATAAGGCGGAGTTTGAGGGATCATTCAAATCCTTTAGAGCCACTGTAAGTTGAAACATTTGATTGACTCATATAATTCTGCTATCGTTTTGATTTTCAGATTCCATCGTTATTACAGAGTTAATAAGCCATTGTTTAAACATTTGATTGATACCCTGTCTGATTTCTTATCTCAATCAAAGAAACCTATCGCTCTTCCTCCTTTCATCAAGATAAGTGCGTTCTTGCGGTTCTTTGCAGAATGTGGGTATCAGACAGGAGTGGGAAAAGACCATGAGGGTTGGATCAATCTTCATTTTCAGAAGTCTTTCAAGTGTACTGGATTTCTTTGAGAACAAGATATGCCCGTTATGGATCAAGGTGCAAATGACCCAAGAAGAAAAAAGGAAAACAAGCTTGAAGTTTTATGAAAAGCATAAAATTCCAGGAGTAATAGGATGCAAAGACGGCACTCGTGAAATTAATTGCTCCACCAACAAACAAACATTTATATTTTAACAGGAAGGGATATTACAACATGAATGTCTTACTTGTAAGTAGTTTTTTTTTTAATTTTTGTTTCGTCAATAACTTTTTATATCAAGGTTTGCGACGATGAGCTGAAAATACGATTTGTGGATTCTACTCACCCAGGAGCATGTCATGATTCGCTTATTTGGAAAGTAAGTGAACTGAACTGCGATCGTGGATGGTAGAGCAATATTCAAATGGTGAAAGAAATTCGTGGTTATTGGGTATTTAAGTATTTTGTATTCAACTAAATTTAATCAAACTTTTCAACAGGTGATGCTGGATATCCTTTGGAGCCGTGGCTCTTGTTATCACACAGAGCAACAGAAGTATGTTCGTCGGAATGCAAATTCAATGAAACCCATACGAGATGCCGGAATTTTATTGAGAGGACTAATGGGGACATTCATAGTACGGGAAGGAATTTAACCATGGATAATTGGTTCACATCCATTCAGTTGGTTGAATCTATGCTTACGCAGCATAACCTAAATGTTGTAGAAACTTTGCGAAAAAAAACAAAGTTCAAGTGCCACCATCATTTCTACAAAACCGAAAGAAAGAAGTATTGTCTTCTCAGTTTGTCTTTAAAGATAAACTTACTGTAGTTTCCTTTACTCCAAAGAAAGGAAAAGGAGTCCTGCTGGTGTCTTCGTTTCATAAAAAATAACAAGGTTGATTCAGAGACAAGAAAGCCAGAGATCTTCAACGTGGCGTCGACACGTTCGATCAGCTGGCACACGATTACTCAGTTGCAAGGAAAACACGCAGGTTGCCGCTGAAATATTTCTATGGTATGCTCGATCAGCCGGGCATTATAATTCAATGTAATCGATGACAAGTAATTATAAAAATAAAAATATTAAGCGAAACATCTTTCTGCATAGTGTAGGTTTGTCTTTGGCAAAAGCATATTATGCGAAAACGAGTGGAACAAACGATCCACAGTCATTTGAGAGGTACCATCGATAAAGTATTTCCGGAGTCAGTGGAATACCAGGATAGTTTATTAAGAGAAACTCGAAGCAAATTCCAAAGCAGGGAAGGTGCTTTTTATGTCATAGGATTCGGGATAGGAAAAAAAAACAAAAATGACCTCCAGTATTTGCAAAGGCACATTTGCAAAGACCACCGCATCGAAATATGGAGTAGTTGTCATTATGTGTTGAAAAAAACATTATTAAAAATATAGTGGTACGACTTACAAAATTAAAACGTTTTATTTGTACTTATGCTGCCTATTATGTCTCCTCTTTGAAGCAAGACACAAATTGAAAGTTTTGAGCTTGAAAAGCTATATTTTCTTAGATTTTTTGATCTGTACCAAGGCCAATAAGCTCCTCCGAAGTGAACGCCACTGTACCCATGAGAACACACTTGACTATTTTGTCACATTGAGCACACAATTTTCACATACCCATGGGAACATTTGGATGTCTTAATAGGCTAAAGGATGCGACGGCCGGCGGAGTTGTGCGTACCCAAGATACAACTACCATCAACGGCGATATCTTCTCCCAGCATTCAATCATAAAGTATCGATCTACGGGAAGTAAATTTATAAGGGGAGTGTAGTTAAAACAGTGCATTTCCCACGGTTATAGCTGTAAGTGATGACAGAACAGTTAGGCAAAAGGTAAATTAACTCGACTGTTCCCATAATATGCTGAATAGACAATTCATTCACAATTACACGATCCATTGGATTTGGATATAGATATTTTAGGCAAATAAGTTAGTTTTAAGCTAGACCTAATAAGCTACACACGTGTAATAAAAAATTACTTAATTGTTATTTGATTGTTTAATTTATTAGTAAGTCGAACTGTTGGGCCGGTTCCTCGTGGGCCACGCCAACCCCAGTACTTTCAACCAACCTTAATATGCCTCCAAGTGCAATAGCATCTTCTTCTACTAACATTATCCAATCTGTAACTGCTTCATATTCTTCAATCAATCATCCAAATTCAAGTATTACTACACACCTTTAACTTCTTCATCTTCTAGCAGTACCAGCTAGCAGACCAATTTCGATGTCATATTCCAAACTATTAGATGAACAGCTAGAAAAATTGATAGTGAAACAATATTATCCGTTTTCCATAGTTGAAGATAAGGAGTTTATTAAATTTGTGCATACGCTGTGTCCTAAATATAAAATGCCAACGCGAAAAACTGTTTCGAACACATTAATACCCCGACTTTATGCCCAAATTCACGAAATGGAACAATCTAGCAAAGTTACATTAGTATAACGGTCCATTTTATCGCAGAACAAGATGATCCAAGTTGTCCGTTAAATCTAAAGTCAAGTCTTCTTGAATGCATTCCATAATGACGAAAGTCATACTATCGCAAACTTGGGCAACTTGTTAAAGACTGAACTGGAAAGTTGGGGACTTGAAGGTAAAATTTCATCTGTTTTGACCGATAACGCCTAAAATATTTTTGGTGCAGGGAAGTTTAAGAGGTGAAAGCATTTATCTTGCTCACCCTCAACTTAGTGGTAAATGAATGTTTGGACATTGTAATAGAGCCGACATAGTGGGGAAGGTCAAAAATATAGTTGCATATTTTAAAAGAAGTTCCAAGGATGCTGTCAAGCTTACGGGAATGCAGAGAGAACTTACAAGGTGGATCTCTACATACGAAATGTTGAAACGCATCATAGAAATAAAACCAGTCCTTGTAGCAGTTCTCGCTATTGAGAACCCAGAGCTAAACAATTTATTGTTTTGTAGAAACACTGCATTGGCAGTCGCAAACACCAAAGATACAGACTTGAAGTGTACCTAAAAGGAACAAATTAAAGTATCTTAAATCCGAACTGTACGAAAGTTCCCAAAAGGAACTTTATAGAACAATTTGAATTAATTCGTTCTATGCCCTGAAAACATAAAAGGTGTTTCCTCTGTAAATCCAAAAAACATTTTTGAACATTTTTCAAAGATTAAATTCTGTGCAAGTGTTTCAAAAATCATAAAAAGTGTTTTAATCTTATTTCTATTTAGAAAATCTATTTATATGGTGACATTTAGAATAATTTTAAGTTGGTGTCAAGGAAAGACACTACATTGGTGACCCCCACGTGATACACATGTTATAGGTGATACGTGTAGTTTTTTCCATTTAATAATATTCTAATGATATAGAACGACATTAACAAGAGTCTGCTTCATTCTGAAATTCCTCACTTCATAGACGCAAACGCAAATCACACGTTTACTTCTGGCGAATTACCTGGCAACGATCAACATACATTTACAGCTGCAACAATGTACATGGGTACTCAACCTGAACCACATCAAGAATACATATATGCAGTAAATCTTCATTTTCCACAATTCGCACCAAAGTCACCAAACATTTCGTTTGCAATCATCGAGGCAGACTTCATCGCAAATCGAATCACAAGTGATGCGCAGAAATACAACCAGTCACTAAAATCCTTGCAATAAACATCCCGCATCAGGTCAACGACATTGTCAGAAATGCCCCCCACAAAACAAATATGAAACATTAAAAACAGCCATTCTTTACGTTTCACCGAAAAAAAAAATCTCGTAAGTGAAATAAAATGAGCCCAAAATAATATAATAAAAAAAATAAAATTTGTCGAAACTATTTATAATAAAATCTTTTGTAAGTAACTTCGTCAAAAGCGATTTCTTTTGAAAAAACCCTTGAATTTAAGAAAACAAAGTTTTGAAACGGTTATTTTTTCCGATGAAAGCAAATTTAATACCGACGGACAAAAGACAAAAAGTGTTATTAAATTAAAGCGACTGGACGGCTATACTTGACTGCAAAAAGATATACAATTTACACTGCTTTTTGCATGCACCTGTGGCACCTGGAGGACATACATTAGTAAGTGATCCAACTACAAAAAGAGTTTGGAAATTCAGTATTCCTGGCAGTCAAAAATCGTTCGAAACCAGAATTGCATCTGCCAATTTATATGATGAAGCAGTTCAAATAAGAAAGGGTATTTTATATATTTTGATCAGGATATTTTTGAGTCATCAGAGGAAAGTAAAAATATTAAACATGATATTAAAAATAAAACTGATGGTAATAATGATAATACAAATAAAAACGAATACACTGATAGTTAATAGAGAAAGAAAATTAATCTAAAAAAAATAATGTTATTTAATATAATTTAACAAATAAACTTTTAAAAAAAGAAAGAATTTTGTTTGCAAAACAGAAATGAAAGTTTTGTTTTGGACGAAGAGCCGATGCATCCTCGATCTAAGGCAGCAAAGATCCGACAGCTTGGGCCAACGAAGATGCCCACGGACGCTTTCCGGAACATAGAGATTAAGGGTCACCGACTGTATAACAAAAACAGTCCGATGCCAGAAGTTAATATTTAAAAGGAGATGGGGCCAGGTGATAGCCATTGTGTCGGAGCCGAGGAGAAGGTGGTAAATGAAAAGTAATCCAATAAGACACATGATAGAGACGTGGTGGAAGATTTTTTTTTATCAAATAAAATATAAGTTGTATATGAATTATATAGTTTAGTTGTTAAGTTATTTAAGAATTTAATTATTAAGTTTTGTTATTTTTTTTTTTTTTGGAATAAAATTGTTAATTATGTTTTATAAAAAATAAATATAAAAATAAAAAAAAATGTTTTCTTTTGGAATAAATGGCTATATTCGTAGGAAAATTAATACATTGATATTTTTGATTTCTTCGAAATAAGCCGAATATCCAATAGATAGAATACAACAACCCCACTAACCGACCTGATTGGATATCCAATCCCGAAAATCGTACGAGGTACACCAAACCTGAACCAGCCGAACTGATTGGTTATCCAAATCCCGAAAATCCCACGAGGTACAACGTAAGGTGGCACAATCTGACTAGTAGTGAGCTCCCTTTTCAACAAGTTAAAATGCTTGATTCAGAAATAATAGATCTTCAAGTTTATGTGCTTGATGATCAAACATTAGACATCACCAATGTCATTTTGCAGGAATGTTATAGCCAGAAAAATATGTGCCAGGATACAGCCAGCATATGTATTAAATATATATACATATTTCATAAGTTTTGAAGCAAAAGGTTAGGTTTAATTTTGCAAAATGAGTACGCCCATAAAGGTGCCACGAGGAGCTTGGAAGCTTAAGTCGTCGGCAAGGAAGAATTCAGCCAAGCGGACGAGGAACAAATGACTGTCCGTCTCAAAAGGTTGGACCAAATTTGGACGCAGTTCTATGGGGTCTACTTAAAGCTGATTGTAATGAGAAAGTATACACTATACATCCCTGTTGTAATAAGAAAGTATACATCCCTGCACAAGCAGATTCATAATTGTATTAGCAAATAAGTTTTAGTCCATTACCAGATGCCAAAGAATAAAGACATATACACAACACACAACAGTTAATCTCTTTATTTTCTAGAACATAAAACATGGTGTCAGAAGTGGCAGAAGTTTAAATTAATAATTTTATTATTTAACATACATACATAAATAATATTCAGTGTGAATTTATTTTAATTATAAAACGCAGTTTGATTGTAAATTGAATAAAATAAAGTACAAATTGTTCATTATAAAAAGTGACGCAATATAAAATTACATTGTGAGATCATGGATTTGCGGTTGCCACAAGCATTGGATTGTTCAGATTTACCAAAAGAATGGCCCCGATGGAAACAAACATTCATGATTTACCTCATTGCAAATAATAAAATGAAGGAATCTGAAACGACAAAAATTGCAACATTTTTGTGGCTCATCGGTCAACGTGGCATGGAAATATACAATACATTATTTCCAAATGATGGAAGTGTCAATGCAATGTTTGGTACAACAAAGAAAGCCAATGGAAAAAGTTCAATATACGTGAGGGATGAAAAAGACGAAAAGAAAAAAGGAGGCGAAAAGGAACAAGAAGGCGAAAAGAAAAAAGGTGACGAAGAAAAAGATGCTGATTCCGTTGTTGATGAGAAAACACATGTTCCAAATACACTGGATGACATCATCGTTGCATTTGATGAGTATTGTTTGCCGACAAAAAATACGACAATGGAAGCATTTAAGTTCAACATGATCGTTCAGAAGGAAAAACAACCATTCACAGAATTTGAAACAGAACTTCGTACACAACTACAGTACTGTGATTTCGAATGTTCTGGTTGCAACAAATCGTATGCAGATCGTATGTTGTTAGACCGCATTGTCATTGGTGTAGCCGACAAGAAATTACAGTTAAAATTGTTGGATGGAAAACAACAAACACTCACGCATGTTATCGATACATGCAAGGTATTTGAATCAGCATCGGCAAATAAACTTTTGTTGGATAAGACGCATGTTTCGCCACGTGAAGTGAATGCAATTGAACAACAAGTGGTACAGTGTGTTCCGACAAGCAATGTTCCATCAGAGGTGGATGCAATCAAAACCAAGTGTTTCAACTGTGGACAAACGTATTCTGGTCGTCATCGTCAATTTTGCCCAGCGAAGAACATCAAATGTAACTCTTGTGGACGTATTGGGCATTTTGCTCGGCTGTGTAAATCGAATAACAACAACAACAGCGGCAATATTAACAACAACAACAGACAAGGTGGTTTCACGCAACAAAAACAAGTCAACGCAGTTGAAAACTGGAGTTCCAATGGTAATTGTTTACATATAGGCATTATTCATATTAATAGTTGTAAATTAAATAAGCATAAACGTTTTGACAGATTGGAAGTAATTAATCGAATTCGATGGGAAAAATCATACGTCATTCAAGATTGGCCAATTAAATTTAAAATTGATTCTGGTTCAGATGCAAACTGTATTCCGATTGATTTTATTAAAAAAATTACAAAAGCAAGTGGGAAAGGAGCATAGGCAGCAAGACCAAAGAGCAAATATGGGTAGCCGACGAGCTTTACTATACAGTCACTTGATGTGTGCTCCCGCCAATTAAGTGCCACTGCTTTAACGATATACATACATACTCAACATTTTGTCATTGTGAAATGCAAGTGAAACAAAAGAGGGTGCGTGTGAGTAAAATAAAAAAATAAGATCTGTCGAAACTATCTATAATAAATTTCAATTATATAACCGTAGTAGGTACATTGTAGAGGGGTACAAGTCCCGAACCGAAACCTGCAAGGATGATCAGCGGAACATCGTGGTAGAATCTTAGTCGGTGCTGAGGATATGGAAAAATTATGTGTGCAAATTGTATAACGGCAATGACGAACCGAATCCCGCTATTGTGCAGACTGTACCATTCAACCTGGACGACGCGACGTAGGCCAACAATACCTATATCTAAACTTAAGTCAAACAAAGCTGCTGGAGCTGATGGTCTTGCGGCCGAGTTGTTCAAAGCGGCTGGCGATGAACTGGTAAGGAGTATGCACCAGCTCATCTGCAAAATATGGTCGGAGGAAAGCATGCCCGATGAATGGATCATCAGCATTGTTTGCCCGATCCTCAAGAAAGGCGATCCTCTGGCCTGCACCAACTACAGAGGCATCAGTCTTCTTAATACCGCCTACAAGATCTTCTCTGCCGTACTTTGTGAGCGCCTAAAGCCTTTCGTCAACAACCTGATAGGTCCTTATCAGTGTGGCTTCAGGCCAGGGAAGTCCACTATCGAACAAATATTCTCTCTACGACAAATCTTGGAAAAAACACAGTAATTTCAAATCGATACTCAACACCTTTTTATCGATTTCAAGGCCGCGTATGACAGCATCTACAGAGACGAGCTATATAGAGCCATGTCTAGTTTTGGCATCCCTACCAAACTCGTTCGTTTATGCAGGATGACGATGGAGAATGCACGCTGCTCCATCAAGATCGGCAAAGACCTCACAGATACCTTTGATGTCAAAAAAGGTTTTAGGCAGGGCGACGTGCTGTCATGCGACTTCTTTAACATCATTCTTGAAAGAATAGTGCAAAACTCTCACGTCAACACTAGAGGCACAATCTTTCAAAAGTCCGTCCAATTACTCGCTTACGCTGACGACATTGACATAATCGGACGAACAAAGCGTGATGTCAATGGTGCTTTCGTGAGTATTAAGAAGGAAGCCAAGAAGATGGGTTTAACAGTGAACGGAAGCAAAACAAAATATATGCTGTCAACAAGAAAGGACACGTAGCACCGGCGGGCGTCTCGGACAGAACGTCACTATAGACAACTATAATTTTGAAGTGGTCAGAGACTTTGTATACCTAGGATCCGCTATAAACTCAGCGAATGATACCAGTGCTGAGATCAAACGCAGAATTACTATTGCCAATCGCTGTTTCTTTGGGCTAAGAAGGCAATTGAGAAGCAAAACCCTCTCTCGAGCAACTAAACTGTCCATATATAAAACGCTCATCATCCCAGTCCTGATGTATGGTGCAGAGACATGGGACAATGTTAACGGTGGATGACAACGCATTGGGTTGTTTTGAGAGGAAAATTCTCCGGGTGATTTTTGGTCCCGTCTGCATAGATGTGGAATGGAGAAGACGATACAACAACGAACTATACGGGCAGTACAGCGATAACGACCTAGTCACAAAATTGAAAAGCCAACGACTGAGATGGCTGGGTCACCTAGAGCGAATGGACACCAATGCTCCGGCCCGGTGAGTCTTTGAATCCTGCCCCGTGGGACAGCGCAGTAGAGGTGGACAGCGTAAAAGGTGGCGCACGCAAGTGGAAGAGGATCTCAACCAACTTGGGGTGCGAAACTGGAGACAGATAGCTAGAAACCGAGCCGACTGGAAGAAGCTTGTTGGTTGAGGCCCTGGTCCACCCCGGACTGTAGAGACACCTTAAGTAAGTAAGTAAGTAGGTACATTAGAAAGAAATCTTTTGTAACTAAAGTTAGTCGTCAAAAGCGACTTCTGTTTGAAAATGAAACAAATTTTTGGAAGTTATTTTTTCCGATGAAAGCAAATTTAATATCGAAGGACAAACGACAATTAAAGCGACTGGACGTATATACTGGACTACATAAAGATAGGCTAGGGAGATAAATTATTTATCTCCTTGTCGTGATAAATGCAATTATAAAATTTCGAGCCAACATAAACTGTTTTGGATTGCTACTGGGGCCTAGGAAGTTGTTGTGTTTACAGCTTCAACTCAGTGTTGTTTACAGCTTCATCTGTCATATCATCATCTGTCATCATCATTATTGAAATCGCAAAAGTCGTTGAAAAAGTTGACGTTTGTCAACAAATGTGTTTTGGGGAAACAAATAGTTTTATACGCAGCGTAAATGGAAAGAGAATCAACTAGTCAGTTAGAGATTTATGCGATAAAAGAGGGTTTTTTTAAAGCCAGCAAATAAACTGCATCCAATATTAATGAAATAAAAAAAATGTCTCAACTGTATTGCTTAGTACCTTTAGTTAAATATTCACAAGTTTTTCAAGATTAAATCTCCTAAAGTAGGGTCTTGCGGAACTGGTGATCATAATGTCGCCAAAATTGTATTCCATATGCGGATACATAATATAAAACTCAATGATTTAGCTACAGATAAACTATTGTTACATTTTTAGAAAGAAGCTCAGAACTCCTTACTATAGACCATACATTTCTTGAGTCAGGTCATACGCACGTTAACACGTGATATTTAAATAACAAAGGCTGGTTGCACAGCCTCGCAAACAATCATGAGTCCGATGCCCAATACATGAAACATGATGATACTCCTGGTATTCAGACAAATGCTGACATCAACATCATCATCTCCAATGCAGGGATTTATCGTAAGTTAGTTTTAAGAATTAAATTCTTTTTAGAGCAGTTGGTTCTGAGATCTATATGAATCAGATATCTTTGTGGTTTTTTAATAAAGCAAGTTGTGAAATAATAAAATTAATTCGCATATGGAATGCGATGTTGACGATTCAGTCCAAAAAAAAGGAACACTGCTGCCAAAATACAGCTTGCTCGTTCCTCATAGAAGTTACTCAAACACCGCTGTGCGATCCGACCTAGCGCACGAGGAATCATTTATGTTTATTTCTCAAATGTGTTTTTCTGAGTACATTTATAATACTTGTCTAAATATCAATAATTTATTGATACGTCATCGCCATTTTAAAGATTAGTTTTTCTCTCTATTGACGAAAAATAAGTTGTTATCCTCAAATTAATGTTTTGATTAAAAATGAGTAAACATAGTTTTGGTGATTTAGCGCAAGAATGCACTTAATAGAAAACCGCCCTTGCCGACGAGATAGTTCGATTTGATCAACTGTAGCTTATATGCTCGGAACTTCCCCCCACCAATGGTAAGGGGTTTCGTTGCAAGTTAGGTAATTACCACCTGGGGCTTCGTTACTTGTTGATCTACCAGAGCTTTTGCCTAATGTGCGCCACCAGGGGCGTTATACCTGCTGATTACCACAAGGGGCGTTATACCTGCTGATTACCACAAGGGGCGTTATACCTACTGATTTGCCACCAGGTCAGGGGCAAGAAACCCAGTGCCGACACCAGGAAGAACCAGAAGAAATAAACCAGAACTAACCAGAAGCTAGACTTCCAGGAAGTAATACCAGATCCAGAAGAAACGCCAAGGACTATTTAACCACTACTTATACACTTCAGCGAGGAAGCATCTCGACCGTCGCTTTATAACCAGAAATGCCGTAACCAGAACTTATCCCAACTATATATCGTATGTTGTGAATTAATGAGTTAGTTTTAATAAAGATTTTTCAATTAAGGTTTTAAAGACCTTCATTTGGAGTTTCGTGTTTTCTTCATTACGACCCTGGCAGCACAACCTCGGCTGGAAAGCAAAAAGCACATCGCAGTTTAAAGAAACAAACAAAACCCTGGTGTTTCTCGTTCTCCTCAACCTGTAGGAAATAGATGGCGGACATGGGTGACGGCAGTGGAATACCCAGTAATTGTTAAAAAAAACATTTAGCATTTATAAGTTCCAATTTATAGATGCCTTATGAAAGTAGAACTAAACTGCAGGGACCGAAATTAGACAAGAAGATATAGAAATAACTAGTCTTAAGCTAAGTATACACGATTGGAAGACCTGCCAATATTGGCAGATTTTTCGTTAAAAAAATTGGATAATTTTCTATCAACCATGTAATCATCCAATTTTATCTGTCAAAAGTAGCAGACAACAAATTGGCAGCCAATCGTCTACCAATTTTCTATCAATAAATTGGCAGACTTCTTCCAATCGTTTGAACTCGTGTAAACACACAATTTTTCATATTTTCATTAATTGGACGGTTATCTGCCAATTAAAAATTGGATGATGTTCTTGCCAACAACATTATAATTTTTAATTGGCAGATAATTTTTCCTTAAAATTGGGGAGGAAACAACAAGATTAATTTATTCGCTTTCGAAAAAAATTGAAGTGTTTTTTAAAAGAAAGAAAATGGATGCGGAAATAAATAAGACAGAAAAGAAGGTCGAACAGTATTGGACATGAACAAACTTTGTAGTTCATTAAGGAGATCGAGACCAGGCGATGTTTGTGGGATGCAGGTTGTGCAGAGTATAAGCTACCTAAGGACACAATTTGACAAGACGTCGGAGACAAAATTGAGATGGCCGTCAACGAATGCAAAGCCAAATAGTCGAACCTCCGCACAACCTTCAACTATAACCTAGAAAAGATGCGAACAAAAAAATCGGTCCAGGGCACGGGCGACAATGTCTCGATCTCCTGGAAGTACTTCAAGCCGATGCTATTTTTGGAATCAAACAAAGTTCTGCAATCGACGGAATCTACTTCATCTTTAGAAGTGGTTAGTTTGTTGGTTTGGCTTTTTGTTTGTTTCGGTGTATATAATATGTTGTTATTTTTTTTTAGAGCACTGCTGGGGGTGAAGATCGAGCTTTCTTAAAAGAATTGGTTGGGGAAGGCACAACATGCATTCCGTCAACAACAACAGGGAGGAAACGACATATAAGTGTTTCATTCTCAACACCCAAATCTTCTACGGAGGAAAAATAACACATGAGGAAAATGGCGGTCGAGGTGCTGGAAAAATTACGCACCAACAACACCTATGTGCTTTTTGCAGATTATCTTGCATCCGAGGTGAACGCACTTCCAGAAGATCAAAGTGCATATGTTAGGTCTGGACTTAGGGATGCGTTCAACGTCATTATGAAGCAACTGCCTGTGGTGGTGAGTGCCCACATATATTTCCCGAATCCTTTATTATTTACTTATACCCTGTTTCATGAGTCGCTAACGCAAGTTTGTTTATCATCAGTTTATTTTGGAATATGGAATCTAACAGTTCTTTTAAAACGTACTGTAATTCTCACTTATGTTTTTATGTATCTATTATTATTCGTTTCAGTTTCCTTATGGGCAAGAGCTGCGTCGAGTTTCATTTGAACAATCTTCGAACTCCAACGAAGTGTTATTTATTTGTGATGACCAAACTGGAAGTGAATTCAACGAAGATGAATCAAGCCATGCATTTTTCAAGAAAAAGCAATCGCATTCGCCGGAATATCCCAAATGAAAGAGCTCCGTCCGTATTTGATGTCGAAAGTTCACCATATTAAAAAAGATAACATTTTAAACAAAAATGAACTATGACACGTTTCTTTATTATTTATTCGTTATTATTCATATTCAAAAAATTTAATAAAATTTTAAATTGATCTCTTTTATCGCATTATCTGAAGGCATCTCATATTCTAAAGGCATCTATACTGCCACTCTAACTCACCTTCTTCTACAAAGTATGACTTGAACTCTTCTTGTGCACCCTTGACTTCATAATGTGTGTCAGAACGTTGTCTTTACAATGAATGTAGAGTTCTTCCCCAGTACTCAACTTTAGTTGACGAAAGTACGGATATATCCTGTAAGAAGTGTTTGGTAATTTTAGCCAGGTTTTTTGACAACGAGACTAACAGTATAACTGATCATTTTTTGACAATTTTGGAAATCCAAGATAGTACTGCAGAATGTATAACCAAAAATATTTAATTTTTTGGAAGCCCATGAAATACCAACATCAAATATAATTTGTTTTTGTTCACACGGTGCTAGTGTAATGCAGGGTGTGAAAGGAGGCGTAAAGCAGTTACTCAAGCAAAGAAATAATAAATTATATTCCGTAACATGCACCTCACATTCTCTACAAATATGTATTTCGAATGCTTGTTCAACTCTTCCAACAGACATCCAGGAATTGGCAAAGGGTGTTTATAGTTACCTTAAAAACAGCCCCAAACGACAAAACGAGATGGCTGTTTTTCAGGAATATTTTGAAATTAAACAAAACAAGATTAAAAAAAATGATTCCAACTCGCTGGTTGTCTTTTGGAGCAGTTGTTAAATGCATTTTAAAAAACTGGACAGTGTTGTTACATTTTTTCTTAATTGCTGCTACAGAAGATAAATGTGAGCGTGCAAAAAACCTTTTTAATTTGTTGAACGAACCAAAAATTAGAACGTATTTTAGATTTCTAGATTATATTTTAACATATACAGAGCATCTAAACCTTTCTTTCCAAAGTGAAGCTCCAAAATTAAATATTTTCGTAACAAGTTTTATTTATTTCCATAAAACTATTCTTAAAACCCTTTTAAATGAAGACTACGTCAATAATCTAAAAATAACTGACGACATTTGCTATCTACCAAAAAATCAAAAACCATTAGAGGATATTTTCGCTGGAATTGATTGTGCGGAAGATTTTTGTAACTTAAAAGATTGTGACAAACAAATTGTATTGGAAGATTGTAAAGTATTCTATATTAAGCTTTCAAAAGAATTTATGAGAAAACTAAACTTGAGTGATGGCGTATTAAACGCTCTTAAAATAGCACATCCAACATTTTTAAAAATGTTTGACGTTGAACAAATCGACTCAAAGTTTGCTCAGGATTCAAAAAAATTTTGGATATACTTAGAAAACATGAGAAATGTAAATCTTTAAAAATGAATTTTTGTCTGTATGTCATATATAACCGTCAACTATGCATTTGATCATGTGATGATCTTTAGCAGTTGTTTTTCATGAAGGTTTCTGAGTTGGTACGACCAATTTTCGACAGATAGCACCACTTTCATTATCTTCGTATTTTTGGTTTTGTTTTTTTTTGTTGGTGGCATCCAGTGGCCTGAAATGGGACTTTCTGTTGTCAGCATTGGCACTTTCAATTTTTTTTTCCGGCAACGCTGCTCCTGGTCTTAATTTTGTTTTAATAAGAAGAAGGACTAAAGCTTATACTAGACAAGCTAAACGTCACTGACGGTTGCCTGGCTCTATTTGTTGTTAGTACCAGATAAGTTTTCATCCGGATGACGCACACACATACACACACTTCTACGCGTCCACCTATCCTCGAGCAACCCATACGCACTCACACACTCAAGCATAACATCCACGCTTCAGTTCTTAATTTTATAACAAGTTCTCGTTCTCATCTCGTTCTCAACTGCAATTTGCTTACGCATTTTAAGTTAATTTCTTTAGAGCCAATTTTTCAATAGTCAGTTAAGCAGTCAGTTAGTACATATTCTTCAGTTAGAACAAAAATCAATTTTTCAACAGTCAGATACAACTTAATCTAGAAATAAAGTTTTCTGCTCATTTCAGAACGGAATAACGATTTATCTGAGGAATAAAATAAATACCAATTTTAAAAAATTATTGCTTTGAAATAAACGTTGAAAAAAATTTATTTCTATGAAAAGTTCGATACTCGAAATAAAAGTGACGTTCAAATTAAATTATTCCATAGATTGTTTTTTTTTTCTTTATTGAAAAATGCGATGTTGTTATCCGGTTGTTTAACAGTCAAGTAAGTTTATTCTTCTATTCTTCTTCTTCTCTAACTGCCTCTTTATCTGGAGATTGAAAAATTGACTCTTAATAATTTTAAACAAGCACTTTTCAGTGGAAATTAACTCAATAAAATACACTGATCAACAAATTGTGAGTTAGAAAAAAAAACAAAATCAATTCAACAGTTGTTTTCGCGATAAGCTGAAACCTGTATAGTATCCTCGACAAGGTGTTACTTTTGAACATAAATCCAGTTGATCTCGCGCTGCATACAAGTGGTGTTTCAAAAGGGGGAAATGGATCAATTGTGATAAAATGTTAAAATGCAATATCAAGCAAAAACATCGAGTCACAATTGAAAGAAAAATTAGGAGATAAATATGATGTATACATTCCAACATTGGTTGCACCTAGAATTGTTGTTAAGTATTCGAATCAATAAATTTGCTTACTAGCAATCAAAGTGTGGTTTAAATATCTAAGGATTTATACAAATAACTTTATTGAAATTAAAAACTTCAGAACTGAAAAGGAATATGATTTAATATTCTTAAGCCAATATGGTAAAGTGAAGAGAATATTAAAAACTACGAGTATAAAATAATAAAATGTGAAAGATCGTCGTCGTATATGGGAGGAATAGTATTGTATCTGAAAAACTGTTGGGAAATTAATGTCTTAAAAAACTGTCAGACAGAATTAAGCTTTTGGATTTTGATAGTTCAAAGTTGAGGTCGAAATTGAAACAAGAAGAAAAATTAAATTTGTCTATATCGTCTATATATGGTCTATATCGTTCGCCCAGTGCATCAATCAGAATTTTTTGTGACAGCATGCACATTTGGATGGATGATTTAGAAGGAAAAGAAACTGTAATAGGTTTAGGTGATTTTAATTTAGATTGGCTAAGGGACAGCATATATAAGAAAGAAATTGAGTGTATTTTCCGGGAAAATGTTTGTCAACAAATATCCTACGAGGATAACTCCAACAACTAAGACTCTTTTATATTATATAATTACGAGTATTAGAAACTGTACATTGAAAGTTGAAAGCACACTAAAAATAAGTGACCATGAAACAGTAACATTTGAAATTAGTATCAAACCTAAGCAAAACTGTGATAAAAGAAAAAAATAAAGTACAGAAATATAACAGTGTTTAATTTGCTCTAAACGTAAGGCGAAGTGAAATAGATAATATAAGTATATCACCACAAATTAATGAACAAACATGTGATATCTTTGAAAAAAAAACAAAATTAAAGGTGATAGAAAAATGTATAGATGAATTGCGTCCAAAATAACATATACGGACAAAACGACATACCTAACGCTCTTATCTCGAAATACTACTATACTTATACAACCCGCTCGAATGTAACTAGTTGGATTTGATGATTTTTCAAATCCTTCGAGAATTGTGCCTCATTTGACAGCCATGTGTCGTCGCAAAAAAACAAAATAATATTTATGAACAAAATAATTTTGTATTGGTTCTGGATATTTTTTTTTTAATTTGGCGAGTTTATGCAGTTTTCAGTAAGTTTTATTGAACATATTTATAGTTCACGACAAAATTGATAATATAAACTCAAAATTGATCATAACAGCAGTTTTATGGAATTTAAAAAGAATTCAAAACTATGGTCGTATGGTCAAAATGACATACGATAACCACGGACAAAATGACATGCCTTCGTACACGAATATTGTTTCAATTTAACCAATATGTCTGATAATCATAAAAGGACAACGGGTCGTCAGTCCTGGAGAGTTGAGTCGATGGAGAAGGCCATTGAAGCTGTAAGGGACAACAAAATGGGTTGGCTTTTAGGATCTAAGTTGCTTGGTCTCAAGCTACCCTAAAAAGAAACGCATTGGATAAGAATACAAATTTAAGTCCCAAAACTAAAGGACTGGAAATATATAAGCTTACATTCCCGCCTGATGTTGAAAGACATTTGGCTGAGTACGTTAAGTTCTAGGAAGATCGCCTTTTGGCTTTAATCGCTCAGGTGTTCAAGAACTCGCATTTGAATTAGTTGAAAGAAAGAACAGGACAGGAGTGCTTAGACTGTTTTTTGAGAAGAAATAAGGGTATTTCTCTTCGTAAACCTGCAGCCAGAGACATGGATACTGACCGTGCATTTATTGCAATGATGTTTTTATTCCCACTCGAAACCTGGTAAAACTTGGTTACTCTGCATAAAATGCAATCATTCGGCTCATGCATCCTGGTTTGATGTGTCAAAACACATTAAAAATTTCATTTGCGAATTATGCATGTAATATGAACCACAAGGTATATATATTGGAAAAGTTTTTCGAGCAACTAATTCTGACTATTAATTCATTTTAGAAAAATAAAACTTGCTAATTGTTATAAACCTACCAGATATGCTATGTTATTTTGTCCATATGAAATATGTCATTTTGTCTATACTATATGCACAAAATGCATTTTCTTATATTTTTTAATAACGATTTTTTTAATTGTTTGCACTTATATTTTAAACTGAAAAAGTATTTTAAAATGTTTCCAATTAATTGAAATATGCCATAATAAACATTACATTACGATTAATACCCTAATAACCCCCAGTTTCACAGTGGGAGTTTAAACTCCGCTTTTGGTTTAAACTTCAGATCAACTTCAGATTAAAAATGTTAAAAAAGAATATACAAAACAACAAAACTTATGTTTTTAGGCAATTTCGCGACGAGTCGTTTAAACATTTTTGTTCGAGAAAAAAGAGCGTTTTAGTTGGTATATAAACAAGGCGTAACGCATATTGTAATAACGATGATTGACGTTTCTCTTACAAAAATTTAAGTTCCACTCGAATTAAGGCGTTACGCTGAGAAAAATGACTATACAACGACAATCGTAATACAATTATTTGAAAATGACATTCGTTATTTAAGCGAAACGCCATTCGTAATAAGGTTGATTATGAACAATACAAAATTCAAACAGTATTCAAATGTTATCAAGTTGTTATAGTGACTTTGAATATTATTTTATTTATTATTCTCGTTGTTTCGTGTGTTTTTTTGTGTCAGAGAGAGAAGAAAAAGGCAAGAAAAATGATCCAACTATTTTTCATGAAATATATGTAGTGAAACGAAGTTCAACTAATGTGAAGATCAGATTTCACTGTGAAACCGGACGAATTAAACCAAAAATTTAAACTAAGTTTAAGGTTCAGCTGATATTAAGTTTAAGCTCGCTCTGTTAAACTGGGGGTAATTAAAGCAAAAAAAAAACAAAAAAAACTACTTACAATCGAAACAAAATAAAAGAATCAAGTTGTCAAAAATCAATGTTTAAAACGATACAAAAAATCTTGTATTAGTTCAAGTGCAAACTGAACTTAAGAGTATTGAATGCGATCAAATAATAACTAATAACTGTTTCAAAATAGCTTTTAACGGCCTTTAGTCCACAAAATGTGCGCTTCATCCCGGCAATCTCACAAATAACAATGATGTAATTGCGAATAAATTCAATTAGTATTTTAAAACAAGTGTAGAAGAAATAAATCAAAATATTCCAATGGAACTCTGGTTCAACTATACAGAGGAAAATATAAGCTGTTTTAAATTTATAACTTTACGGCCCTACTAATAAAATACGCTTAGTCCACCTGTAGTCCATGGACTTACAAAACCATGGAATAAAAGTTAAACCATGGACTAAAATTTCCTATTAATAAAAAATCGAACAAAATCTACTACAATTAATATGACATCTATCTCTTTTCATTCTATGTCCCTGTAAATTTTGTACTTAAATATCAATTCTTGGTCCTTCACTAAACCACCGTCTTAGATGATCGAGCGAAGGAATTAGTTGGTAAACGTCAAATAGCAATTAGCGTCTTAGATGGTCGAGCGAAGGACTAAGTTGGTAAACGTCAAATAGCAGAAATTCTGTTTTATTAATAGCATTTCGCATTTAGTCTACGGAATAAGTCCTACACCTTCCCTAGTCCATGTTTATTAATTTAGGTGTTAGAGAGCATAGAAGAACTGTTGAAAATTGATGAAATGATGCCCTACAGGAGTGACTACAACTTTATGAACAAGGAAATGGTAAAAGATAGTTTCAATTATGTAGACCCGGTCTTACTTAATATTATTAATTATTCGTTGGTAAATGGCATTTTTCCGAACAACTGGAAAACGTCTGCAATAGTTCCGGTGCAAAAAGTGACGAGTTCGAATAAAAGTGAACGTTTTAGACAATTCATTGAAATTAAATCGCTTCAAAATTAAGATAAGTATTTTAGCCAATTGAAATATTTTGTGATCTTTAGTCCAAAATGCGTTTCGCCGGGCACGATAGTTGGGCTCATCAGTTAGATGCTATCGTACCCTTCTAAGACGCAATATTTTTGGTCGATGTCTACCGACTCTAATAGAATTTGCAGCATATACGAGTATATACTGCCAATTATATTTTTCTAGGGGAATTTGGTCAAATTCATGTACCTAGAAATATGTATGGATTTTATGCCCGTGGTATGGCCAGTAATTATAATCAAAGAAAACGCAAACAATATTTACATATAATTCTTTTTTTATTGCGTCTTAGAAGGGTACGATAGCATCTAACTGATGATCCCAACTATCGTGCCCGGGCGAAACGCATTTGGGACTAAAGGTCACAAACATTTCCACTGGCTTTAATCCACACAGTCCACAAAAACAAACACAAGAATAATATGTAAATAATGTTTGCGTTTTCGTCGAATATGATAAGTATTTTACTTAAATATTGACCCCAATTTCTATAACAAAGTTGCAAAAATGAATTTAATAGCTGCACACTATTTTTTCCGCTCACGGTACCTATATATTTATATTCAGCACCGTAGGTTAAGTGATAAAATGTATCTTAGGTTTAAGTTAGTTTTTGTTCAGATTCAAAATAAAGAGGATCTTTCGATCCATCTCGAAAAAAACATTTAAGAACTCGTTTATTCATTTTGTTCCACCCACCAAGTGTTGGAGAAGAATATTTATTTTTTTTTTTAAATCCCGAAAGATTTACTACATAACGCAAGCGACTTGTCGCTGGTCATAAAATCGTGGGACATTGATGTAATTATTATCTCCCCCTTTTAATAAAGTATCGCTAAAGTTTTACTGGAAAGAGGAAACATTTCGAAAAAGGATATTCAGATATACAAATTAAATGAAAAACATTGAAAAGAATTTTATAATTAATCCATATTTGCATAGTATATACCACATACATTAGTCAAATGTTTAAAAAGTGGCCCTTCTGTTATGTGCAGGAATTAGTTCTACTGGCTGACTACACCCCAAACGTTTTCATTTCGCTCTGTTACACAACACAAGATTCTATAATGTATCAGGATTCTCAACACCCCAATTTAAAATTTAATGCAAATATTAATCCATTTATACTCTTAAGATACCTTATGTTAATCAGCCCTATCGCGAGTTCCATCGTAATCGGAAAGTTTTACGAATAACGAAAAAAGCTATCGGAGAATCCATTCGTAATGGCAATTTGTATGATAATTTCTAGTACGATGGATTCTGTGGTAGATTTTTCCCGGACTCGTAACAAGTTTCCGATTACGATATAATTTGTGATAGGACTGAATATCTTTTATATTGATATAGTTCATGCTAAGATCATACGGATCAACAATTTAAATAATATTTTTGTTAAAAAGATTCATCGAAAGAATGAATTATACAGTTGCATCTCAAGGTTATTCAAAACAAATATAACATACAAGATTCTTAAAAGAGATCATTTTTTCTAGCATATAGATACTACTCGTCCCCCACTTAAATTTTAACTAAGTTAAAGTAATAAACATTATAAAAATACAACTTGGTTACAAAATCTTATATAAATTCTAACGAACATTTTCTATTTACAATAACAAAATCCATTGACTAAAATGTTCAGGTTCTGATATTCCACATATTACATTTACATATACTCGAGACATGACATCAGAAAGATATGATATGCAACTGTCACATGACGTCATGTCTTTCTTGCTCTTAGCTTAGCTCTTACATCTAGTTTTTGTTGTCATTGTACCTGTCACATTTTTGCTTTTTTAGTCTGCACACGTTGACTGCCAAATTTATGTTGTTTCATTTAAAATCGAAGTTGTTGTCGCAATCGTCCGGAATATTGTCACCCAATTTAGGATCACCTTTATTGTTGCATGTTGTATGAAAAAGGTAATCACTACTTGGCCACATATTTTATCAGTCCTGTCAAGGATGTGTGGCAGTATGAACACATCTCAGGAAATACTTTCAAAAGACGTAATTTGACTGGATTCTGCTGGCAGCAGAAACTGAAATAATTAAAAAAAATTAATACTGGTTAAATTCTTTAAAATTACGAGACTTACCGAAAAGTATGGTATTTAGGTTTCAAATTTAGTGAAACGATCATTAATTGCATCTTGCATTGTAATAGCATCGATATCGGCTCCAAGTTCGGTTTGTACAGTTGCGAAATTCAAAAAAATGATAAATTTCCGTACTAGAACAAAACGAAGGAGTAGACGTAGTTTGTCCAGCAGCGCTTACATTCTGAAATGGGAAAAGTTGAGTCGGTTAGTAAATTGTTAAAAAGTAGTTCCCTAAGAAAGGGATTGGGTGTGGGGTTGCGTATGGTGGATAATTGATGTTTTTCAGTTCAAATAAAAATCACTACAACGTGCAGGCGATTGGTAAATGTTAGATGATTGCAGGATTCCTTTTTTGATTTTTTTTTTGAGAAAGGCTAAATTTCATCTTAAAGTTTAATACTTTACAATTTGCTCAAAAATACATATTGTTTTTGAAATTGTTTATTTACTGCTCATAAATTGCTGAAAACCAGTGTTTTGAATCCGAAAACAAAGAAAAAATGTTTTGCACTTTAATAAATTTACATCCATAAATCATTGAGAAATAACATTGAATAAATTACAGTAATAAAATTAAGCTTATATTTAAGATAATAACAAATTATTTGTTTGCGCGCTTGAGGGACTCTGAAAAAGTAAATATTTCCTTAATTTATATTTTAACTATACAAGCAATTTTTTTTTTAATTTGAGCGTTTTTTTTCTTACTTTAAATTCTCTTTCATATTTTTACATACATTTTATTATTTGTTGTTTGTTTATATTTTATTCTGTTTTTTTCATGTAAATCATTATTCTCTTAAATTGAGGGACATTTTTTCGTTTGAAAGTTGGTTTGAATTCCCAAGTAAATAAGTACAAATTTTCAAAGCTCTTGCATAAGTTACATTGTCTTAACAAGCAGCAAACTTAAGCTTAAACATAAAATAACAAAACAAGAAATAATTTAACAGAGGATTTTTTTAGGACTCAGCAAAAAAAAATGATTTTATTATATTTTATATTTTCAAAAAAAAAAATGATTGATATTTTTTATTGATATACATTTTTTTCAAATTCTTTTTATTTCTTTAATTTTTTTTTTCAAATTTATTTAATTTTTTTTTCATTTTTTTATTTTCTTGTATTTTTTTCGTTTGTTTTATTTTTTTTAGTTTCTTTATTTTTTTATTTTATTTATTTTCTTCTATTTTTTTAATTTTTTTTTATTTTATTTTTTTTTTCAATTTTTTTTTATTTTATTTTTTTTTTTCTTAATTTTTGTTTGTTAGCTTTGCTTCTTTTGGTCCTCGGTATTATTATGCTCTGTCCTAAAATGTATTCATGTAGACTGGATATTTTCGGATGTTGTGACGGCAAATCTCGGGCAAAACAGCTTACGTCTCACAGTAGATGGGTTTTTCCAATTAGATTTAAGTTTTAAATGATTAACAAATTTTTCATCATCTTCTCCTGATTTAACAATTTTCGATTCCAAGTATGGGATACATGATTCGTGTCCATTCGATTGCTTCCGAAGTACCAATATTTCAAGAAGTTCAATTTTCGGAGACAGGAAGTAGAAATTTTGATGATGTATCAAAATGTATATCAATCGACAATCCGACTAGACTGCAACAGGAGGCCTAAGTTACTCAATAACAGGTATCCTTGATTTTAAGTACAAAGAATAATTTCTCAAGAGGGACCGGACCACATTCCGTAGATGATAAAATACAGCATCAAAGGAAGTTGACGTTTCGTTGGTAATAAAGAACGATTCATCACTTGAACTTAGTACATTAAATTGTACTAAACATTCTAGTACATTTATCACATACAATTCTGTTTATAAAAAGGTACGTACACCGAGTTTGACAGGTTCACAGTAGCACAGCATTCACATTAACTCGCATGCATTGTGAAGAATTGCAAGTTATCAGATATACTTTTGAGAACTCTGTATTTCGGCGATTGTTATTAGAGCAGTTCCATACTTAACTCAGATCTTCTCGGAAGATGAATCACGTTCCACCAATATTTTTTTCGCAAGCTGTATTATTTTTCTCAGTTACATTAATTGATCATTAAACAACTTAGCTCCGCAAAACATATTAACAAACTAGCCTCAATGATTTCTACGATTATGGTCAGGTTTTTTTTCGAGTATCAATCCAATTCTTAATCACATGATGAGAATAGGTTAGCTTGGCTGCAGCAATTCTCTGAATTGTTTTCGTTTCAAAGAAAGTTTGTGAAACGATATATCCCAATTCTGAACTTTGATTTGTCTTCACCATTTAAAACGTTGAATCTTTATAAAATTTAAGCATTTTATACATCGTCACTTAGACCGCTATTTCCAATGTCACACCAGTTTTCCTTTTTTTTTGTTGTTGAATCAGCAATTACAGAAGTTCTAAAATACTTAATTCTAACAAATTATTAAATCTTTAATATCAATACTATTAATTGTGTTTTTACAAATTCAATTGATTTACAATAAAAAAAATGTTGTAACACAGTGAAAATTTCATACTTTCTCTAAAAAAAAAACTAGAAAAGGGCTTATTAAATAAGTTAGTACATCTAAATTATTTGTAATATAAAAATAATTATTTTAGTTTTTATTTTGTGTTATTCCTCAATGATAATACTGTTTCTTTAATCGGATTTCAGAAATTTAGTAAAAGCTTTCGGTAATTTAGTAAAAGCTTTCAACACTTTAATAAAAGCGCCCAACAACAAAAGCTTTCAATAATTTAATAAAAGCTTTCAGCAATTTAATAAAAGCTTTCAACAATTTAATAAAACACAAATATTTTTGAAGAAATAATTCATAAATAACAATACAAATAAAATTAATTTAGAAAATGTAAACAAACAACCGACGTTGAAAAGGTGAGTAACAACAATTTAAATCAAAAATCCATGTGCACCCCGAAAATGTTATATTGACCAAAGACTAACAAAGGCATTACTAAATTGCAAAAATGGTTAGTGGAATATGATCTTCTGTCCTAAAACCAAACGAATTGTCATGTGTAAACCATGATAACTAAAGAAAAGACAGTTTTACTTGCAAAAAACATTACAAAAAAATGTCCACCTTAATGCTCATTTTTAACTTGTTAAAACTCAAACTGTTATATTCCTATTAATCCTATTAATAAAAAACAGTTATTCACCCTTTAGTGCATGAACTTACAAAACCACTGAATAAGAGTTAAGTCATGTTTTATAACATGGGTACAAAAAAAGAATGTTTGTGGAACAGTGAAGTGACATTTACAAGAAATCTCTTAAGAAATGTACTACAATAAGTAGTAACCTTATAATTCTGTCAAAATTATTGATTTTTGCAATTTTTTTCATTCTGTGTAGCGCCAGTTTATGGCATATACGACAAAAAATCCATTGTATTTTACTCTTTTTTTTTGTTCTTAACCCATTCTCTCCCATTGTACTTTTTAAAGTACAGTAAAATGAATTCTACAAATGACCATTTAACAGCATCCCATGAATTAAAAATCATCTTTTTGAATTTGTTTTCACAAAAGTCAATATTATTTGAATTTTTGCAGATACTTTTTTTTTTTTAAATCACAGTAGGCTATGGTCCAATTCAATTCAATTTCAATTTATTTATTTCATTGGCTAATACAGTAAGACTTAGTCTTTTATAGTATTTTACAAAGGAGGTTAAATTATATTTAAGGCTTAAAAATTAAAATTAAAAATACAATACACTTTCCAACTAAATTTATAGTTTATAAATATAATAGCTATCCACATTTTTTCATTTTCCATTCTTTCCTTCTACTTATATTTAGTTTGAGTTAAAAAGATTAATATTTAATAACGCACATTAGAGAAATGTTTAAATGCTTCACTCTTGAATTTTGCAGTCTCCGCTATTTGCTTAATTCTCACAGGCAAGGAATTCCAAAGGCGAATGCTATTTACAAAAAACAATCGTGATGAGTTTAGAAAGTAAAACGAGGGCATTGATATATTTCTTGTTCTGGATGATTGGCAGAAACTTATTTTTTCAAAAAGATAATGGGGTGTTTTAGTGTTAATCAATTTATGCAAGAAAATACAATTTCGATAATTAGTATATGCTTGTAGTGTACAGCCCAGAATATTGCTTTTATATGGAGATATATGGTCGTATCTTCTTAGGCTATACACGTTCCTTGTCATGTCGTTAAAAGCGACATTTAGCTTGTGTTCGGACATAGAATCAAGATGAGGATAAACTATTTCAGAATACGATATAATTGGCATAAGAAGCGTTTTAACTAATCGAAGTCGTGTTTCGGTAGGGGTAAAGTTCCTTGAGATCCAGAGTTTCCTTAGGGTTCCATAAATCCGTCTCACAACAGTATTTACATGATCCCTACTGGATAAATTACTCATTAGTTTAAAGCCAAGACTGGTAACTGATTTCACATAAGGAATGTTTGATTCATTTAGCATGATGGTGGGAAGTTGTGTTACATTGTGCTCCGTTTTAGATATAAGCAGAGCCTGAGTTTTCTTAGGGTTCAGTGTCAAACCGTTCTCCTTTGTCCATTTGTAGATGGATATGATGTCTTCATTAACACGAAAAACAAGGTCCTCTATCAGACCAAATCTCCTTGAAAGATATATCTGGATATCATCCGCATAGAGATGAAAGGAGACATTTTTACAGACAGAAGGAAGATCATTTATAAAAATAGAGAAGAGGATAGGGCCAAGGATAGAACCCTGTGGAACTCCCGTTTTCAAGAAACTCGAATGTGACCAATCGTCTTCGATCACCACCCGCTGAGTTCTGTTATATAAGTAGCTTTCTATAAGGGACACCGCTAAATCCGAAAACCCGAAATAGTGTTTAAGTTTTTGGCATAGAGCATTATGGTTGACTTTGTCGAAGGCCTTTGAGAAGTCCAACAAACATAAAACTGTTAAACTATTTTGATCATATTGGATTCTGATATCATCCAGTATTTTAACCATAGCTGAAGAGCAGGAATGGTTAGCTCTGAAACCAGATTGATAGGGAGATAGTAGCCTCTTAGTGTTAAGATGTTCAATTATTTGTTTCTTAAGAATCTTCTCCAAGACCTTTGACATGCAAGGCAGAATGCTTATGGGCCGATAATCAGACGGTTCAACGGGTACCGAAATTTTAGGAACAGGAGTGATCCGAGCGGATTTCCACAGAGTTGGAAACCTTGAGGATGCTATGCAGTGATTGTATATATGCGTAAAGGAGTTTGCTACATAGGGCAAAATGAGTTTAATAAAACGAAGTTTAATTCCGTCTTCTCCAATAGCTTCAGATTTAAGGGTCTTGAAGATGCTAATGACCTCGTCCTCTGAAACAACCTCAAAATCAAAAACGTCATCGTAATCATAAGATAGTTCATCTTTAGCACTGAAACTACTAGGAACTTGGGTGGATGAGGCAAAAAAAGTGTTGAGTGTATTTGCACTAAGTTCACATTGAGAAATTTGACGTTTTCCAACACCGATTTCACGAAGGTTCGCCCAAAGTTTCTTAGGGGGTAAAGAAGTATTAAGTTTTGAGGCAAAGAACTTTCGTTTAGCTAACCTTGTTATGGAAGTGGCTTTGTTACGCATATGGCAATAGGCTCGCCAGGTTTCAGAGCTTGGAGATTTCCTCCAAATTATGTAGTACTTCCTACGAATTCTTATTGCTGCTTGAACTTCTGAGTTATACCAAGGACATTTTTTATTTTTTATTGTAACAGTTTTCAAGGGGACATGCTTATCGAAAAGATCTTTAATCAGATTTACTACATAGTATAGTTTATTATCTATATTATTTAAATAATAACAATCGTTCCAAGGTAAGGAACTTGCATCATTATATAACGATTCAAGGTTGACTGAGTTGAAATCTCTATATGTAAAGGAAAAAGGAATTTGGGAATGCGAAAAATCGATATCGAGAGTACAGAAAATAAGGTCATGATCAGAAACACCATCAAGACAGAGTTGATCATTGAGAAGAACGTTTTTTTGATCAGAAACAATTAAGAGATCCAGTAGACTGGGTGAACAATTTGGTGCATATCTTGTTGGAAATGAGTTTACAACCTTAAGTCCTGACGCTGCAACATAATCTAAGAGCTGAGTGGAGCGAGAGTCAGTTTTAAGTAAATCAGCATTAAAATCCCCACAAACAATAATATTTTTGTATGACATTAAAAAGGGTTCCAATGCAGTAAACAAAGGAGCAGGTGAACAAGTTCTATTAGGATTTTATGCGCATGCAACTAAACATTTTTCATTTCCATCGTAGACTTCCACAACAATATATTCAATGCCTGTCAAATAAGATTTACTTAAAATCTTATACTTAAGAGTTGATCTACAATAGATTGCAACTCCTCCGCCAGTTGTGGTTGTATATCTGTCATTCCGAAGAAGTTTATAATTAGGTAGGTTGCGAATATAATCAGGGGTATCAGGATTAAACCACGTTTCACTTACACAGATTACATCAACATTGACACCATTAAAAATATTTTTAATGTTATCAAACTTCGAGTCATTAAGACTCCTAGCATTGAAATGGCACACTTTGAAACCATTTCGTGCCTTTGAAAGGTAACTCATCACTAGGTGTGCTGCCTTGAAATTAGCATTGCCATATACGGTGTCATAAAAAGAAGTCACTGAAATTTATAAAAAACAAACAAACGGCGAAAATGCAATTCAAAAAGGAAGCATAGGAACAGGAGTCAATAGCATTATATAAGGAAAAACGTAACATTGCAAAAAAGAAGAGAAAAGAAAATAAAGAAAAAAGGGAAAATGAAGAAAACATTCCAGAAGTGAAAAAACTTCTACAAAAGATAATAGTTAAGATAAAATTCAAAATGATTAAGAAGATCAAAATAGTACGAATCTCAAGATATAGAAAAATCTTAATATACAGAAAAAAGGTAAGAAAAAATAATAGCATTAAAAATAAATATTTGATCAAAAAATAATTTAAGAAGTTTAAAAAGTGGCATCCCTTAGTAGTAGTCATTTTATGGTATGGCATCACTTGTATTATTAGTTGATCTGTTATCATCTTCATATTGGTGTATCATATTCTGCGTTGATTGTAAATCAGGAGCGATAAGCTTATTTAGATGTGTAACGACAAACTGATCAAGTTCATGAAGGCTTTTAAAGCAGATAGGTGATTCATTTTTGTTTGTTGTAATATGCACAAGTCCTCGAGCCGTGAACGCAGAGCTAATCAAATGTTTTTTTCTAAGCTGAATAGCATTACGAAGAATCTCTCTATTTTCAGATGTTAAGCTCTCATGAATATATATTGGATTTTTGGTGCGAAAACTAATGGGATCCACGTCGGATGAACATAATTGTCGTGAGTTTGATTTGCGAAAAGCAGAAAGCGCTTTAATTGTGTTTCTTTTGTCGACGGCAGAAAAAAATTTTATAATGATAGGTGCATTTGAGTGTGGTTTAGATCTAAATATACTTGATATTGACGGTGGCTGCTAGTTTATGGAATGACACAATAAATTGAAAGTATTTCTTAAATGCTCATTCACGATGTACGGCAAACCAATAAGAATAGCATCAGCAGCTAAGTTATTTATGCTTAGTGTTTGGAATTTTAGTTTTAGGGTTTCAAGTTCTGAGTGCATATTTTGTGTTTCATTGTTTACTTCTGCAGTATGTGAGCAGTGGTTCATTTTCATATTGGTTAATGTTTTGTGTATGTCTGTACGAAATTTGTTTATTTCCTCATATTTTTGCTCAATTTGAGTGACCCTATCTTTTATTTCATTAAACTCACGAGTAATAACCTCTAATTTGTCAAACATTTTTTTTCAATATTATCAATTCTATTGGTTAAATTTTCTTCGAGGGTGTATAACCTTCCCAAAATGGACTCACCTTGAGTGCTTAATTTTTCTAGAAGCTTTGTGTTGGTTGTGGGTGAGTTTGTAGACACCACAGTAGCAGCGGAGGCAGCAACAATAACAGGGACATCATTAACAGGAACAGAAGCGGAGGCAGAGGAGTTTTTGAGCAATTTGGAAGTAGGTTTCTCATTTAGTTTGCTGAGTTTTTAATGAAACGGCGAGCTTGATGAGGTGTGAGAAGAAGTAGGGGTACTCATGTTAGATTTAACTAAATTTTTTGCCCGAGTTCTTTCTGAGAGAGGCATTTAAAATACGGGATCGTGTTATTATTATTCAGCCACACAAGAGAGAAAATAAAAACCGAACAAAGAAACCGACACAAATTATAATACACAATAAATGTATAAGGTATAAGGTTTTCTTATTTGAGTATTTAGGGTTTGTATTGTTTTCCGAAGTGAAACAAAGTCTACTTAATTAAAGTTTAAAGTTTATTAAATTAAAGCACCAAAATTATAATTATTCAGATATTTTACACGGTAGGGGTTGAATCAATCTTAGACAGCAATAAATTACACGTCCGTACGCAAGCACATTCGAGTTCGATGCATGAATTTCAATTGTCTTTTCGTAGAAAGCATTTTGAAATATTTCTCGTTTTGTTTTCTTCAAACACATTTGTGGTCATATAAGCTTCAATTTACAAAATATTAAAAATTATTTTTTGATTTTTATTTAAAACAAACATAAAGCTTACCGAGTATACAAGTGCCTTCATATTTTTGTATATACATACGGAGGTAAGCAATGCAAAAGCTTGATGTACTTTTAAAAGTACAATGGAATCATGCATGCATTATTTTTGTAGTAATCAGAATGGATTTTTAAACTATCCCTGTAAAACACTTTTATGATAAATGTTTTCAAAATCTTGAATCTGCTCTGGAAGAACTGCATACTAATGCACATATCGTCAACGCTGATATCGTCATGATTCCTCCACCGGTGGACTACGTGACGGACGAAGAGGATATAAATGAAGACAATGTGAGAACAATGGAATTACCACCAGATGTTCCAGGTGAGGTTGAGGTTTTTGTGGAAGCTTATTCAGCGGCTGACGACGACGGATTCGACAGCGATGATGACATCCCATTATCAGAGTTGAAGAGGTAAATTGCTCCACCGGTATGGACAAAATCAATTTCGTCAACCGAATTTCAACGAACCGAACATTTTTTGCGTAGGATCCAAAATTGCTCTTCAGATTTATTCGGCCTGAACGAAGTAGACATTTTTGAAAAATTGTTTGATCCCGAGGTAAGACAACTTATTGTAAATCAAACTATGTTGTATGCAGGGCAAACAAACGAACACAACTTTTCTTTCAATGACGGGGATTTGACAATTTTTATTGGTATCTTACTATTTAAGGAATATCATTCTCAGGCAAGTGAAACTATGTACTGGAAACTGTCAGCTGATACACATGTCCCTATTGTTGCCAATAGTATGTCGAGGAACAGATTTCAAGAAATGAAAAGGTATATACACTTTGCTGATAATGACCACCTCGATTTGAACGATAAAATGGCAAAACTTCGACCGCTCATTCAACTTTTGTGTACAAAATTTCAAAATTGGGGCTATATGCATGAGCACTTATCTATAGACGAGTCTATGGTGAAGTATTTCGGTCGCCATTCTGCAAAACAATTTATTAGAGGAAAGCCAGTGAGATTTGGGTTCAAAAATTGGATGCTTTGTTGCAAAGATGGTTATTTGTACCAATTTGACACCTACTGTGGAGCTAAAAATCTAAAACCTTCGATGAAAAGTCTCCCGCTAGGTTCAAGAGTAGTTTTGGACCTCCTCAAAAACATAAAATGTCCGACTGATCATGTTATCTTTTTTGACAACTTTTTTACAAGCTATGAGCTCATGAAAATCTTAAAAGATAAACACTTAAGAGCAACGGGAACGGCTCGCGACAACCGCCTTAAAAAATATCCTTTACCACCTTACAAAGACTTTCGAAAACATAGTAGTGGTAGTTTTGATTACCAATTTGATTCCACTCATAAATTGCGTTTTGTTAAATGAACGGACAACAACATAGTTACAATAGCCACAAATTACGATGTGATCGAACCCTGTAATGTTGTAAAAAGGTGGACCAAGGAGCAACAAAAAAAAAGTGAATATACCCCAGGCTCTTTTGGTAAAGAATTATAATTCAAATATGGGTGGTGTGGACCTTCATGACCAATTCATAAATACTAATTCAATTGAAATTCGAGGGAAAAAGTAGTGGTGGAACATTTTCACCCCCATGCTTTCGTCCACTGTTTCTAATGCCTGGAGGCTCCAAAAAATGACAAATAATTATAAAGGATCTACTAGAATTCACCAGAGCAACCTTAGGTTCCACACTCTGAATGCAGGCCAAGGACAATCTAAACTAAGTGTCAAGCGAAGCATTTTTTTTTTTTTTTTTTTTTTTATATAATCTACACGCGCTCAAGGGATTATGAATACCCTTTAAATGTTTCAACACAGCGCGGGCGTGAGGGTACGGTTAAGGAAGAGAAAGAATGATGAGAAAGATGTGTGGCGCGATATTCGGAGACTGTAGGTGGTTGTTGTCTCAGATTTTATCTCCAGGGATGGCGGCTGAATTAATGCAGAGAAATTTCCGTGTCTTATTTATCTATGTCCCTTATAATTCGCATTATTTTGTTTTTCTTCGTTGTCATATCTTATCGGTATACTAGTTTTACTCAATCACATGTTGTTAGTTCTATGCCTAAACAGCATTTAATGGGTAAACCAGCAACTCATTGTATGACATTTATTTTTAGAATTGGTTTTTAATGGAAAAATTAGACATAGACTACGGCAGGAATCGAACCTGCGACCATGAGGTTGACAGGAGAACACACAACTATCGTGCCACGGCCACCCCCATTGCGGAGAGTCCAGGATACCACCTCCCAAAAAAATTACCGAACCAACTCAGATTTCGAAAGTGCCATCTACGATCCAAATGGAGCTGTGAAATGTGCAATGTTACATTGTGTATAAATAAAGGCTGTTTTAAAAATTTCCATATTAATTAAAATTAAAATAGTATGTATGATCCCATTGTACTATATAAAGTACACGTTCATTACCAACAACGTACATTTTTTTCAAAAACTTTTTTTGTATAAATGTTCTTATTTTAACCTCAATAAACAGATATTACCATAAAAATATGATTTTTCCAATTTTAAATACACTTGGGAGTTAATGGGTTAATATTGTTTTGTCGTAACTGTATAGGCCTAAGCCAAAGGAACAAAAATTTAAAATTAAACCCTAATATTGTTTTGTCGTACGTATATGAGACTCACAAAGAATGTAGGACTGATTATATGCACATACAGCACAAATGACAAAAAATATTGCGATTTGGTTTGTCGTACGTTAATATGGATTTCAAGTGACGGTGCAGGAAGTATAGGGTAAGTTCGGACATTATGGCGCAGCGGGCATTATGGCGCACCTCAAAAATGTCATACTTGGAAAACTCTAATTAAAACAAAAACAATGCAAAAACTTCAGTCTCTGCCGCACACGTGTCCAGTGAAGATCGGCATTCAATACGACCAGTTTCGCTAAACAAAAAACCTACATAAAAAAATTTATAGGTTGCTTGTGTTTTTTTTATAATTTTGCTTTGTGTTAAGGTTCGTGTTTCTCAGTAAGTATACATAGCAGTTGTTCGGTGTGAAGAGTAAAATATAGAATATAGTTTAATTGTATTTGTGTAACAGTAAATATGTGAAACGAAAAGAGAACCTATTTTTTTTTTAATGTGTTGTGAAAAAGTGTTTTTTCTGTAATATGGCGCAGACACTGCGAGGGCATTATGACGCGGGAGTTACGGTTGCAGCCAAACAGCCCCTTCAACATGAGACTCACGTGGCCACACAACAAATATACTTACTAAGCACTTCCTATTTTTGTTTGCGAACATTAACCTTTTGTTAAATAAGCATTTGTATTACATTTATCGTTTCTCAGAATAATTTATTGTACTTCAATAATGCTAATTGACACACTTAATCTTTTGTACTTTAAAATGTAAAATCAACACTTTTAATTTTCTGTATTCTTTTGTATTGATTTATCGATCATTAAATATTCATCTTTCAAACCAAGTAGTCGTTTTTTTTTAAACCTCGCTACGCGAAATACATAACTGGCGCAGTCGGCAGTCCGGTGACGGTTCGGTCAATTTAAGTGAACAATAGAAAAATAATAAAAAGAAGAAAAAATATAACAGTGAACCATGGGTATCGACCCTTTATCACCGCGAACCAAAAAGAAAAAAAAAGACATTACAAAAATATAATAAAAAAAAAAAAAAATGCTAAGATCAGTGAAAGGATAACAAAATACTAAGAAGAACAATAAAAGCACAACGAAGGACAATAAAAAACACAGGAAAGCACAGGAAAATTTGAAACAACAAGAAGATTGAAAGATGAAAAAAGTCCTCCTGATTTTTGGGTGCATGTGAGTCATAGATATTTAAATTTTATTTATTGTATACATTTCAATTTTATTTTAATTTCAAACATAATTATATTTCAACTACATTTTTACAAAATATCCGTAGATAAATCAAAATATATTCCATTTAATGTAACGTTATTTGTTCTGCCGGTTTAAAGTACGTAAATGACAAAACCACAAAAAAATAAATCATCGAGACTAATTCCGTATAGCTTACGAAATCTATCCAAATTACGAACAGTTCAAGAATTACCTGAACAACTAAGCAATTCTTTTGGCTCCTCTTGTTCTAGTCTAAATTCAAGTTCAAATTCCGAGAGCATGACCTCCGAGCAAAACACTTCTGATAACCTACCTCTTAATACAAATGACATTTTCAATTCACTTAGGATCCCTGACGCGATCAAGGACCTACCTAAATTTGACGGTAATCCAAGGTTACTGTACGAATTCCTCAATAATGTAGAAGAAATTTTACTATATATAAGAGGAACCGACAGAACCCCTTACGGCCAAATCCTTTTGAGAGCCATAAGAAACAAAATAGAGGGTCAGGCTAACGAAATATTAAATACGTATGGGACTCCCCTAGTATGGGACAATATAAAAGAACATCTGATTCTTCACTACTCTGATAAGAGAAGCGAGACTTCTCTTATTAGAGATTTACATGGATTAAGACAAACTAATAAATCCGTCGAATCTTTTTATGGTGAAGTCATTGAAATCCAATCGGCTCTATGTAACAACATACTAATTCACGAACGGGATAGTGTTGTTGTAAAAGCTAAGAAAGAGTTATACGCTAAAATGTGCCTTAACTCTTTCCTTAGCAGCTTAAATGAACCACTTGGTTCAAGAGTCAGGGCTATGAGACCAGATTCGCTAGCCACTGCTTTCGATTTCTGTATCAAGGAACAAAACATCTCGTACCAAAGAGTAGCCAGAACCCCACCTTTTTAATAATAATACTTACCAAAATCTCAAACCACACTATTCACGTCCAACTTACAACCCATATCCCCAACCCAATAGGGAACGGAACTACTCGTACTATAGAAACCCTGAACCCCGTCCTAATAATTATAATAATAACAATAATTTCAGAAACCGTACTGTAAATTACACAAATCCATATTTCAGATCAAATAAGAATACACTAACACAATCGAACAATTTCAACAATAGAAGACCTATCACCAATAGAAATCCCTACCCCCAAATTAAACAAAGCCCTAGCCAACAAACAAGAAATTCGAATTTCAACGTACATGAAATTACGAATCCCGAAACAAATACCGTTCACAATTCAGAAATAAATAAACCCGCCAGCCCATTTCGGCAATTAGATGAATATTTTAACGCTGATCCAACCAACATAGAAGAAGAGGAAAATTTTTCATTTGTAGCCTCGAGGAAACAACAGGCTACATAGACCCAAAAACTCACCCAACCACACTTCCTTTTATCAACATTTCTTCTCCCTTTGGTAGACCCTTAAGATTCCTCCTGGATACAGGTGCATCAGCATCCTTTATCAATCCAGAATACATACCACATGAAGAGCTCCTTCATTGTGACCCTGTTACGATAACAACGGTATTTAAAAAATACCAGCTAAAAACTCAGACTAATATTAAAATATTCAAAGAATTTAATCAAGAAGGTCTCCTTAAATTTCTTATATTTAAATTTCATAATTTCTTTGATGGCCTCCTCGGCTTAGATACTCTGTTGCAATTAAACGCTAAAATTGATCTCGAAAAAAAGATCCTTGTCACGAAAAACTCTGTCATGGACATTCATTTTAAACAAAATAAATCATCAGATATATTAAAGGTACCAGCACAATCCAAGATTCTAGCAAAACTTCCTGTAGATAAATTGAATGGTGACATAATTATGAACACCATAGAACTTAAACCTGATATATTAATATCACAAGGGATCTATAGAGCAATTAACGGCTACAGCATCGTCGAGATAAAAAACTACTCCCAATCCGATGAAAATATATTTTTGGAAGAATCATTGCAATCAACGGAGTACAAACCTGAGGAATACTTAGAATTAAACAATCTACATACTACACCAGTAGAAGACAAAACCATCAAGAAGAATATAGAGCATCTACTTCGCACCGATCATCTGAATAGCGAGGAGAAGAATCAACTTCTGAAATTGTGTAAACAGTACAATGATATCATATACATCGAAGGAGAACAACTTACCTTTTCCAATGAAATCAAGCACACGATTAACACAACCGATGACGTACCCATCTATATGAAATCTTATAGATATCCATACATACATAAAAAGGAAGTACAGGACCAGATTGCAAAAATGTTAGAACAAGGAATAATCGGCCAGAGCTACACCCCCTGGAGTTCACCTGTTTGGATAGTACCTAAAAAATCGGATGCCAGCGGGAAACAGAAATGGAGGCTCGTGATTGACTATAGAAAAGTCAATGAAAAAACAGTCTCAGACAGGTATCCAATTCCCAACATCACTGAAATACTAGATAACTTAGGTAGATGCGTATATTTCACCACCCTCGATTTGGCAAGCGGTTTTCACAAATCGAAATGAGCCCAAGCTGGGCTCACATCCCAAAAACCGCATTCACGGTAGAAGGCGGGCATTACGAATACCTTAGGATGCCTTTTGGGCTGGGAAACGCTCAATCTACCTTCCAACGAGTGATGGATAACGTCCTCAAAGAAGTGGTTGGTAATATTTGTCTCGTCTATCTAGACGATATCATTATCTATTCCACGTCACTTCAGGAGCACATTGAGAGCATCAGAACGGTTTTCGATAGATTACGCAAGTCCAACCTTAAGATTCAAATGGACAAGTGCGAATTTTTACAACACGAAATTGCATTTCTGGGGCACATAATCACCCCCGAAGGTATTAAACCAAACCCAAGCAAAATTAAGGCTATACAAGAATTTCCACTCCCTAAGACTAGCAACGAGATTAAATCCTTCCTAGGACTCATAAATTACTACAGGAAATTCATTAAAGAAATAGCAAAACTAACTAAATCCCTCACAAATCGACTTAAAAAGGGAGCTGATCAATCTATAGACCAAACTTATATAGAAGCATTCCAAACATGCAAAAGCCTCCTTAGAAACGATCCAATTTTGATCCACCCCGATTTCTCAAAACCTTTCATCGTTACTACTGATGCTAGTAACTATACAATAGGTGCAATCCTCTCTCAAGGCAGAATCGGCAGCGATAAACCCATCTGTTTCGCAAGCCGAACTCTTTCCTCTTCTGAATGTAACTATTCAACAATAGAGAAAGAGCTTCTTGCTATTGTCTGGGCGACAAAGTACTTCCGACCAAACCTTTTCGGAAGGAAGTTTCAAATAGTAACCGACCATAAGCCGTTAATGTGGCTTATGAACCTTCGAGAACCAAATTCAAAACTAGTAAGATGGCGTTTAAAACTAGCAGAATTCGAGTTCGAGATTGTTTGAAAAAAAAGGAAAGGCAAATACAAATGCCGATGCCTTAAGTCGTATAAAACTCGAACCAGATGAAACTGTGTACGAAATATTCAATAACAAGGAAGACCTTCAAACAGTACACAGCGCCCAAGAAAACCGAAATGACGGAATTCCCATATCAGAGAAACCCCTCAATGAATTTAACCTACAGACCATATTAGAAATCAATAAAAAAGGTTCTCCGATGACTGTCGAAACAGTCTTCAAAAATAAACAACGACGAATTATACGTAAAACAAACTACGACGAAAACACTATGATAGACGTATTAAAAAAATTTTTTCCATCCAGAAAACTAACGGCAGTACACACTACAGACGAAATTTTTTCTGTTTTACAGACAACATTTTCTAAATACTTCTCCCAAACCAACAACCTTCGTCTAATAAGATGTACTGAAATCCTCAAGGACATTCGACAAACAGACGAACAAGAACAAATTATTCGAGACTACCATGTTCGGTCTAATCATAGGGGTATAAACGAGACGTACCTTCATTTAAAACGGGAGTTCTATTTCCCTAACATGAAAGACAAGGTGACTAAAACACTTAACTACTGCGAAACATGTAAACTGGCCAAATATGATCGTAATCCTCCAAAACCAAAATACGTGCAACCTGAAAACCCAATGAAACCCTTAGACATATTACACATTGATATCTATAGCATCCATAATAAGCAAATCCTTACTACCTTTGATAAATTCTCTAAATTCGCAGCCGGTTACACACTTAGCTGCAGAAGTAGCATTAAGGTTCTTAAATACCTCAAGCAATATATAAGTCAATATGGTATTCCTAAGAAAATTGTGTGCGACCAGGGGTCAGAATTTATAGCAAATATATTTCAAGATTACTGTAGGCAAAATGAAATTACCCTCCATTTCACATCTTTCCAGCAAACTTCGAGCAACTCCCCTGTTGAGAGATTTCATTCCACCCTCACGGAAATATATCGAATCATAATTTCAAAAAGACAAGAAATTAAATCCTCAACGGACCACGAAAAAATTCTCGCGGAATCATTAATAACATATAACAACTCCATAAACTCCGCAACCAAACATACACCTTTTGAATTATTCTTTGGTAGACCATATAAATTTGCTAAAACTAACGAATATACAAACGAACATGAATACCTACGCAAGCTTAACGAATTTCTTGATAACCTTTACCCTAAAGTTCAGGAAGAAGTTGACTCTATTTCAAAAAACAGAATCGAAAATTTGAACAAGATTAAAGAGGAACCGGAAGAACTTGCGGCTGACGAAGTTGTTTATAGAAAAGAAGCTAGACGGAATAAACTAACACCCAGATATAGTAAACAAATTGTAAAAAAGACCAATAGGTTCACTATTATTACGAAAAACGATAGGAAATTACATAAAAGTAGACTTAGAAGAAAAACGAAGAAAATTATATTCCACTAACTATCCTTTATTTTTACACCTAATATGCACATTTTAATATACAAAACCAATACAAAAATATATATTGTAGTGTGTTTATGTGCACATAGTGTATGCACGGGTCAAGTGACGAATACCACTCGTCACTTGATACGTCGCGAAGCGACATTGTGCACATCAGCACACCATAATCTTCCCACGATATGCAATGAACAACGTGCATTGCATATCGTGTTTATATTATTCTTTTTTCGCATTTGATATTATTCTTTTGCTGACTCCACAAATGTGTGAATATGGAGTCAGCATAGTTTTAAGTATGAACACATTATAACAAATAAAATTCATTATTATTAAATCATCTCCCCGACAATACACAAGTCTTTTTCTTTTATATTAAAAACATATTACATGGCGACCGTGACAGTGATTCTGTCCATATTAAAAATAAGTTTTTTTTTTCTGTTGTTGTTGTTTTATTAACTTAATTCAATCCAAAAATGTCTTTATTTTAAATTATTAAAAAAAAAAAAAAAAAACATATTACATTGCCTCCTAAAATCAGTTGAAAAGTAAATAATGATATGATGTGCTCGGAAAGCGTAAAAGTGATACGAACATGTTTGCCTTTCATCTACCACTAACCAACACCTCGTATTTCTTCATCATTTTTAATTGGGAACGAACAAAACTTCCTTTTACGACAAAATAACTCGTGATATACATTCATTAGAAAGTGATCATTCGGAAGTTGACAGACCACTATCGCCATCTGTGTGGACCTCCGACCTCAGCTAAACTCAGAAAACGAAACAACAATAATCTTCAAATCATAGCTGCCCAGCAATCAAATGATGATGATCAAATCAATCCAGCCCAGCAATGGTAATATATTTTTATAATTCATCGTGAAAAAAAAATGTGTGTTAATTGTTATATATGAAGCTTAAATCTATTGAACTAATCTGTTTATTGTAAATATATTGAACTAATCTGTTTATTGTACAAAACATCGAAAATCCAATATTTAATTACTTCTAAAAGAAATTTGATGCATTCTTCTGCCGTTCTGTTTTTTTTTTTTTAAACAAAATATAGTCAATCGTCTCAAATACTCTTTGCAAGTCTAGAATAATTGTAACAAAGATTATATGGAATCTTTGCTCGGTATTGCTTCTTCTGTTTAAAGTCATTGAGGTTTAAGCATTAATTTAAAATGGGAGGTAAAACCTCCAAAGTAAAGGATAGCACAGCAAATGTGTTAAATGTTGTTGACGTGATGGATACAACCCCACACTTAGAAACACAAACTATGCTCATTTCTTTATTGGTTGTCCTCACGGCAGTAAACTTAATTCTTAAATTTTATCTGTTGTATAAGCGTACACTTAAAAAACGCTACATAAGCCGAGCAAACGACTTAGATAAAATTTAAAATGGAATGGAAAATATTAGCAATAAAAATAAACGGTTTTAAAGACAATTTCCAAAAATCTTACAAATGTATTAACAAACATACAACAATAAGAGTAGATACATTAAAAAACCATATTAAAACACTAATATCCCATTTCAATAGTATTGTCAATGTTTTCAACGCATACAAAAACGAATTGACAGCTGATCATGAAAAAGATTGTAGGAAGCTTTTAAAAACACTTAACACTAAGTTAAAAAATATTAGCATTAAATGGGAAATTGAAATACATGTCCCAGATGAATTAGAGCTTCACGCTGAGTTTAATGAAAATCAAATAGAAAGTTTAGACGAATCAAAACCAGTAGTAAATACAGAATCTGACAGTGAAATTGAAACACTGGATGAATTCCCACAACCAATTATAAAAATCAAGGAAAAAATGGCCCAAACTTTAGTAGAATTTCTTAAACTTGCCTCATCACTCTTACCTGAGTTTGATGGAAAGGCAGAAAATTTACAAAGCTTCAAAGATGCCCTTCTCCTTATTGATTCCTTAAAAGGAGCACACGAAGTATCAGCAATTAGTCTCATAAAGACCAAACTAAAGGGACATGCTAGAAATCTAATAAGTAATGAACAAACGATAGTTGAGATAGTTGAAAAACTAAATGCAAAAGTAAAAGGAGATTCAGTAGATGTAATTTCTGCGAAATTACTAAATCTACAACAAAAAAATAAGACAGCAAATCAATATGTCCAAGAAATAGAAAAATTGACGAAGTGTTTAGAAGGAGCCTATATCAACGATGGTTTAGCTTCTGATTTAGCTGCTAAATACAGCACAACGCTCGCTGTCAAGGCTATGACACAAAATTGTTCTATTGATAAGGTAAAACTTATAATGCAGGCTGGCACATTCAGCGATATGAATGAGGCCATGTCCAAATTCGTTAATAGTTGCACAGATGCAACCGGACATTCTAATACTGTTTTGTTTTACAAGCAAACCAATAATAGAGGCTATCGTGGAAATTACCACGGAAGAGGTAATCATCACAATAATCGCTACCGCAATAACCAAAACAATTACAGGGGAAATGGCCGATCTAGAGGCAACTTTAGAGGCCGTGGTAACTCGTACCGTGGCCATAATAATAATAACGAACACAATAATGTTCGAATTACTCAAAGTAACTCGGAAAACTGCCAAGACCCTTTAGGAAACAATTTATAAATACAAAGGTCCATGCTATCAATTTTAATCTCAATATTTTCGTGTCATTTATAAATGTATTTACTAAACATAAACTCACATTCCTAATAGACACAGGTGCAGATATTTCACTTCTAAAAGAAGATTCTGATTTTTACCAAGACGTCCAAAATGACAAGATTATAAGTATCCAAGGAATAGGCCAGGGAATAGTAAAATCCCAAGGTCTAGCCCCAATAGAGCTTCAAACAGATAAATACATCATCCCACACAATTTCCATATAGTAAATTCAAATTTTACAATACCATGTGATGGAATCATAGGTATGGATTTTATAAAACAATTTAACTGCAAATTAGACTTCAAACCAACTGAAGATTGGTTTATAATCAGACCCAATAATTTAAATTTTCCGATTTATGTTCCAATAACATATAGTTGTGGTAATAATTCACTACTTCTACCAGCAAGATCACAAGTAATAAGAAAAATTGAAATAAAAACAACAGAAGACCTCATTTTTATTCCCAACCAAGAAATAAAACATGGCATTTATGTTGCAAATGCAATAGCAACATCACAATTTGCATTAGTTCGTCTATTAAATACAAACGATACTAACCAACTGGCCAGTTTAAATAACTTAAAATATGAACCACTCTCAAACTATGATGTGGTCCACACTAATCGAAATATTAGAACAGAATCAGTCATAAATCAACTAAAGAAAAATTTTCCGCCCCAATTCAAAAAACAATTAACAGAAGTATGCACCGAATATAGTGATGTATTTGGATTGGAAACCGAATCCATAACCACAAATAATTTTTATAAGCAAAACTTGAGATTGAAAGATAGCGAACCAGTATATATAAAGAACTACCGAAGTCCTCATAGTCATGTTGAAGAAATTCAAAAACAAGTTAAAAAATTGATACACGACAAAATAATCGAACCGTCTGTATCTGAATATAATAGCCCGCTTTTACTAGTCCCCAAGAAAGCCCTACCGGGTTCCGAAGAAAAAAAATGGCGATTAGTAATCGACTATCGTCAATTGAATAAAAAACTTTTATCTGATAAATTTCCACTCCCAAGAATTGATGACATCCTTGATCAATTGGGTCGAGCAAAATATTTTTCATGCCTCGATTTAATGTCAGGTTTTCATCAAATCGAACTAGAAGAAAGTTCCAGAAATTTAACGTCTTTTTCAACGAGCAATGGCTCATATCGTTTTACGCGACTACCTTTTGGTTTAAAAATAGCGCCAAATTCATTCCAGAGAATGATGACCATAGCATTCTCTGGACTTGAACTTTCACAAGCATTTCTCTACATGGACGACCTTATGGTTATAGGCTGTTCCGAAAAACATATGCTTAAAAATCTAGCAAATGTTTTTAACATATGTAGAAAATACAATTTAAAATTGCATCCACAAAAATGTTCATTTTTTATGCATGAAGTGACTTTTCTGGGTCATAAATGCACAGATAAAGGAGTATTGCCAGATGACAAAAAATATGACGTCATCAAAAATTATCCAGTCCCACACGACGTGGATAGCGCTAGACGATTCGTTGCATTCTGCAACTATTACAGACGATTTATTAAAAACTTCGCCGACTATTCACGGCACATAACGAGGTTATGTAAAAAGAATATTCCTTTTGTGTGGACAGATGATTGCCAAAAAGCATTTCAATATTTGAAAAATAAATTAGTTGAACCAACCCTATTACAATACCCAGATTTTAAAAAAAGAATTTTGCATAATAACTGATGCAAGTAAACAAGCATGTGGAGCGGTTCTAACCCAAAACCATAACGGAATTCAACTCCCAATAGCTTATGCATCACGTTCATTCACAAAAGGTGAAAGCAATAAAAGCACAACAGAACAAGAGCTCACAGCCATTCACTGGGCAATAACACATTTTCGACCATATATATATGGCAAACACTTCATAGTTAAAACAGATCACAGACCACTCACGTATTTATTCTCCATGACAAACCCCAGCTCAAAGTTAACACGCATGAGGCTAGAATTAGAAGAGTATGACTTCACGGTTGAATACCTAAAGGGAAAAGACAATTTCGTGGCAGATGCCCTGTCTAGGATAACAATATCCGAGCTCAAAGACTTACAAGCTAAAGTCCTGAAAGTCACTACCAGGCACCAAAGTAAACAGAAAAAATCCTGCGCAGGAGAAAAACAAGTAGATTTGCATAAGCAATCTCTTGACATTGCTTCTAAGCCCAAAGTATTTGAAGTCATTTTTAATGACGAAGTACGAAAAGTAGTGACCTTGCGAATAACAGATTCCTTATGTTTATTTAAACGTGGGAACAAAATTATAGCAAGAATTGTAGTTAGAGATTTATATACCAATGGAACTCTCGATTTAGGTCAGTTCTTCCAAAGGCTCGAAAAAGAAGCCGGTATATTAAAAATCAAAAAACTAAAAGTGGCACCGTGCGAAAAGATATTTGAATTAATTTCAATTGAATCTTTCAAAAATATGGGCAACAAAATATTAAAATCATTACGAGTAGCGCTACTCAAGCCGGTGACCCAAATAAAAAATGAAAAAGATCAAGAAGCAATACTGTTTACGTACCATGACGATCCAATAACAGGAGGTCATACAGGAATAACTAAAACGCTAGCAAAAATAAAAAGACACTTTTATTGGAAAAATATGACTCGTCATATTAAAGAACACATAAAAAGATGCCACAAATGCCTGACGTCGAAAACAACTAAACATACGAAAACACCACTGATAAAAACAGATACACCCACATATGCTTTTGACAAGGTAATAGTTGATACAATTGGTCCTTTACCTCGATCAGAGAATGGAAACGAGTATGCAGTCACTTTAATTTGTGACCTTACAAAATATTTAGTAGCCATTCCAGTTGCAAATAAAAACGCAAAAACGATTGCAAAAGCAATATTTGAATCTTTTATTCTGAAGTACGGTCCAATGAAGACGTTCATTACGGACATGGGAACAGAATACAAAAATTCTATTATAAACGACTTGTGCAAATATTTAAAAGTAGACAATATAACGTCTACAGCACATCACCACCAAACCGTTGGAACAGTAGAAAGGAGCCATAGAACTTTTAACGAATATATTCGTTCCTATATATCCGTTGACAAAACAGATTGGGATGTTTGGCTTCCATTCTTCGTTTACTGTTTCAACACGACACCATCTATGGCACATAATTATTGTCCATACGAACTTGTTTATGGTAAGCAAAGTAACTTACCAATAGAATTTAATTCAATAGATAGGATAGATCCTATATATAACGTAGATGACTATGCTAAGGAAGTAAAATTTAGATTAGAAACGGCATATAAGAGAGCTAAAATACTATTAGAAGTAAATAAAGCTAAAAATAAAGATTATTACGATAAAAAAATAGTTAGTCTCGATTTAAAGTTAGGAGATAAAGTTATGCTAAGAAACGAATCAGGTCATAAGTTGGATCCCGTTTATTTAGGCCCCTTCGAGGTCGTAGAAATTAAAAACAATAATAATATAATTATAAAAACAAATAAAAACAAAAAGCAGAAAGTACATAAGAATAGATTAAAAATATATAATACTTAAGAATTTTAATGAAATAGAAACAACAAATTTGTTTTTTTTTAATAATGTTTAATATTTGTTCTCCTTCACTCAAATTTTTATTAAACATACATTTTTCGAGTTTTTTTTTATCAATATATGTACAAAAAAAAAAAGATAATTTCTGTAAGCAAAAAAAAAATAATAAGAAAAATAAAATAAATAAATAATAAATCAAATATTACTGACAAAAAAAAAAATGATGTAATAATTAAAATATATGAAATAAAAATATATTAATTTTTAATTTGTTAATCATTAAAATTTATGTACAATTAAATAACTCCATGTAATTACGTTATTTCCTAAAAGAAGGGAGGTGTAGTGTGTTTATGTGCACATAGTGTATGCACGGGTCAAGTGACGAATACCACTCGTCACTTGATACGTCGCGAAGCGACATTGTGCACATCAGCACACCATAATCTTCCCACGATATGCAATGAACAACGTGCATTGCATATCGTGTTTATATTATTCTTTTTTCGCATTTGATATTATTCTTTTGCTGACTCCACAAATGTGTGAATATGGAGTCAGCATAGTTTTAAGTATGAACACATTATAACAAATAAAATTCATTATTATTAAATCATCTCTCCGACAATACACAAGTCTTTTTCTTTTATATTAAAAACATATTACAATATTTTGACGTTTTAAAATTTTTTTTTCAAACCTCACCCAAAAGGCCTTAAATAACCTTTTTCCGAAGCCAAAAATAAAATCGGAAAAACTTCGAATTTTCCGACGTAAAATTTTAATTTGCAGAGGTTTTTTAATCCATTTAAATCGGAGCCATCCTTCATTGGATTTTGACACCTCATGGCTTGACAGCTAGGCCAGCGAGACTCTCGTCGAATTTCGGTACCAAAAATACGGTCTCGTCTCGCTCTCGTCTCGGTCTCGTCTTCGGTACATTTAAAGGAGTATCGTCTCGTTGACGAGACGGAGACCGAGACGAGACCGAGACTAGTCTCGGTCTCGTTGCCAGCCCTAGTGTCAAGGCAAGACACTACATTGGTGACCCCCACGTGATACACATGTTATACGTGATACGTGTAGTTTTCCATTTAATAATATTCTCATGATAGAGAACGACATTAACAAGAATCTGCTCCATTCTGAAATTCCTCACTTCATAGACGCAAACGAAAATCACACATTTACTGCTGGCGAATAACCTGGCAACGGCCAACATACATTTACAGCTGCGTACTCAATCTGAACCACATCAAGAATACATATATGCAGTAAATCTTTATTTGCCACAATTCGCACCAGAATCACCAGACATTTGGTTTGCAATCATCGAGGCAGACTTCATCGCAAATCGAATCACAAATGATGCGCAGAAATACAACCAGTCACTAAAATCCTTGCACTAAATACCCCGTATCAGGCCAACGACATTGTCAGAAATGCCCCCCACAAAACAAATATGAAACATTAAAAACAGCCATTCTTTACGTTTCACCGAAAAAAAAAATGTCGTAAGTGAAACAAAACAGGGTGTGTATGAGCTCAAAAATATATAATACGAAAAATAAAATTTGACGAAACTATTTATAATAAAATCTTTTGTAAGTAAACTTAGTCAGCTCTTTTCCCTTGGAAAAACCCTTGAATTTAAGAAAACAAATTTTTGAAACGGTTATTTTTTCCGATGAAAGCAAATTTAATATCGACGGACAAAAAACAAAATAAAAGACAAAAAGTGTTATTAAATTAAAGCGACTGGACGGCTATACTTGACTGCAAAAAGATATACAATTTACACTGCTTTTTGCATGCACCTGTGGCACCTGGAGGACATACATTTGTAAGTGATCCAACTACAAAAAGAGTTTGGAAATTCAGTATTCCTGGCAGTCAAAAATCGTTCGAAACCAAAATTGCATCTGCCAATTTATATGATGAAGCAGTTCAAACAAGAAAGGGTATTTTATATATTTTGATCAGGATATTTTTGAGTCATCAGAGGAAAGTAAAAATATTAAACATGATATTAAAAATAAAACTGATGGTAATAATGATAATACAAATAAAAACGAATACACTGATAGTTAATAGAGAAAGAAAATTAATCTAAAAAAAATAATGTTATTTAATATAATTTAACAAATAAACTTTTAAAAAAGAAAGAATTTTGTTTGCAAAACAGAAATGAAAGTTTTGTTTTGGACGAAGAGCCGATGCATCCTCGATCTAAGGCAGCAAAGATCCGACAGCTTGGGCCAACGAAGATGCCCACGGACGCTTTCCGGAACATAGAGATTAAGGGTCACCGACTGTATAACAAAAACAGTCCGATGCCAGAAGTTAATGTTTAAAAGGAGATGGGGCCAGGTAATAGCCATTGTGTCGGAGCCGAGGAGAAGGTGGTAAATGAAAAGTAATCCAATAAGACACATGATAGAGACGTGGTGGAAGATTTTTTTTATCAAATAAAATATAAGTTGTATATGAATTATATAGTTTAGTTGTTAAGTTATTTAAGAATTTAATTATTAAGTTTTGTTATTTTTTTTTTTTGGAATAAAATTGTTAATTATGTTTTATAAAAAATAAATATAAAAATAAAAAAAAATGTTTTCTTTTGGAATAAATGGCTATATTCGTAGGAAAATTAATACATTGATATTTTTGATTTCTTCGAAAGAAGCCGAATATCCATAAGATAGAATACAACAACCCCACTAACCGACCTGATTGGATATCCAATCCCGAAAATCATATGAGGTACACCAAACCTGAACCAGCCGAACTGATTGGTTATCCAAATCCCGAAAATCCCACGAGGTACACTGTGAGGTGGCATAATCTGACTAGTAGTGAGCTAGCTCCCTTTTCAACAAGTTAAACGGCTTGATTCAGAAATAATAGATCTTCAAGTTTATGTGCTTGATGATCAAACATTAGACATCATCAATGTCACTTTGCAGGAATGTTATAGCCAGAAAAATATGTGACAGGATACAGCCAGCATATGTATTAAATATATATACATATTTCATAAGTTTTAAAGCAGGTTAGAGGTTTAATTTAACAAAATGAGTACGCTCATAAAGGTGCCACGAGGAGCTTGGAAGCTTAAGTCGTCGGCAAGGAAGAATTCAGCCAAGCGGACGAGGAACAAATGACTGTCCGTCTCAAAAGGTTGGACCAAATTTGGACGCAGTTCTATGAGGTCCAGTTAAAGCTGATCAGTGGGAAAGGAGCATAGGCAGCAAGACCGAAGAGCAAATATGGGTAGCCGACGAGCTTTACTATACAGTCACGTGATGTGTGCTCCCGCCAATAAGTGTCACTGCTTTACCGATATACATACATATATCATACTCAAGTAAGTGAAACAAAAGAGGGTGCGTGTGAGTAAAATAAAAAAATAAGATCTGTCGAAACTATCTATAATAAATTGCAATTATATAACCGTAGTAGGTACATTGTAGAGGGGTACAAGTCCCGAACCGAAACCTGCAAGGATGATCAGCGGAACATCGTGGTAGAATCGCAGTCGGTGCTGAGGATATGGAAAAATTATGTGTGCAAATTGTATAACGGCAATGACGAACCGAATCCCGCTATTGTGCAGACTGTACCATTCAACCTGGACGACGCGACGTAGGCCAACAATACCTATATCTAAACTTAAGTCAAACAAAGCTGCTGGAGCTGATGGTCTTGCGGCCGAGTTGTTCAAAGCGGCTGGCGATGAACTGGTAAGGAGTATGCACCAGCTCATCTGCAAAATATGGTCGGAGGAAAGCATGCCCGATGAATGGATCATCAGCATTGTTTGCCCGATCCTCAAGAAAGGCGATCCTCTGGCCTGCACCAACTACAGAGGCATCAGTCTTCTTAATACCGCCTACAAGATCTTCTCTGCCGTACTTTGTGAGCGCCTAAAGCCTTTCGTCAACAACCTGATAGGTCCTTATCAGTGTGGCTTCAGGCCAGGGAAGTCCACTATCGAACAAATATTCTCTCTACGACAAATCTTGGAAAAAACACAGTAATTTCAAATCGATACTCAACACCTTTTTATCGATTTCAAGGCCGCGTATGACAGCATCTACAGAGACGAGCTATATAGAGCCATGTCTAGTTTTGGCATCCCTACCAAACTCGTTCGTTTATGCAGGATGACGATGGAGAATGCACGCTGCTGCATTAAGATCGGCAAAGACCTCACAGATACCTTTGATGTCAAAAAAGGTTTTAGGCAGGGCGACGTGCTGTCATGCGACTTCTTTAACATCATTCTTGAAAGAATAGTGCAAAACTCTCACGTCAACACTAGAGGCACAATCTTTCAAAAGTCCGTCCAATTACTCGCTTACGCTGACGACATTGACATAATCGGACGAACAAAGCGTGATGTCAATGGTGCTTTCGTGAGTATTAAGAAGGAAGCCAAGAAGATGGGTTTAACAGTGAACGGAAGCAAAACAAAATATATGCTGTCAACAAGAAAGGACACGTAACACCGGCGTCTCGGACAGAACGTCACTATAGACAACTATAATTTTGAAGTGGTCAGAGACTTTGTATACCTAGGATCCGCTATAAACTCAGCGAATGATACCAGTGCTGAGATCAAACGCAGAATTACTATTGCCAATCGCTGTTTCTTTGGGCTAAGAAGGCAATTGAGAAGCAAAACCCTATCTCGAGCAACTAAACTGTCCATATATAAAACGCTCATCATCCCAGTCCTGATGTATGGTGCAGAGACATGGGACAATGTTAACGGTGGATGACAACGCATTGGGTTGTTTTGAGAGGAAAATTCTCAGGGTGATTTTTGGTCCCGTCTGCATAGATGGGGAATTGAGAAGACGATACAACAACGAACTATACGGGCAGTACAGCGATAACGACCTAGTCACAAAATTGAAAAGCCAACGACTGAGATGGCTGGGTCACCTAGAGCGAATGGACACCAATGCTCCGGCCCGGTGAGTCTTTGTATCCTGCCCCGTGGGACAGCGCAGTAGAGGTGGACAGCGTAAAAGGTGGCGCACGCAAGTGGAAGAGGATCTCAACCAACTTGGAGTGCGAAACTGGAGACAGATAGCTAGAAACCGAGCCGACTGGAAGAAGCTTGTTGGTTGAGGCCCTGGTCCACCCCGGACTGTAGAGCCACCTTAAGTAAGTAAGTAAGTAGGTACATTAGAAAGAAATCTTTTGTAACTAAAGTTAGTCGTCAAAAGCGACTTCTGTTTGAAAATGAAACAAATTTTTGGAAGTTATTTTTTCCGATGAAAGCAAATTTAATATCGAAGGACAAACGACAATTAAAGCGACTGGACGGATATACTGGACTACATAAAGATAGGCTAGGGAGATAAATTATTTATCTCCTTGTCGTGATAAATGCAATTTTAAAATTTCGAGCCAACATAAACTGTTTTGAATTGCTACTGGGGCCTAGGAAGTTGTTGCGTTTACAGCTTCCACTCAGTGTTGTTTACAGCTTCATCTGTCATATCATCATCTGTCATCATCATTATTGAAATCGCAAAAGTCGTTGAAAAAGTTGACGTTTGTCAACAAATGTGTTTTGGGGAAACAAATAGTTTTATACGCAGCGTAAATGGAAAGAGAATCAACTAGTCAGTTAGAGTTTTATGCGATAAAAGAGGGTTTTTTTAAAGCCAGCAAATAAACTGCATCCAATATTAATGATTTAAAAAAAATGTTTCAACTGTATTGCTTAGTATCTTTAGTTAAATATTCACAAGTTTTTCAAGATTAAATCTCCTAAGGTAGAGACTTGCGGAACTTGTGATCATAATGTCGCCAAAATTGTATTCCATATGCGGACACATAATTTAAAACTCAATGATTTAGGTACAGATAAACTATTGTTACATTTTTAGAAAGAAGCTCAGAACTCCTTACTATCGACCGTACATTTCTTGAGCCAGGTCATACGTATATGGAATGCGATGTTGACGATTCAGTCAAAAAAAAAGAACAGCGCTGCAAAAATACAGCTTGCTCGTTCATCATAGAAGTTACTCAAACACCGCTGTGCGATTCGACCTAGCGCACGAGGAATCATTTATGTTATTTCTCAAATGTGTTTTTCCGAGTGCATATATAATACTTGTCTAAATATCAATAATTTATTGATACGTCATCGCCATTTTAAAGATTAGTTTTTCTCTCTATTGACGAAAAATAAGTTGTTATCATCAAATTAATGTTTTCATTAAAAATGAGTAAACATAGTTTTGGTGATTTAGCGCAGGAATGCACTTAATAGAAAACCGCCCTTGCCGACGAGATAGTTCGATTTGATCAACTTTAGCTTATATGCTCGGAACTTCCCCCCACCAATGGTAAGGGGTTTTGTTGCAAGTTAGGTAATTACCACCTGGGGCTTCGTTACTTGCTGATCTACCAAAGCTTTTGCCTACTGTGCGCCACCAGGGGCGTTATACCTGCTGATTACCACAAGGGGCGTTATACCTACTGATTTGCCACCAGGTCAGGGGCAAGAAACCCAGTGCCGACACCAGGAAGAACCAGAAGAAATAAACCAGAACTAACCAGAAACCAGATTTCCAGGAAGTAATACCAGATCCAGAAGTAACACCAAGGACTATTTAACCACTACTTATACACTTCAGCGAGGAAGTATCTCGACCGTCGCTTTATAACCAGAAATGCCGTAACCAGAACTTATCCGAACTAAATATCGTATTCTAGGTGCATGAATCTAACCAAATTCCTCTAGAAAAATATAATTTACAGTGAGTAATCGCTGTAAGTTTTATTAAAGTCGGTAAACATCGATCAAAAAATAATGCGTCTTAGAACGGTAAATATCGTATGTTGTGAATTAATGAGTTACTTTTAATAAAGATTTTTCAATTAAGGTTTTAAAGACCTTCATTTGGAGTTTCGTGTTTTCTTCATTACGACCCTGGCAGCACAACCTCGGCTGGAAAGCAAAAAGCACATCGCAGTTTAAAGAAACAAACAAAACCCTGGTGTTTCTCGTTCTCCTCAACCTGTAGGAAATAGATGGCGGACATGGGTGACGGCAGTGGAATGTCCAGTAATTGTTAAAAAAAACATTTAGCATTTATAAGTTCCAATTTATAGATGCCTTATGAAAGTAGAACTAAACTGCAGGGACCGAAATTAGACAAGAAGATATAGAAATAACTAGTCTTAAGCTAAGTATACACGATTGGAAGACCTGCCAATATTGGCAGATTTTTCGTTAAAAAAATTGGATAATTTTCTATCAACCATGTAATCATCCAATTTTATCTGTCAAAAGTAGCAGACAACAAATTGGCAACCAATCGTCTACCAATTTTCTATCAATAAATTGGCAGACTTCTTCCAATCGTTTGAACTCGTGTAAACACACAATTTTTCATATTTTCATTAATTGGACGGTTATCTGCCAATTAAAAATTGGATGATGTTCTTGCCAACAACATTATAATTTTTAATTGGCAGATAATTTTTCCTTAAAATTGGGGAGGAAACAACAAGATTAATTTATTCGCTTTCGAAAAAAATTGAAGTGTTTTTTAAAAGAAAGAAAATGGATGCGGAAATAAATAAGACAGAAAAGAAGGTCGAACAGGATTGGACGCATGAACAAACTTTTAAGTTCATTAAGGAGATCGAGACCAGGCGATGTTTGTGGGATGCAGGTTTTGCAGAGTATAAGCTACCTAAGGACATAATTTGACAAGACGTCGGAGACAAAATTGAGATGGCCGTCAACGAATGCAAAGCCAAATAGTCGAACCTCCGCACAACCTTCAACTATAACCTAGAAAAGATGCGAACAAAAAAATCGGTCCAGGGCACGGGCGACAATGTCTCGATCTCCTGGAAGTACTTCAAGCCGATGCTATTTTTGGAATCAAACAAAGTTCTGCAATCGACGGAATCTACTTCATCTTTAGAAGTGGTTAGTTTGTTGGTTTGGCTTTTTGTTTGTTTCGGTGTATATAATATGTTGTTATTTTTTTTTAGAGCACTGCTGGGGGTGAAGATCGAGCTCTCTTAAAAGAATTGGTTGGGGAAGGCACAACATGCATTCCGTCAACGACAACAGGGAGGAAACGACATATAAGTGTTTCAATCTCAACACCCAAATCTTCTACGGAGGAATAATAACACATAAGGAAAATGGCGGTCGAGGTGCTGGAAAAATTACGCACCAACAACACCTATGTGCTTTTTACAGATTATCTTGCATCCGAGGTGAACGCACTTCCAGAAGATCAAAGTGCATATGTTAGGTCTGGACTTAGGCGTACAACGTCATTATGAAGCAACTACCTGTGGTGGTGAGTGCCTACATATATTTCCCGAATCCTTTATCATTTTCTTATACCCTGTTTCATGAGTCGCTAACGCAAGTTTGTTTATCATCAGTTTATTTTGGAATATGTAATCTAACAGTTCTTTTAAAACGTACTGTAATTCTCACTTATGTTTTTATGTATCTATTATTATTCGTTTCAGTTTCCTTATGGGCAAGAGCTGCGCCGAGTTTCATTTGAACAATCTTCGAACTCCAACGAAGTGTTATTTATTTGTGATGACCAAACTGGAAGTGAATTCAACGAAGATGAATCAAGCCATGCATTTTTCAAGAAAAAGCAATGCGATTGCCGGAATATCCCAATGAAAGAGCACCGTCGTGCTCTCTGATGTCGAAAGTTCACCATATTAAAAAAGATAACATTTTAAACAAAAATGATTTATGACATGTTTCTTTATTATTTATTCATTATTATTCATATTCAAAAAATTTAATAAAAGTTTAAATTGATCTCTTTTATCGCATTATCTGAAGGCATCTCATATTCTAAAGGCATCTATACTGCCACTCTAACTCACCTTCTTTTATAAATTATGACTTGAACTCTTCTTGTACACCCTTGACTTCATAATGTGTGTCAGAACGTTGTCTTTACAATGAATGTAGAGTTCTTCCCCAGTACTCAACTTTAGTTGACGAAAGTACGGATATATCCTGTAAGAAGTGTTTGGTAATTTTAGCCAGGTTTTTTGACAACGAGACTAACAGTATAACTGATCATTTTTTGACAATTTTGGAAATCCAAGATAGTACTGCAGAATGTATAACCAAAAATAATTAATTTTTTGGTTAGCCCATGAAATACCAACATCAAATATAATTGGTTTTTGTTCAGACGGTGCTAGTGTATTGCAGGGTGTAAAAGGAGGCGTACAGCAGTTACTCAAGCAAAGAATTAATAAATTATATTCCGTAACATGCACCTCACATTCTCTACAAATATGTATTTCGAATGCTTGTTCAACTCTGCCAACAGACATCCAGAAATTGGCAAAGGGTGTTTATAGTTACCTTAAGGGAATATTTTGAAATTAATCAAAACAAGATTAAAAAAATGATTCCAACTCGCTGGTTGTGTTTTGGAGCATTTGTTAAATGCATTTTAAAAAACTAGACAGTGTTGTAACATTTTTTCTTAATTGCTGGCTACAGAAGATAAATGTGAGCGTGCAAAAAACCTTTTTAATTTGTTGAACGAACCAAAAATTAGAACGTATTTTAGATTTCTAGATTATATTTTAACATATACAGAGCATCTAAACCTTTCTTTCCAAAGTGAAGCTCCAAAATTAAATATTTTCGTAACAAGTTTTATTTATTTCCATAAAACTATTCTTAAAACCCTTTTAAATGAAGACTACGTCAATAATCTAAAAATAACTGACGACATTTGCTATCTACCAAAAAATCAAAAACCATTACAGGATATTTTCGTTGGAATTGATTGTGCGGAAGATTTTTGTAACTTAAAAGATTGTGACAAACAAATTGTATTGGAAGATTTTAAAGTATTCTATATTAAGCTTTCAAAAGAATTTATGAGAAAACTAAACTTGAGTGATGTCGTATTAAACGCTCTTAAATTAGCAAATCCAACATTTTTAAAAATGAATCGGAAAATATATGATATTTTACCTCACTTCAACACACTAGTCTCGAGATTTTCACAAATTATAGAATGTGAAAAGGATGTGTTATTCGCTGAAATGAGAAAAATGTTTGACGTTGAACAAATCGACTCAAAGTTTGCTCAGGATTCAAAAAAATTTTGGATAGACTTAGAAAACATGAGAAATGTAAATCTATAAAAATGAATTTTTGTCTGTATGTCATATATAACCGTCAACTATGCATTTGATCATGTGATGATCTTTAGCAGTTGTTTTTCATGAAGGTTTCTGAGTTGGTACGACCAATTTTCGACAGATAGCACCACTTTCATTATCTTCGTATTTTTTGTTTTGTTTTTTTTTGTTGGTGGCATCCAGTGGCCTGAAATGGGACTTTCTGTTGTCAGCATTGGCACTTTCAATTTTTTTTTCCGGCAACGCTGCTCCTGGTCTTAATTTTGTTTTAATAAGAAGAAGGACTAAAGCTTATACTAGACAAGCTAAACGTCACTGACGGTTGCCTGGCTCTATTTGTTGTTAGTACCAGATAAGTTTTCATCCGGATGACGCACACACATACACACACTTCTACGCGTCCACCTATCCTCGAGCAACCCATACGCACTCACACACTCAAGCATAACATCCACGCTTCAGTTCTTAATTTTATAACAAGTTCTCGTTCTCATCTCGTTCTCAACTGCAATTTGCTTACGCATTTTAAGTTAATTTCTTTAGAGCCAATTTTTCAATAGTCAGTTAAGCAGTCAGTTAGTACATATTCTTCAGTTAGAACAAAAATCAATTTTTCAACAGTCAGATACAACTTAATCTAGAAATAAAGTTTTCTGCTCATTTCAGAACGGAATAACGATTTATCTGAGGAATAAAATAAATACCAATTTTAAAAAATTATTGCTTTGAAATAAACGTTGAAAAAAATTTATTTCTATGAAAAGTTCGATACTCGAAATAAAAGTGACGTTCAAATGCGATGTTGTTATCCGGTTGTTTAACAGTCAAGAAAGTTTATTCTTCTATTCTTCTTCTTCTCTAGCTGCCTCTTTATCTGGAGATTGAAAAATCGACTCTTAATAATTTTAAACAAGCACTTTTCATTGGAAATTAACTTAATAAAATACACTGATCAACAAATTGTGAGTTAGAAAAAAAACAAAATCAATTCAACAGTTGTTTTCGCGATAAGCTGAAACCTGTATATTATCCTCGACAAGGTGTTACTTTTGAACATAAATCCAGTTGATCTCGCGCTGCATACAAGTGGTGTTTCAAAAGGGGGAAATGGATCTATTGTGATAAAATGTTAAAATGCAATATCAAGCAAAAGATCGCGTCCCAATTGAAAGAAAAATTAGGAGATAAATATGGTGTATACATTCCAACATTGGTTGCACCTAGAATTTTTGTTAAGTATTGGAATCAATAAATTTGCTTACTAGCAATCAAAGTGTGGTTTAAATATCTAATGATTTATACAAATAACTTTATTGAAATTAAAAACTTAAGAACTGAAAAGGAATATGATTTAATATTCTTAAGCCAATATGGTAAAGTGAAGAGAATATTAAAAACTACGAGTATAAAATAATAAAATGTGAAAGATCGTCGTCGAATATGGGAGGAATAGTATTGTATCTGAAAAACTGTTGGGAAATTAATGTCTTAAAAAACTGTCAGACAGAATTAAGCTTTTGGATTTTGATAGTTCAAAGTTGAGGTCGAAATTGAAACAAGAAGAAAAATTAAATTTGTTGGTCTATATCGTTCGCCCAGTGCATCAATCAGAATTTTTTGTGACAGCATGCACATTTGGATGGATGATTTAGAAGGAAAAGAAACTGTAATAGGTTTAGGTGATTTTAATTTAGATTGGCTAAGGGACAGCATACGAGTATATAAGAAAGAAATTGAGTGTATTTTCCGGGAAAATGTTTGGCAACAAATATCCTACGAGGATAACTCCAACAACTAAGACTCTTTTAAATTATATAGCTACGAGTATTAGAAACTGTACATTGAAAGTTGATAGCACACTAAAAATAAGTGATCATGAAACAGTAACATTTAAAATTAGTATCAAACTTAAGAAAAACTGTGATAAAAGAAAAAAATAAAGTACAGAAATATAACAGTGTTTAATTTGCTCAAAACGTAAGGCGAAGTGAAATAGATAATATAAGTATATCACCACAAATTAATAACCAAACATGTGATATCTTTGAAAAAAACAAATTAAAGGTGATAGAAAAATTTATAGATGAAGTGCGTCCAAAATAACATATACGGACAAAACGACATACCTACCGCTCTTATCTCGAAATACTACTATACTTATACAACCCGCTCGAATGTAACTAGTTGGCTTTGATGATTTTTTTAAATCCTTCGAAAATTGTGCCTCATTTGACAGCCATGTGTCGTCGCAAAAAAACAAAATAATATTTATGAAGAAAATAATTTTGTATTGGTTCTGGATATTTTTTTTTGCTTTATGGTTTATGCAGTTTTCAGTTAGCTTTATTGAACATATTTATAGTTCACGACAAAATTGATAATATAAACTCAAAATTGATCATAACAGCAGTTTTATGGAATTTAAAAAGAATTCAAAACTATGGTCGTATGGTCAAAATGACATACGATAACCACGGACAAAATGACATGCCTACGTACACGAATATTGTTTCAATTTAACCAATATGTCTGATAAATTATAAAAGGACAAACGTGTCATCAGTCCTGGAGAGTTGAGTCGATAGAGAAGGCCATTGAAGCTGTAAAGGATAAAAAAATGGAATAGCTTTTAGGATCCAAATTGCTTGGTATCAAGCTACCTTAAAAAGACACGCATTGGATAAGAATACAAATTTAAGTCCCAAAACTAAAGGACTGGAAATATATAAGCTAACATTCCCGCCTGATGTTGAAAGACATTTGGCTGAGTACGTTAAGTTCTAGGAAGATCGCCTTTTGGCTTTAGTCGCTCAGGTGTTCAAGAACTCGCATTTGAATTAGTTGCTTTAACATATAGAAAGAAAGAACAGGACAGGAGTGCTTAGACGGTTTTTTGAAAAGAAATAAGGGTATTTCTCTTCGTAAACCTGCAGCGATAGACATGGATTCTGACCGTGCATTTATTGCAATGATGTTTTTATTCCCACTCGAAACCTGGTAAAACTTGGTTACTCTGCATAAAATGCAATCATTCGGCTCATGCATCTTGGTCTGACGTGTCAAAACACAGTAAAAATTTCATTTGCGAATTATGCATGTAATATGAACCACAAGGTATTTATATTCAAAAAGTTTATATGCTATGTTATTTTGTCCATATGAAATATGTCATTTTGTCTATACTATATGCACAAAATGCATTTTCTTATATTTTTTAATAACGATTTTTTTAATTGTTTGCACTTATATTTTAAACTGAAAAAGTATTTTAAAATGTTTCCAATTAATTGAAATATGCCATAATAAACATTACATTACGATTAATACCCTAATAACCCCCAGTTTCACAGTGGGAGTTTAAACTCCGCTTTTAGTTTAAACTTCAGATCAACTTCAGATTAAAAATGTTAAAAAAGAATATACAAAACAACAAAACTTATGTTTTTAGGCAATTTCGCGACGAGTCGTTTAAACATTTTTGTTCGAGAAAAAAGAGCGTTTTAGTTGGTATATAAACAAGGCGTAACGCATATTGTAATAACGATGATTGACGTTTCTCTCACAAAAATTTAAGTTCCACTCGAATTAAGGCATTACGCTGAGAAAAATGACTATACAACGCCAATCGTAATACAAATATTTGAAAATGACATTCGTTATTTAAGCGAAACGCCATTCGTAATAAGGTTGATTATGAACAAAACAAAATTCAAACAGTATTCAAATGTTATCAAGTTGTTATAGTGATTTTGAATATTATTTTATTTATTATTCTCGTTGTTTCGTGTGTTTTTTTGTGTCAGAGAGAGAAGAAAAAGGCAAGAAAAATGATCCAACTATTTTTCATGAAATATATGTAGTGAAACGAAGTTCAACTAATGTGAAGATCAGATTTCACTGTGAAACCGGACGAATTAAACCAAAAATTTAAACTAAGTTTAAGGTTCAGCTGATATTAAGTTTAAGCTCGCTCTGTTAAACTGGGGGTAATTAAAGCAAAAAAAAAACAAAAAAAACTACTTACAATCGAAACAAAATAAAAGAATCAAGTTGTCAAAAATCAATGTTTAAAACGATACAAAAAATCTTGTATTAGTTCAAGTGCAAACTGAACTTAAGAGTATTGAATGCGATCAAATAATAACTAATAACTGTTTCAAAATAGCTTTTAACGGCCTTTAGTCCACAAAATGTGCGCTTCATCCCGGCAATCTCAAAAATGACAATAATGTAATTGCGAATAAATTCAACTAGTATTTTAAAACAAGTGTACAAGAAATAAATGAAAATATTCCAATGGAACTATGGTTCAACTATACAGAGGAAAGTATAAGCTGTTTTAAATTTAAAACTTTACGGCCCTACTAATAAAATACGCTTAGTCCACCTGTAGTCCATGGACTTACAAAACCATGGAATAAAAGTTAAACCATGGAATAAAATTTTCTATTAATGAAAAATCGAACAAAATCTACTACAATTAATATTATATCTCTTTTCATTCTGTCCCTGTAAATTTTGTACTTAAATGTCAATTCTTAGTCCTTCACTAGACCACCGTCTTAGATGGTCGAGCGAAGGAAATTCTGTTTTATTAATAGCATTTCGCATTTAGTCCACGGAATAATTCCTACACCTTCCCTAGTCCATGTTTATTAATTTAGGTGTTAGAGAGCATAGAAGAACTGTTGAAAATTGATGAAATGGTGCCTTACAGGTGTGACTACAACTTTATGAACAAGGAAATGGTAAAAGATAGTTTCAATTATGTAAACCCGGTCTTACTTAATATTATTAATTATTCGTTGGTAAATGGCATTTTTCCGAACAACTGGAAAACGTCTGCAATAGTTCCGGTGCAAAAAGTGACGAGTTCGAATAAAAGTGAACGTTTTAGACAATTCATTGAAATTAAATCGCTTCAAAATTAAGATAAGTATTTTAGCCAATTGAAATATTTTGTGATCTTTAGTCCAAAATGCGTTTCGCCGGGCACGATAGTTGGGCTCATCAGTTAGATGCTATCGTACCCTTCTAAGACGCAATATTTTTGGTCGATGTCTACCGCCTCTAATAGAATTTGCAGCATATATATACTGCCAATTATATTTTTCTAGGGGAATTTGGTCAAATTCATGCACCTAGAAATATGTATGGATTTTATGCCCGTGGTACGGCCAGTAATTATATTCAAAGAAAACGCAAACAATATTTACATATAATTCTTTTTTTATTGCGTCTTAGAAGGGTACGATAGCATCTAACTGATGATCCCAGCTATCGTGCCCGGGCGAAACGCATTTTGGACTAAAGGTCACAAACATTTCTACTGGCTTTAATCCACACAGTCCACAAAAACAAAAACAAGAATAATATGTAAATATTGTTTGCGTTTTCTTCGAATATGATAAGTATTTTACTTAAATATTGACCCCAATTTCTATAACAAAGTTGCAAAAATGAATTTAATAGCTGCACATTATTTTTTCCGCTCACGGTACCTATATATTTATATTCAGCACCGTAGGTTAAGTGATAAAATGTATCTTAGGTTTAAGTTGGTTTTTGTTCAGATTCAAAATAAAGAGGATCTTTAGATCCATCTCGAAAAAAACATTTAAGAACTCGATTGTTGGAGAAGAATATTTAATTTTTTTTTTAAATCCCGGAAGATTTCCAACATAACTCAAGCGACTTGGCGCTGGTCATAAAAACGTGGGACATTGATGTACTTATTATCTCCCCCTTTTAATAAAGTTTCGCTAAAATTTGACTGGAAAGAGGAAACATTTCGAAAAAGGACATTCAAGTATACAAATTAAATGGAAAACATTGAAAAGAATTTTATAATTAATCCATATTTTCATAGTATATACCACATACATTAATCAAATGTTTAAAAAGTGGCCCTTCTGTTATGTGCAGGAATTAGTTCTACTGGCTGACTACACACCAAACGTTTTCCTTTCGCTGTGTTACACAACACAAGATTATATAATGCATCAGGATTCTCAATACCCCAATTTAAAATTTAATGCAAATATTAATCCATTGATATTCTTAAGATACCTTATGTTAATCAGCCCTATCGCGAGTTCCATCGTAATCGGAAAGTTTTACGAATAACGAAAAAAGCTATCGGAGAATCCATTCGTAATGGCAATTTGTATGAGCATTTCTAGCACGATGGATTCTGTGATAGATTTTTGCCGGACTCGTAATAAGTTTCCGATTACGATGTAATTTGTGATAGGACTGAATATCTTTTATATTAATATAGTTCATGTTAAGATCATACGGATCAACAACTTAAATAATATTTTTGTTAAAAAGATTCATCGAAAGAATGAATTATAAAGTTGCATCTCAAGGTTATTCAAAACAAATATAACATACAAGATTCTTAAAAGAGATCATTTTTTCTAGCATATAGATACTACTCGTCCCCCACTTAAATTTTAACTAAGTTAAAGTAATAAACATTATAAATATACAACTTAGTCACAAAATCTTATATAAATTCTAACGAACATTTTCTATTTACAATAACAAAATCCATTGACTAAAATGTTCAGGTTCTGATATTTTACATATTACATTTATATACACCCGAGACATGACATCAGAAAGATATAATATGCAACTGTCACATGACGTCATGTCTTTCTTGCTCTTAGCTTAGCTCTTACATCTTGTTTTTGTTGTCATTGTACCTGTCACATTTTTGCTTTTGTAGTTTGCACACGTTGACTGCCAAATTTATGTTGTTTCATTTAGGAGCGAAGTTGTTGTCGCAATCGTCCGGAATATTGTCACCCAATTTAGGATCACCTTTATTGTTGCATGTTGTATGAAAAAGGTAATCACTACTTGGCCACATATTTTATCAGTCCTGTCAAGGATGTGTGGCAGTATGAACACATCTCAGGAAATACTTTCAAAAGACGTAATTTGACTGGATTCTGCGCCCAGCAGAAACTGAAATAATTAAAAAAAATGAATACTGGTTAAATTCTTTAAAATTACGAGTCTTACCGAAAAGTATGGTATTGTTAGCTTTCAAATTTAATGAAATGATCATTAATTGCATCTTGCATTTGCATAGATATCGGCTCCAAGTTCAATTTGTACCGTTGCGAAATTCCAAAAAATGATAAATTTCCGTACTAGAACCCAACGAAGGATTAGAGGTAGTTTGTCCACCTGCGCTTACATTCTGAAATGGGAAAAGTTGAGTCGGTTAGTAAATTGTTAAAAAGTAGTTCCCTAAGAAAGGGATTGGGTGTGGGGTTGCGTATGGTGGATAATTGATGTTTTTCAGTTCAAATTTCTTTTTTTTTATTTTTTTTTTGAGAAAGGCTAAATTTCATCTTAAAGTTTAATACTTTACAATTTGCTTCAAAAATACATATTGTTTTTGAAATTGTTTATGTACTGCTCATAAATTGCTGAAAACCAGTGTTTTGGATCCGAAAACAAAGAAAAAATGTTTTGCACTTTAATAAATTTACATCCATAAATCATTGAGAAATTACATTGAATAAATTACAGTAGTAAAATTAAGCTTATATTTAAGATAAACCAAATTATTTGTTTGCGCGCTTGAGCGACTCAGAAAAAGTAAATATTTCTTTAATTTATATTTTAACTATACAAGCAATTTTTTTTTTAATTTGAGCGTTTTTTTTCTTACTTTAAATTCTCTTTCATATTTTTACATACATTTTATTATTTGTTGTTTGTTTATATTTTATTCTTTTTTTTTCATGTAAATCATTATTCTCTTAAATTGAGGGACATTTTTTCGTTTGAAAGTTGGTTTGAATTCGCAAGTAAATAAGTACAAATTTTCAAAGCTCTTGAATAAGTTACATTGTCATAACAAGCAGCAAACTTAAGCTTACACATAAAATAACAAATCAAGCAATAATTTAACAGAGGATTTTTTTAGGACTAGCAAAAAAAAATGAGTTTATTATATTTTATATTTTCAAAAAAAAAAATGATTGATATTTTTTATTGATATACATTTTTTTCAAATTCTTTTTATTTCTTTCATTTTTTTTTCAAATTTATTTAATTTTTTTTTTCATTTTTTTATTTTCTTGTATTTTTTTCGTTTGTTTTATTTTTTTTAGTTTCTTTATTTTTTTATTTTATTTATTTTCTTCTATTTTTTTTATTTTTTTTTTTTTTTTTTTTTATTTTTTTTTTTTTTTTTTTTTTTTTTCAATTTTTTTTTTATTTTATTTTTTTTTAAATTTTTTTTCATTTTATTTTTTTTTCTTAATTTTTGTTTGTTAGCTTTGCTTCTTTTGGTCCTCGGTATTATTATGCTCTGTCCTAAAATGTATTCATGTAGACTGGATGTTTTCGGATGTTGTGACGGGAAATCTCGTGCAAAACAGCTTATCTCACAGTAGATGGTTTTTTTCCAATTAGATTTGAGTTTTAAATGATTAGCAAATTTTTCATCATCTTCTCCTGATTTAACGATTTTCGATTTCAAGTGTGGGATACATGATTCGTGTCCATTTGATTGCTTCCGAAGTACGAATATTTCAAGAAGAAGTTCAATTTTCGGAGACAGGAAGTAGAAGTTTTGATGATGTAGCAAAATGCATATCAATCGACAATCCGACTAGACTCCAACAGGAGGCCTAAGTTACTCAATAACAGGTATCCTTGATTTTAAGTACAAAGAATCCTTTCTCAAGAGGGACCATATTCCGTAGATGATAAAATACAGCAGCAAAGGAAGTTGACGTTTCGTTGTTAATAAAGAACGATTCATCACTTGAACTTGGCATTAAATTGTACTAAACATTCTAGTACATTTATCATATACAATTCTGTTTATAGAAAGGTACGTACACCGAGTTTGACAAGTTCACAGTAGCACAGCATTCGCATTAACTCGTATGCATTGTGAAGAATAGCAGGTTATCAGATATACTGGCGAGAATTGTATTTCGGCGATTGTATATTAGAGAAGCTCCATACTTAACTCAGATCTTCTCGTAAGATGAATCACGTTCCACCGATATTTTCTTCGCAAGCTGTATTATTTTTCTCAATTACATTAATTGATCATTAAACAACTTAGCTCCGCAAAACATATTAACAAATTAGCCTTAACGATTTTTACGATTATGGTCAGGTTTTTTTCGAGTTTTAATCCAATTCTTAATCACATGATGAGAATAGGTTAGATTGGCTGCAGCAATTTTCTGAATTGTTGTCGTTTCAAAGAAAGTTTGTGAAACGATATATCCCAATTCTGAACTTTGATTTGCCTTCACCATTTAAAACGTTGAATCTTTATAAAATTTAAGCATCGTCACTTAGACCGCTATTTCCAATGTCACACCAGTTTTCCTTTTTTTTGTTGTTGAATCAGGAATTACAGAAGTTCTAAAATACTTAAATCTAACAAATTATTGAATCTTTAATATCAATACTTTTAACTGTGTTTTTACAAAGTCAATTGATTTACAATAAAAAAATGTAAATGTAACAGTGAAAATTTCATACTTTCTCTAAAAAAAAAACTAGAAAAGGGCTTATTAAATAAGTTAGTACATCTAAATTATTTGTAATATAAAAATAATTATTTTAGTTTTTATTTTGTGTTATTCCTCAATGATAATACTGTTTCTTTAATCGGATTTCAGAAATTTAATAAAAGCTTTCGACAATTTAGTAAAAGCTTTCAAAAATGTAATAAAAGCTTCCAACAATTTAACAAAAGCTTTCAATAATTTAATAAAGCTTTCTGCAATTTAATAAAAGCTTTAAACAATTTAATAAAACACAAATATTTTTGAAGAAATAATTCATAAATAACAATACAAATAAAATTAATTTAGAAAATGTAAACAAACAACCGACGTTGAAAAGGTGAGTAACAACAATTTAAATCAAAAATCCATGTGCACCCCGAAAATGTTATATTGACCAAAGACTAACAAAGGCATTACTAAATTGCAAAAATGGTTAGTGGAATATGATCTTCTGTCCTAAAACCAAACGAATTGTCATGTGTAAACCATGATATCTAAAGAAAAGACAGTTTTACTTGCAAAAAACATTGCAAAAAAATGTCCACCTTAATGCTCATTTTTAACTTGTTAAAACTCAAACTGTTATATTCCTATTAATCCTATTAATAAAAAACAGTTATTCACCCTTTAGTGCATGAACTTACAAAACCACTGAATAAGAGTTAAGTCATGTTTTATAACATGGGTACAAAAAAAGAATGTTTGTGGAACAGTGAAGTGACATTTACAAGAAATCTCTTAAGAAATGTACTACAATAAGTAGTAACCTTATAATTCTGTCAAAATTATTATGATTTTTGCAATTTTTTTCATTCTGTGTAGCGCCAGTTTTTGGCATATATGACAAAAATTTCATTGTATTTTACTCTTTTTTTTTGTTCTTAACCCATTCTCTCCCATTGTACTTTTTAAAGTACAGTAAAATGAATTCTACAAATGACCATTTAACAGCATCCCATGAATTAAAAATCATCTTTTTGAATTTGTTTTCACAAAAGTCAATATTATTTGAATTTTTGCAGATACTTTTTTTTTTTAAATCACAGTATGCTATGGTCCAATTCAATTCAATTTCAATTTATTTATTTCATTGGCTAATACAGTAAGACTTAGTCTTTTATAGTATTTTACAAAGGAGGTTAAATTATATTTAAGGCTTAAAAATTAAAAATACAATACACTTTCCAACTAAATTTATAATTTATAAATATAATAGCTATCCACATTTTTTCATTTTCCATTCTTTCCTTCTACTTATATTTAGTTTGAGTTAAAAAGATTAATATTTAATAACGCACATTAGAGAAATGTTTAAATGCTTCACTCTTGAATTTTGCAGTCTCCGCTATTTGCTTAATTCTCACAGGCAAGGAATTCCAAAGGCGAATGCTATTTACAAAAAACAATCGTGATGAGTTTAGAAAGTAAAACGAGGGCATTGATATATTTCTTGTTCTGGATGATTGGCAGAAACTTATTTTTTCAAAAAGATAATGGGGTGTTTTAGTGTTAATCAATTTATGCAAGAAAATACAATTTCGATAATTAGTATATGCTTGTAGTGTACAGCCCAGAATATTGCTTTTATATGGAGATATATGGTCGTATCTTCTTAGGCTATACACATACCTTGTCATGTCGTTAAAAGCGACATTTAGCTTGTGTTCGGACATAGAATCAAGATGAGGATAAACTATTTCAGAATACGATATAATTGGCATAAGAAGCGTTTTAACTAATCGAAGTCGTGTTTCGGTAGGGGTAAAGTTCCTTGAGATCCAGAGTTTCCTTAGGGTTCCATAAATCCGTCTCACAACAGTATTTACATGATCCCTACTGGATAAATTACTCATTAGTTTAAAGCCAAGACTGGTAACTGATTTCACATAAGGAATGTTTGATTCATTTAGCATGATGGTGGGAAGTTGTGTTACATTGTGCTCCGTTTTAGATATAAGCAGAGCCTGAGTTTTCTTAGGGTTCAGTGTCAAACCGTTCTCCTTTGTCCATTTGTAGATGGATATGATGTCTTCATTAACACAAAAAACAAGGTCCTCTATCAGACCAAATCTCCTTGAAAGATATATCTGGATATCATCCGCATAGAGATGAAAGGAGACATTTTTACAGACAGAAGGAAGATCATTTATAAAAATAGAGAAGAGGATAGGGCCAAGGATAGAACCCTGTGGAACTCCCGTTTTCAAGAAACTCGAATGTGACCAATCGTCTTCGATCACCACCCGCTGAGTTCTGTTATATAAGTAGCTTTCTATAAGGGACACCGCTAAATCCGAAAACCCGAAATAGTGTTTAAGTTTTTGGCATAGAGCATTATGGTTGACTTTGTCGAAGGCCTTTGAGAAGTCCAACAAACATAAAACTGTTAAACTATTTTGATCATATTGGATTCTGAATGGTTAGCTCTGAAACCAGATTGATAGGGAGATAGTAGCCTCTTAGTGTTAAGATGTTCAATTATTTGTTTCTTAAGAATCTTCTCCAAGACCTTTGACATGCAAGGCAGAATGCTTATGGGCCGATAATCAGACGGTTCAACGGGTACCGAAATTTTAGGAACAGGAGTGATCCGAGCGGATTTCCACAGAGTTGGAAACCTTGAGGATGCTATGCAGTGATTGTATATATGCGTAAAGGAGTTTGCTACATAGGGCAAAATGAGTTTAATAAAACGAAGTTTAATTCCGTCTTCTCCAATAGCTTCAGATTTAAGGGTCTTGAAGATGCTAATGACCTCGTCCTCTGAAACAACCTCAAAATCAAAAACGTCATCGTAATCATAAGATAGTTCATCTTTAGCACTGAAACTACTAGGAACTTGGGTGGATGAGGCAAAAAAAGTGTTGAGTGTATTTGCACTAAGTTCACATTGAGAAATTTGACGTTTTCCAACACCGATTTCACGAAGGTTCGCCCAAAGTTTCTTAGGGGGTAAAGAAGTATTAAGTTTTGAGGCAAAGAACTTTCGTTTAGCTAACCTTGTTATGGAAGTGGCTTTGTTACGCATATGGCAATAGGCTCGCCAGGTTTCAGAGCTTGGAGATTTCCTCCAAATTATGTAGTACTTCCTACGAATTCTTATTGCTGCTTGAACTTCTGAGTTATACCAAGGACATTTTTTATTTTTTATTGTAACAGTTTTCAAGGGGACATGCTTATCGAAAAGATCTTTAATCAGATTTACTACATAGTATAGTTTATTATCTATATTATTTAAATAATAACAATCGTTCCAAGGTAAGGAACTTGCATCATTATATAACGATTCAAGGTTGACTGAGTTGAAATCTCTATATGTAAAGGAAAAAGGAATTTGGGAATGCGAAAAATCGATATCGAGAGTACAGAAAATAAGGTCATGATCAGAGAGAACGTTGAGAAGAACGTTTTTTTGATCAGAAACAATTAAGAGATCCAGTCGACTGGGTGAACAATTTGGTGCATATCTTGTTGGAAATGAGTTTACAACCTTAAGTCCTGACGCTGCAACATAATCTAAGAGCTGAGTGGAGCGAGAGTCAGTTTTAAGTAAATCAGCATTAAAATCCCCACAAACAATAATATTTTTGTATGACATTAAAAAGGGTTCCAATGCAGTAAACAAAGGAGCAGGTGAACAAGTTCTATTAGGATTATATGCGCATGCAACTAAACATTTTTCATTTCCATCGTAGACTTCCACAACAATATATTCAATGCCTGTCAAATAAGATTTACTTAAAATCTTATACTTAAGAGTTGATCTACAATAGATTGCAACTCCTCCGCCAGTTGTGGTTGTATATCTGTCATTCCGAAGAAGTTTATAATTAGGTAGGTTGCGAATATAATCAGGGGTATCAGGATTAAACCACGTTTCACTTACACAGATTACATCAACATTGACACCATTAAAAATATCTTTAATGTTATCAAACTTCGAGTCATTAAGACTCCTAGCATTGAAATGGCACACTTTGAAACCATTTCGTGCCTTTGAAAGGTAACTCATCACTAGGTGTGCTGCCTTGAAATTAGCATTGCCATATACGGTGTCATAAAAAGAAGTCACTGAAATTTATAAAAAACAAACAAACGGCGAAAATGCAATTCAAAAAGGAAGCATAGGAACAGGAGTCAATAGCATTATATAAGGAAAAACGTAACATTGCAAAAAAGAAGAGAAAAGAAAATAAAGAAAAAAGGGAAAATGAAGAAAACATTCCAGAAGTGAAAAAACTTCTACAAAAGATAATAGTTAAGATAAAATTCAAAATGATTAAGAAGATCAAAATAGTACGAATCTCAAGATATAGAAAAATCTTAATATACAGAAAAAAGGTAAGAAAAAATAATAGCATTAAAAATAAATATTTGATCAAAAAATAATTTAAGAAGTTTAAAAAGTGGCATCCCTTAGTAGTAGTCATTTTATGGTATGGCATCACTTGTATTATTAGTTGATCTGTTATCATCTTCATATTGGTGTATCATATTCTGCGTTGATTGTAAATCAGGAGCGATAAGCTTATTTAGATGTGTAACGACAAACTGATCAAGTTCATGAAGGCTTTTAAAGCAGATAGGTGATTCATTTTTGTTTGTTGTAATATGCACAAGTCCTCGAGCCGTGAACGCAGAGCTAATCAAATGTTTTTTTCTAAGCTGAATAGCATTACGAAGAATCTCTCTATTTTCAGATGTTAAGCTCTCATGAATATATATTGGATTTTTGGTGCGAAAACTAATGGGATCCACGTCGGATGAACATAATTGTCTTGAGTTTGATTTGCGAAAAGCAGAAAGCGCTTTAATTGTGTTTCTTTTGTCGACGGCAGAAAAAAATTTTATAATGATAGGTGCATTTGAGTGTGGTTTAGATCTAAATATACTTGATATTGACGGTGGCTGGTAGCTTATGGAATGACACAATAAATTGAAAGTATTTCTTAAATGCTCATTCACGATGTACGGCAAACCAATAAGAATAGCATCAGCAGCTAAGTTATTTATGCTTAGTGTTTGGAATTTTAGTTTTAGGGTTTCAAGTTCTGAGTGCATATTTTGTGTTTCATTGTTTACTTCTGCAGTATGTGAGCAGTGGTTCATTTTCATATTGGTTAATGTTTTGTGTATGTCTGTACGAAATTTGTTTATTTCCTCATATTTTTGCTCAATTTGAGTGACCCTATCTTTTATTTCATTAAACTCACGAGTAATAACCTCTAATTTGTCAAACATTTTTTTTTCAATATTATCAATTCTATTGGTTAAATTTTCTTCGAGGGTGTATAACCTTCCCAAAATGGACTCACCTTGAGTGCTTAATTTTTCTAGAAGCTTTGTGTTGGTTGTGGGTGAGTTTGTAGACACCACAGTAGCAGCGGAGGCAGCAACAATAACAGGGACATCATTAACAGGAACAGAAGCGGAGGCAGAGGAGTTTTTGAGCAATTTGGAAGTAGGTTTCTCATTTAGTTTGCTGAGTTTTGAATGAAACGGCGAGCTTGATGAGGTGTGAGAAGAAGTAGGGGTACTCATGTTAGATTTAACTAAATTTTTTGCCCGAGTTCTTTCTGAGAGAGGCATTTAAAATACGGGATCGTGTTATTATTATTCAGCCACACAAGAGAGAAAATAAAAACCGAACAAAGAAACCGACACAAATTATAATACACAATAAATGTATAAGGTATAAGGTTTTCTTATTTGAGTATTTAGGGTTTGTATTGTTTTCCGAAGTGAAACAAAGTCTACTTAATTAAAGTTTAAAGTTTATTAAATTAAAGCACCAAAATTATAATTATTCAGATATTTTACACGGTAGGGGTTGAATCAATCTTAGACAGCAATAAATTACACGTCCGTACGCAAGCACATTCGAGTTCGATGCATGAATTTCAATTGTCTTTTCGTAGAAAGCATTTTGAAATATTTCTCGTTTTGTTTTCTTCAAACACATTTGTGGTCATATAAGCTTCAATTTACAAAATATTAAAAATTATTTTTTGATTTTTATTTAAAACAAACATAAAGCTTACCGAGTATACAAGTGCCTTCATATTTTTGTATATACATACGGAGGTAAGCAATGCAAAAGCTTGATGTACTTTTAAAAGTACAATGGAATCATGCATGCATTATTTTTGTAGTAATCAGAATGGATTTTTAAACTATCCCTGTAAAACACTTTTATGATAAATGTTTTCAAAATCTTGAATCTGCTCTGGAAGAACTGCATACTAATGCACATATCGTCAACGCTGATATCGTCATGATTCCTCCACCGGTGGACTACGTGACGGACGAAGAGGATATAAATGAAGACAATGTGAGAACAATGGAATTACCACCAGATGTTCCAGGTGAGGTTGAGGTTTTTGTGGAAGCTTATTCAGCGGCTGACGACGACGGATTCGACAGCGATGATGACATCCCATTATCAGAGTTGAAGAGGTAAATTGCTCCACCGGTATGGACAAAATCAATTTCGTCAACCGAATTTCAACGAACCGAACATTTTTTGCGTAGGATCCAAAATTGCTCTTCAGATTTATTCGGCCTGAACGAAGTAGACATTTTTGAAAAATTGTTTGATCCCGAGGTAAGACAACTTATTGTAAATCAAACTATGTTGTATGCAGGGCAAACAAACGAACACAACTTTTCTTTCAATGACGGGGATTTTACAATTTTTATTGGTATCTTACTATTTTCGGGATATCATTCTCAGGCAAGTGCAACTATGTACTGGAAACAGTCAGCTGATACACATGTTCCTATTGTTGCCAATAGTATGTCGAGGAACATATTTCAAGAAATGAAAAGGTATATACACTTTGCTGATAATGACCACCTCGATTTGAACGATAAAATGGCAAAACTTCGACCGCTCATTCAACTTTTGTGTACAAAATTTCAAAATTGGGGCTATATGCATGAGCACTTATCTATAGACGAGTCTATGGTGAAGTATTTCGGTCGCCATTCTGCAAAACAATTTATTAGAGGAAAGCCAGTGAGATTTGGGTTCAAAAATTGGATGCTTTGAAGCAAAGATGGTTATTTGTACCAATTTGACACCTACTGTGGAGCTAAAAATGTAAAACCTTCGATGAAAAGTCTCCCGCTAGGTTCAAGAGTAGTTTTGGACCTCCTCAAAAACATAAAATGTCCGACTGATCATGTTATCTTTTTTGACAACTTTTTTACAACCTATGAGCTCATGAAAATCTTAAAAGATAAACACTTCAGAGCAACAGGAACGGCTCGCGACAACCGACTTAAAAAATATCCTTTACCACCTTACAAAGACTTTCGAAAACATAGTAGGAGTTTGATTCCACTCATAAATTGCTTTTTGTTAAATGAAAGGACAACAACATAGATACAATAGCCACAAATTACGATGTGATCGAACCCTGTAATGTTGTAAAAAGGTGGAGCAAGGAGCAACAAAAAAAAAGTGAATATACCCCAGCCTCTTTTGGTAAAGAATTATAATTCAAATATGGGTGGTGTGGACCTTCATGACCAATTCATAAATACTTATTCAATTGAATTTCGAGGGAAAAAGTGGTGGTGGAACATTTTCACCTCCATGCTTTCGTCCACTGTTTCTAATGCCTGGAGGCTCCACAAAATGACAAATAATTATAAAGGTGATCTACTTGAATTCACCAGAACAATAACTCTTCACTACCTTAGGTTCCACACTCTGAATGCAGGCCAAGGACAATCTAAGCTAAGTGTCAAGCGAAGCATTGCGGAGAGTCCAGGATACCACCTCCCAGAAAAATTACCGAACCAACTCAGATTTCGAAAGTGCCATCTACGATCCAAATGGAGCTGTGAAATGTGCAATGTTACATTGTGTATAAATAAAGGCTGTTTTAAAAATTTCCATATTAATTAAAATTAAAATAGTATGTATGATCCCATTGTACTATATAAAGTACACGTTCATTACCAACAACGTACATTTTTTTCAAAAACTTTTTTTGTATAAATGTTCTTATTTTAACCTCAATAAACAGATATTACCATAAAAATATGATTTTTCCAATTTTAAATACACTTGGGAGTTAATGGGTTAATATTGTTTTGTCGTAACTGTATAGGCCTAAGCCAAAGGAACAAAAATTTAAAATTAAACCCTAATATTGTTTTGTCGTACGTTTATGAGACTCACAAAGAATGTAGGACTGATTATATGCACATACAGCACAAATGACAAAAAATATTGCGATTTGGTTTGTCGTACGTTAATATGGATTTCAAGTGACGGTGCAGGAAGTATAGGGTAAGTTCGGACATTATGGCGCAGCGGGCATTATGGCGCACCTCAAAAATGTCATACTTGGAAAACTCTAATTAAAACAAAAACAATGCAAAAACTTCAGTCTCTGCCGCACACGTGTCCAGTGAAGATCGGCATTCAATACGACCAGTTTCGCTAAACAAAAAACCTACATAAAAAAATTTATAGGTTGCTTGTGTTTTTTTTATAATTTTGCTTTGTGTTAAGGTTCGTGTTTCTCAGTAAGTATACATAGCAGTTGTTCGGTGTGAAGAGTAAAATATAGAATATAGTTTAATTGTATTTGTGTAACAGTAAATATGTGAAACGAAAAGAGAACCTAGTTTTTTTTTAATGTGTTGTGAAAAAGTGTTTTTTCTGTAATATGGCGCAGACACTGCGAGGGCATTATGACGCGGGAGTTACGGTTGCAGCCAAACAGCCCCCTTCAACATGAGACTCACGTGGCCACACAACAAATATACTTACTAAGCACTTCCTATTTTTGTTTGCGAACATTAACCTTTTGTTAAATAAGCATTTGTATTACATTTATCGTTTCTCAGAATAATTTATTGTACTTCAATAATGCTAATTGACACACTTAATCTTTTGTACTTTAAAATGTAAAATCAACACTTTTAATTTTCTGTATTCTTTTGTATTGATTTATCGATCATTAAATATTCATCTTTCAAACCAAGTAGTCGTTTTTTTTTTAAACCTCGCTACGCGAAATACATAACTGGCGCAGTCGGCAGTCCGGTGACGGTTCGGTCAATTTAAGTGAACAATAGAAAAATAATAAAAAGAAGGAAAAATATAACAGTGAACCGTGGGTATCGACCCTTTATCACCGCGAACCAAAAAGAAAAAAAAAGACATTACAAAAATATAATTAAAAAAAAAAAAAAATGCTAAGATCAGTGAAAGGATAACAAAATACTAAGAAGAACAATAAAAGCACAATGAAGGACAATAAAAAACACAGGAAAGCACAGGAAAATTTGAAACAACAAGAAGATTGAAAGATGAAAAAAGTCCTCCTGATTTTTGGGTGCATGTGAGTCATAGATATTTAAATTTTATTTATTGTATGCATTTCAATTTTATTTTAATTTCAAACATAATTATATTTCAACTACATTTTTACAAATATCCGTATATAAATCGAAATATATTCCATTTAATGTAACGTTATTTGTTCTGCCGGTTTAAAGTACGTAAATGACAAAACCACAAAAAAAAATAAATCATCGAGACTAATTCCGTATAGCTTACGAAATCTATCCAACAGATTACGAACAGTTCAAGAATTACCTGAACAACTAAGCAATTCTTTTGGCTCCTCTTGTTCTAGTCTAAATTCAAGTTCAAATTCCGAGAGCATGACCTCCGAGCAAAACACTTCTGATAACCTACCTCTTAATACAAATGACATTTTCAATTCACTTAGGATCCCTGACGCGATCAAGGACCTACCTAAATTTGACGGTAATCCAAGGTTACTGTACGAATTCCTCAATAATGTAGAAGAAATTTTAATATATATAAGAGGAACCGACAGAACCCCTTACGGCCAAATCCTTTTGAGAGCCATAAGAAACAAAATAGAGGGTCAGGCTAACGAAATATTAAATACGTATGGGACTCCCCTAGTATGGGACAATATAAAAGAACATCTGATTCTTCACTACTCTGATAAGAGAAGCGAGACTTCTCTTATTAGAGATTTACATGGATTAAGACAAACTAATAAATCCGTCGAATCTTTTTATGGTGAAGTCATTGAAATCCAATCGGCTCTATGTAACAACATACTAATTCACGAACGGGATAGTGTTGTTGTAAAAGCTAAGAAAGAGTTATACGCTGAAATGTGCCTTAACTCTTTCCATAGCAGCTTAAATGAACCACTTGGTTCAAGAGTCAGGGCTATGAGACCAGATTCGCTAGCCACTGCTTTCGATTTCTGTATCAAGGAACAAAACATCTCGTACCAAAGAGTAGCCAGAACCCCACCTTTTTAATAATAATACTTACCAAAATCTCAAACCACACTATTCACGTCCAACTTACAACCCATATCCCCAAACCAATAGGGAACGGAACTACTCGTAATATAGAAACCCTGAACCCCGTCCTAATAATTATAATAATAACAATAATTTCAGAAACCGTACTGTAAATTACACAAATCCATATTTCAGATTAAATAAGAATACACTAACACAATCGAACAATTTCAACAATAGAAGACCTATCACCAATAGAAATCCCTACCCCCAAATTAAACAAAGCGCTAGCCAACAAACAAGAAATTCGAATTTCAACGCACATGAAATTGCGAATCCCGAAACAAATACCGTTCACAATTCAGAAATAAATAAACCCGCCAGCCCATTTCGGCAATTAGATGAATATTTTAACGCTGATCCAACCAACATAGAAGAAGAGGAAAATTTTTCCTTTGTAGCCTCGAGGAAACAACAGGCTACATAGACCCAAAAACTCACCCAACCACACTTCCTTTTATTAACATTTCTTCTCCTTTTGGTAGACCCTTAAGATTCCTCCTGGATACAGGTGCATCAGCATCTTTTATCAATCCAGAATACATACCACATGAAGAGCTACTTCATTGTGACCCTGTTACGATAACAACGGTATTTAAAAAATACCAGCTAAAAACTCAGACTAATATTAAAATATTCAAAGAATTTAATCAAGAAGGTCTCCTTAAATTTCTTATATTTAAATTTCATAATTTCTTTGATGGCCTCCTCGGCTTAGATACTCTGTTGCAATTAAACGCTAAAATTGATCTCGAAAATAAGATCCTTGTCACGAAAAACTCTGTCATGGACATTCATTTTAAACAAAATAAATATATTAAAGGTACCAGCACAATCCAAGATTCTAGCAAAACTTCCTGTAGATAAATTGAATGGTGACATAATTATGAACACCATAGAACTTAAACCTGATATATTAATATCACAAGGGATCTACAGAGCAATTAACGGCTACAGCACCGTCGAGATAAAAAACTACTCCCGATCCGATGAAAATATATTTTTGGAAGAATCATTGCAATCAACGGAGTACAAACCTGAGGAATACTTAGAATTAAACAATCTACATACTACAACAATAGAAGGCAAAACCATCAAGAGGAATATAGAGCATCTACTTCGCACCGATCATCTGAATAGCGAGGAAAAGAATCAACTTCTGAAATTGTGTAAACAGTACAATGATATCATATACATCGAAGGAGAACAACTTACCTTTTCCAATCAAGTCAAGCACACGATTAACACAACCGATGACGTACCCATCTATATGAAATCTTATAGATATCCATACATACATAAAAAGGAAGTACAGGACCAGATTGCAAAAATGTTAGAACAAGGAATAATCGGCCAGAGCTACACCCCCTGGAGTTCACCTGTTTGGATAGTACCTAAAAAATCGGATGCCAGCGGGAAACAGAAATGGAGGCTCGTGATTGACTATAGAAAAGTCAATGAAAAAACAGTCCCAACATCACTGAAATACTAGATAACTTAGGTAGATGCGTATATTTCACCACCCTCGATTTGGCAAGCGGTTTTCACAAATCGAAATGAGCCCAAGCCCAGCTCACATCCCAAAAACCGCATTCACGGTAGAAGGCGGGCATTACGAATACCTTAGGATGCCTTTTGGGCTGGGAAACGCTCAATCTACCTTCCAACGAGTGATGGATAACGTCCTCAAAGAAGTGGTTGGTAATATTTGTCTCGTCTATCTAGACGATATCATTATCTATTCCACGTCACTTCAGGAGCACATTGAGAGCATCAGAACGGTTTTCGATAGATTACGCAAGTCCAACCTTAAGATTCAAATGGACAAGTGCGAATTTTTACAACACGAAATTGCATTTCTGGGGCACATAATCACCCCCGAAGGTATTAAACCAAACCCAAGCAAAATTAAGGCTATACAAGAATTTCCACTCCCTAAGACTAGCAACGAGATTAAATCCTTCCTAGGACTCATAAATTACTACAGGAAATTCATTAAAGAAATAGCAAAACTAACTAAATCCCTCACAAATCGACTTAAAAAGGGAGCTGATCAATCTATAGACCAAACTTATATAGAAGCATTCCAAACATGCAAAAGCCTCCTTAGAAACGATCCAATTTTGATCCACCCCGATTTCTCAAAACCTTTCATCGTTACTACTGATGCTAGTAACTATACAATAGGTGCAATCCTCTCTCAAGGCAGAATCGGCAGCGATAAACCCATCTGTTTCGCAAGCCGAACTCTTTCCTCTTCTGAATGTAACTATTCAACAATAGAGAAAGAGCTTCTTGCTATTGTCTGGGCGACAAAGTACTTCCGACCAAACCTTTTCGGAAGGAAGTTTCAAATAGTAACCGACCATAAGCCGTTAATGTGGCTTATGAACCTTCGAGAACCAAATTCAAAACTAGTAAGATGGCGTTTAAAACTAGCAGAATTCGAGTTCGAGATTGTTTGAAAAAAAAGGAAAGGCAAATACAAATGCCGATGCCTTAAGTCGTATAAAACTCGAACCAGATGAAACTGTGTACGAAATATTCAATAACAAGGAAGACCTTCAAACAGTACACAGCGCCCAAGAAAACCGAAATGACGGAATTCCCATATCAGAGAAACCCCTCAATGAATTTAACCTACAGACCATATTAGAAATCAATAAAAAAGGTTCTCCGATGACTGTCGAAACAGTCTTCAAAAATAAACAACGACGAATTATACGTAAAACAAACTACGACGAAAACACTATGATAGACGTATTAAAAAAATTTTTTCCATCCAGAAAACTAACGGCAGTACACACTACAGACGAAATTTTTTCTGTTTTACAGACAACATTTTCTAAATACTTCTCCCAAACCAACAACCTTCGTCTAATAAGATGTACTGAAATCCTCAAGGACATTCGACAAACAGACGAACAAGAACAAATTATTCGAGACTACCATGTTCGGTCTAATCATAGGGGTATAAACGAGACGTACCTTCATTTAAAACGGGAGTTCTATTTCCCTAACATGAAAGACAAGGTGACTAAAACACTTAACTACTGCGAAACATGTAAACTGGCCAAATATGATCGTAATCCTCCAAAACCAAAATACGTGCAACCTGAAAACCCAATGAAACCCTTAGACATATTACACATTGATATCTATAGCATCCATAATAAGCAAATCCTTACTACCTTTGATAAATTCTCTAAATTCGCAGCCGGTTACACACTTAGCTGCAGAAGTAGCATTAAGGTTCTTAAATACCTCAAGCAATATATAAGCCAATATGGTATTCCTAAGAAAATTGTGTGCGACCAGGGGTCAGAATTTATAGCAAATATATTTCAAGATTACTGTAGGCAAAATGAAATTACCCTCCATTTCACATCTTTCCAGCAAACTTCGAGCAACTCCCCTGTTGAGAGATTTCATTCCACCCTCACGGAAATATATCGAATCATAATTTCAAAAAGACAAGAAATTAAATCCTCAACGGACCACGAAAAAATTCTCGCGGAATCATTAATAACATATAACAACTCCATAAACTCCGCAACCAAACATACACCTTTTGAATTATTCTTTGGTAGACCATATAAATTTGCTAAAACTAACGAATATACAAACGAACATGAATACCTACGCAAGCTTAACGAATTTCTTGATAACCTTTACCCTAAAGTTCAGGAAGAAGTTGACTCTATTTCAAAAAACAGAATCGAAAATTTGAACAAGATTAAAGAGGAACCGGAAGAACTTGCGGCTGACGAAGTTGTTTATAGAAAAGAAGCTAGACGGAATAAACTAACACCCAGATATAGTAAACAAATTGTAAAAAAGACCAATAGGTTCACTATTATTACGAAAAACGATAGGAAATTACATAAAAGTAGACTTAGAAGAAAAACGAAGAAAATTATATTCCACTAACTATCCTTTATTTTTACACCTAATATGCACATTTTAATATACAAAACCAATACAAAAATATATATTGTAGTGTGTTTATGTGCACATAGTGTATGCACGGGTCAAGTGACGAATACCACTCGTCACTTGATACGTCGCGAAGCGACATTGTGCACATCAGCACACCATAATCTTCCCACGATATGCAATGAACAACGTGCATTGCATATCGTGTTTATATTATTCTTTTTTCGCATTTGATATTATTCTTTTGCTGACTCCACAAATGTGTGAATATGGAGTCAGCATAGTTTTAAGTATGAACACATTATAACAAATAAAATTCATTATTATTAAATCATCTCCCCGACAATACACAAGTCTTTTTCTTTTATATTAAAAACATATTACATGGCGACCGTGACAGTGATTCTGTCCATATTAAAAATAAGTTTTTTTTTTCTGTTGTTGTTGTTTTATTAACTTAATTCAATCCAAAAATGTCTTTATTTTAAATTATTAAAAAAAAAAAAAAAAAACATATTACATTGCCTCCTAAAATCAGTTGAAAAGTAAATAATGATATGATGTGCTCGGAAAGCGTAAAAGTGATACGAACATGTTTGCCTTTCATCTACCACTAACCAACACCTCGTATTTCTTCATCATTTTTAATTGGGAACGAACAAAACTTCCTTTTACGACAAAATAACTCGTGATATACATTCATTAGAAAGTGATCATTCGGAAGTTGACAGACCACTATCGCCATCTGTGTGGACCTCCGACCTCAGCTAAACTCAGAAAACGAAACAACAATAATCTTCAAATCATAGCTGCCCAGCAATCAAATGATGATGATCAAATCAATCCAGCCCAGCAATGGTAATATATTTTTATAATTCATCGTGAAAAAAAAATGTGTGTTAATTGTTATATATGAAGCTTAAATCTATTGAACTAATCTGTTTATTGTAAATATATTGAACTAATCTGTTTATTGTACAAAACATCGAAAATCCAATATTTAATTACTTCTAAAAGAAATTTGATGCATTCTTCTGCCGTTCTGTTTTTTTTTAAACAAAATATAGTCAATCGTCTCAAATACTCTTTGCAAGTCTAGAATAATTGTAACAAAGATTATATGGAATCTTTGCTCGGTATTGCTTCTTCTGTTTAAAGTCATTGAGGTTTAAGCATTAATTTAAAATGGGAGGTAAAACCTCCAAAGTAAAGGATAGCACAGCAAATGTGTTAAATGTTGTTGACGTGATGGATACAACCCCACACTTAGAAACACAAACTATGCTCATTTCTTTATTGGTTGTCCTCACGGCAGTAAACTTAATTCTTAAATTTTATCTGTTGTATAAGCGTACACTTAAAAAACGCTACATAAGCCGAGCAAACGACTTAGATAAAATTTAAAATGGAATGGAAAATATTAGCAATAAAAATAAACGGTTTTAAAGACAATTTCCAAAAATCTTACAAATGTATTAACAAAAATACAACAATAAGAGTAGATACATTAAAAAACCATATTAAAACACTAATATCCCATTTCAATAGTATTGTCAATGTTTTCAACGCATACAAAAACGAATTGACAGCTGATCATGAAAAAGATTGTAGGAAGCTTTTAAAAACACTTAACACTAAGTTAAAAAATATTAGCATTAAATGGGAAATTGAAATACATGTCCCAGATGAATTAGAGCTTCACGCTGAGTTTAATGAAAATCAAATAGAAAGTTTAGACGAATCAAAACCAGTAGTAAATACAGAATCTGACAGTGAAATTGAAACACTGGATGAATTCCCACAACCAATTATAAAAATCAAGGAAAAAATGGCCCAAACTTTAGTAGAATTTCTTAAACTTGCCTCATCACTCTTACCTGAGTTTGATGGAAAGGCAGAAAATTTACAAAGCTTCAAAGATGCCCTTCTCCTTATTGATTCCTTAAAAGGAGCACACGAAGTATCAGCAATTAGTCTCATAAAGACCAAACTAAAGGGACATGCTAGAAATCTAATAAGTAATGAACAAACGATAGTTGAGATAGTTGAAAAACTAAATGCAAAAGTAAAAGGAGATTCAGTAGATGTAATTTCTGCGAAATTACTAAATCTACAACAAAAAAATAAGACAGCAAATCAATATGTCCAAGAAATAGAAAAATTGACGAAGTGTTTAGAAGGAGCCTATATCAACGATGGTTTAGCTTCTGATTTAGCTGCTAAATACAGCACAACGCTCGCTGTCAAGGCTATGACACAAAATTGTTCTATTGATAAGGTAAAACTTATAATGCAGGCTGGCACATTCAGCGATATGAATGAGGCCATGTCCAAATTCGTTAATAGTTGCACAGATGCAACCGGACATTCTAATACTGTTTTGTTTTACAAGCAAACCAATAATAGAGGCTATCGTGGAAATTACCACGGAAGAGGTAATCATCACAATAATCGCTACCGCAATAACCAAAACAATTACAGGGGAAATGGCCGATCTAGAGGCAACTTTAGAGGCCGTGGTAACTCGTACCGTGGCCATAATAATAATAACGAACACAATAATGTTCGAATTACTCAAAGTAACTCGGAAAACTGCCAAGACCCTTTAGGAAACAATTTATAAATACAAAGGTCCATGCTATCAATTTTAATCTCAATATTTTCGTGTCATTTATAAATGTATTTACTAAACATAAACTCACATTCCTAATAGACACAGGTGCAGATATTTCACTTCTAAAAGAAGATTCTGATTTTTACCAAGACGTCCAAAATGACAAGATTATAAGTATCCAAGGAATAGGCCAGGGAATAGTAAAATCCCAAGGTCTAGCCCCAATAGAGCTTCAAACAGATAAATACATCATCCCACACAATTTCCATATAGTAAATTCAAATTTTACAATACCATGTGATGGAATCATAGGTATGGATTTTATAAAACAATTTAACTGCAAATTAGACTTCAAACCAACTGAAGATTGGTTTATAATCAGACCCAATAATTTAAATTTTCCGATTTATGTTCCAATAACATATAGTTGTGGTAATAATTCACTACTTCTACCAGCAAGATCACAAGTAATAAGAAAAATTGAAATAAAAACAACAGAAGACCTCATTTTTATTCCCAACCAAGAAATAAAACATGGCATTTATGTTGCAAATGCAATAGCAACATCACAATTTGCATTAGTTCGTCTATTAAATACAAACGATACTAACCAACTGGCCAGTTTAAATAACTTAAAATATGAACCACTCTCAAACTATGATGTGGTCCACACTAATCGAAATATTAGAACAGAATCAGTCATAAATCAACTAAAGAAAAATTTTCCGCCCCAATTCAAAAAACAATTAACAGAAGTATGCACCGAATATAGTGATGTATTTGGATTGGAAACCGAATCCATAACCACAAATAATTTTTATAAGCAAAACTTGAGATTGAAAGATAGCGAACCAGTATATATAAAGAACTACCGAAGTCCTCATAGTCATGTTGAAGAAATTCAAAAACAAGTTAAAAAATTGATACACGACAAAATAATCGAACCGTCTGTATCTGAATATAATAGCCCGCTTTTACTAGTCCCCAAGAAAGCCCTACCGGGTTCCGAAGAAAAAAAATGGCGATTAGTAATCGACTATCGTCAATTGAATAAAAAACTTTTATCTGATAAATTTCCACTCCCAAGAATTGATGACATCCTTGATCAATTGGGTCGAGCAAAATATTTTTCATGCCTCGATTTAATGTCAGGTTTTCATCAAATCGAACTAGAAGAAAGTTCCAGAAATTTAACGTCTTTTTCAACGAGCAATGGCTCATATCGTTTTACGCGACTACCTTTTGGTTTAAAAATAGCGCCAAATTCATTCCAGAGAATGATGACCATAGCATTCTCTGGACTTGAACCTTCACAAGCATTTCTCTACATGGACGACCTTATGGTTATAGGCTGTTCCGAAAAACATATGCTTAAAAATCTAGCAAATGTTTTTAACATATGTAGAAAATACAATTTAAAATTGCATCCACAAAAATGTTCATTTTTTATGCATGAAGTGACTTTTCTGGGTCATAAATGCACAGATAAAGGAGTATTGCCAGATGACAAAAAATATGACGTCATCAAAAATTATCCAGTCCCACACGACGTGGATAGCGCTAGACGATTCGTTGCATTCTGCAACTATTACAGACGATTTATTAAAAACTTCGCCGACTATTCACGGCACATAACGAGGTTATGTAAAAAGAATATTCCTTTTGTGTGGACAGATGATTGCCAAAAAGCATTTCAATATTTGAAAAATAAATTAGTTGAACCAACCCTATTACAATACCCAGATTTTAAAAAAAGAATTTTGCATAATAACTGATGCAAGTAAACAAGCATGTGGAGCGGTTCTAACCCAAAACCATAACGGAATTCAACTCCCAATAGCTTATGCATCACGTTCATTCACAAAAGGTGAAAGCAATAAAAGCACAACAGAACAAGAGCTCACAGCCATTCACTGGGCAATAACACATTTTCGACCATATATATATGGCAAACACTTCATAGTTAAAACAGATCACAGACCACTCACGTATTTATTCTCCATGACAAACCCCAGCTCAAAGTTAACACGCATGAGGCTAGAATTAGAAGAGTATGACTTCACGGTTGAATACCTAAAGGGAAAAGACAATTTCGTGGCAGATGCCCTGTCTAGGATAACAATATCCGAGCTCAAAGACTTACAAGCTAAAGTCCTGAAAGTCACTACCAGGCACCAAAGTAAACAGAAAAAATCCTGCGCAGGAGAAAAATAAGTAGATTTGCATAAGCAATCTCTTGACATTGCTTCTAAGCCCAAAGTATTTGAAGTCATTTTTAATGACGAAGTACGAAAAGTAGTGACCTTGCGAATAACAGATTCCTTATGTTTATTTAAACGTGGGAACAAAATTATAGCAAGAATTGTAGTTAGAGATTTATATACCAATGGAACTCTCGATTTAGGTCAGTTCTTCCAAAGGCTCGAAAAAGAAGCCGGTATATTAAAAATCAAAAAACTAAAAGTGGCACCGTGCGAAAAGATATTTGAATTAATTTCAATTGAATCTTTCAAAAATATGGGCAACAAAATATTAAAATCATTACGAGTAGCGCTACTCAAGCCGGTGACCCAAATAAAAAATGAAAAAGATCAAGAAGCAATACTGTTTACGTACCATGACGATCCAATAACAGGAGGTCATACAGGAATAACTAAAACGCTAGCAAAAATAAAAAGACACTTTTATTGGAAAAATATGACTCGTCATATTAAAGAACACATAAAAAGATGCCACAAATGCCTGACGTCGAAAACAACTAAACATACGAAAACACCACTGATAAAAACAGATACACCCACATATGCTTTTGACAAGGTAATAGTTGATACAATTGGTCCTTTACCTCGATCAGAGAATGGAAACGAGTATGCAGTCACTTTAATTTGTGACCTTACAAAATATTTAGTAGCCATTCCAGTTGCAAATAAAAACGCAAAAACGATTGCAAAAGCAATATTTGAATCTTTTATTCTGAAGTACGGTCCAATGAAGACGTTCATTACGGACATGGGAACAGAATACAAAAATTCTATTATAAACGACTTGTGCAAATATTTAAAAGTAGACAATATAACGTCTACAGCACATCACCACCAAACCGTTGGAACAGTAGAAAGGAGCCATAGAACTTTTAACGAATATATTCGTTCCTATATATCCGTTGACAAAACAGATTGGGATGTTTGGCTTCCATTCTTCGTTTACTGTTTCAACACGACACCATCTATGGCACATAATTATTGTCCATACGAACTTGTTTATGGTAAGCAAAGTAACTTACCAATAGAATTTAATTCAATAGATAGGATAGATCCTATATATAACGTAGATGACTATGCTAAGGAAGTAAAATTTAGATTAGAAACGGCATATAAGAGAGCTAAAATACTATTAGAAGTAAATAAAGCTAAAAATAAAGATTATTACGATAAAAAAATAGTTAGTCTCGATTTAAAGTTAGGAGATAAAGTTATGCTAAGAAACGAATCAGGTCATAAGTTGGATCCCGTTTATTTAGGCCCCTTCGAGGTCGTAGAAATTAAAAACAATAATAATATAATTATAAAAACAAATAAAAACAAAAAGCAGAAAGTACATAAGAATAGATTAAAAATATATAATACTTAAGAATTTTAATGAAATAGAAACAACAAATTTGTTTTTTTTTAATAATGTTTAATATTTGTTCTCCTTCACTCAAATTTTTATTAAACATACATTTTTCGAGTTTTTTTTATCAAAATATGTACAAAAAAAAAAAAAAGATAATTTCTGTAAGCAAAAAAAAAAAAAATAATAAGAAAAATAAAATAAATAAATAATAAATCAAATATTACTGACAAAAAAAAAAATGATGTAATAATTAAAATATATGAAATAAAAATATATTAATTTTTAATTTGTTAATCATTAAAATTTATGTACAATTAAATAACTCCATGTAATTACGTTATTTCCTAAAAGAAGGGAGGTGTAGTGTGTTTATGTGCACATGGTGTATGCACGGGTCAAGTGACGAATACCACTCGTCACTTGATACGTCGCGAAGCGACATTGTGCACATCAGCACACCATAATCTTCCCACGATATGCAATGAACAACGTGCATTGCATATCGTGTTTATATTATTCTTTTTTCGCATTTGATATTATTCTTTTGCTGACTCCACAAATGTGTGAATATGGAGTCAGCATAGTTTTAAGTATGAACACATTATAACAAATAAAATTCATTATTATTAAATCATCTCCCCGACAATACACAAGTCTTTTTCTTTTATATTAAAAACATATTACAATATATTCAAACTGTATTATAAAAAAAAAAAAAAAAAAAAAATATACAAAATTGTTTTCGATAGAATACCCAACCAAGGAATATGGTTACTATTCAAACGAAGACTAACTTAGCTTTTATTAAGAATATGTAACCAAGGAATATGGTTTGCATCATTCAAATAATAGCAAGTTTTTATTACAAAAAAAACAAAAAAAAAAACAAAAAAAAAAAAAAAAAAAAAAAAACTTTTACAATATTTTAGACTTAAGCTAGAAATAAGTTTCACGAAATCTCTCAATTTATCCTACTGCTTCAACCACTCATTTTCATTTTCTTTCTCCCTTCTTTTTTTCTCTCCACACTCTTAGAATACCAATCATATCTACTCAACTAATTGAAATATTCCACATCCCAAGCAATCGTAGCATTCTTCCACTTCAATTAGGACTCTCAAGAGTTATTACAAACTATTACAACCTTATACACATCATCGACTTAGACGATTACGACACCAACATAAAGAAAATTACTGACACTCTAGACACTTTCTACAAACATGCAACACATATCAATTTAGTTCAAATAACACGGCTAAAGCTCCTAGAATTAAAAAAGAAATTCCAAACTATATATCCAACTATTCGAAAGAAAAGAGGACTAGTTAACGGACTAGGTTCCGTCATTAAATTTATTACAGGAAATATGGACGCACAAGATGCGCAGAATCTAAATGATCAAATTTCAAACATAAATACTAACATGCAAAATCTCACAAAAACAAAAGGGAAAACAAGACTCTATAAACATCTAAATTATAAACAGACTGAAAAATATAACAGACCACATAAACAACGAACAATACATCATAAAAACATTCTTAGAAAACTCAGCTAACAAACTAAAAAGGGAACAAGACTTAGCAATGGAAACACAATACTTAAATCAAATCAATTTTAATATAGATTTATTAACGAACCATATTTCTGATATAGCGGAAACGTTGATTTTAAGCAAACTAAACGTAATCCCAAAGTTTTTACTTAACTCAAAAGAATTAGATCTAATACAACAAAAATTTCACGACCAAGACATACATACTTCATCTACAGAGCAAATATACGAATTTTTGAAATTACAAGGCTATTATAATGATACAAAAATAATTTTTAACGTACAAATACCAAATTTTTCAAAAATAACTTATTCAATGTACCATATTATACCTTTGCCAATAAACCAAACAAAATTGTTAATTAGTAAACCTTTCATTGCATACAACAATAAGTACATCCAATATTATAGTAAAGCTTGCCCCAAAGCAGGAGTGACGTACATCTGCACGACACCAGAGTTCCAGGAAGAAACAGATAAATCCAAATGTCTCGGCAAACTGATGGCAAACGCAGCAGCACATTGCGGATTCAATGACGTGGGAAAATTTGAATCCATCTCACATCGTCAACCAAATGTTATTCTATTTATTAATGTTCCCAAAGTTTTGTTTAACTCTTCTTGCAGTACTAAAACAGGCCTGATAGAAGGGACAGCCCTCTTACACTTTAAAGGATGCAACATCGAGGTCAATGGCATAACCTATGAGGACAATTCTTCAGTCTTTTGGGATGAAGTACACTTATCACCAATTCCCAACAACAACATTTATCCCACCCACGTGAACCAAGTACTGAATCTCCAAAGGTTAAACGATTTCAACTTCCACACCGAACAACAGCTAACATCTTTAGACAATAAAACCGAAATTCTACACTACCTGTCAACAACATCTTCAGCTGCAATAGTTGCCATCACAATAATAATAGTCATCATCATCTATAAATTCAAGAACATCAGTATGCAGATAAATCATACACCACCAGACGTTTTATCTTTCGCTCCAACGCAAAATTCATCATTTTGGCCGTCGCTCTACTATAAGGGGGGAGGAGTTACGGTTGCAGCCAAACAGCCCCCTTCAACATGAGACTCACCTGGCCACACAACAAATATACTTACTAAGCACTTCCCTTTTTTTTGTGAACATTAACCTTTTGTTAAATAAGCATTTGTATTACATTTATCGTTTCTCAGAATAATTGATTGTACTTCAATAATGCTAAATTGACACATTTAATCTTTTGTATTTTAATAACTTAATAATACTACATTCTGCTTCTTAGAATAATTTGTACTTCAATATTGCTAAATTGACACACTTAATCTTTTGTACTTTAAAATGTAAAATCAACGCTTTTAACTTTCTGTATTCTTTTGTATTGATTTATCGATCATTAAATATTCATCTTTCAAACCAAGTAGTCGTTTTTTTTAAAACCTCGCTACGCGAAATACATAACTCGTGCGAGTGAGTGAGTGAAATGAAATGTCAGATTAGTGACTTGGTGCATGTGTTGGCAAATTTACAAATTTTGTGATAGTATGTGTTAAAAATTTTCTTAGGGATACGAAATAAAATTAAAAAAAAAAAAAAAAAAACTTGCGTAATCAAAATATTTCTGAAATATGTAAGTTAACACGACCCCTATTGCACCTTTCCAAGAATTCAACCAACCTTTTTCCTCAATTCAAGTTCTCAGACTTGCAATAAGTAATAAGTAAACTGCAAATTACGAAATTAATGAATGAGGAAATGTAAACTGATAATAAATTTTATTGTTAAACTGATTTGTAATAAAAAAAAATGTAATAAATAATCGAAAAAACTAAATAAAGGTGTTCATTCCGTTTACAGCAGTAAGCTAAATTTGTCTTTTTTTTTAATCAAGCGGCTACACACTTGATAAATGGCGCCCGAGCAATATCAACCCTGAAGGGTTTCGCGAAAAAATACTAAAAAAACGTATAATTAAAATAACGCAGTGTTTCGCGAAAAATATTAGATTTAAAAACCACTGTGGAAAAAAATAGTAAATTACGAAAATAATTTGAAGTTAAATGAGTGTCACGTAAGAACCACTCTGCAAGTAAAAAATATATATTACTAGTGATCCACGAAAAATAAAACCTTAAAAGAGTGTCACGTAAGAACCACTCTGCAAGGAAAAATATATTATAAGTGATTCACGGAAAATAGAAACTTTATCGCAAAAAAGGTGTACCGTAATTTTACTTCTTACTTAAAATTGTTCTACCAAATATTAAAAAATGGACCCCAAAATAAAAGATATAGCAAAATTTGCGGATTGGTATGATAACATAAAATACCTTCTACTAAGGGAAAAAGATATAAAAATTTCCAATTCGGCAAAATAGGAAATCAAAAAAATATTTTTCCAAAAAAGTCCAGAGAATCTAAACAAATTGGTACAATTATGGCCTGGGTTTTATGAGAAGTCAACTGGAATATTGTCAGCTGAAGATGTTGCATATGCTAAATTATATTATTTAACTTGCATCCAGACTACAGACCCTAAAAATTGGGAACTGCGAAAATTGAAATATCGAGATGCAAAAACAATAATGGAGATCTTGCTTATAATAGAGATAGAGGGAACTATTGATTTATCTGGAGAAGAATTGATCACACATGCAATTGAAACATTAACTGAATATCATCCTTCTTTGATATTCATACGAATATCAGTCGTCGACGAGTAAAGACGTGTTTTAATTTCGCTCCTTCTTTAAAATATAAAAAAATTATAATAAAAAAATATAAAAAAAAAACTGACCTCTTTTAAAATTTTCAACCGTCCCCAATTCTTGAAAACGAAAATAAAAAAATGCCAAAGTGCTGCGTTTGCAATATCGACGTCAATGTTGACCGAGTTACGTGTGGCGGTCTCTGCGGTAAGCTCTTCCACCCGAGTTGCATTGGACTCAGCAAAAGTGCTATGAATCACTTAATTGAAATAACTTCCCGGTTCGTTTTCTATTGTGACGAATGTAGGGAAATATCGTTGTCCCACATTATTCTCGCAATTAAATGCAACAACGACACAGTCAAGTTATCAATAAGTGAAACGAACGATAAGTGCCGCAAAATGTTCAGTGAACTCGAAAAAATTGATGACCTCGTGAAACTGACTGATGACTACACAATATGGTTTCAAATATATCCATATAGTTTAAATTGAACTTTGATATTGTGAAAAAACAGTTAAGTGAGGCATATAAATTTGTTACCCAATTAGAATCTCTGAAATCCGAAATCAAAGACGAGCTTAAAGGAATACATTGTGCAATTAATAAACTAAATTTCAATAAGCCATTAGATTCGATGCGTAGTGATTTGAACTCCTCCACGGATATTATCAATTCCATCCGTTCAGACCTTGACGTTCACCTACAATCTAGTTCTAGAACAAACTCCCACAATAACCAAATTAATCTTTCTCTTATCGATGACGCCGTAAATATATTGGTAATCTTTCTTTGGAGCTCGCGTCGACCAGGGAAAGCGTAGATGAGCTGCTAGGTGCAGTGAAAGCATCAAACATATTAAGAGTTCCGGTTACAATGGATCAATAGGTGGCTCTTGCCGATGTTCAACTACCTCCTGGTGATTCTGTGCCACTTTCTTCATCAAATGTCTCACTTCATGATGAGCTTCTTCAACTTCCCACTTCACCTTCATACGTAGAACCTATCTCTACTCCAATCACAGAAGATGCCACTGAGAATATGTCCATCGAAGGAGTAGACATCTCTTCAGACAACTCAATACAACGTTTCGGTGTAACCTGGACCCTCGATAATTGGACCAAACGAATTCAAAAATTAAATGTACAGAACTAAAACCAAACGTCCTTCTTTGTCATGGCATCTTCGCGTACAGTTGAACATTCAGTCGTCGGTATCCTGCAAAAACGTCTCAAGTCCACTTTTTTGTGAAATAGAGTTAATAATGCAAAAATGTCCCAAAAGTCATAATCCATGTCGTGAAAAAAAATCCCATCTCTATTTAAAGTATTTTTATGTAGTAATTGTATCAAAACCATCCATTCTATGTCCAAAACATCCAAATGCGTAGAGCAAGAAAGGCCCAAGTGGACTTGGGTCCTTTTTGCACAACTCTTTTATTTCCTTTTTTTCATTTTCACTGCAAAAAAATCCCAATTTCTGAAATTCAAATAAAAAACTATTTCATGGCCTACTTGAATTTTTTTATTAGGGGATTTCCCACTTTTGCTTTGAATTTACGTTAAGAAAAATGATCATTATTGAAAGGTGTTCATGTGAATAGGTTGAGCTTTTTTAATTTACTTTAAGAAAAATGAATTTCTCAAGCCGAAGTGCTGTTCTTCTACAGCTTGCGTTAAAAAAAGGTTATTATTTTGTTTCAGAATAGCAGAACGTTTTTTAACTTAATGATTAATTACTTTCAGAACATTCCAATAAAAATTGTGATATTATAAATTTTAACAAACCCAGTACTTCAAGAGCTTCAAAAACAAAATCTACGGTATCAAATGGTACTTCCTGACTTTTGAAAATCATTTCATGATGTATGTAAGGCTTAAATTCGATTTTGAATTTTATGTTTAGATATTCAAGAACCCATTCCTGGATGTAGTAAAGAAAACAGTGAAAAAGAATGGGATGAATCAAGCCTTGATCAAGATTTTTCAGGCGACGATGAGACCTTGATTATATTCCTGACAACAACAACGAATCAAGCGATAATGATGGTGAAGGAGATTTCGTGGTTTTGGAGGCGCCTCAAGAATCTACTGCAGAAACACCAATCACTGAAAAGAAAAATAGAAGGTGGAGAAAATCGTGTCCAGAACTATGGAAACGAAATTTAAAGCATGCTGATTTAATACGAGGTAAGAATCCCAAGCAATCAAAGTGTGAAAAATGTCGTTTTAAATGCAAGGACAAATTTACGGAAGAACAGCGACTAAAAATGTGCAAAGACTTTTGGAAGTTACCATATCAACGCCAAAAAGATTTCATTTTAAAGGCGGTCGTCGATTCGCAGATACAAAGGCCCCGAATAAGATCTTCAATTAAAAAAGTTAACCGTAGTGTAGCTAGATCGTACTTTTTGAAAAATGAAAACTCCAATGTACGGGTTTGTCGCGACTTTTTTTGTGGGACCCTAAGTATTTCGAGTAGCACAATTAAAACGGCGTTTAAATATAAAGGGCCAACCGGAGTTTTTTGTAAAGAAGACGAAAGGGGCAGATCAAAACCCGCAAATAAAATGTCGGATGAAAATTTAACACGCATTAAGGACCACATCGAAAGCTTTCCAACTGTAGAGTCTCACTACTGCCGCAAAAGTTCTAATCGGATGTATTTAGATGCAAATCTGAGTATATCAAAAATGTATGCCTTATTCTTAGAAAAATACAAGAGTGACACGTCAACAAAGATACCTTCATCGACTACCTACAGGAAAGTTTTCGGTGAGTGCTACAATTTGTCGTTCTTTCGTCCAAAGAAAGATCAATGCCAAGCATGTGAAAAAGGCAAAGATAGCCAAAATGCTGATTACATTGCCCATTTAAAGAGAAAAAAAGAATGTTCAGAAGCAAAATCCTTGGACAAAGAAAGGGCCATCAAGGAGCCTAATTTCATGGCATGCACATTCGACTTGCAATCGGTGTTGCAAATTCCTTCAAGCGATGTAAGTCCAATGTATTACAGCCGAAAACTATGTGCATATAACTTAACTATTTACAACGCCGCTCCACCTAACGATGCTTTTTGCTATTTTTGGACAGAAACTGATGGCAAAAGAGGAAGCAATGAAATTGGTTCGTGCTTGTATAATTATTTGCATCAACTATCACCAAAAATAAAAGAAGTGTCTTTTTTTTCTGATACGTGCAGTGGCCAAAATAGAAATAAAAATATTTCAATATTATTTCTCTATTTGGTTCAAACTTTAAATTTAGATATAATTGAACACAAATTTCTAGAAAGTGGACACAGCTACATGGAAGTTGATAGCATGCACAGCGCAATCGAGAGGCAAAAAAAGAATTTTCCAGTCTATACGATCCAGGACTGGCTGACTATATTCAGACTCGCACGTTCCAAAAGACTTAAGAGCAAAGGAAATCCGTATAATATAACCCAAATGCGATACACTGACTTTCTGGACTTGTCACAACTGTCGGATATTATAAAAAACAAAAATTTGGACGAAAATGGAGACAAGGTTAACTGGTTAAAAGTAAAATCTTTTAGGTACCAAAAGATAAAACCTGGTGTGATGGAATACAAATATGACCACACTGAAACTTATAAAGAGATACGTGTTTTTGGTAAAGGTCGTCCAATTAATTTAAAAGATGTTACCATCAAAAGAGTCTATAACAGCAGCCTTCCTATAAGTGTGGAAAAGAAAAAAGATTTACTTAGGCTTTGCATGTCAGGAGCCATACCGGAAGAGTTTCACCAATGGTACAAAAACTTAAAAACAAGCAAAATCACCAGAAATAATGCCCCAGAGCCCGATATAAATGAGGATTCGGAATCAGACCAAGATTAATACATAAAAAAAAAAAAACAAAAAAAAATGTTCATAAAAAAACCCATGTCCCTTTAAACCTTTTTATTAATGCAAAAAAGACCTATGTCCAAGATTCATTTAATTTTTTTATAAAAAAAAGTTGAATAAATGGAATTGAGTTAAATTTTTTGGTTTCATCTTATTTATAAATACTTTTACTATCAGATTTTAATTACAATTTTCAAATCGAAACTGCTTAGTGATTTTTCCAGCCGCCATAAACTTTAAATCTTCAATAACTCAGAAACACAAAAATGTGACTTGAGATGTTTTTGCAGGATACCGACGCAGTATGTTAACAAACTTTTTGCTAAAATGAAAGTTCCAATCAGTTCCATAAGAGTTCTAAAGAACACTAAGTCTATTAAATTAAAATTATCGATTCCACCGAAATATGCCTGGATTTTCACTAACTCGGATGGATCTTCTCTAATAATAGATAAACTTATCATTAAACAATGGATCCCTAATTTTAAGCCTAAATCTAATATTCCTAATAATTGGAGTTTTAAAACTAAAATTTTCCCGAATTTCTCCCACCCTTCTTTTTCCAAGTCTAGTTTAAAAACAAATACCACAGCGAACCCCCTTTCCACCCGACATAAGCGAGTATCGTTTAATCTAGAACGCTCTTCAAAAACTTCTCCTTCCACCAGCTCTTTCTCAAATTTCACTTTAAATCCTGTTGCGTCACCTTTCAAACCGTCTGTTGTTACTAATGTTGCTTCCACAACAAAGAAACAAAACAAAGAAACAAAACGAGTCTCTTTTAAAACCCCATCACCAACTCCGTCTCGATCTCCCTCTTCAACTCTCCCCAACTTTGACCTTAGAACAGGAGCTAAATATCCTAACTTTATAAGCTCTTATATTTTGAACCCCACTCAGTCAACTTATCCACCTCCCACTCGCAAAGGCCCTAATATAAGTTAACGAAATGTTTGCAACGGATGCAAAACACCTGCACCATTGTCTTGCCTCACATTCAACATACGTGAGAGAATGTGCTGACAGCGCGTCTGCGTGACTGACAACGGATGGTCAGTCACACGAGATTCGCAACATGCCGGTATGTCATGGGATAGGAGTTGGGATAGCCTAAGTAAAATTATAAGTTTCTTTCGAATTGTAGTTCAGTTCAATTTTTAATGTGAAATAAAGAGGTTCTTCCTCCAAAAAAATATTTTTTTTTTTATAATAAAATAATAGAATAACTTAATTTATACAACAAAATTCAGAAAACTCTTTTGACCCTCTTTTACCACCAGTTGTCAAACTTACCCAGCAAACTGCAGTTTCCACTGAATGTCGCTATGCTCTGTCTACCTACAATATTTACACATCTCTTCTAATGCCACACTTTTCCTAAGTTCAAACATAACCATTTTGCTCATTGCTAAAGTCATAAATATACTTTTATTACTTTTCATTAAAATCCGATCAAAAAACAAACGGAAACATCAAATTCCTTTAACCATCAAACTCGATATTCCTTCAATTAACCGAACTATTACACAGATTCCTCCTCTGGAACAATATAGTTAACACGACATCTATTGCACCCATCCAAGAATTCCACCAACCTTTTTCCTCAATTCAAGTTCTCAGAATTGCAAAGTAATAAGTAAACTGCAAATTACTAAATTAATGAATAAGCAAATGTAAACTGATAATAAATTTTATTGTTAAACTGATTTGTAATCAAAAAAATGTAATAAATAATCGAAGAAACTAAATAAAGGTGTTCATTCCGTTTACAGCAGTAAGCTAAATTTGTCTTTTTTTTTAATCAAGCGGCTACACACTTGATAACTTGTATTGTTACCATGGTCCTGAAACTTGTCATCAATATGGTAAGAAATGTTTTATATTTTATAAATTAAATATTAGTATATATAAATGTGGGTATATTTGAAGTATTTGTAGGTGAATAAAATGTATTTTAAATAACCATATACTAATTTCAGAATGTGCGTCGAGCCGATTCGTCATCACATTCCATGGAAAATGTGAGTCGAACGGCGACAGCAAAACTACACCCTCGTGAAGACAATGATGGCTCAGCTCAGCAGAATTCCATCGATCGATGGCAACGAAATGTATCCCACAGCAAAGATGACCTAATTTGAAAAGTATTTAAATGCACATACGTTATGGGGGAATAACAAAAAAGAATACAAACATCAACATGCAAAGAAAATACCTAAGGCTGCGACTCTATTAGAAATATTTATGTTTGGACATTATTGCAGACATTATTTCTGAAGTTTTTATTTCTATACTATGTGGGCCAATTATTTCGTGAAATTTCATTCTTCGCAATGATCTCGCCAAGAAAATCACGTTGCTTAATTTTAGCTCTAAATGCTTTTCAAAATCTGGAAGAAGCAGAACGAGAAGAACATAAAAGGAAACACAGATTTTGGGTAAATCCATTTTTATGCAAAAGAGAATTGCACGACCTTGAAGCACATTTACTCCAAGACGTACTTTGGGAAAATGGAGGAAGCGACTACAAAAATGTTTGCCGAATGTCATTATCAAAATTTGAACACATTTTGAGTTTGGTAAAATTGTAATTCCGTTGATTTTTTGCATTTATTCTAAGTATTTCTGCCCATGTTGGTTCAAACAACCATCAAAAAGGAAGATACGTCAATGAGGTTTGCCATATCACCAAGTGTTCGGCTTGCAATAACATTGCGGTTTATTGCGACCGGTGACTCGTATCGTTCTCTTGAATTTCTATCCAGGGTGTCAAGAAAGAGCATAGGCACTTTTGTACCACAAGTCCTATCCGCTATATACAATACACTTAAAGAATCTCATATGAACGTATATAAAATTATTTGGAAAGTATTAGACACAATTATTTTTTATTTTTTAAAAATATTTTTAGATGCCTTCAACAGAGCCAGATTGGATAGAAGTTTCCAACGACCTTCTGGGACTTCCCACAAACTTTGGGTGCAATCGATGGTAAACATATTAGGATCAAAGCCCCGCCTAACTCCGGAAGTGATTTTTTTAATTACAAAGGCTATTTTAGTATTGTTTTGTTAGCCGTTGTCGATGCACACAGCAGGTTTATATATATCGACGTTGGAGGGAATGGTAAAGCTTCAGATTTCGTAGTTCTAAAAAATAGTACTTAATATCAAAGCCCTCATATCGGAAAAGCTCAATATTCCACCATCCAGGGCTTTAAAAGGGCAGGACATTCTGACTCCCTTTTATTTTATTGGTGATGACATTTTTGGCCTTGACAAACGAATTATGAAAGCTTACAACAGGAACACAAATTTGTCTGCGGCAGAAGAGATTTTCAATTATAGATTAAGCCGGGCTAGGCTTACAGTAGAAATGGTTTTTGGTAGACTTGCAAGTCGTTTTCGGATATTCCATCGCTTAATCGAGGTATCTGTTGAAAACACAGACATTCTAGTAAAAGCCTGCTGTGTACTAAACAATTATCTATCACCAATTTTAAATTAAAAAAAACTCCTGAGACAGACTGTGTGGAATATCCGCCTCTTCCAGACACAATGACACCAATTACCGCACAGGATTACAATGGTTACAAATACGCGTCTAGGATCCGCGAAAATATAAAAAGATACTGCGTTACAGATGGTGACGTTCCATATCAGTGGAGAAAGGTAGACTATCGGTATCATCCACAGATTAATGTATATTTTGTATTAGTTACTCAATATTTTATAATAATTCTAAAATAAAGAAATACAAAGTTGAAGCTATATGTTATATGTATATATATATACATATGTATGATAAAGTGACCATTCGTACCACATTACGTGGGACAGTCCCACATTTACATGATCTGTCCCACAAGGAAAATTGTCCCACAAAATCAAAACATGTACCACACGGTCGTATAAAATCGTTTTTTTTTTACCATAATAATTTAATTGGACGCTACCATCATTTTACGAAATTATATGCATGACATAACGACTGAACGCACTCATAGTCTCTTGTTGACAGATGATTGTGTAGAACCAAATTCAAAAAGATTGTTTACCGAAAGAAGGTTGTGCACACAAAGTTTTGTTATTATTTTATTTAAAATATATACAAAGTAAGTTAAGTTGTTCTTAGTTGTGCCTGAAATCATGTTTTTTTTTAACTCTTAACGTTTATAGTTTACCTATGGCAGACCAAAAACGAGTGTGCAAGTTTACTAAAGAAATCGAAGCGGATTTTCCATTCATAAAAAAAAAACAAAGATAAATGAATCCACAGTGTTTTGCTCAATTTGCAGCAGCAATTTCGCAATGACTAGCGGCCGGTATGACATAAAACGCCATTTGGATACGGATAAGCATAAGAAGGTAATACAGTCCAGTGCAGGAAGCAGCAATTTGGTACATTTTTTCAAGCCGGCCGAAATGGGTTGTTCTGACAAAAATATAGCCTTGGCAGAAGCAGTTTTTACTTTTCATACCATAAACCATCATCCAAGTTTTCGTTCGATGGACTGCACCTCAAAGGTAATCCGCACACTTTTTCAAAACAAGTTTTTTTGTGCAAGAACTAAATCGGAAGCAATAATTAAAAATGTTCTAATGCCACACGTCCTCGAAAAACTAACAAACTGTCTACTAAAAACTGACTTTGTTGCTGTGTATACAGACGTCTCAAACCACAGGGATAAAAAACTGTTTCCCATAGTTGTAAGATTTTTTGATGAATTGGAAGGAGTGCAAGTTAAATTGCTAGAATTCTCTTCGTTGCCTGGAGAAACTTCTGATCTAATATCCGACTACATCTATACAACTCTCCAAATCTATAATATTGAAACCAAACTGGTTGCTCTCTGCGCTGATAATACAAACACAAATTTTGGTGGCGCTCACCGCAAAGGAACAAAAAAGTTTCTCGCGAAAATAAACGCAAAGCTTTCTCAAAATGTAATAGACATAGGCTGCGCTGCTCATATTGTCAACAATGCAATAAGAACAGCAGCTGATATTATGCCTCTCGACATTGAGTCGATTATTAAAAAAATTTTTAGTTATTTCTATATTTATACAGTTCGAGTAGAAGAACTAAAATTATTCTGCGATGAAGTAGATGTTGAGTATAAAAGATTGTTGGGGTACTCTGAAACGCGATGGCCAGCATTAATGCCTTCGATTGAACGAGTTCTACAAAATGTATTTACCTCTCAAATCGTATTTTCTTTCATTAGAGAAGTGTCCTGTGGCCATAAAATCATTTTTTGAAAATGAAGCTTCTGAGGTTTGTTAAAATTCCTCCATAATATGGCGTCCTTGTTCCAAGGCCCTATAAAAACAATTGAGCAGGAAACCATCAATGTAATGGAAGTTGCCGAAATTTTGAACAACTTAAAAAATAAGCTTCAAGAACGGATCGCTTATTTGCCACTAGTGCTTAAAGATGATTTAGGTAAATTAGAAGAAGCCGGTCATATACAAAAAAGATGGTTCATGGCGCATGTTCTTCATTTCTACAGTACATCTTTTAATTACATTGATCTTTGGACTCAACAGTTCAATCATGTATGTCAGTTTAATTGGGTGTTACTAAAAACAGCTTTAGTTTGGGATGAAGTTCAACAAAATTTTAATTATTTAAATACACAGTCTCCAAATAATAAAATTAATGAAAATGATTTGTTTGACGAAATTTCATGCATAAAAAAATATGAAACTGGAATGATGGAAAAATAGCAGCTGATAAAAGATGGGTGGACATTTTTTCGCACTTTAAAACCTGCAATATTTCTTACGAAAACTGCAAAAAGTTTGTTCAGTATAGCCTTTGTTTGCCGGGCACTAATGCGCCGACAGAAAGAATATTTTCAGTTGTGAATAAATTGTGGACGGTGGAGAAGTCACAACTCTCTGTGGAAACAATCAAAGCGATATTGACTGTTAAATCGAGTTATTCAAGTTGCCAACATTTCTTAGAAGAAGTATCACAAAACAAAAAGCTATTACAAAAAGTACATTCTTCAGAGAAATATTTAAAAGATTAATTTTTTTTTTCATAACCTGAAGGGATTTTATTTTGTTTTTTTGTTTTTTTTTTGTTACTGGTATTTTAACTGAACTGATTTTAATTTATTTGTAACTTTTTTTTAACTGAACTGATCTCATTTATTTATTTTGTTTTTTTTTTTATTTGATAACTATGTGATATTAAAAATAAAATGTTTATAAAATAATATAATATATTGTATCGATATTATATAATTGCTTTTGATAACTAAACAATAAAATTTGTTTTCAAATAGTTATTCAGATTTTGTTCACTTTTTCTTTAAAAACAACAATTTTTCTTTATTTTCTGAAACAATATTGAAATGTCCCTCATTAAAAAACAAAAATTATTGTGTAAAATATTTTCGGGTGAATTTTTTTTACTTTGTCCCACATTTTCACTTTTTGGATCTGGTCACTTTAATGTATGAGCAAGTAATGTATGTTTATTCTTATTTGCGATTTATAGACAGTTCTATGGCAATTTCGTTGGTGTTTTAGTTAATTTATTCAGTTCAATTTATGTTGATTTTAAGCAATTCATTACTTGCGATTATAGGTACAATAAGGCAAGTTATGCATTCTTAAAAAAAAAAACAAAATTCTAACAATCAAACATTACATATTACGTCTATCTACGAGTATATATCTGCCTGTCCTCGAGTATGCAGCCTTAACGGTTGTATGTATATAGCTAACCAATATCCTTCACGATTATAATTATATGTACATATTTACATACCTATGATCTATCTATATATGTATGTAGGTAAATATTTCTCTTCTAACTTACATTATGAAAATGCATAACCAAGGTTTAAGTATATACATTTGTATGTAGGTACCTACTTATGTAACGATTCCTTGAATCAATCATTCGACAATTCATTATACTAAGAATCAATGTAACCTGCTTACCTACGTACATATCTGTAAACCTGCATAGGATAACTCGACTACCTACCTTTAAAACAGCGTCAATGTTTATCTACATTGTTAGATTTTAACTACAAGAGCAAGTTCGTACGATCCAGTCGTGCATTTTATTTTTGTCTAATTACCGAATAACTACCTCAAAAAAAAGGAATATATAGTACATAAATGTATATGGCAAATTCCTAAGCGTAAATCTTGCGGCAAATATGGTAAGCAAATATAAAAATCTCTGCAAAGTAGATAATGTATTTGTATTATATTTATGTCTTTGAACGTCATTTATGAATATTATGTACTTTACACCTATTATGATGGTATGTGCATACCTACCTATGTACCTATGTTTGCCTACCGACAACCTACACTTTCATTTATCTGCATGCCTATTTATGTAACTTTTTATTTACATTTGCTCGCCAATGATTTATCATGATCATTGCATATAAACCCTTTATAAAAATAATGTGCTTATATAAGTTAACGACGACAAGTTAACTTAAATGTATCCCACGAAAAATGCTGACATGATGTCTGGGCGATGACCCCAAATTAGCATTTCAACAAACAATTCCAATTCGTGGAAATGTAGAAAGAAAATATGTTGGGAAACAAACAATAATTGAAGTAAGGCAAATTATGTTACGTTAGCATAAAATAGGTATTTAAGGTTTAGATTTTAAGCAAACATTATCATTAAGTTTAGAGAGGCAGAATCGCTGCCAGTTTTTTGTACTGTAAAAATTGAATGAAAAAAATAAATAAAAAATAAAAAAATAAGTTATTTTTTTTAATAAAACATAAAACTTTAATTGGCGCCCAACGTGGGGCCACTGTGATTGCGTAGTGCGGGAAAATCGCGCAAAAATATTTTTCAATTAAAAGCCCTTAAGTAGTGCTTATCGTCCCCAAGCGGTACATATGAAAAAAAAAACCAACACAGTGGCTACCCAATAAAATTGTGACAATAAAGTGAATCGCTAAGTCCCAAAGAGGTTTTAACTAAATTAAAATACACTAATCAAAAAACACAAACATCGATATCCCATAGAAATTATTTTAAGAATTTCATTTTGTATAATACACACTTGCTAAAAAATGTCTAACCCAACCAATCTGGCTAGGCCTACAATTAATCCAATTTATCCGTCTGGGCCTGCCCCAACCAATAACCAAAATAATGCTGGTCTCACTCGTCCCGAACTGCAAAGCATGGTATTATCAATTGTAAACCACGTGCTTAACACAGAGGGGAGAAGCCATCATAAATCCTAACTCCGATCGATTTCGAGGAATCGATCAAACAATCGATCAAGCACAGAGAACTAATCTCGCGGATCTTGACAAGGTCCCGGATGTAGTTAAGTGCCTGAGAGATTTTTCGGGTCAACCCGGAGAATTTAGCTCCTGGAAGAAGAGCGTAGATCGAATTATCCGCCTCTACGAGCCTGTCAAAGGTTCACCTAAATATTTCGGTATACTAAACGTTATCCGAAATAAAATTGTAGGAAATGCGGACATCGCATTGGAGTCCTACAATACACCCCTCGATTGGGAATGCATTTCCCGATGCCTTACCTTGCATTACGCGGATAAACGCGACTTGGGTACACTTGAGTACCAAATGACTTCCCTAGTACAAGGGAACGATACTGTGCAAGGCTTCTATCTATCCGTTTATTCCCATCTATCCCTAATTTTAAACAAAATAAGTTGCATGGACCTAGGTCCGGAAGCACTCTCCTTGCTCACGAAAACTTATAGAGACAAAGCTCTCGATACGTTTGTAAGAGGTCTCAAAGGAGACTTGCCTAGACTCCTCGGGATTCGTGAACCCGTAGACCTCCCACAGGCCCTCTACCTGTGCCTTAAACTAGAAAATCAGAACTACAGATCAAATTATGCTATGTCAACAAGGAGCAATTAAAAAATTCCATCAACCAACTCCCCCAACACTTCCTCCAAGGAGACCAATCCAAAACACCTTACCTAATAATCAAATTCCGTTCTATCCACAACTTTCCTATTTTCCTCAACCTGCTATGAACTATAACCAACGATCGTATCCATTCAACAATAACAATATCCCTAGACAGCAACCCTTCAATAATAATCGTTACCAATATCAACCCCCAAATCAAATACAAGGAAATAATATCAGACCACCTCCAAGGCCACAACCAGGACCAAATCAAATGGAAACCTCCACTATTGGCACTGCTAGAGTCAACTATGTTAACAGGCCACTACAGCAACAGAGAAATTGGCCACCTGCACCGAAGAGACCTAACAATTTGCCACAGCAATCTAACTATCGAAACAAGTTACAAAGGAATTTCCATCTAAGCACTTCATCCCAAGAAAACCCTCCAACCCAAGAATCAGAATTAGAACAATATTACGCTGCACCATATTTAGACAATCAGCAGTATGAACAAAGTTTCAATAACTACATAGAGCCTTTAACACAAGATCAAATAGAAGAGAATGTTACTGAAGTTATATCTGAACTAAGTGACATACATTTTTTAGATTAACAAGCTCTTCGTTGACATATATCGAAGTTAAATCAGATGGTGGCGAAGTGCTTAAGATTTTAATAGATACAGGTTCAAATAAAAATTATATCCAGCCTTCCCTAGTACAAAACCCTATCCTTAACGACAACAAATTCTATGCCAACTCTATCGGAGGAAACATAGAAATAACTCACCATACATTTGTAAACTTATTTGGTTTAAAAGATCTAAAAATTTAATTCTTCCTCATGCCACACCTAAAATCTTTTCAAGGCATTCTTGGAAATGATAGTTTGAAAGAACTATCAGCTGTAATCTACGCGAAACACGACTACATGACTATTTAAGACAGTATAAAAATACGTATTAAAGAGCTCGCTGCACAAGCAGTAAATAATGTGTCTTTAAGAACAGAACACATGACAACAGAACAAAAAAAATTCGATTAAGTCAATGGCTACTAAATACTTCAAGTTGTTTGATGACCCAGATGAAAAGCTAACGTACACGACCGTTGTAAAAGGTGAGATTCGAACTTCATCAGATTCCCCCGTTTACACCAGATACTATCCATACCCAATGGCTCTCAAAGATGAAGTAGAGAGTCACTTAGAAAAACTCCTCAAAGATGGTATTATAAGATCTTCAAGATCACCGTACAATTCACCTGTGTGGATTGTCACCAAAAAATCAGACGCCTCTGGCGAGAAAAAATATCGTTTGGTGATCGACTATCGCAAATTGAATGACATCACTATCGCTGACCGGTATCCCATTCCGGAAATTAACGAAGTGCTCGCACAATTAGGTCAAAATAAACTTTTCACGGTTATTGATCTAAAGAGTGGTTTCCATCAAATTCCACTTAAAAGGAAAAGGATATTGAAAAAACAGCTTTCTCGGTGAATAACCGGAAATATGAATTCACCCGGCTGCCTTTGGGCTGAAAAATGCCCCATCGATTTTTCAAACAGCGCTTGATGATATACTGAGAGAGCATATAGGAAAAATATGCTTCGTTTACATTGATGATATCATCATATTCAGCAAAGATGAAGATTCACATTTAAACAATATAGAAGTTGTTTTCAAAACTTTAGAAGCTGCAAACATGAAAGTTCAGCTTGATAAATGTGATTTTTTCAAAGAAGAAGTTGAATTTCTTGGATTCATAATTTCTTCAGATGGCATCAAAACTAACCCTGAAAAGGTACATGCAGTTCTTCATTTTCCTACCCCTAAGACACTCAAAGACCTGCGATCTTTCCTAGGTCTGTCAGGGTATTACCGCCGTTTCGTTAAGGACTATGCTAAATTAGCGAAACCTTTAACAGCCATTTTAAGATGGGAAGACGGACGACTGTCCAAAAACCTCTCTAGCAAAAAATTAATTCATTTAAATGAAGAAGCAATAGAAGCCTTCAATAAAATAAAAAATTCCTTAGCATCAAGAGACACTGAGGTGGATATTCATTTCACCATCAATAAATAAAGAACAATATTAAAAAAAAAAAAACAAAGTATCGCTTAATAAAATCACATCAAGAAAAAGTCGCGAGAATAATTGTTTTCACGAACGCGAACCAGCAAACTTGGCACGCGCCCTTACATTTTCGTTCTCTCGGAACTTTCCTAAATTGCACAGAAAACGACATCTATAAATGTCAAAATATAAATTGCATTCGAGTCGGTGAAATATATATTCTCGAATGTGCTGGAACAAATTGCTCCCTACCAAAATAAAAGTCGTAATTAAAACTTTAAATTAATAATAAAACTTTATTTTTGTATTGAAAACTCTACGAGCTGTGCTTTTCATTTTTTTTTATAACAATAGCCACTACGGGCTATAACACTATACTTACTTACCCTGATTACAGAAAAGAATTTGAACTAACCACCGACGCTTCAAATTACGCCCTCGGAGTAGTACTATCTCAAGCAGACAAGCCTATAATGTTTATTTCTAGAACATTAAGCAAGACCGAAGAAAATTATGCCGCAAACGAAAAAGAGATGCTGGCTATAATTTGGGCTTTAAACACTTTCAGAAATTACTTATATGGCTCAGCAAGAGTCAAAATATTAACTGATCACCAACCTATGGCTTATGCTTTAAGTAGCAAAAATAACAATTCAAAAATGAAACGCTGGAAAGCAGCATTAGAAGAATATAACTACGAACTGAAATATAAGCCCGGTAAGGCTAACGTAGTTGCTGATGCACTTTCAAGACCACCTATTGATTCTCAAATTAATTCCCTTGCAGAATCCCAACCTTTTGACTCCCAAATTAATTCCCTTACAGCATCCCAACATAGTGATGAAAGTTCATCCCACGAACTTATTCCAGCAGTAAAATTGCCAATCAATATTTTCAAAAATCAACTGATTCTGCTTATAGGCCAAGAAGACAATTTCCAACTTCAATACCCCTTCCCAAATTTCCGCAGACTTACCTTTACACAACCTCGATACACTAAAGAAAATCTTATTTCAATATTTAAACGATACCTAATCCCTACCATAATACATTTAATGACTAACGAAGAAACTATGGGAATTATCCAAAATATATATCCACTTCATTTCAAAAATTACAGAATCCGCTACACACAAACAAAAGTTATTGATATAACCAATCAAACTGAACAAGAAGAACACATCCTTAAAATCCATAATAGAGCACATAGGAATGTTCGCGAAAATAAGGCCCAACTACTCCAAAACTATTATTTTCCTCAAATGAACTCAAAAATTAATAAAATAGTTAAACAATGTCATATATGTCGAGAACACAAATATGATCGACATCCACAGAAACCCGAACTCAAACCAACACCTATTCCCCAATATCCAGGCCATATTTTACATTTAGATATTTATTTAACTGAAGGACATCTTGTTCTCACTGCGTTAGATAAATTTTCCAAATACGCTCAAACAAAAATTCTAAAGTCCAGAGCCGTACAAGATATAGTAGAACCTTTAAGACAAATTTTATTCGCTTTCGGCGTACCAAAATTAGTTGTCTTTGACAACGAAAAATCCTTTAATGCAACCTCTATCTGTTTCTTATTGCAAGATCAATTAGGAATAGAAATCTTTAAAACACCTCCATATTCCAGTACAGTCAATGGGCAAGTAGAGCGATTTCACTTCACGCTCTCAGAAATAATGCGTTGCCTTAAAACAGAAAAAATTCATAAATCTTTTCTAGAATTACTAGACAGAGCAGTATACGAGTACAACTGTTCAATTCATTCAACAATAGGAAAAAAAAACCCATAGAAGTATTTTTTGGAAGAAACGTCAGTACCGATCCGGAACAGTTTGAAAAAGCAAGAAAAGAAAATATAATCAAATTCAAAGAAAAACAAAATATTGATTTGAAATATCACAACAAAAAAAAGACACACATTAACAAACTATACACCCGGTGACATTATTTACGTTAAAATAAACAAAAGATTAGGTTCCAAGTTATCACCCCGTTTTAAACAAGAAATAGTTAAAGAAAACAAGACAAAAACTGTAATTGCACAATCTGGAAAAGTAGTTCACAAAGCAAATATTAAAAGCTGAAATCAATCTTCTTATCTCCACAGGTATCTTACTTCCTTTATTAATACTGACGTCAAAATCCCCGATTATTCCAATTCAGAGATAATCGTGCTAAAAACCGGAATAGCAAAAATCCAAACAGGAAATCTTAAATTTATTCATGTTATTGAAATACCCCCTTATGAAGAATTTATATCAAAAACCTCATCACTAATGAACCAGCACATTCCAAGGAATAATCCATTCTTCCCAATCCTAGATCACGAGCTCAAACAAACCATTAACCTTATTAACAATATTAAAATCAATAGATCGAAAAGATCACTAAACTTCATTGGCACAGCATGGAAATGGGCAGCAGGAAACCCTAACCATGACGATTATACGATAATGGTAGATAAAATTAATAATGTCTTAGAAAATAATAATAACCAAGTCTTATTAAATAAGGCTTATATTGATAGAATAAACAAATTAACGAACGTAACTAATGAAATTCCTAATGTAATAGAAAAGGATAAAACCTTTGAAAATGAATTAGTTTTAAGTTTACTTTACAAAACAAAGTTAATAAAAGAAGAAATAATGAAATGAATTGGGTAAAGAAAATATTGTAAGTTCTAACATATTGTCAAAATCGGAGATCGATATAATTATGAATAACTTAAATAAAAACAAAGTGAATGTACTATTCAAAAATATTGAAGAGGCATTAGAATTTGCCGAAGTCAAAGTTGCCAGAAATGTATCAACTCTACTTTATATTATAAGTATCCCAAATACGGAAGACGTAATCTATGAAAAATTAGTTGTAAAACCATTAATAAAGAATAAAAAATACATTAATAAAATCATGCAAGAAAATATTTTAAAAAGAAATAATATTATGTTTGGAATTATAAATAAATGTAAGACGATAAATTATATATCATTATGTAAGCAATCAAACATCATAGACTTAAGCAATGATAAATGTATATTTAATCTAATAGAAGGTAAAAATGCAACATGTAAAAGAACAAACAGCCAACATATCCCACAAATTGAAGAAATAACACCAGGAACAATACTCTTAAATAATTTCAATGGTAACATAGATTTCAACAACAATAGCCAACCACTTAACGGAACATATCTCATCAAATTCTCCAATGTCACATTAAAGATAATGAATCAACAATTTATTGCAGAAGAAATATCCGAAATTCACGCATTACCTCCATTGTTACATCCACTTTCAGATGATACAGAAATAGAAGAAATTTTATCACTCCAGCTCATGAAAGAACTTCACATGAACAATACAAAACATATCAACAAGATTCAAGCAGAAAAAGAAGTCCACCAATGGGTCAATTATTCCATCTTTGTGTTCATATTCTTCACCATGCTGATCCTGAGGAAAACACATCTAAAAAACAAAAGAACACCCGAAACGCAGATAGCACCAATAATTATTCCTCCAAAAACGGATCCAACAAGCTTGACCTATCCCAGAATCACAGAACACCCCAGCATCTATAATCTTCCATACTTTTGAAAAAACGAAGACGTCTTTATTTAAGAGGGGAAGAGTTAACGACGACAAGTTAACTTAAATGTATCCCACGAAAAATGCTGACATGATGTCTGGGCGATGACCCCAAATTAGCATTTCAACAAACAATTCCAATTCTTGGAAATGTAGAAAGAAAATATGTTGGGAAATAAACAATAATTGAAGTAAGGCAAATTATGTTACGTTAGCATAAAATAGGTATTTAAGGTTTAGATTTTAAGCAAAAATTATTATTAAGTTTAGAGAGGCAGAATCGCTGCCAGTTTTTGTACTGAATAATTGAAATACAAATTGAATGAAAAAATAAATAAAAAAAAAAATAAGTTATTTTTTTTTTAATAAAAATTAGATAATAAAACTTTAATTTATACAAAAATATTTCGTTGAACCCACGAGTTAATACTTAGCTACATTAAAGTTGTTAGGTACGAGTGCAAGTTCTTATGATCTAGGCGTACATTTTATTTCTCCATAATCTTCATTTAAGAATTCAGACAATAAACCATGATTTAATACTATTACTGAGTGTAGTGAACTCTTATGCTATATCTATGTATATCATGCTATATACACTTATGTATTATACTGATATACTGATATTTCGCTAATGGATGCTAAAAAAAAATGTAGAGCAAATGAATTGGCCCTAACACAGCTTAAAACACTTCACAAAGAAGATTCGCAAGCAATAAATGCAGTGTTCAAACCTAATCCACACAAAATAAAAAAGCACCGTAACAATACACCAACGTTAACACAAAAAAGGAAAGAGAAGAACAATCTCCGTCCCTCCTCGGTTGAAACGGAATCAACCTGCAAACGGTGTGGTTATATACATCAACACAATCAATGTCCCGCAATTAATAAGAAGTGCAGTAAATGCAGAAGAAGGGGACACTTTGCTAAGCTGTGCAAGAACGAACAGAAGAACAAAACGGTGAACACAGTGGGACAAAATAATAATTCCTCTGACTCAGACTCGGATGACAGCCTTTTAGTTTTGTCTCTGTCCAAAGGCAAAAATGATGACGATTGGTTTGAAGACGTTCAAGTCAATAACAAAATAATTAAAGTAAAGCTTGACACTGGTGCACAGTGTAATCTTATCAGTAAAGACTTAGCTGTAAATTTATCCGCGAAATTAACACCTTCCAGTACAAAAAAGTTAGTTGCGTTTAATGGTAGTAATGAAAATGTTTTTGGTGAAACAGTTATCAAATGTATGGTGCGAAGAAAGATGCGAAGTGTGTTGTTTAAAGTTGTAGATTATCCGGTAACTCCAATGTTTGGTAAAAACGCATGTGAAATGCTTAATCTGATAATGCGTGTACAAGAAATACATGCAGATGAAAATGTATACAAAGGTCTAGGTTGTGCTAAAAAATATATTTATGACATCGATCTCATACATAATCCATCGTTTAACATATACCCTGCTCGTAAAATACCACACTCCATCAGAGATGATGTGAAGCGAGAAATTGACACAATGGTCAAGATGGGAGTTTTGATCAAGACCTCTAAAGTCACTCCAGCTGTCTCGCCGATGGTAGTAGTTAAGCAAAAGAACAAGATACGCGTTTGTATGGATCCATCAGACTTAAACAAAAATATCTTCCGGAGACAACATCCTTTGAGAACCATTGAAGAAATAACGGCACGAATCCGAAGCTCCAAGTATTTTACACTTCTTGATATGAAGAAAGGTTTCTGGCAAATTCCAGTAACCGAGCGAACGAGCGATTATTTGACGATGGCCACGCCATGGGGCAGATATTCCTATAAGAGATTGCCGTTCGGATTAGCATCAGCTCCTGAAGTGTTCCAGAACATGATGTGTCAAATTCTCGATGGCTGCAAAAACACAGTGTGCAATTGATGACATCCTCGTCCACGCCGAGACAAAAGAAGAATTAATACAACTCACGAATGAAGTCATACGCAAAATTAAGCAAGCTGGTCTTAAAATGAATAAGGATACACCAAACAAATCAAATTTTTAGGACATGTTTTGTCTTCTGACGGGATACGACCGGATGAGGAAAAAGTAAGCGCAATCAGCCGATTGAAAACACCACAAAACAGGACAGAACTCATGAGACTTTTAGGTATGGCCACCTATTTGACTAAATTTACAAAACATTTTTCTCATATTACGTATCCATTGAGGCAACTTCTGAAGACGGACGTTGAATGGCAGTGGACTCAGGAGCAAACGAATGCATTTGAATCTCTAAAATACGCTCTTTCAAATACACCTGTTTTAAACTTCTATGATCCGAATAAAGACGTTACATTGCAAGTAGATGCCAGTTCGCACAGTTTAGGTGCTGCTCTATTACAAGATGATTGCCCAGTGGCGTATGCTTCGAGAGCTATGACTGAAACGCAACAAAAAATATCCTCAAATAGAGAAGGAAGCGCTGGCAATGCAGTTTGCATGCTCCAAGTTCAGATAATACATCTACGGTAAGCCTCTCGTCATCGAAACCGATCATAAGCCCCTAGAGGCAATTGCAAAGAAACCATTACACTCTTCGCCTCATCGTCTTCAGAGAATCCTATTCGAAGTTATGCAATATTCACCTATAATAAAGTACCGCAAGGGTAAGGAAATAACAATTGCAGATGCCTTAAGTCGTGATTGCAGAAATAATCTGGAGCCTGAACGACGCGATGAACTCGAAGTATGCTCGTTGCTACAAATCACCACCGAATCAAAAGAAGACTTCATAAAAGAAACAAATAAAGATATCGAACTTCAACAACTAAAAGAATGTGTTTTGATGGGCTGGCCGAAAACAATACAAGAGGTTAAGGAAACGTTAAGAGGGTACTGGACGTTTCGCGATGAAATAGGTACCGAAAATGACTTGCTGTTCAAAGGTAACAAACTCATAGTACCTAAAAGCCTCAGATCGTGCATACTGAAGAAACTACACTGTGGACACTTTGGCATCCAGCGTACTCTCAGTCGTGCTAGAGAGCAATTGTTTTGGCTTAACATTACAAATAACATAACGCAAATGGTTGAATCTTGCTCAATTTGTCAGAAAGTACAACCAGCCAAATCAAAAGAGCCCCTTATGCTAAAGGAGGTTCCATCATTACCATGGGAGATCGTAGCATGTGATATATTTCATTTATTTAATAATGATTATCTTTTAATTGTAGATAGTTACTCTGGATTTTTCGACTTCGTGGAACTCAAAAGATCATCTTCAGCAGAAGTAATCAAGAAGCTGAAAGTGTGGTTTTCCACTCATGGCATTCCCCTAATTTTTGAGTCGGATAACGGGCCACAATTTTCAGCAAAGGAGTTTAAATCGTTTGCCAGTACCTGGGGATTCAAACATCAGACATCAAGTCCCTATTATCCCCGCTCAAACGGACTTGCGGAAAGATATGTGCAGACGGCTAAGCAGCTACTGAAGAAGTGTCAGTTGGACGGTTCAGACATCTACTTGGCGCTTCTGAATTTTCGAAACACATCCAGATCATCCGAATTGAAATCCCCAAGTCAGCGCCTATTCAGCAGACAGACTCGAAGTAACTTACCTGTAACCAAACACGAACTTGCTCCAAAAGTAATTAAAAACGTGCATGAAGAGATGACCCAAATGCGTAACAACCATAAAACATATGCCGATAAATCGACTAAACTTTCTCCTCAGTTTAAACCAGACGATAAAGTGCGAGTTCAAGAAGGGCACCGAAGATGGTCATCGGGAAAAATTCTCGAAAAGTCATCTCAACCGAGATCGTACATAATAAAAACCGATGATGGAAAAGTAAAACGTCGCAACACAATTCATCTCCAACACACAAAAGCAAGTATCATACCTGAAAGAGCAATTATACCGCAAGATGATAAAAATACTCACAACAGAGACAGCGAGAAATTACCAACAACTTCACATGACGGGCCCCAAGAAAAAATAACACCTACAACTAACATCCCAAGCACCCGCTCGAGAACCAAAGCACAAATAAGGCCAGACAAAAATCCACCACATCAACAGCCTACACCATCAATAGTTTTACGTTCTGGCAAGACTTTGAGAACTCAATAATAGATGTAAAGATCAGGAAACTAAAAAAAAAATAAAAAACAAAATTTATTTTCCATTCAAAATCAATTTTTTTAATTATCATAATTGAATTCATTATAACTTATATTATTATCATTTGAACTTAAATTTTCTTTTCTCATTTTGAATTTCTTATTTTAATGTTGAAATTGTTTGTTTATTTTTTTTTCTCAATACATATATTTTGTTTTTCAATTCTTACTATTATTAAAGTTGAATTTATTTTAATTCTGTTTATTGACAATTTGCTTTAAAAAAAGGGAGATGTAGTGAACTCTTATGCTATATCTATGTATATCATGCTATATACACTTATGTATTATACTGTAGATTCATATACCTACTCAATAAACAGTCAGTCATCAACATACTCTCTTCTTTACATGACACTGAGATTTTGTTTATTTCTTTATTGAATACATCCTACATCAGAAATAAATAATACTTAGTGGATGATTAAAAGCAAGTACATCGGTGTTTATCATCAGACTTTTCTGGTTGCATTTACTGGAAAATAGGTATATAAAAGTAGGTATTAGAAAAGATTTAAAATAATACAGCAACGAAAGGTGTAAACACTTACATATATATATCAAAAGTTAATTGTTTTCATCAATATACTCTATATCTGCGTAGTGCATCGCTTCTGCGAGAACGTCATTACTTCCATACGATGAATAAGTACTTGCACGTGAAATGTTTGATGTTACCGCCATTGTTATATGGTTTGTTAATGTCTGTTGAAGGTCAGCCATAGCATTTGCAGCTTCAATTGGTGAGAGTTGTTTCAATTGGCTGGCTACACTCTTTCCAAAGTTTACATACGGACACTGTGCGCTAGTGTCTTGTTGTGAAGGTTTTGTGACGTTTAAAATGGCATTCAGATCATCATCGTACTTAGACGGCTTCGGCTTGTTGTACTTCGGCTTATTGGCTCTGACTATGTCGTATGAAGAACTGGCGCAGGACAAAGTGCTCTCACTTTGTTGATTGATGTCTTCGAATTCGAAAATGTGTTTTTATAATCCTACCAATTTGATGTTGCTCGTTGTTTTTCGGAGTACAATCACCCTATCTAAAACCCCAAATTCTGTAAAATAATAGAGGTTTGGTTCATGTACAGAATCAGCCGAACACCCTGATTTTTTAGAATCATCAACTTTTTTCTTCTCCAGCACATATGCCGAACGCAAGCACTTGATTTTTTTCTTAATTGATTCTACACTTTTACCGAATTCTGAAGAAATGTTCTGCCAGGCTTTTCGCTTTAGATCATTCCTTTTATATTATGGACTTGAATAGTCCCACAAGCAGGGATCATCTCGATAGGCCCTTATTAGTTTGAGCACCTCCTCGCGAGATGTTCTCCATTCATCCATTTCCTATTGTAGAATATATTATTATTTTAATAAAATAATTCAAAATATTAAAGAAATATATAAAAATACTTACTTGCGCAAAATAAATTAATAATACGATCTGAACATTTCGACTTAAAAAAAAAACACCAAGTAAAATGATTGTCAAATCACACGCTAGGCTTCACATGACATAATTTTTATACGAAGTCGAAGCATAACACGAATCTTACATTGAAATGACGCAAAGAGACATGAAAATAGTCAAATTTAGTATCAAAACTCGATGTCTTGCGAGAAATTCATGTGCAGTGAAGTTGGGGTGTCACGAAACGTCAAATTCTTCTTTTATTTCTTCTGAGAAGACAAGAAATAAATACAGATTCTTATGTCAGAAAATACAAAAAATCCAGACAGAAGGGGCCTCCACAAGAAATATTGACTCCAGGACATTATTCCTTGCAATCATTTATTTCAAGTGGAGGCCTAATTGGTGGACCTATTGGACTGGGTTAAGTACAAAGATGGGCGACCAAAGCGATCGCCTGGTACAATATATTAAATACGCTGCGTGTCTGGGATTGGATGTAGGTGGCAACGATAGTAAAAGCAGAGTCTATAACGATACGCGGTGACGAGCGGTTAATGGTTTGGAAGTAGTTTTGTCGAAAAGAACAAATAAGCAAAAAACAACAAGAAAGAAATAATTGTGAAACATTCAAAACAAAAATTCATTGTAAGTTCTTTTAGTATAAAAGTTAACTGTTTTATTTTGGTTACTACATAAATTTGTTTCTATAAAAACATAATAAATAATTTTCAAATATAGTTATAAATATCTATACCTATTTTAATTGTAATCTGTTGAATACTTTATATTTTTGATTTTTTGTTGATTATGTTTTTTTTTTTACAATTTCAGTCGAAACACAACATCAGAAAGAAGTCCTTATTGAGTTCATGAAAGCAAATTACAGCCAATTAGAATGAAAATTTAAATGTTCACAGGGCAATTTTAATATAGACGATATATAGGCCGAATAAAGTTTGAAACTTAATGCCTGTGGACCAAGATATACAGAATAGAAAGGTAATATATTCCCGCGCAATATTTTGTGTATCTTCTGCGCATGTACGTCATCAGAATTACTGTCGACTGACAACTGCCCTTTTCTTCCTTTATTTTCGCTTGTGAGTTTAACCCGGTATGTTGTGTTTTGAAAAATTATTTGGTTAAATAAATAAATATGGCAGTTTGTTCTGTTTTTGGTTCAAACAATAATAAAAAAAGAAAACAATACACAAATAAAGTGAATAATGTGCCTGTGAAGTTAATTCGTTTTCCAAAAGATTTAATGGTGGCAAAAGCTTGGAAAAGAAAATGTGGCAGCAAAGACAATATAAATTTGAAAACGGCTTACATTTGCTCAAATCATTTCACTCGGGATCAATATATTCGTAATTTAAAACACGAACTTCTGAAATATTCGCCAAAAAGTTGTAAAAAACTTAAAGCCGACGCCATTCCAACAGAAAATCTTCCAATCACCAGTTCTTCAAATAAAGAGATAACACAGGTTTGACATGGACAAATATAATCAATGAAGGGGGTCTTCAGAAGCCAAACGAATCCTTTATTATGCAACTGAAGAAATTAGATTCTATTTTCAACAAATTTAACAATACCCAAGAAGAATACGATCTCGAACCATCTAACAATTACATAAAAAAATTATTTTCTTTAGCAGCCGACTGCTCTTTGGACTCTGAAATTATAAAAACTTTTTTTCGCTGTAAGAATAAACAATGTTTGGAAGAAAAAAGATCAACTTAAAAGAAAATTAAATAAAATCTGTTCTTAAAGTTACATATAATATAGTAAATTGTACTTTTTTTGAATGAGTGTACTATGAAATGAATAGGTAAGTTGAAGGTGTTGCATTTAATCGTTGTGATGAGTTCTTATTGCAATCTACATCTTTTGACATTAACTTTTATTTATATTAAAATGAATTTGGGAATATATAAATCTTTAATGCAGAATGAGTTAATTTTGGTGTAGAATTGCAACGAATTAAGGAAGTACTTTTATATTGAAGTTTGCACTCACTTCAACAAATGGAATTCAAGTGACGTCACACGAAAGAGAGAGATAGGATAACGACATGCGCAGTATACTACCTTGTTTTCTGTATATCTTGCCTGTGGACCACCAAAGTCTGCCGATCAATGGAACAAAGTAATTGGTTGGATTATCTTTTTAATTTTGTTTATATCATATTTACATTTCATATTAAGTTGTGGAATGCTTTAAAAAGTGGTGTGAAGAAGAAGTTCCGGCAGCTCACAGCCCAATGTCAAAAGACTGGCGGATGTGTTGTTGATCCAAAATTCGAATTCGATTAAGATCAGATGAATATATTTGAAATCTGTGGTGTCGGCTATTTTGCTGGGGACAATATCACAAATGGAATAGGATTTAGCAACAAGGTACTTGAAATGAGCAATTTAATGTAAAAAAATATAAATTTAATGATATGAATCGTAGACTGTTCGTGTTCAAGCTGAAAGTAATGTGGGTTGCGCTTTCACAAAGTACGAAAAGTGTTGAGGAAGCTCGACAAAATATAAACATTAGAACGAATCAATGGGTGATTGCACAGGTTTCAAGAAAGCGGTTTACGCCTTCACCTGAAACAAATGGTGTCGAATTGGCACTGCAGGAATCTAAAAAGAACAACGAGCTTCTGCAGAAAGTCATTAAGTTACAAGAAAAAATGAACGAATGCCTTCAAAAACTTATTGACATAGTGAATCCAATGCATGTTTAATTTCGTGCAAGCAATACAATTGTTTATAGATACCAAGACTTTAAAAGTATATTAAAGTGTTTAATGTTGCTTATTTATGCTTCGACTCAAATAAATTATATCGAAATTATTAAAATCTTAACATTCCAGTGTTACCTTCTATTCTTTTTTTCAATAAAATATTAAAAATTAGTGTAATTAGTGTAAAACAAGACAGAGACATGAATAAAACAATTGTTAGTTATGTTTCGATGTACATATCGCAGCCAGTTCAAACCATCTATATTCCCACCTTAATAACTTGATTTTCCATCTCTATTCATTCAAGTCCACCTAGGCAGCCTCGTATACAGTTACAATAAAATAACTCGCGGTTCTTAAATTTCCCCATACCAGAGGTAAGGAATTATGAACAGAAAGCGCGGTGATATAATATTTACATTGATTTATCAAAAATTAACGAAATATTAAACAAAAAATAATCAATGTATTTCATTTTAGTGTTGTGCAAATATACACAAACAAAAAAAAACATTACAAGCCCCTAAAGGCCGACGAACAAAAAAAAATCACTCTTTCGCTTCGTCGCTGATAGTCTATCCCCATGTCAAAAAATTTCAACTACAGAGGGCCGAAAACAGGGTAAGTAGAAGAAACAAAAAAAAAGAAGCCGAAAAGTTACCGGTGGTGATCTTTTTTTTTACTACAGAAAAATTGTGAAAAACTCAACAGTTCCACTCAAGACAAAATCATAACTAAGGAACATAAAAATAAACTGAGTAAACAAATCAGGATTCGGATTCCGCGAAATATTTTTTCTTATTTTCGGTAATAATTTGTTTTATATCCCCTTAACAACACGCATTAGGCCTGAAAAAAAGTAACCCTGCCTGTTCCCTGATTTTAATCAATATATCATTCTGTATCAACCAGCCAAAGTATTCATTACTCAGCCAGATGGCATTTTTTTATTACACAACAAACAAAAAAACTTTAAACTTTATGTTGGAACTACACAAAACATCACTTCAGGTTGTGCCGGTCGATGCCGTCAATTTGTTCATTTTCATTTTTTCGATCATTAACTAGTGAACTTTCTACCACAACAAGTCGTCCTCCATTTTCCTAGACTTTAATTTGGCCCCTAAGGCAACCATTTTAAATAATTAATTTACAATCTTCAATTTAAAACTAAAGGAAATAAATAAAAAAAAGAAAACGAAAAAGCGAAAATAAAGACTTTGGTTTGTAATTAAACTCGTGTTTCACAACCTCTTCATTTGAAAATTTCCTTAAGAATTGTAAAATTTTTTTTTTCTTGTTTTCAAGTAAAACCATCGGCGATCATTTCACTTTTTAAGATCCTTGCAAAACATTCTCGGTTTCAAGTTACCACCTAGTTACGTCCAAGACGTCACCCAAACCATTACCCCGAGAACCTCCCACACTTCTCTTGCCTAACGGCAAATTATTCTTATAACAATGGAGATCATCCAAACCGTTACCCCCAATACCGCCCATATTCCCCTTTTGCCTAACGGCACATTGCTTATACAACAACGGTTCACACGCCATTGTGCATACTTAGCACAATCCAATCCTAATCGGACACACACCTTTTCCTTCCAAATGCTTTAAATACATTTTTATATACATACCAATGAAATATGAATATTTCATAAACAAGTGAAATTGCTAACCTAATCTATTTTTGTATTATAACTAAGCTCTCTTTCGAATTAAGCCTAAGATATATTTTCAGTCTTAATCCTACGTTCTACTTGCAAAGTGCAGCCTTGCTATGGACAGCGGCTTTCCTTGTAGATTTTAATTAAACTTTGGAATTAATAGAAATAAGAAAACAAAAATAAATATAAGAAAAAAATTTATAAATGAAAAAAAAAAAATAAATAAATAAATGAATAAAAAAAATAAATGAAAAAAAAATAAACCGCGAAGCAACCTCCGTAACTGGCTAAGTCGGCAATTTTCGAATACGCGGAATAAAACGAACAAGTTAATAAAAGTAGTTTCGCGTTTGGCGTAAGCCATTAAATTCGAGAAAAGAACCTAAAACTTCCGAATAAGAAGTGTAAGCATTCCGGCAAAGGAAAGTGAACTACAATTCAAAAACCAAATTGTGCGTGTACAAGGAAAGTGAACTATTTCGAAAAAGAAATTGAAAACCGTGTTCATAACTCAAAGTGTTAATCCAAAGCGACGTTCGATTAAGAACAATCAAAAATAACAAATTGTGCGATTAAGCCAAAGTAAACAAAATTGTGCGCTAAAAGTGCTTCTAAAACAATTCGAAATTAATCGAAAAAGGAATATTGCGTTTGACGAACGAAGAGCCGCAAGAATGAGCCTAGATAATGTAGAGCAGTGCCTCGCTGTACTCACACAGCTGTTGACATACCAGAACCAAACAATAAATGTTAAAATCGAGAAAGAAATTAGATTCCTAACGACATTTCAAGGAGAACCAGGAACGCTGCCCTCGTTCGCAACGACAGTCACGAAAATCCTCTCCAACTATCAGCGGGAGGATGACAAGAGACAGGTGTTTGAAGTCATCTTCGATACTAAAATATCAGGAGCAGCAAAAAATTTGTTGCAAATAGATCCACCAACGAATTGGAACCAGTGCCTCGAGAAATTAAAACAGCATTTCCGTGCATCGAACTCACCATAACCAAGGACATAGGAGTACTAAGAGTAAGAAGTATTTATGAATTAGACTATAAAATAAAAAATATTGTAGAAAATATTGCGGAACACGCAACTTTTAGTAACGATAGTAAGAGAATGACAGAAATTTTCAATGGAATGTTAACGATGAAGATTAAAGAATTGAGTTCAGGGGCACTAGCATATGCAATCACTGGATTGCACGATCTCTCAGAAATACGGGATAAAATTAGAATATTTATTGGACAGGATGAGGGAAATTTAAAATTAACATCCTACAATAATTCAAGTGTAAGGAACAGTTACCATAATAGTAATAATAATTATCACAATAGGTCAGGTATATATAGAAATAATTCTAATAATAATTCGGGTACATTTAGGAGTAACTATGGTAGTTATCAGTAGTGTAGTGTTCATAATATAAACAGGTCATAGAACCTCGCTCCTTTTTTTTTTTAATTGTTTTTTTTTTTATTTTTGTATCTTTGTTGAGATCAATATTTTTCACTGCCGGTGTAGGTACAAAATGGTTTGTTTATTTGCTATTGTGATATCCAGTGCAAGAACCGCAGTTGTTGGTAATGTAGTGAAATGTTGATGTTGGAGATGACAGGAGCCGGTATGGTAGATGTTAATATGTAAATAAATACACAAACAAATTTAATGGGCAATACCAAAACAAATGGAACTGCTTGGCAGAACACCACTAAAAAAGTACTCACCCAGAAGGCAAAACTGAAAGCTGTCCGTAGCAGCAGTTTGGTGTTTACTTTTCAGTCTGGAGATGGAAGGAAACGCTCACGATCGTTTGTAGGCAGCGTATGCGGCGAATGCAAATGTAATACAGCACAGGCGCTCAGTAGAAGAAGATTATATTGCAAAAATTGAAAAGCACGCAAAAAGAGTTACATGTAGCATCGGTCTTGCTTCATAGGCAGAACATACACAAAGCAATTCTTTCACTCACCGGGCAAGAGGGAAACAGAAGAAAAACCAATTAACGGGAGCAAAATTAAGAGAGATATAGTGCAAATAAGTTTCAAAAAATGTGACGAATTAATATTAAAACTTTAGTATTATTAAAATTATATCGTTTTAATCCAAAAATCAGAAAAAGGGCGTAAGAGTTAGGCGAAGTAAAGTTTGAAATTAAAGTAACAATTATGTTGGATGTTAAACTAGTTTAAAATTAATAGTTTATTTATGTTTTACTTTAGTATGACACGTCTGCGGTAGTTCTTTAATAGTTCTTATGTTAAATTTCGGAACCCTGGAGTTTGCAAAAAATAAAATAACCACTTTTTACCCAATCTAAGCCGCCATTGTTTCGCGCACGTCTGCAGGTTTGGATATATTACAAGGCGAACTTAAAAAGAGAGCTGTAATATAAAACAAAAAAATTAACAAAACAACAGAAGGAGGGACATCGGAGCACAAAATTCTCAACCAGATGGAAGAAAGTTTGGTAGACCTAGTTGAGCTGCAAATTGTAGTCAATTCAAAGGGTTTTTCATTTGGGATGGACTAACTTGAAAAATCACCTCACCAGAGCGACGGAGACGATGAAAATGTCCCACCGGATTTGATTGATCCTCCTCCAGTCCCAGTCGAAACGACGACTGAAAAGGTCAATATTAAAAACCATAGAATAGGAGTGGTAAATGATCTGAACGAAGTTCCAGAAATACGAAACACAATAGGAAATATAAAGGATGTGATTAATTTCTACCCTAAAAATACACGTACAAAATATGTTCCAAGGGTCCCAGCGTTTTGTGAAACGCGATGGTCGGAAAAATATAAAAGCTCTGCCATCTTTAGAGAAAATTTTTGCAGTATCGTCAATGGGGCTGAAAGAGCTCTCCGTTGAAGGAAACTCTTCAACAAAAACTATTGCCTTTCAGCTCCATAGTGTTATCTCACAGACTTCTTTTATTATCTGTCTTGTACTGATAGCGAAATATCGAGCGTAACTTGATCCAGTTGTGAATAGTCTGCAGCCCAAAAAATTGAATCTCCTTGCACCATTTGATTGATTCGGGCACTTGACATGAACGGCGATATCCACATGAGAACTTGCCAGTATGTTCTCCATTTTTCTTCATCCAGCAAATATTTTAAAGAGAAGTGAAAGAGAGCCCTTTACGAGTTTTATGCTGAATTGAAAAGTTTTATTGGAGATGCAGGACTGTGGTAAGATCTGTGGAAAGCAAAAGAATTGTCGCTCGAAGATCTCCAAAATTAAGACCTATTATAAATTGTAGAAGAAGCAGACGATTTTTTCCCAACAATAAAACTTGCTCTTCATATTGCCCTTTCGCTATACCTTGTACCACCAGCTACATTGAAAGGATGTTCAGTACGTTGAGGAGCATTAAAACATGACTTCGATCATCCTTGGTCGAAAATCGTTTAAATGGTAATTGAATAATTTAAAAATTATAGGTGGTAGATATGTGATTGAATGTTTTTATTTACAGGATTGTGTATGATGAGTGTCTATAGAAAAATTTTGATGTAGAGAGAAGAGGAAATCTTAAAAAAATTGCATTGGAAAGATTTGCTAAAGATCCACGCCACTTGGCTTTCATAATATTTGGATCTAAATCAAATAATTAACGATTACTTACGGTATTTTTTTTATTAATTTTCTTTTCAATGTGTATTCTTATTTATTAATCTGTTTATTCTAACAAACAAAATTTGTTTGTGGACAAACTGTACTTTCTGAAATGAGTTTGTACCCCTCAAAAATAAATCCTCCATACGCCCTTGTTTATGGCAATACTATTTCAGATTCGTTATTGGTAGCAAGTGTATTTTTTACAATAACAACTGAGGAAGTCTACAATCATTATTAGTAGGCCTAGGCATTATTTTGAATTTAAAAATATTGAAATAGATACCTTCATGCATCCTACAATTATTAATGTCTTCTGCCTTTTGTAGATGTAAATACAAAATATCTCGTGATTTTCCTTAATTCGTAAACATTTTCTGATCTCAATTTAATTCGAAATAATTAAATTTTTGCCTTAAACAGAATTTTTACAATGTCGGCATCATATAACAAATACGATGATATAGTTGATGTCGAACTTGTGTTGGTGAAACAACGTCCAATTCAATTACAGAGGAAAATAAAATTGAAGGTTGGACGGATATATTTAGCATTAATATTGCGCCGAGCACAAAATCGTGGACATATTGGCGAGATGTGTTTTGGCAAAACTGTACAAAATCGCTATTGGTAATTTTGCTTAAACAAAGCAGACTTCTGTATAATTACACATACATATATTCTAGGCAAAAAGACCACCTGTAGGAACATCCGTTGCGAGCAGCAATCAGCATGGGATGATTAAGTTTAAGTAAATTTTTATTTTATAAAATTATAAACAGAATCACAATAATTTCACAAGGAGTACCCTGTTGGCAGTGGGTTGGCTACGTTTTATCGCGTCACGTTTCACCGCACAATCCTACTTTTTCAATACGAATTCAATACCTTCTACCGGCCCTGTATAAATTGTTGCTTCCCATACATTTGTCACTCAATTGCATGAGAATCAACAAGAAAGAAGTTTTCCTAGTACGCAGACGACTTCCCTGATTTAAAGAAAACGTATCAGCAGAATATTATAATAGGAGGAATTATTTTGTAATTTCTTCAGTTCTTATTAGAACTCCGTCGAGGCCGGACCTCTGCATTTAAAGAGATATAAATAGCTACATTTCTTGTTATTGTAAGTTGTTCGGTGTAGTGAAAAGTGAAGTGTAGTTTTCGTAAGTGGAAGTTGTGTGGTTTAGTGAAGTTTTGGTAAGTACAATTTGTGTTGGCGGATCGGATGCGATCTATCTTGTTGGAATCATGGATGCAGGAGATAATTGTTCTTTTAGGAATACACAAATAAGTATATAAGAGATATAAATTGATTTTTTTTTTGTTTGTGGTCTTTTTTCAAATTTACGGCAATTTTAAAGCCTAAAATCGATAAATGTGGCTGTTGAACGCAATCAGCAATGCAATTGAAAGCAGCACATGTAAATGTTACGGTTGAGAAATCAGTAAGGCAATTGAAAGCAGCACATGTAAATGCTACAATAAGAAATGTAAAATGTCATATCCGATAATACGTAAAACCGTCAATGCTTCAACGTCATTTTAATAAAGTAAAGTTCAAGTATAAGTTGTGTGTTTTCTTTTCATTTCAACACACTGGTGCTAAAGCGAAGTGATTGAAATTTCTGTGGTCTCTATAAAATAAATAATTTTTCAAGTAAAAAGTCAATTATAAAATACGAAAAGTATAATCTCGTGATTCAAATAATAACCGGTGAGCATTTTTTGATTATTCAAATTGTCTTGCTATATTATTTATACCGATAAAATCAAGTAAAAAGAAATCACAAAAAGCTCACTGATTGACAAAGAACAACAGTTGTCCAATTATATATATATATATTGCCAAAAAATTATGAACCAAAACAAACGTACAATTTCTGCTACTTCACCCGAAAAAATGGGATTCAACGACAGCAAAAAGGGAAAAAACACTTCAGGACTCTTAATGAACATGACACAGAAAGATCTTGAAGATTTGTTTGACTTTAAGCAACAACATCTAGCTACAAAGTCAGATATAGAAGAAGTGCGAGATGACATAAACGCATTAAAATGTGAAAATGATGCACTAAGAGGTGTTGTTCAGTCTCTCCAGACAAAATTGGGTGTCTTGGAAAAAGAAATCGAACGAATGCAAATGCAGTCTAACGAAAAAAATTTGATTTTCCGTCTAGAAGCCAGAGAGCAAGTTGATCAAAAAGTCGAAGTAGAGGAAGTTTGTACTCAACTGTCAAATGATCAGGCAGATAATATTATAGACGAAATAAACGAAGTTAAATCGTGGAATTCAAAATATAAAAACTTTATTGTTAAACTTAAAACAAAGAAAACATTGTACACCATATTTAAAAACACGGGAAAACTTAAAAACACAAAGATATCTGTCCAAAAAGATTATCCGCGAAACATGAGAGCTCGAAGAGGTCATCTACTGCACGTACGACAAATGATTAAACGCGTGAAAAGTAATGCTAAGGTGGCCGTAAAAGAGGATACACTGTGGGTGAATGGAAGATCATACACTTGGGACGATTCAGTCGGCCTAAAAAGTGGAGCAAATTGTGGATTCTCCAAACTTTGTGAATCTTTACATCTACCAGACGATTATTTCCGAACGTGTTTACCAAAATGCAGGGAAGCAAATGATGACACATCTATGACAGATTCAAGGTTCAGAACAAATGTCAACAATGTTCAGAATCAATTAGTGCTGCCAAGTCGCAATGGTCAATAGCGCAGGAATGGCATGGAGGAACGAGATACTTATGATTTAGAATACTTAAGAATTTTAGCATATAATGTTGGCGGTCTTAATAACAAAATTTTTTACCCAGAATTTTTTAAATATATATTACAGTTTGATTTAGTTTTTTTTATTCGAAACTCATCTATTGGAAGGTCGAGACAAAAACTATGAAAAATATTTCCCATCATTTACTTGTGTCTGGATATCAGCCAAAAAAAACAGCAATTAAAGGAAGAGCTAGCGGAGGTACACTGATGGCAATTAAAAACAACATTATCTCAAAATGTGAAGTTAAAATTGAGGAAAATATTGGCTACATAATAATGAATAATAATTGAAACAAGAAACTCTATATAATACCAATTTATATAAATTGCAATAACTGGCATCAAGAATATGAAGCATTTTATGACTTTTTATGTTCGCTTAAATCTTACAATATAATGATAGTTGGTGACATAAATGCGAGAACCGGAGACATGGAAGCAGAAAACACGTATGGTTGGCAAAAACGTATAAGCAAAGATGTAAAAACGAATAACGAAGGAAAACAATTGGTTGATCTCTGTAACGAGTTTGGATTGTGTATTTTAAACGGCAGCACAGAAGGTGATAAAAAAGGTGAATTCACGTTTGTTTCAATGCAGGGATGCTCTGTAATTGATTACGGTCTAGTGGGTGGCGATTGGTGCGCTTTGGTAAAGGACTTTGCGGTAGGAGGTATTACATATTCGGATCACTTTCCAATATTCATGAACATAACATGTAATAATTCACAGTTTGAATCAGCTAAAAGCAATTCCGCTGACAATATTATGCTCAGATGGAAGGAATCGGCAAAAACAAAATATCAAAATACTTTGAATAACATGCTTAGTCATTTAGAAAATAGGTCTTCACTTAAGTTTGTTCCAATCTGCGAATTAGAACGAATTATATGGGAAGCAAATTTAATGAAAAATACAAACAATTTAAGAAAAAAAAACCAGTGGTATGATTTTTCATGCGAAAAGCTACGGAAAAGATCATTAGCCCTACTCAATCTCCTCCGAAAATATGAAATTCCAAGTGTAAGGACAGATTATTTGGAAATAAACAAACCATACAAGAATACATGTAAGGAAAAGAAAATGAGGTATGAAGAAAATTTGGCAATTTCCTTAAGTCAATGTAAAGATTCAGCTGAGTTTTGGTCTCTAACGAGGAAAATAAATGGTGATGCAAAAGTAAAAAATACAGTTGGAGTGCCATTGCAATTGTTAAGTACTCATTTCGCTTCGTTGCTAAATTCTTCATCAGAAATATCTTGGAGTTTTGCACGACCTTCAACTAGGATTGAGGAACTAGATAAGGAGATATCCGAAAACGAAGTGAGAACTGTCCTTCAGAGGCTAAAAGATGGCAAGGCGGCCGGAACAAACGGTATACCCGCGGAATTCTTCAAAAATAGCACCGATTTGTTCAAAATTAAATTGAAAGATGCGCTGAACATAATGCTCAAATTTGGAACGTTCCCAGAACACTTCTTTGAAGGACTAATATTGCCAATTCACAAGAAGGGTGACGTGCTGGATCCTAAAAACTATAGAGGGATATCGTTTCTAAATGCAGCATTAAAGATATTCACAATTATACTCTACGAAAGATTGAATAATTGGGTGCAAGATGAAAACAAGCTTAGTGAATTTCAAAGTGGGTTTCGTAAAGGATATTCCACAGTGGATAACATCTTTGTGCTTCGTTCGCTGGCGCAGTGGAAACTCGAGCAAAATAAAAAAACTATATGCCTTTTTTGTCGATTTCAAGGCAGCTTTTGATTCCATCAACAGAAATGCATTATGGTATAAGCTTTTTAACTTAGGAGTTTCAACTAATTTTGTTAGAATTACAGAAAAACTTTATCTACAGACAACGGCATACATCTATAATGGTAAAGAAAAATCAGAGAGGATTGAAGTGAACCAAGGAGTAAGACAAGGCTGTAATCTAAGCCCTCTACTGTTTGCTCTTTTTTTGGACGATTTAGTCGATTATCTCAACTGCGGAGTGGAGTTTGCGAATAAAAAGATCAAAGTGATCATGTACGCTGACGACATTGTTATTCTTGCGGAGTCACCGACCGCGCTACAGATGATGATCAATAAGCTGGAAAAATATTGCCAAAAGTGGAAGCTGGAGGTTAATACTGAAAAATCGAAAGTCATGGTGTTTAAGAATGGATCTGGCAGAACAGCGAAAGAGGAACATTGGAAATATGGGGCGAAAAACTTAGACGTAGTTAAGTCTTACACTTATCTAGGAACGGAGTTCACTTGCAACTTGAAATTAGAAAAACATCTAAAAATCAAACTAAATAAGGCTAAATCGGCAATATGTGTAAACTGGCAGAGGATCTATAGGAACAAGCTGATTTCTACAGAACTAAAGCATAGAGTTTTTAATGCCACTGCAAAATCTATACTGTTTTACGGAGCGCAGGTATGGGGATTACAGAGGTATGAGCTAGTTGAATGCCTATTGCGCTTTTTCTTAAGAAAAATATTCTTTTTGCCGATAAGCACGCCAAAATATATGTATTATTTGGAAACTGGTCTACCGACACTGTTTATTTCAACTCTAAAACTGAATGCAGACTACGTAGTGAGAGTCCTACTTATGGAGGAGCAGAGGTTACCGAGAATAATACTGGATTATGCGATTCATCGAACTACCCTAGTTGTAAGAGACTGGAACTTGTTAGCCGCCAACTGTGGCTTCACTTTGAATTGGAGTTTGAGCGCTGCTCAATGTAAGAAATCCCTTTACGAGGTAATAGCAGTAACGGATGAGAATGAAAGGTACTCCTTTATTGAAAAAGCACGCTCATCCACGGAAAGACAGTATTATTCAAAATGCATCTTTAATCTCAACGACAGAAACTATTTTACCAGAGCATATAGCAATTCCATCATTGGTACCATATTTAAAATAAGAAGAGAGCTGATTAGACTTAACTTTAGGCCCCACCGGAATGAAATCATCGATAGCTGCACTCTCTGTAACCTGCATGAAAGAGAGGATGTAATCGACTTCTTTGGTGTTTGCCCAATGCTGACGGAAATCAGACTTGTTCATTTCCAAAAAAATTATCTGGATGTAGGCGAGGTAACAAGCTATTTGAATGGTGCAAACTGGATGCATCTTTATGAGTTCTACAAAGAAGCAATAACTTATAGAGCTCGAATAATGGAAGGAAGTTTTTGATCCAAGTCACATCAGAAGCTGTTTATCGAACTAAGAAGCTTTATTATTTTGTTTTAACTAAACTAAAAGTCATTTTGCTAAATTATTTAAAAAATTTTATATTCTGATTTAACTAATCTAAAAGTCCTTAAAATATGTTTTAAATAAACTGAAAGCCAGAAATTTTGTTCTAACTAAACATAAAATCACTTTAATTTATATTTTGATTTAACTAATCTAAAAGTCCGTACAATTTGTTTTAACTAAACTAAAAGTCTTTTAAATAAAAAAAAAAAAAAAAAAATTAATCTCTTGCCTATATTTAAAAAAAAAAAAAAATAATGAAAGAAAAAATTCGTTATAATTCGTATCTTATCGTTACTTTATAAGACAAACAAAAAAAAAATTAAAATTACTTCTTCATAATTTAAAAACAAAAATGCCCCTCAGGCAGACGACATCTCATGTCATGTCTTTACAATATTATTCAAGAATTTTAACACTGTATTTGTAAAAATTTTAAAGAAAGAATAAAGAATCCATCTATCCATCTATCTATCTATCTTTTCATTTCATTTTATTTTCATTTTATTATTTTCATTTAAAGTAAATTTTTATAAATTACAATAAAGGCTAAACAGCCAAACAGTGGCATCGAATATTAACACCAGTTAAACATAAATTAATATTGGCGTTTCGTCCCGGCGATCTCACATGGACTCATCAGTTGACTAGTGAGGACCTTTGTCAATACGCAATTTTTGCCAAGTTCAGTTCATCTAACATAGATTTCGTGAAGAACATCTAGTGTGAACTATATCCAACAAGACTAGAATTCCTAATCATTAAATTGGAATTTTTTTGTTTTTTGCCCATGGCCTGGCATTATTTATATAAGAAGTTTTTTTTTTTTTTTTTTTTTTTATAATACAAATTCTATATACTACTGAATTACATCAGCCAAGTAGAAGACTTAGCACTATACTATTTGGACTTGTTGAATTATTGATTCAAAATAGCTTTTAACGGCCTTTAGTCCAACAAAAATTGGCGTTTCGTCCCGGCGATCTCACATGGACTCATCAGTTGACTAGTGAGGACCTTTGTCAATACGCAATTTTTGCCAAGTTCAGTTCATCTAACATAGATTTCGTGAAGAACATCTAGTGTGAACTATATCCAACAAGACTAGAATTCCTAATCATTAAATTGGAATTTTTTTGTTTTTTGCCCATGGCCTGGCATTATTTATATAAGAAGTTTTTTTTTTTTTTATAATACAAATTCTATATACTACTGAATTACATCAGCCAAGTAGAAGACTTAGCACTATACTATTTGGACTTGTTGAATTATTGATTCAAAATAGCTTTTAACGGCCTTTAGTCCAACAAAAATTGGCGTTTCGTCCCGGCGATCTCACATGGACTCATCAGTTGACTAGTGAGGACCTTTGTCAATACGCAATTTTTGCCAAGTTCAGTTCATCTAACATAGATTTCGTGAAGAACATCTAGTGTGAACTATATCCAACAAGACTAGAATTCCTAATCATTAAATTGGAATTTTTTTGTTTTTTGCCCATGGCCTGGCATTATTTATATAAGAAGTTTTTTTTTTTTTATAATACAAATTCTATATACTACTGAATTACATCAGCCAAGTAGAAGACTTAGCACTATACTATTTGGACTTGTTGAATTATTGATTCAAAATAGCTTTTAACGGCCTTTAGTCCAACAAAAATTGGCGTTTCGTCCCGGCGATCTCACATGGACTCATCAGTTGACTAGTGAGGACCTTTGTCAATACGCAATTTTTGCCAAGTTCAGTTCATCTAACATAGATTTCGTGAAGAACATCTAGTGTGAACTATATCCAACAAGACTAGAATTCCTAATCATTAAATTGGAATTTTTTTGTTTTTTGCCCATGGCCTGGCATTATTTATATAAGAAGTTTTTTTTTTTTATAATACAAATTCTATATACTACTGAATTACATCAGCCAAGTAGAAGACTTAGCACTATACTATTTGGACTTGTTGAATTATTGATTCAAAATAGCTTTTAACGGCCTTTAGTCCAACAAAAATTGGCGTTTCGTCCCGGCGATCTCACATGGACTCATCAGTTGACTAGTGAGGACCTTTGTCAATACGCAATTTTTGCCAAGTTCAGTTCATCTAACATAGATTTCGTGAAGAACATCTAGTGTGAACTATATCCAACAAGACTAGAATTCCTAATCATTAAATTGGAATTTTTTTGTTTTTTGCCCATGGCCTGGCATTATTTATATAAGAAGTTTTTTTTTTTTTTATAATACAAATTCTATATACTACTGAATTACATCAGCCAAGTAGAAGACTTAGCACTATACTATTTGGACTTGTTGAATTATTGATTCAAAATAGCTTTTAACGGCCTTTAGTCCAACAAAAATTGGCGTTTCGTCCCGGCGATCTCACATGGACTCATCAGTTGACTAGTGAGGACCTTTGTCAATACGCAATTTTTGCCAAGTTCAGTTCATCTAACATAGATTTCGTGAAGAACATCTAGTGTGAACTATATCCAACAAGACTAGAATTCCTAATCATTAAATTGGAATTTTTTTGTTTTTTGCCCATGGCCTGGCATTATTTATATAAGAAGTTTTTTTTTTTTATAATACAAATTCTATATACTACTGAATTACATCAGCCAAGTAGAAGACTTAGCACTATACTATTTGGACTTGTTGAATTATTGATTCAAAATAGCTTTTAACGGCCTTTAGTCCAACAAAAATTGGCGTTTCGTCCCGGCGATCTCACATGGACTCATCAGTTGACTAGTGAGGACCTTTGTCAATACGCAATTTTTGCCAAGTTCAGTTCATCTAACATAGATTTCGTGAAGAACATCTAGTGTGAACTATATCCAACAAGACTAGAATTCCTAATCATTAAATTGGAATTTTTTTGTTTTTTGCCCATGGCAAAAACTAGATGTTCTTCACGAAATCTATGTTAGATGAACTGAACTTGGCAAAAATTGCGTATTGACAAAGGTCCTCACTAGTCAACTGATGAGTCCATGTGAGATCGCCGGGACGAAACGCCAATTTTTGTTGGACTAAAGGCCGTTAAAAGCTATTTTGAATCAATAATTCAACAAGTCCAAATAGTATAGTGCTAAGTCTTCTACTTGGCTGATGTAATTCAGTAGTATATAGAATTTGTATTATAAAAAAAAAAAAACTTCTTATATAAATAATGCCAGGCCATGGGCAAAAAACAAAAAAATTCCAATTTAATGATTAGGAATTCTAGTCTTGTTGGATATAGTTCACACTAGATGTTCTTCACGAAATCTATGTTAGATGAACTGAACTTGGCAAAAATTGCGTATTGACAAAGGTCCTCACTAGTCAACTGATGAGTCCATGTGAGATCGCCGGGACGAGACGCCAATTTTTGTTGGACTAAAGGCCGTTAAAAGCTATTTTGAATCAATAATTCAACAAGTCCAAATAGTATAGTGCTAAGTCTTCTACTTGGCTGATGTAATTCAGTAGTATATAGAATTTGTATTATAAAAAAAAAAAACTTCTTATATAAATAATGCCAGGCCATGGGCAAAAAACAAAAAAATTCCAATTTAATGATTAGGAATTCTAGTCTTGTTGGATATAGTTCACACTAGATGTTCTTCACGAAATCTATGTTAGATGAACTGAACTTGGCAAAAATTGCGTATTGACAAAGGTCCTCACTAGTCAACTGATGAGTCCATGTGAGATCGCCGGGACGAAACGCCAATTTTTGTTGGACTATAGGCCGTTAAAAGCTATTTTGAATCAATAATTCAACAAGTCCAAATAGTATAGTGCTAAGTCTTCTACTTGGCTGATGTAATTCAGTAGTATATAGAATTTGTATTATAAAAAAAAAAAAAAAAAAAAAAACTTCTTATATAAATAATGCCAGGCCATGGGCAAAAAACAAAAAAATTCCAATTTAATGATTAGGAATTCTAGTCTTGTTGGATATAGTTCACACTAGATGTTCTTCACGAAATCTATGTTAGATGAACTGAACTTGGCAAAAATTGCGTATTGACAAAGGTCCTCACTAGTCAACTGATGAGTCCATGTGAGATCGCCGGGACGAAACGCCAATTTTTGTTGGACTAAAGGCCGTTAAAAGCTATTTTGAATCAATAATTCAACAAGTCCAAATAGTATAGTGCTAAGTCTTCTACTTGGCTGATGTAATTCAGTAGTATATAGAATTTGTATTATAAAAAAAAAAAAACTTCTTATATAAATAATGCCAGGCCATGGGCAAAAAACAAAAAAATTCCAATTTAATGATTAGGAATTCTAGTCTTGTTGGATATAGTTCACACTAGATGTTCTTCACGAAATCTATGTTAGATGAACTGAACTTGGCAAAAATTGCGTATTGACAAAGGTCCTCACTAGTCAACTGATGAGTCCATGTGAGATCGCCGGGACGAAACGCCAATTTTTGTTGGACTAAAGGCCGTTAAAAGCTATTTTGAATCAATAATTCAACAAGTCCAAATAGTATAGTGCTAAGTCTTCTACTTGGCTGATGTAATTCAGTAGTATATAGAATTTGTATTATAAAAAAAAAAAACTTCTTATATAAATAATGCCAGGCCATGGGCAAAAAACAAAAAAATTCCAATTTAATGATTAGGAATTCTAGTCTTGTTGGATATAGTTCACACTAGATGTTCTTCACGAAATCTATGTTAGATGAACTGAACTTGGCAAAAATTGCGTATTGACAAAGGTCCTCACTAGTCAACTGATGAGTCCATGTGAGATCGCCGGGACGAAACGCCAATTTTTGTTGGACTAAAGGCCGTTAAAAGCTATTTTGAATCAATAATTCAACAAGTCCAAATAGTATAGTGCTAAGTCTTCTACTTGGCTGATGTAATTCAGTAGTATATAGAATTTGTATTATAAAAAAAAAAAACTTCTTATATAAATAATGCCAGGCCATGGGCAAAAAACAAAAAAATTCCAATTTAATGATTAGGAATTCTAGTCTTGTTGGATATAGTTCACACTAGATGTTCTTCACGAAATCTATGTTAGATGAACTGAACTTGGCAAAAATTGCGTATTGACAAAGGTCCTCACTAGTCAACTGATGAGTCCATGTGAGATCGCCGGGACGAAACGCCAATTTTTGTTGGACTAAAGGCCGTTAAAAGCTATTTTGAATCAATAATTCAACAAGTCCAAATAGTATAGTGCTAAGTCTTCTACTTGGCTGATGTAATTCAGTAGTATATAGAATTTGTATTATAAAAAAAAAAAAAAAAACTTCTTATATAAATAATGCCAGGCCATGGGCAAAAAACAAAAAAAATTCCAATTTAATGATTAGGAATTCTAGTCTTGTTGGATATAGTTCACACTAGATGTTCTTCACGAAATCTATGTTAGATGAACTGAACTTGGCAAAAATTGCGTATTGACAAAGGTCCTCACTAGTCAACTGATGAGTCCATGTGAGATCGCCGGGACGAAACGCCAATTTTTGTTGGACTAAAGGCCGTTAAAAGCTATTTTGAATCAATAATTCAACAAGTCCAAATAGTATAGTGCTAAGTCTTCTACTTGGCTGATGTAATTCAGTAGTATATAGAATTTGTATTATAAAAAAAAAAAACTTCTTATATAAATTAATATTATTTTTATTAATTTACCAATCCGTCCTTTTCAGGACGACCAAACATTTGTAGAGATATTAGATACGTTTACAAAAATTGAACATTTAGTTTCATATTAAGCTTAGCTGGAAACCAAAAGAAATCAAATTGTATTTGATTTTTGTTTAAGTTTGAAGTTCACGGCGTACAGAAAGATCGGCGCGTAAGGGGGGGGGGGGTATGCTGCCTCCCTGCAACCCCCCTGCCTGGGCCTATTATAAGATTTGGGGTGGGGTTGGGTCTGGGTGTATACAAAGTTTTTGTAGATTTAAATATTTTTCTGACAAGCAATTGCAAAATATTTGTTGAGGTGCATATTAATCGGCAGTCAATTCAAAGGGTTTTTCATTTAGGATGAACCAACTTGAAAAATCACCTCACCAGAGCGACGGAGACGATGAAAATTTCCCACCGGATTTGATTGATCCTAATCCAGTCCCAGTCGAAACGACGACTGAAAAGGTCAATATAAAAAACCATAGAAGAGGAGTGGTAAATGATCTGAACGAAGTTCCAGAAATACGAAACACAATAGGAAATATAAAGGATGTGATTGATTTCTACCGCAAAAATACACGTACAAAATATGTTCCAAGGGTCCAGCGTTTTGTGAAACGCGATGGTCGGAAAAATATAAAACCTCTGCAATCTTCAGAGAAAATTTTTGCAGTATCGTCAATGGGGCTGAAAGAGCTCTCCGTTCAAGGAAACTCTTCAACAAAAACTATTGCCTTTCAGCTCCATAGTGTTATCACACAGCCTTCTTTTATTATCTGTCTTGTACTGATAGCGAAATATCGAGCGTAACTTGAGCTCAAAAAATTAGATCTCCTTGCACCAAACATATACACAAAATCATTTATATGGCTAAGGATGAACAATGTGAACTCTGGAGCAGAAGAACTAATGGCTGATTCAAAATCAGTTGCTCATGGCGTCTAAGTAGAATAGCAAATACCAAGACCAGTGAAGAGCCGAACATGTCGATCCTATCATCCTTCATCAATAGCTGTTGAGTTTTGAAAAAGATCGTTCTTAATTCCATATCTAGATTTATTGATTCGGGCACTTGACATGAACGGCGATATCCACATGAGAACTTGCCAGTATGTTCTCCATTTTTCTTCATCCAGCAAATATTTTAAAGAGAAGTGAAAGAGAGCCCTTTACGAGTTTTATGCTGAATTGAAAAGTTTTATTGGAGATGCAGGACTGTGGTAAGATCTGTGGAAAGCAAAAGAATTGTCGCTCGAAGATCTCCAAAATTAAAACCTATTCCAAATTGTAGAAGAAGCAGACGATTTTTTCCCAACAACAAAACTTGCTCTTCATATTGCCCTTTCGCTATACCTTGTACCACCAGCTACATTGAAAGGATGTTCAGTACGTTGAGGAGCATTAAAACATGACTTCGATCATCCATGGTCGAAAATCGTTTAAATGGTAATTGAATAATTTAAAAATTATAGGTGGTAGATATGTGATTGAATGTTCTTATTTACAGGATTGTGTATGCTGAGTGTCTATAGAAAAATGTTCATGTAGAGAGAAGAGGAAATCTTAAAAAAATTGCATTGGAAAGATTTGCTAAAGATCCACGCCACTTGGCTTTCATAATATTTGGATCTAAATCAAATAATTAACGATTACTTACGGTATTTTTTTTATTAATTTTCTTTTCAATGTGTATTCTTATTTATTAATCTGTTTATTCTAACAAACAAAATTTGTTTGTGGACAAACTGTACTTTCTGAAATGAGTTTGTACCCCTCAAAAATAAATCCTCCATACGCCCTTGTTTATGGCAATACTATTTCAGATTCGTTATTGGTAGCAAGTGTATTTTTTACAATAACAACTGAGGAAGTCTACAATCATTATTAGTAGGCCTAGGCATTATTTTGAATTTAAAAATATTGAAATAGATACCTTCATGCATCCTACAATTATTAATGTCTTCTGCCTTTTGTAGATGTAAATACAAAATATCTCGTGATTTTCCTTAATTCGTAAACATTTTCTGATCTCAATTTAATTCGAAATAATTAAATTTTTGCCTTAAACAGAATTTTTACAATGTCGGCATCATATAACAAATACGATGATATAGTTGATGTGGAACTTGTGTTGGTGAAACAACGTCCAATTCAATTACAGAGGAAAATAAAATTGAACGTTGGACGGATATATTTAGCATGAATATTGTGCCCAGCATAAAATCGTGGACATATTGGGGAGATGTGTTTTGGCAAAACTGTACAAAATCGCTGTTGGTAATTTTGCTTAAACAGAGCAGACTTCTTTATAATTAAATATACATATATTCTAGGCAAAAAGACCACCTGTAGGAACATCCGTTGCGAGAGTTATGTTTCATATATATCTGTATAAATATCTACATATCTTTATATTAAGTCATGAATCATATATTTTTATATCTATATATCTATATATCTTTATATTTGTATATCTGCAATCATAACCTTTTTATCAAATATCATTTTCATTGTCATCAAATTATTTCCATTAATATATTTTTTTCTCCACACAATGTAAATTAACACCATAAAATTCAGGTGTGAGATACACTTTTGATTTCCGTTCTCCCACCTTAAATAAATTCAATATGTAAGTCCAGGTTATAAAAATTGTGCATTTGAATTTGGGAATTGATCGAATAAAGTTGTTTTTTTTAACAAGTCTTGTCTATCGAGTACTTAATTGGCGCAGTCGTGCGGATTTCTTTTTTTCACAAGAAAAACACAACGGTTTATTGTGTAAAATCAAAAAAAAAAAAAAAAAAAAAAAAAAAAAAAAAAAAAAAAAAAAAAATACAGTTAATCGTGTTCAATAAAATAGAAAAACGCAACGGTTTATTGTGAATACTGAAAAGAAAAAAAAATATTTATAAACACCGAAACAAAGAATTTACAACAGAAGTACAATACTTTCATCAAACCAGGAACCTGCTACAACAAAGAAGAACTATAACCAGACCGAAATTCAGGATAGGAAACAATGTTCTACTGGATTGTTTTAATGTGAGTTCTGTATTGATGAATATTGTTCATTTCCTTCTTCAAATTGCCATTTTAATTAAGATATAAATAATAAAAAAAAAGAAAAGAAAAAAAAAGTTATAAAGTTAGATATAAAAAAAAAAAATTTTTTTTTTTACATATGCCTAAAGATAAACAAAGTCGTGTATCTAATACAGCTCCCTACGAATCCAAAATAATTTTGGAAGAAAATCATATTAACACAGAAACTGAAAACCTTCTAAATCTCTCTGCTAATAACACAACAATGTCTAATCCAACAACTATAACTGCTCCAGACGTGAACGCTATATTTCATAGTCTCCGCATTCCGGATGCTATAAAGGACCTACCACACTATGATGGTAACCCTAGGTCATTGTATGACTTCATTAAAAACGTAGAGGAAATATTAGTTTTACTACCGCAAATAGATGGGACACCGTATGCGAATGTTATTTTACGTGCTGTCCGAAACAAAATTGTGGAAGATGCCAATGAAGTACTAAATATGTATGGCACCCTCCCCAACAAATTGGGATATTATAAAAGCCAATCTCATTCTGCATTACGCAGACAAGAGAAATGAAACATCCCTGATAAGAGACCTTCACGGTCTTAGACAAACAACAGAAACTACTGAACAGTTTTACGCGAAAGTAATTGAATTACTGTCCACGATAGTAAACCATGTTCAAATTCATGAAAAATTACCATCAGTTATTACAGCAAAAAAAAACACTTTTTACGGATATGTGTCTAAATACCTTCCCAATCGGATTGAGAGAACCACTAGGTTCAACAATTCGTGCAATGAGGCCTAAAACGCTAACAGAAGCCTTTAATTACTGTGTTCAAGAACAAAATATGTTTTATATGAAATATTCCATAACTCAAAATAAATTACCTTCTCAAAATATGAACAACCAAAATGTTTCTCTGATTAAACCTTTATCGAGTTCTAATTTGCTATTCTCCAGACCTAATAAACCAATCCAACCTAATTTTAATAATTCTTTCCCACAACATCCTTTTTAAAACCTTCAATACAACCAATTACCACAATATAGACCAATTCAACAGAGTACTCCAAGATTACAATATCCACCACAACAACAATTTAATAATAGATTTTTTGTTCCATCAAATAATATGCTTACTCCCAAACCATTTAATCAATTTCAATATAATCTACTCCTAGACCAAATTTCAATTTCAATAAACAACAAACTAATTCTACACCAATGGAAGTTGCAAGCGGCCAAGCTAGAACGCTTCCAACTCCCGTACAAAATCATCCCTATCAAAGGAATTTTTCTCAACCAATACCCAGATATTCAATAAAAGAAGTACATAACGTTGATTATGAGTCAGAAACAAATAATGACTACGATTATTACCAATATTCCAATAACTATACCAATTACGAACCAAATTTAGATTATTATGTTGAACAATATGAAGATAATATTAGTTATGAATACGACACCAATATATCAAATCAGGGAATTAAGTCAGAAAACAAAAATGAAATAGATGATTCAAATTTTCCTATAAAAGCCTCGGAAAACAATACGGTTTCTTAGAATTGAATAATCATGGAAATAATCAATTACCATATATTAATATAGCTTCACCCTATGGAAAACATTTGAAATTCTTAATAGACACCGGTGCTTGTGCAAATTTTATTAACCCAGAATATACTAACCCTCAATATCATGAAAAAATCGAAGACGTCACTATCAAGACAGTTTTAAATACGCATACACTTAACAAAAAAATTATCTTTGATGCATTCCCTGAATTCAATAGGAAAAAACCTATAACATTTCTTATTTTTAAGTTTCATAATTATTTTGACGGATTAATAGGTTTAGAAACTCTCAAAAAACTTAATGCGACTATTGACTTACCTAATAAAATACTTAAAACTAAATACGCAATTCTGCCCTTGTTATTCAAACCAAACTTAATGTCTAAAATATACAATATTCCAGCAAATTGTAGAATGATAGCAAAATTTCCCGTAGATTACAAAGATGGAGATATATATATAAAACCACCTAAAATTAATAATTATTTAGAAATACCTGAAGGACTCTACCTGTCCAAAGACTGGTATAGTGATATTGAAGTACATAATATTTCAAACACTGAACAAACTTTTTTTTTGGAACAACCTATTGCAGTAGAAAATTTTCAACACTTCATAGAAATCAATAATGTTAATATTTGCCCATTTAACGAACAAATTCAAAATACATCATCTGAAATAGATATTACCAAACTAATTCGATCAGAACATCTCAACACTGAAGAACAGGAATCAATTTTTAAATTGTGTAGGAAATATGATGATGTTTTCTTTCTTGAAGGTGAAAAACTATCTTTCTCAAATACAATTAAACATCGTATTCAAACATCAGACGATATACCGATTTATACAAGATCGTATCGCTATCCAGAAGTACACAAACAAGAGATAAAATCACAAATCGGAAAACTTTTAAACCAAGGTATAATAAGGCCTAGCTTTTCTCCTTGGAGTAGTCCTATTTGGATTGTTCCAAAGAAACGTGATGCGTCTGGCATACAGAAATGGCGGCTTGTCGTAGACTACCGTAAACTAAACGACAAAACTATTGGCGATCGTTACCCTCTACCGAACATAACAGAAATATTAGATAAACTTGGAAAATCTATGTATTTTTCCACACTTGATCTTGCATCTGGATTTCACCAGATTGAACTAGATCCTAGGGATATAGAAAAAACCGCTTTTACTGTTGATCACGGACATTATGAGTATATCCGAATGCCCTTCGGGCTCAAAAATGCCCCGTCAACATTCCAAAGAATAATGGATAATATTCTGCGTAAATTAATAGGTAAAGTGTGTCTTGTGTATATGGACGATATTATCGTTTACTCAACGTCCTTACAAGAACATACGGAAAACTTAGAAAAGGTTTTTTCAAAATTACGATCGGCCAACCTTAAAATTCAATTGGACAAATCAGAATTCCTACGCAAGGAAGTAGAATTTCTTGGTCACCTAGTGACATCTGAAGGTGTGAAACCGAATCCTAGTAAAATCCATGCAATTAAAAACTATCCAATTCCATCAACCCAAACTGAAATTAAATCCTTTTTGGGTTTGCTTGGATGTTACCGCAAATTTATAAGACTTTGCAAATCTTACGAAACCTTTAACAGAATGCTTAAAAAAGGGAAATAAGATAGTTCTTAACGAACGATATATAAAATGTTTCAATCATTGCAAGGACATTCTAAGTAATGATCCCTTATTACAATATCCCGACTTTACTAAAGAATTTAATTTAACAACTGACGTTAGTAATGTCGCCATAGGAGGAGTACTTAGTCAAGGCCCAATAGGATCTGATAGACCAGTTTGCTACGCTTCAAGAACACTCACGAGTTCGGAACAAAATTACAGTACAATTACCAAATATTTCCGACCCTATTTGTTTGGTCGTAAATTTAAAATCATAACGGACCATAAGCCTCTTAATTGGTTATTTTCCCTAAAAGCACCAAATTCAAAACTTGTGAGATGGCATTTAAAATTAGAAGAGTTCGATTATGAGATCATGTATAGAAAAGGTAAGGCAAACACAAATGCTGATGCCTTAAGTCGGATAGAAATTCATTTTAACGAATCTAATGGTTCGAACTCTATTTTACAAGCCTCAAATATATCTATTCAAAATAACGCAAGTCTGTCAGAAAATAATTCTAATATATCAACTGTTCATCCTGCTTCTGAAAATCTAAACGATGGTATATACATCTCTGAAAGACCACTTAATGAGTTTACTGAACAATTAGTTTTGAACAAAACTAACATGGTTTACAATGTTCTCTTTGAGACCAAACATAGACGCATTTTTAGACAACCTGACTTAGACAAAGAATCTGTTATAATTTCAATCTTAAAAGAATATCTCAACCCTAAAAGATTAACAGCTGTTTATACTGACAATGATACATTCGGACTAGTGCAACATGTATTTTCAAAATATTTTGCAAGTAATAAAATATTTAAACTTATTAGATGTACGGAAAAATTAAACGATGTTACGAATTCTGACTAACAAGTTGAAATTATAAACAAATACCATGAAGATAGCAATCATCGTGGCATCAATGAAACTTTTAAGGGTCTACCACGAAATCTAGAAAATCAAAATCTAGAAAGCAAAAATCTAGAAAGCAAAAATCTCGAAAAAAAAATCTAGAATAAAAAAAACTCGAAAAAATAAATCAAGAAAGAAAAAAATCACGAAATACAAAAATCTAGAAAAAAAAATCTCTAATGCGAAAATCTCGAAAAAAAAATATTAATTTTTGAGACAATGTTTCTATTCGCGCGCGCGAATAGAAACATTGTCTCAAAAATTAATATTTTAACTCATGGTAAATTATTACACTCTTTGCGATAAAAAAAAAACGACCTCTCTGAACTGTAGGTATAATGCAAATGTAAAAACAGGTTGCAGAGATTAGTTAAACTATTTATGGTGCTGTGTTCACATCGTTACTTGAAGAACAATAAAAAAAAAAAAAAAAATGAAGGTGAACGAAATAACATCGAACAAAGGGTTTACAAAAATTGAAATCGATGGATTTATTTATCACTCAAATAAAAGTTTAAAAAATAAGGTCTATTGGATCTGCGAACTTAACAAAACTCACAACTGTCGGGGAAGAGTGATTACGGTGAAAAATAGTGGTACACACAGTGTTGTTAAACTTCCCAGTGAGCATTCCCATACCCCAACTGCATATAAAAAACACGTGTTGAAATGTAATTCATCTGTCAAAAATAAAGGAAAGTCAACTTGTGATGCACCATCTCAAATAGTGTTAAACACGAAAGTAGAAACCCCATCAGAATGTAGGGTCTATTTACCTCCTGATGTCGCTCAGAAACGAAAAATCGCTCGTGTTAGACGTCAAAACGATAGAGAACCTACTGATTTAAGCGAAATCAATGTACCGCAACGCCTACGGTAATTCCCAACAAAAATTAAATACAAATTATAAAAACAAATCTTGTCTTCGTCTGTAGAAACTAATTTATATACATGTTTTTTGTTCGTCAATATTGTTTATGTCTAATACATTTTTTTAAATATATTTTAATCTGCTAGTAAATGATTCTTATTATTTTTGTCTTCAAGGTACGTTGATGGGAAGCTTTTTGTCCTTTCTGAAAAAGATTACGAGGGAAACAAACTCATAATTTTAGGAACAACAGAGAGTCTAAACCTTCTCGGCTCTTCAAGAGTTTGGTTGATGGATGGGACGTTTGAAGTAGTGCCATCGATTTTGAGGCAACTATTTTCCCTACACTGCATGGTGAAGGATGATATTGTCCCAGTAATATTTTGTATCATGAGTTCAAAATCACGGGCTTCATACGACGTTTTTTTTTCTGAAATAATTAAATTGTCTGCCGAAAACAACATAATCCTTAATCCATCAATGATAATTTCAGACTTCGAAAAAGCAAGTTACAAATCGGCACAATCTTTTTTCCGGAAGCCCAGCCTAAAGGCTGTTTTTTTCATTTAGGCCAAATTCTCTATAGAAAAATTCAAAAAGAAGGTTTTGCCAAGAAATACGGAAGAGATGAGAACTTCAGCTTACAAATGCGAATGTTAAAATGTTTGGCGTTTGTTCCAGCACACGAAATTCCTGACTACTTCAATTCGTTGAACTTTCAATCTTGCGTAAGTAGTCGAAAAATTAGAAAATCGTTTGATAAGAACTATATTGGATCGACAAGATGTAAGCCCTTATATTCCCCTTCATTTTGGTCTTGTGCTGACCAAATAAAGCAGAACTTACCCAGGACACAAAACAAAGTTGAGTCGTGGCACAGAAGGCTGAAAGTCTTATTGGGAAGGTCACACATTGGCCTCTATAAATTAATCGAAATTTTGGGCAAGGAATCAGTGCACGTCCTTTGCCAAGTTGAAAAGATTCACAAAGGAGAAGAAACAAGAGTCAGGCGAGAGGTTATAAAAAAAGAAAAACAAATATTGAAGGTTTTGAACGAAAAAGAAGAGAGAATTCATGTGGGATATTTAAAAAGTCTTGCATACAACTCTCATTTATAGTTTTGTTGGCTATAGATATTTATATTTACATATATAAAACTGAATAATATTCTTGTGTTTTTTGATTTTTTATATTGAGTTTTTTTCTTCATTTTAAGTTCAGAAAATAAATAATAACTACCTAAAGAGCTGTGTTTAACTTGAGTATTAACTCTTAATACAAAATCTCGAATCTACAATTTATTCGAGATTTTTTTTCGAGATTTTCTCTTTCGAGATTATAATTCATTCGAGATTTTTGTGCATTCCAGATTTTTGCATTCTAGATTACAAGCAATTGTATTCTAGATTTTTGTCATTCGAGATTTTTATCCTTCGATATTAAGACATGCTCCCAACTTTTAACCATCTTCGAAGAACTTACTACTTTCCCAAAATGAAAGAAAAAATAACCAAAACAATTAATAACTGCGAAAAGTGTAAACTTCTTAAATACGACAGACATCCACCGAAAATTCAATACGAACATTCAGAAATACCTAATAAGACCATGGACATTTTACATATTGATGTATATAACATCCATAACGTACAAATTCTAACCATTTTAGACAAGTTTCGAAATTTTCTTCTGCTTTTATTCTTACCGCACGTGACAGTATGTGTATATCAAGTTCATTAAGAGAGTTCTTTTCGCAACACGGCACACCAAAAAAAATAGTGTGCGACTCAGCTGCTGAATTTAAATCTAACCTATTCAAAGATTTCTGTACCCAATACGATATAAACTTACACATAACGACACCACAAAATTCTACTGGTAACTCACCGGTCGAACGTTTTCATTCAACATTGACCGAAATATATCGAATTATTTACGATAAAAACAACAAACAAATTCCGACTGACATATTAAATGAAGCACTAATAACCTATAACAACTGCATACATTCTGTGACAAACCTAACACCATTCGAACTAATGACGGGAAGAACACATAAATTCAAGCAATTAACACGTGGTGATTCAGAACATGGTTATATTAACAAACTAAAAATCTATCAAGACCAATTGTATAGAGATATTAAAAACAAAATCCAAACACATAATAAATTAAACATAGATAGAATTAATAAAAATAGAGAAACTCCACCTTTATTCCATAAAGATGATATAATTTTCGAACGGAATAACAGAAGAAATAAAAGGGCTCCTAGAGCGAAAAAACTAACAGTAATCAAAGACAATAAAATAACAGTACTAACCAAAAAAATAGAAAAGCTCATAAAAATTAATTAATAAAAAAACGAAAATTTGGACATACAAGACCTATCCAAGAGTCAAGGGCTGCTTCTCATGAAATTAGGTCCGAGTCGAATAATTGAATCAAATATAAAAATCATCCATATCGTAAATTTAACCGCCTATGAAGAAAATATTAGCAACATTAAGAAATCTGTAGAGTTCATAAATAAAAATACAAATCTAGGACTAATGAAAGACGTCACTAATTTCAAATTCAAAGAACTACAAACAAAATTGTTGTCTTTACTTCCCCGATACTGAAAAAGGAGAGGCTTAATAACGGATTAGGTTCCTTGATCAAAACAATTACAGGCAACATGGACAATAATGACGCAGAACAAATAAATAAAGACATACAAAATTTCAAACTTAACGAACATGACATGAATAAAGAATTAACAAGACAAGTACAAATCAATGACAAAATGATCCAAAGATTTCCAAACATAACCAATCACATTAATACACAGCGATGAAGACAAATTTCAATATACGCAATATATATATCAGATTAATTATAACATTGAAATTCTTACAAACCATTTACAAGAAGTAATTGAATCAATTAATTTGGCTAAAGTTAATATAATATCCAAACAAATTTTGAATCCGGGTGAGCTTGTTCTGATACATGAACATATGAATTCAGTATAAAACTACCCATCCTTCTCCAACAACCTTTCAATCTATACCACTTAATAAAACTTCCTAGAAACGAAACTCTCAATATAAATTTAAATCAATCCTATGTCATTATGAACGAATATTTCATTCAATACATGAACAAACCTTGTACATCCATTGAGCATACGTGTTACTGCCCAAAAGAAGAGCTGAAGAACCTAACTTCCGAAAGATGCATTCCAAAAATTATTCAACACAAAGAAGCAACCTGTGACGTCATTGAGTCAACCATCAAAAGTAGCATCACCCAACCAGAAGAAGGGTACATACTCTTAATTAATTCCCCCATCACGAAGATGACTTCAACATGTGGAATCGATGAAAAAATTTTACATTATGAAGAATGCGAAATAAAAATTAATAATATCATTTACAAAAATAAATCAACCATGTTTTGGGATCAAATAAAGATTATTCCATCAATATGTATAAAAATTAATAACTCTCTTCATTTAATAGATAAATTTAATAGCAGTACATTGAAAGCAAACGAAATAATCAATACCGAAGTTATCACCTTGGCCAAAGATGTTCCAGACCACACCGACCAGAGTTTTCGATTTACATCATCATCATCATCTTTATCTTAATTGCAACCATACTTTACCTCAGACGTCATCGAAACAATAATCATGAAGAAGAAACAATGGACCAAGAAGTTCCGAATGATAATGTAACATTATCATGGCCGTCACTTCACACTTAGGAGGGAGGAGTTATGTTTCATATATATCTGTATAAATATCTACATATCTTTATATTAAGTCATGAATCATATATTTGTATATCTATATAGCTTAATATTTGTATATCTGTAATCATAACCTTTTTATCAAATATCATTTTCATTGTCATCAAATTATTTCCATTAATATATTTTTTTCTCCACACAATGTAAATTAAAACCATAAAATTCTGGTGTGAGATACACTTTTGATTTCCGTTCTCACACCTTAAATAAATTCAATATGTAAGTCCAGGTTATGAAAAGAAACTTTAAAAATTGTGCATTTGAATGTGCATGGGAATTGATTGAATAAAGTTGTTTTTTTTAACAAGTCTTGTCTATCGAGTACTTAATTCGAGCAGCAATCAGCATGGGATGGTTAAGTTTAAGTAAATTTTTTTGTTTTAAGTTCTGAGAATGATTCGAAATAAAGAGGTTTATCATCAATAAAAAATATTTTCTTTAAAGTATATGTTAATAAATTTAATTTACCTGTTACATTAATCTATGCGAATCCACGGCGAACCCACAAAAAAAAATGCATAAAAAACCAAAGCACGCAAAAACTCATTCTGTAGGTACCTACAGAATAAGAATCCACAACACGTACCAAGAAAAAATCCTTCGAGAATATACCCAATGCAGATACATACATATCTGAACTGATCTATGAAAATCCACTAACCAACGCTGCCTAACCCCAGGCCCGGGGCCAAAATGTGGTCCGCCAACAAGTTTACAATGTCCCGCGTGAAAACTGTGTAGTGAAAACTGTGAGGCTAAGTATTTGTGTTTAGCGAACTGATTGAAACGAATATGCTCCCGTGTCGCGAATTAATTTAATTACAAATATTGCAGTTTTTTTGAACACTTTCCTCAAAAATAAAACCGTACAAAGATTCGTCCGTTGCACATAGGTAAATTTTCCCAAATTCATGGCCAAAACTACAAAAAAAGAGTTGCCAAGTTGTTAACAAATAACAAGAGTTTTGAACCTTATAGATCATGCGATGCAAATTGTAACTGTTAAATCAGTAGATGCTTTCAAAGTGGAAACTTTAAATTAACGAGTGCAGTAGCAAGTTTGGTTTGTGATAAGCAGTAGTTTGCATTATTTTTTATTAATTTTTTTTGGTGCTTTGTAAAATAATTTAATATGGATTCTGTTGGTAGTGGTATGGAAAAAAAAGTATAATGACACTTTTTTGCAATATTTCAAGTCTAAAGAATTTTTTTAGGTTTTTAAGCTAATGTGTTTGCGCAGTAAAAACAAACAAAAATTTCTTCTTCAGTAATAAAAAAGTAAAAGAAAAAGTAATGAATGCATTTTTTTGTAATGAAAATAGTGTTTAAAGTTAGGTTAATGTTTTCTTTATAGAAAACAATCCTAAAACATTGCGGCTTTTTGCGACTTTTTAAAATATTGGCTTTAAAGGGTGTTGAGGACCGTGATTTTTTTTTTGAATTAGATTTTTTTATTTCATGACACAGGATCGCAATCAAGTTTCATTTTTCTTTCAAGAAATCAGTTTTCTGAATTTTTTAGAAGCTGTACGTCTCGTGACATTACAGAAAAAATTATTTTTTTGATAGAAAAGGTTGAAAATGCGACCAATATTGAAATTTCAGAGCAAACAAAGAAAAATATAACTCACTTTGCTTATGAACATAGAAGAAGATGGCTGAGCGCCTCAAGAAATTACAACACCTTCTTAAAACAAAATACAAATTGGCTTCAATATGAAATTTATTTTCTTTGCCGAGCCCGTGGCTTTGTTGGACGGCCTCAAAAGGATTTTTCGGACCTAGGCGAACGATCAAAGAGACGTAAAACAGAAGATTTGCGTACTAATTATAATACCGAAGAATTAAGCTATGCTGCGCAGATGCTATTTAGAGAAGAAGGAAAACTAGATTCTTCAAATGTGATGAAAAATATAATCTTTTCAACTCCTTCACGCGCCGAAAAATATCAAAAAGCTTTGAAAAAAATGGACCAGGAAATTATTCCATATACAGCGGAAGAAGCTCTTTCTATAGTTGTTGAAGGGAAATTAACTAACTTCCAATACAATGTTATCAGAGATTCTGCAATAAAACATAATAACCATTCCAAACTATGCAGCTGTTTTAGAAGCAAAAAAAAAATGTTATCCTGAAAACTTGGTTATAACTGAATCAATCGCAGAATCACCGCTTCAAAGTTTATTAGATCACACAATTCGACGTTTGTTTCATTCAATCAGAAATGTTATAGAAACATTGCATATTAATGAAAAGTCTAACATTCACCTCATTTCCAAATGGGGTTGTGATGGAAGCTCAGGCATGAGTGAATATAAGCAACGTTTTTCAGATCCAAACATTTCAGATGCTAATATTTTCTTAACATCTTTCGTTCCTCATCCATCATCCACAAGGTTCTGTAGACCAATACGACTTGAATTCGTCCCCAAACAACAGATGTAACTGTAAGAGAATTCGATTACATCGAAAACCAAATATCTCTTTTAAAAGAAACTTTAATAGATCATATTAACGGAAGCATTTCAGTAAAGCATAAAATGCTTCTAACAATGATAGACGGTAAGGTCTGCAATGCCATAACTGAAACCTCTTCAACTCAAAGGTGTTATCTTTGTGGTCTAACATCAAAAGACTTCAATAAAATAGAGTTGGTGTTGAACAAGCAAGTTCAAGACAAGTCAAAGCTGAGGTTTGGGTTATCCTCTTTGCATGCTTGGATAAGGTTTTTTGAATGTTTAATCCATGTCTCCTACAAACTGCCTGTAGGACAATGGCAAGCTCGTGGTGAGGAAAACAAGAGGAAAGTCGAGGAAAAGAAGAAAAGGATTCAAGAAGCATTTAGAAGCCGAATGGGCTTTTAGTCGACAAACCAAAACCAGGTTATGGTAGTACGAATGATGGCAACACTGCCCGTCGATTTTTCCATGACTTTGTTACTTCTTCGGATATAACCAACATAAATGAAAACATCATATGTCGATTCAGGGTTGTTTTGTCAACAATATCCAGTGGATATCCAATACAAATTGGTCGATTTAAGGAGTATTTTATTGATACAGCCATGGTATAATATGCCAACAAGTGTACACAAAATATTAATACACAGCCCTGAAATTATATCTGAAGCTATTCTTCCGATTGGACAGCTCGGCGAAGAAGCCCAAGAATCACGGAACAAAGACATAAAGCGTTTTCGAGAAAGTTTTTCAAGAAAATTTTCGAGGCAGCAAAATATGGAAGATGTGTTTCACAACTTGTTGGTTTCTTCTGACCCATTTATAAGTGGTTTGAGAAAACTAAACCCTAAAACGAAAAATGCATTTCCGTCTGAAGTACTTCAGTTTCTAATTGAACCACAGATCGAGCAAGCAGACTTAGTTACAGTTTCAGAAGCCATTGAATGATGTACACATACACATTGTTATCTATATACCTAATTATTTATTTATTTATAATACCGTTGTTTTTCCAATATATTAAATGTTTAAATATTGTATTATTAAATGTCAAATGGAACAAACCCTATGGTGTATTGTTGTAAAAACAAAACTTTTTCATTTTTTTCTTCTTTTTGATAAATTTTCGTGTAAATTTACTTGAAAATGGTGAATTTTATTAAAATTATCTTATTTTGATATAATCATGCAATAATAAATTCAATAAACACAAAAAATAATTTTGGCCATGTTTTTGGGAAAATTTACTTGTGTGCATTGTTTTAAAGATAAGTGTTTACTTTTACTTTCAAAGGAATGTTTATCATTATTAACTAATTTTCATTTTCCGTTTAACAAACTTGATGTGAAATAAAGTTAATAATATTTTTTAATATAGTATGGCTGGCATCAAACCAAAACCGTTAAAAATCTACAGAACCCTATCGTGTTTTTCAAATTGAATGGGAAAATAAATATTGTTTTACAGAGAGCAGGGGTCACAAACCCATATGTTTACTTTGTCTTACCACATTAGCTGTTGCAAAGAAATATAATCTAGAAAGGCATTATAAACAGAATCACAATAATTTCACAAAGAGTACCCTGTTGGCAGTGGGTTGGCTACGTTTTATCGCGTCACCTTTCACCGCACAATCCTACTTTTTCAATACGAATTCAATACGTTCTACCGGCCCTGTATAAATTGTTGCTTCCCATACATTTGTCACTCAATTGCATGAGAATCAACAAGAACGAAGTTATCCTAGTACGCAGACGACTTCCCTGATTTAAAGAAAACGTATCAGCAGAATATTATAAAAGGAGGAATTATTTTGTAATTTCTTCAGTTCTTATTAGAACTGCGTCGAGGCCGGACCTCTGCATTTAAAGAGATATAAATAGGTACATTTCTTGTTATTGTAAGTTGTTCGGTATAGTGAAAAGTGAAGTGTAGTTTTCGTAAGTGGAAGTTGTGTGGTTTAGTGAAGTTTTGGTAAGTACAATTTGTGTTGGCGGATCGGATGCGATCTATCTTGTTGGAATCATGGATGCAGGAGATAATTGTTCTTTTAAGAATACACAAATAAGTATATAAGAGATATAAATTGATTATTTTTTTTGTTTGTGGTCTTTTTTCAAAATTACGGCTATTTTAAAGCCTAAAATCGATAAATGGCATACTATTTTTATTAATTTATGTTTAACTGATGGTTTTACCAATAGCGATTTTGTACAGTTTTGCCAAAACACCTCTCCCCAATATGTCCACGATTTTGTGCTGGGCGCAATATTCATGCTAAATATATCCGTCCAACCTTCAATTTTATTTTCCTCTGTAATTGAATTGGACGTTGTTTCACCAACACAAGTTCCACATCAACTATATCATCGTATTTGTTATATGATGCCGACATTGTAAAAATTCTGTTTAAGGCAAAAATGTAATTATTTCGAATTAAATTGAGATCAAAAAATGTTTACGAATTAGAAAAAATCACGACATATTTTGTATTTACATCTACAAAACAGGGAAGAAGACATTAATAATTGTAGGCTGTATTTAGTAATGCCTAGGCCTACTAATAATGATTGTAGACTTCCTCAGTTGTTATTATAAAAAAAAAACACTTGCTACCAATAACGAATCTGAAATAGTATTGCCATAAACAAGGGCCTATGGAGGATTTATTTTTGAGGGGTACAAGCTCATTTGAGATAAAATGTATATTAATATTTTTTATAAAAGTACAGTTTGTCCACAAACAAATTTTGTTTGTTAGAATAAACAGATTAATAAATAAGAATACACATTGAAAAGAAAATTAATAAAAAAAAAAATACCGT